>OX438743.1:14815770-15544140 GCA_949316235.1 Oegoconia quadripuncta
ACGAATTTTGTAATTGGCTTACGGACCGGTCTATTATCTAGACGTATTACGCTAACAATTCAATTATTCCAAACAACTTCGTTATTGTAGATTAATCGGGCTCAGTTTATAGGGAAAATACATTTATACGACGACCGATTGGTGTAGTGGATCGTAACCCTGTCAGCGAAATCAACCGTTGCGGGTTCGAATCCCGCGAGGGGTAAATGTTATAAACATTTATTTCCGAGTCATGAATGTTTATATAAATATGTGTGTATGTATATCTGTTATCTAGTGTCCCTAGTACAATTTTTGCTTAGTTTATTTATATAATATTTATCCATATTTTACACTATGTATTTCGGTAACTGTGCGTTGGGATTACACAAAATTATTCCGCTATTTATGGAGATAAGATAGCCACTCTTTCAAATAAGTTGGGGATTCCGGTGAGCGCGCTTCCACCTTCGGCCTCACACTTAACATCAGGTGTGACTGAGGGCAAGCGCCTACCCGTTGTGCATAAAAAAAAGACACAGTAGTCAACATAAAATAATTCCACGCGGGCAAGACCGCGGGGGGAGAACTACTAGAAATATAATTACCCCAGTATTTGTCTAGGGTCTATAGTTTGGAAATTAATTTATAATAGAATGAGGTTCTAACCTGTCGAATAATCGTTAGCAATAGTATCTGTGTTTTGATACAATACAATACGAATACACTTTATTGCACAACAGAAAAAGAAAATACAGTTACACAAAGTTAGAATAGAACGTACAGCCAAAAAATTATTTAAAAGGTATAAAGGTATAAACCTTTATACCCCTTAAATTATTTTTATAAATCCTTAATGGCATTACTGCAATAATATTACTAAAATAGTAACTGTGTTTGGATACAATACAATACAAATTACTTTATTGCACAACAGAAAAAGAAAATACTATTTTACGCAAATTTTCATTTGGCAAAAAAAAGCATTTGTCAAAACAACTTATCACAATTTTTCAGTTAGCATACTGAGTTTTGGCAAGTTATTATTTAACAAATAAAAACTAGGTCATGTTTCATTTTATCAAGGACCATTTAGTCAAATTAATTATTTGGCATAACATCATCACACCATAAATATAGCTAATTCAAGCTCTGTCTAGTCTTTTACAGTCTAACGTAATCTAGGAATAGTTGACTTAACAAAACTTAACAAATAACAGGTTTGTTTAATACACATTTGACTTAATAAAACTTGACAAAGCAAAATCATTCCAAATGATAATTTGACCAAGTGAATAAAATGCGAATGTAATTTTGTTAAAGAATTATTTGGGAATTGTAACTTGGGCGATAAGTTTTTTGGGAAGCGAAATTTGCCCTATAAGAGAATTACACCTCCTCCATGGCGTGAAACTAAACCTGAGCTTTAAATACTTATCCAATATAATAATAATAAATAAATTCATGCGTACGGAGACAAGACATCGGGAAAAGTATGGCGATGTGGGGCGATGTCGACCGATATCTCCGCGGATACATGTAGCTCGACAAGTATCCTAAAAAAAATATTTTTAGACACACCAATCATCTAGGAGTCCCAAGCTAAGCTAAGCTTGTGCTATGGATACTAGATAATGGATAAACACATAAATATTTATATAAACATCCATGACACGGGAATAAATTTTCGAATTCATCACACAAACATCGTGGGCTTCGAACCCGCAACAGTTGGTTTCGCTGACAGGGTCACTATCCACTACATCAATCGGTCGCCAATACCTATGAAAGAACCAAACCACTATAATTGTAATATTAAACAGTGACATGTGTAATAATTATACAAAAACTATTTAAAATTACTTTCCAGGTACCGATAAATGTTTATGGAGACATCAACCCGAGGTTTATACTCGAATTCTATTTGTATTCAAGTTTCGTATTGTGTTTTTGTCAGTTGTTTATTAACAATAAAATGTTATAGCTTTATGTATAGCAAGGATTACTATTACATGTTGCATTAGATACTACCTCTCGTTTCTTGTTTTGCTCACGCTAAATCTATGGTAGAAATGATAGTTTGTCTATTAAGGGAGCAAAGTGGAGTATTTACGACGAGGGTGGAATTTAATTGAATCTGCTATTAAATAGCTAAGAATTTTATAAATAAACTAGCTTTTCGCCCGTGGCTTCGCCTGCGCTGAAATTTGCTTATCCCGCGGGAACTATTCATTTTATCTGGATAAAAAGTATCCTATGTTTTAGTCCAGTGTATATTCTACCTATATACAAAATTTCAATCAAATCCGTTCATCGGTTTCGTCGTGATTGAGCAACAAACAAACAAACAAACATCCAAACTTTCGCATTTATAATATTAGTTAGATTAGATTCCGAGAAAAATGAGTAATTCTGCGGATTCAAACTGAATCCAAGCAGGAAATAATTTCGTTCACGAGTTACTTTGCTGTTCTTTTCCTTTTTTTTTTTTTATATGAGAATTACGAAGAAATCGATAGAAATCTATGTTATTAATTTAATTTTTATGGGATTTTTGGTTCTAAAAATCTATGTTGATAAAGTGGCGCGAGGAGATATTTTGCTCGCGCTATTCTTTGATATTGATATAAGCCGCGTGGTTCCCGACAGAGTAAGTAGATTGGGTAGCAACTCATCTCTTTTCGTGGGTGTTACAAACGACTAAGCGATCGTGGGATTGTGGGCAGACAGTCACGGTTTTGGCTTCAAAACTCGATGCAGTAACTGCTGAATATATTCTAATGACTCGTAACCTACTCAGATACAAATTGTACAATTATCTATTTATGACAATAGTTCCAGATAACAAAGTTCCCTCCCCAAGAAACCCACATAACAATATAATATCGTCAACTAAAATATCTCTCTATATTTCAACAATGGTTGATTCTGACGATTTCAAGTATAAGTCGCAATCCCGGTCTCAAGTCGACTGTCAAGCGACAGCGTAGGTGTTATGCTCCCATAAAGAAGGATTGTCCATAAACTGCTTGACATTGCATTGTAAATCTCAGAAGCTGCAGCCTTAATACGAGAGGATGTAATATTATTTCTCAATGTACACCGGCTTTCCGGTTTAAAGTCTTTGCTTTATGAATGTATAGAGTTTTAGACGGGAATTTGACGAGTACTGTTTCCGTTTTCTCTGCTACAATAGGATAAAGGTTTTTTAAATAAATATTTGGAATATCGTACCAATTAACTACTCCCCAATTAGGCAAAACCTATACCATGAATACTAGATAACGGATAAACATACATAAATATTCATAAACATCTATGACTCGGGAATAAATGTTCGAATTTATCATACAAACATTTACTCCTAGCGGGATTTGTAAATACAATTGTCATTATAAGTTTTAAGGTGACATACCTAGCGAACAGCAAATGCTTCTATTCGATTAAGGAGCTTATTAATTAAATGTTAATTAGTTATAACGTTATAAGTGACACGGTGATATGTATGACATTAATAACATTATGTAGAAATTGAATATTTCAAATTTAATAGTGACACAATTTTAATAAATGTTCGAATTTATCATACAAACATTTACTCCTAGCGGGATTTGTAAATACAATTGTCATTATAAGTTTTAAGGTGACATACCTAGCGAACAGCAAATGCTTCTATTCGATTAAGGAGCTTATTAATTAAATGTTAATTAGTTATAACGTTATAAGTGACACGGTGATATGTATGACATTAATAACATTATGTAGAAATTGAATATTTCAAATTTAATAGTGACACAATTTTAATAAATGTTCGAATTTATCATACAAACATTTACTCCTAGCGGGATTTGTAAATACAATTGTCATTATAAGTTTTAAGGTGACATACCTAGCGAACAGCAAATGCTTCTATTCGATTAAGGAGCTTATTAATTAAATGTTAATTAGTTATAAGTGACACGGTGATATGTATGACATTAATAACATTATGTAGAAATTGAATATTTCAAATTTAATAGTGACACAATTTTAAAACGGACTTTTATTATTGTATATATTAATTTAAATTGACACAAAATACTAACTTTTATTATTTGTGTGCTAGAATAATTGATTAATTTGGTTCTTATTATCTGGGGGCACGGCCGTGCCCCCACCAAGTCGAGCAAAAAAGCGTCACGGCCGTACCATCCTTTTCTCGAAGCAATTCAGACCATTTTCGACCCCCTGTAACTTCGTTGTGGATAAAAATAGAAGACTGAAATTTTCAGTAACTATGCAGGCATTGTAAAGACACGTATATTTAAAATTTCATTCAATTTGAACCAGTATTTTAAGAATTATAAGGGGTCAAATTTCTTAATTTTGTCAGTCACTGACTCACCGATCATCAAAATTCTAAGGCACTTCTAGCAGACCTAGAAGCTTCAAATTTGGAATATAAGTAGTGTTTGGTGTATGAATCAAGGAAAAACTAAAAAATCTAGAAAAGACAGCAAAGAAAATTAAGCCCATACAGCCAAGTCTTCAGTTAATTAAATTTTTCAATATTTTATTTTACGGCAATTATTATTATTGCGTGCGAAGCCGCGGATTTAAGCTAGTCCCATATAAATATAGGCGCATGGTAGTGCCCCTGCCAAATCGAGCAAAAAATGGGTATTCCGGTGATGAAAACACGTGTATTAAATTATTTATTAATGCAAAAAACGTACCTACGTGCGTATTCGTACTTATTACGAGTGCGTAAGGTTGTATAATTATATACCACGCGCTGCGATGCTAGCGAGTGAGCGCGGGCCGTTACTACGCGCTGCGCGGTGCTAGCGCGAGGGCGCGGGGCGGGGACAGTGGCGGGGCGCGCGGAAAGGTGAATGTCGCCGAGCGAGCAGCAGCCGCGCTCATACGCGCGAGCGACCCAATGCTGTTCGGATGTGCCCAGAATTCTTACCTATAAGTTTGCGATTTTCATTGATAATTTCGATTGCTATATTAGTTTGACGACTAAAGGTTACTCTCATTGGTTTACTGATATTATTTGCTTACAATTTGGACGTTGTTCGGATAAATAATTTAAATAAATTAAATATTGATACTTTAAGTACCTAAGTATTTATAAATTTCTTATTATCTAATCGTATTTCTGCATAAAAATAACTTTGCAATCTACCTTGTAGGTAGTCGCAATGGATTCAGTAATACTGTATGTGAATGATCAGCCTTGTCCACACTGGGTTGTTCCTATACCTGGTGATGGTTCGTGTTTATTTCATTCTTTGTCATTCTCTATGTATTTAAGAAGATTCGTTGCTGGTAGATATACATATATATAATAAGTAGAAGGTACCGAAAAGGAAAAATGTAGAACTGTCTACAAAATACAAAAAGAAATGAGATCCCATCAAAAACAATACTTGTCAAAAAAACCAAGTCTC
Organism: Oegoconia quadripuncta; assembly: GCA_949316235.1. Taxonomy (NCBI): domain Eukaryota; kingdom Metazoa; phylum Arthropoda; class Insecta; order Lepidoptera; family Autostichidae; genus Oegoconia; species Oegoconia quadripuncta. The sequence continues at coordinate 14,821,185 of OX438743.1, forward strand.
GCAACTCAGTTGTTCTGCGGTAAAAAGTTGTGAGATCCATGTAATACCAAGTCGGTTGTTAATTTATTCAGTCTCTACTTAAGCGACTTTCTGTCTTAATACGTCCAGTCTCTAAGACCACGATCGTGGTCCATAACAATTGAAAATCAATTGTGTCTGGAATCTCCGTACTCGAAGCATTAAGTTGTTACGTAATAATTAACAGCATCTTATAGTGACGCATATAAATATTAAAATTCTTTAATGTTTTATATAAATATATTGAGACTTGGCCATCGCCTGAAAAGACGTGTAAATTCAATCGCCTGAAAACACATGTAAATTCAATTATTTAGTGCGATGGCTAAGTCTCGATATATTTATATAAAACATTAAAGAATTTTAATATTGATATGCGTCACTATAAGATGCTGTTAATTATTACGTAACAACTTAATGCTTCGAGTACGGAGATTCCAGACACAATTGATTTTCAATTGTTATGGACCACGATCGTGGTCTTAGAGACTGGACGTATTAAGACAGAAAGTCGCTTAAGTAGAGACTGAATAAATTAACAACCGACTTGGTATTACATGGATCTCACAACTTTTTACCGCAGAACAACTGAGTTGCGAGACTTGGTTTTTTTGACAAGTATTGTTTTTGATGGGATTATTATATACCAGTAATGGTAAATTCTTCTTGGAAATTTAAATTAAGAGGTCCTAGAAGATCATGTGGGTTTTACATACCGTTTTTTTTTAATATGATTTCCTTTCTCCAAGTGGTAGTAGTATTGACATACTGATTGACAGAAAAATGCATAAACCCTATATGGATTTATGCATTTAAATGAATTTTTAAATGAATTATGGATTTAAATAGACATAAATTATATCATGTCTCTTCTTTTGAGGGAAAAAATAAAATAATAAAAAATGTTTGAAGTTTGAAGATAGGGAAAATAATTTTAAATACGCACAATGAAGCCAAAGGACACCGCACGCAAAGTATGGAAAATAAAGCCTGTGAATAATTTAATATTAGGTAATGCAAAGAAATCTATAATGTATATATCTCGATGTATCTAATCTATATAACTAATATTATAAATGTGAAAGTTTGGATGTTTGTTTATTGTTTGTTGCTCAATCACGGCGAAATGGATAAACGGATTTGGATGAAATTTGGTACATAGGTAGAACATACCCTAGATTAAAACATAAGATTTTTATCCCGATCAAGTATGAAGTTTCCGCAGAATAAATAAATTATATACATATCCGCGATAATGTTATTCCACGCAGGCGAAGCCGCGTGCGGAAAGCTAGCATACTTAATAAATATTCGAATGTTATAAGTTTCTATGTACAGTTAATGAGAAATAAAATCCTTAACACATTAAAATGTGATATGCGTAAAGACTAAGATACATAGTTCAGACGTTCCACATAAGTGACTAATAAATAAACATAATAAATACTAGACGCTCTACCAACCTATACATCTGCTCCAAAAGGCGTCCAGTGGTATTTTTTTGCTACATCCAAAAGAAATGACAGGTTGGTCCATTCTACTCTGCCTAGAACGACACAGGTAATCACAGAACTCTGTAAGCATCGTCAACCAATTACGTGACACCATCGCGTAATACAGGCTCGTCGAAAGCAAAACCGAGCGAGCGAATTCGATAATCCTCGAATTCGCTCGCTTTTACGTGCCGATTTTCACACTATTCCACTAGTGAAGTGGTGATTAGTAGCTAGCGAACACTGAACTGTCTCTATTAATTTGTCGGTCCCAATTTGTGAGGGATAATTGCTGAAGTGATGAGGTTAACAAATTCGGTGCCTTTATTAGTGCGAAATTGTTTGATGTAACTACGGTATAAGGGCTTTACTGGAAATTCTTTCGATATAAAATATCGATAGCAATTATGGAGATATTCTCAATAAGAAATACCTAGATCAATTATGTTTTTTTTAATATTTTTTTTTATATGAACAACGGTTGGTACTTGACCTCATTCCATTCTTATGTAGTGTTCTTATGTAGGTTGCGCATGTGCCTTAAACCTTTTTAAAATCTAATCAGAAGGCGTATTCTCAACTTGACTCTTCAGATAAACAAGTACGTACACCAGACTATACAAACCAGGCGCCCGCCTCTTGCTCTCCCAATATGATTTAAGCAGCTACTTCGTTAAGGATAATTAATTCGAATGACGTCCACCGTCTCGGCCTCTCTTGAGCTTTTTAAAACTCCCTTCTTTAGGAGACATCTAATTTAAAGCAAGGGAAACGAGACATAAGTTCACGTTAGAGTGCTTTAAGAACGTTAATTGCCCGATTTATAATAGGTCGTTACGTTAAAGTTTCAGCAGTGTTGGAGATATTTTTAACGTCCCCATTTATGTTTTGTCGTAAAAGACTTAGAACTAACCGACGTATTAAATTATGAACATTAAAAGACGTTAGTATAAAATGGTTTAATTTAATTAGATACATTATTGATTGTAAGAAATAAAGATAATCTTGCAGGTCACATGAGTCGCCTCCGAAAAGTCAGTAATTTATTCAAAGGATTATGTATACGCTTTTTCAATAAGGTTCCTGTTCTTCCTTTCCTTTCAAAATCTTCCTTTCAATAAATTTAAACATACTATATAACAGAAACTTATAAAGAAAGCATGATAAACATTCATGGACATAACCAGCTCGTTCGCATAACCAGGCTATTTCACAATTAATAATGAAATATTATTGTGCCTTATTGTAATATAAATATATTTTTTTTAAAGAGCAACTTCTCGAGTTTCTTTCTTGTTCTTCTCAGGGGAAAATTGCCTTTTGAACAAGCAGTAAGCTTTAAAAATGCAAAAACTGACTATTTTAAGTGTATCCTGTGTACCTACAAAATAAAGCATTTTTGACAAATCAAAAATCAAAATCAAATCAAAATTTGATTTGTTACTTGTTGGTCAAGCCAAACATAAATTGAAAGTTTAGAAAACCCCTGAGAAACAATGAACATAATAATATGATCCTGGTATATACAAAGCCAAATATGTAAAACATTAATTTGTCGAAAAAGCTAAACAGATTTCCATCAAACATGGCTAAGGATCATCTTGCGAAAACCAGCTTACAAAAATAAAAAACCATTCTCAAATATGTTCCGACATTGTTCCATGTTTTTAGATAGACGCATAGACCGATATAGGTTTATAATTTCATCATCAGCCCGTAAACATCCCACTGCAGGGATATAGGCCTTCCCTCGTATAAGAGGGAATATGGGCCATAGTCCACCACGTTGACCTAGTGCGGGTTGTGGACTTCACATGCCCTTGAATTTTTATTTTTCAGGCATGCAGGTTGGCTCACGATGTTTTCCTTCACCGTTTAAGAGCAGTCGAATAAGTAATTAAATTAAATTTAAAAATTCATTGGGAGACCGCGTCTTAACCGCTGAGCCACCGACGCTTTATAATTTAATATTTATAATATTTTCGCATTAGGGCTTTCCTAGGAAATGTTTTATTAGGACTTCCTTAAATTTTTAAAGCACCCTTTAGTTCTGTTCGCATTTTTCGCATATTTGGTGTAACTGTCAAATATGAATTGCTAATTAGATTTTTTCGACCTCAACTTTATTTCATAAACTTAATCCATGACAAACAATTCAGAATATACAATTGCTTATTATGTATGTATGAAAATATTAATATAAAGATGGAACAATTTATTATGAAAAATAGTGATATACTAGTTTTATAAATAAACTTGCAGTTCATGTTACTCAGTTACATAAAATCACACATAGTAAACAAGGACGGACATGAACTGTTCATCGATACTCAATGCGTTTATTTTTTTTATTTAGCTTTGTTAATTCGTCTTCTTGTCCAAAATACTACAGTGGAAACGAAAGTCTTCAAACTAATCATACATTTTTCTCTATATAGAATTAGTAAGGTTAATGAAAACAAATACTTCAAACAAACGATAGTAGGAGTCGATATAAGCAAATTATGTGTACACTTTCTTATTATTAATACCTTCATTTAAATAGACAAAATACCGTTACATAATTACCCAACCGCGAAATTCAAATGAACAACTCTATAATTTGAAATAAAAAAACTGCGATTTTTTTGCTAGACAATGTAATGATACTTTGTGACAATGTAAACATAGTGCTTAGGGGAAGCGCTGATTCACTTTCAAGTTATGAATAGCTTATTCAACAATGACGCATTATATAACTAGGTTTATTTATCACAGTAATTTCATACTTTATAACATTTGGATACACTATCTTCCGTTATTGTTCATGTGAAAGTCACAGGGGTCGAGTTTTGACTCTAGTAAAAATACATAATTTTTGTGGTATGACTACAATCTTAAAGTTTCTATTTTTGTAGAAGGCATGAGTAATCATCAATAATAGAATAAAAATGTTTTCTTATCATTGTGTAGCTTGTTTTAGGTCTTTGTAGGTTATAGGTTGTAGACCTTGGTATCGTCAAGAGCAGAGTGAATAGACATTTACTGCGATCGCGTGCTACCTCTTCGACCACATCATCACTTTCCATCAGGTGAGATTGTGGTCAAACACAAATCCAGTCAATTATAAAAAAAAGAAAGTCTAATACTAACCTATGTTTTTTTGTGATAAACTGGATACGCGTTTGACCACAATCTCACCTGATGGAAAGTGACGATATGGTCGAAGATGTAGCACGCGATTCCAGTAAATGCCTATTTACTCTGCTTTTGAAGGTCCCAAGGTTGTAGGATTCAGGAAAGACTGACGCAGTGAGGGAGTTCCATGCCTTGGCTGTTCGTATTATGAATGAAGAGTCGAACTTGTTAGTGTGAATATTCGGTATATTAACTATATACGGGTGGAAACCCTTCCCACGCCTAATAGTATGTATATCTATATGTATTTAGTTATAAAACTTACAATATTAAATTAAAGTTACCACTGTGAACTTCCTTATTATTATTTAATAGAAACATTTAAAGTATTATTTTATAATTAGCTTTTTGGCTTCTCGAATGCAGGTCAGAGTCTGTATTTAAAAAGAAATCCTAATTAATTATGAGGGCCCCACTGGGCGGGATAAACCCTCTGAAGAGATTGGAGGACTTATACCTATCTGTCTTTGGATATACCGGATGAGGTTTTTTACCGTAAGGAAACAAATAGGGCATATTAGGTAACTGAAATAGAAGATATTGGCATAGGAAGTTTAATTTTTTTTTTTTCAAAACTATCATAGAATAAAGCGTTAATTGTGTCATTTGAGTGTAGCATTTGTAGCCTATTCTACATAATTACATCATTAAATTAATTAAATAATGAAAACTTGGAGAAAATAAGAGTTCCAAATAAATTTCGCGTGATGGGAACCCTAAGAATTACGCCAGTCGCATATCAATGTTGCGCCAGCGCGTGCGTTATTGAAAAAAAACACTACCTATGCCAATAACTTCTATTTCACTTACCTAATATGCCTTATTTTTTTCCTTACGGTAAAAAAACTCATCCGGTAAGTGCTATCGATGGCGATTTTAATAACACCACAATTAAATATTCCATAATATTTACAGTTACACAAAAAAGTCATAATTTACGAATAAAATGTACTCTAATCCTTTTGTACATTATATATCTACGCAAATAGCTAAAACAACTATCTATTTATAGGTTCTACGTACCGAAGTAAAAGTTTAACGTCTGAAGTTTAGAGTGCGTAGCGACATCTGTCGCTTTTACGGTGAACGAATTAGTACTACTGTATATTAAGAGAGGGCTCTACTCGGCAGAGGTTTCGAACGATTTCCAATTCGATTTGGCTCTACCAAATCGTTTGCGTAACATAAATTAATAAAATTAGCTCCTGTGGCGCTTTTGTCTCGATTCTCGTTGTCAATTAGTGAAGTTAAGCAAAGATAGGTGACCACTAGTGGGTTTATATGGGGTTAGTTGGCCACTAGGCAGACAATAATCCCCACAGGTCCCGCTTGGTGGATTAAGGCTCATACCCTTAGCTAGGGGTCCCATCAGTAGGTATATAAGACTGTTGATAATATGAAATTAATAAATCACAATAAATCTACATATTTTATATTTAATACTGTAAGTATATTCTAATTAGTATCATATTGTAATATACCTATCGTCATCACAGAAGGTACGCTGGTGAACATAATCCTTCCCCCACATACTTCTAGAGCTTTTTAAGGTCATCCGTGTATCTTGGTCTCTACTCTAGTCTATTAATTACAACGCCATCAGTTCTACGCGCGATGTGCCCTGCAACCTGCCATAAAACCTTATCTTACTAATGTTAGCACTTGACCTCAATCACACCTGATGTTAAGTAAAGATGAGGCCGAAGGTGGAAGCGTACTGACCCGGAAGCCCCATTCTATTTGGGGGACTGAGTATCTTATCTCTGATAACTGGAACACAACAATGCTATTAACATTGCTGTTTGGCGGCAGCCTTAGATAAGATGGCGGTAGCTAGCCAGGCGGGCACTTAAAATGCCCTACCACCAACCAAACCGAGTAATAAACATGTACCCCGCTGGAAGTTGTTGAGCGACCCTGCGTAAATCCAAAATAAAAGTTTACAATTCTGTATAAAATATTTTAGATTTGTTTCAAGACCAAACAATTAAGTCTCCTGCCTATCTACAGACCTGTAAAGCACTCTCATTAAAAATAAATAAATAAATATCTTTGCACATACACACAGCGCCATCTAGGTCCACAGTAAGCATCTAGGCTTGTGTTATGGATACCAGATGGTTGATAAACTACACAAATACATTTTGTTTGTAAATAAATATATAAATGAAAAACATCCACAACTCGGAAACATATGTCTGTATTCATCATGCAAACATATGCCCCTAGCGGGATTCGAACCCGCGACCTTTCGGTATAGTAGCAGAGTTTCCAACCACTACACCAAACATTACACCAAACAAACCAATTAATACATTAGGTATGCATAAAACGGATTCCTCATCTTCCAAGTTATCTAAAAATTATACTTGCACATATAGCATCATCTATGAAGGTAGTTTTTATACTATTATACATAAAGTGGAAGTGGATGATTGGAAGCTTTACGGATTTACATAACTATCTTCATATTTTGCAGTGATTGATATTAGTATGCTATTATTAATAAAACTTGAATACACAGGGAAACCTCCTCATAACTTAAAATGGAAATCGAAGTTTATCAAATACCCCTCAACCTTCGAGTTCTCAACTTTACCAAACCTGATACTTGCTCCAATCCGCAAATCCCAAACAAAAACCAGTCTCGCCTTTTCATCAATATTTATGAATTCAATCACATTAGCAGTCGGTATGTTTTGTGATGGGCCCGGGAATCGATCCGACAACTACAACATCCGAGAATGCAATACCTCGGAGCCATTGGAGTAGGTACTAATTGAAAAATTGTTTTCGATAAAAAGTCATGATGAGCGAATTGGTTGATTGAGATGATGCTTTCATTTTAGAACTTAATCAGTGTTAAACATATAATTATAATGCTTCTCTCGTTTAATTACTTTATCTTTAGACTTTGAGTCGCATTGTCGCATATAAACTACTCATTGGGAACATTCATTTGACGACCTGTTTGGTGTAGTGGTTAGAAACTCTGCTGCTATACCAAAAGGTCGCGGGTTCGAATCCCGCTAGGGGCATATGTTTGTATGATGAATACGGACATGTGTACCCGAGTTATGGATGTTTTTCATTTATATAAGTATTTATTTACAAAAAAAAATGTATTTGTGTGGTGTATCAACCATCTGGTATCCACAATATATATGGTATAGTTGCTTAGTGTGGAATAGATGGCGCTGTCTGTATATGTTCAAGTATAATTTAAAAAGATTTTTTTTAAAAGATTCATGGCGTAGTCGCATTCGCTATTTGTTTTCGATAAGCAAAGGATAGTACCTAATATCTGGCGCGGTTTGTCTTTCAATGGGTGACCGCTAGCGGCATTTTCGTACCAGTGTTTCCATGCTTCGAGGGGCACGTTAAATAGTCACTCCCGGTTGTTTTCAATTGGTGGCTGTTAACGACCAAGCCAAGTTGACTTACAGGGGCGGTTTAAAACACTGACAGTCGGCTGGTGACATGTAAGGCTGCTGATGATTACTTTTGTTTAATAAGGTTTACCGCTGATAACAATCGGTTGCTTTCAATTGAAAGTAATCGTTAAGCCAACTCGGTTCTTCTTCTTAGCGGGTCAATGGCAAAAACATCAAATTTTTCAGGATCAGAACGGGTCCACGCGTACGGCATTGTCTGTGACATCGTAGATGTCATGTAGCGTACGAGTGTCGGTTCCCTGCAGGTTACACGTTATAAGGTAGCTGGGTATAAAATATATTCATTTTTTATACCTATAATTTTATTCTCAACTTTGAAACAAATTTCTCCTATACAAAATGTTATCCTATGTTATGTTAAGCCTACGCCTAATGTAGCATGAATATAAAGCCTCATTGATAGGCCGGGCCTACAAATCCGGTGTCCGTTAATTTAGCAGGGCCCCGGAACAAATGCGAGCAACGGGAGATCTAGATTACAGGTGGAGCCGCCATTCCGGGATTACGCTCCTGTTTTGTGACTTACCCAGGGATTTTTTAGAATTCAGGGCTAGTGAGGATATAAATGGCGCGTATTTGGCTCGGAATGTACTGATTTTCCCTCCTTTTCACGACACGACACGAAAAAGTACTGTATGACTATCACTAAAAACGTGGTGTCGCTGCAAATATACTTCAATTAATGAAGTTTATACTTATACTATATCTAACTTAATCTCAATAGATGTATAATTGAACATCTAAATTTTTAGACTTGGTAGCTTAGACAGGATTTTTAGGTTATTGGAGCTGCAAGTTGTACCTATGTGTAGTTCCATCCGTCTTGGTTCATGCTTGTTATCGCATGATGGTGTTTTTGTAATGTTTTGAGATGAGTTTCCTCGTTCAAAATCAATCGGAATAAAAATATGTAGTTAAAAAAAAACTAAAAAAACACGCTAGACCTCTACCATCCGCCTCCTGACTCTATCATCAGATCAGCTGCAAGATGCCAAATTATAGTTTTGTCATCCAAACTACATTATAGGACCAAGTATCATTTCGATACGATAATTAGAAGTAGGTTAATTGACTTCCAAGACTTACTTACAAGTGAAGCCAACTAAAGCGTGTTAAAACGTAACGAATTTGTAACATTCGTAAAACATGTGACTCGATGATTGTAGGGACAATAAGTTCGCTGGAAATAGCCTTTGATATCACGGACATAAAAGCAATATTGGGTAATTAGGTTATGTAGGTATGTACATGATATAGACACTCTATCTAAACTGGACGCCCTAAGATCTTTCAAAAGCTAGCTTTATCATACCACTTCGTAAAGTGGAACTTTCTATAAAACATAATTGGATGGGCATGGGCACAAAACCTTAACATCCTTGACGGCCGCCTAAAGCATCTATTAAGAAGTCATAAAGCTAAGTTACAGTGCTCTACAACAGTACAGTGAAATTATCCATAATTTACTGCAAAAAAATATAATACATCATAATCTGCAAGCGATGGTGGAAGATTGCTTGCATAAATCGCACTTATGCTTGTATGGTGACTATAAAGTGTACCAACTTGCTACATAATATACCATAGCTGGTTTCATAAGATAAATGTGTTTGTAAACTCGCCAGTCTCTGAGTTTCTTCATATTTTTTTGTCGGTAATCATTCTTTGAAATTTTAATGCTTTGCCTTTGCTTCTTCATCATCACTATTTCAGTCACAGAACGTCCACTTCTGAGCATAGACCTCCCTAGATTCCAGAGCGATCTTCATCAGGTTATGTCTAAGGATATTATTACATTAAATCTAACAATATTCATCTACACAAGCTGAGGATGATAGGTGTTAGCCCTAGGTCTTTTCCAAAACGTAATACACGGGATCCTGAGCTTTCCGTATTTAGTCACTTCTTCAGGTCTTCTACTAATCCACTAAAAAGTGGATCTGCTACTGAAAGGAAGAAAGAAACCACACGCTACATTTGGTTGCATGCGATCTCTTCTGCAGAACTTCTCTACCCCAATGAACCTAAATGACCCAAATGAATAAATCAGTATGTCTGCCACATTTACACTTCAGTAAGTGCGAAAGTAACAGAAAACTTGAACGTTTGAGATACGAAAAAATGAAATTAGAGGTTTCATTCGCCACATCATCGCAGTTATGTTGAAACAAATCTGTCACTCAAAGGCAATCATCTCAACAAACAAACATTCCCCCTAACGGGATTCGAATCGCAACCATCGGTTTGGAGCACTATCCCAATTGATAGAAAATAGATGATACGATTTTCTCAGGGGTTCACAAACGCTTTAACTTACATTCATCTATCTCAATTACTTAAGGGTATGCCAATTACAGGGTTCCTATATTCACAATGAGAGAAATTAGCAAGACAAAACATCACAAAACGAAATCGTAGCTTTATGCCTACTTTTGAGGCATGTTGACGCTTACCTTCACTTGTCCACTATAAGCGTATGTGAAGATAATAATAGCATTTCTCTCAAGTCGTATAGAATTTCATACTATTGTTAGCTTCACGCTCACTGAAGCAGTAACTTTGGTACTCATATTAAATTCTTGCTTTATGACCCTCGTCACTTGTACTACTCATTAATAATACATATCTACATAACTTATATACCTGTAGTGATAGTTGTGAAGTCGTTTAAAGGTATAGATAGGCATTGCACAAGTTGCGAAATTCAAGTAAAACATTTTTCTTGTTATAAGTAGGTACAGCAGTGGACGTCTTTCGGCTGATATGATGATAATGAAGTAGGTACAGTCAGCTGCACACTTCACCATTTGGACCTTCCGCTCATTGTAAGAGCGGGCTACCGTACAGCAGCTCAGCTTTTACTGGCTTGTTACGCTTGATCTGCGGTCTACTGTCATTATCGTCATCAGCCCATAAACATCCCACTGCAGGGATATAGGTCTTCCCTCGTATATAAGGGATTATGGGCCATAATCCACAACGCTGGCCTAATGCGGGTTGGGGACTTCACATGCCTTAGAATTTTTATTTCTCAGGCATGCCAGGTTTCCTCACGATGTTTTACTTCACCGCTTAAGAGAACAGTCGCATAAATTCACATAAGTAATAAATTAAATTTAAAAACTCATTGGTATATGGCCTGCCTGGGAATCGAACCCGGACCTCATAAATTGGGATACCGCGTCTTAACCCTTGAACCACCGACGCTCCTATTAAACCTATAGTAAATGATAGACTTATTAATAGTTCCTTGATGTGAAACACGCTCAATAAAAGAACGATTACCCTTCATTCCGATAATATTTTTAATTCATTATTGCAAAATAAGTAATAATTTAAGTATTTAAAAGCAAAAAACCCGACGGCATAATAATATGTATCATTTTGTGAGCGCCATTTTAGTTTACCATAAAATGTATCTTAGGACAGTCTAAAGATCGAGACGAATCTACTGACTTTAAAATCGGTCAAGCCGTTTAAGCTATTCCTTTACTTATTCCTAAACCTCCCAATTGAGAATATTTTTTTTATGCACAACGGGTTAGCACTTTACCTTAATCACACCTGATGTTAAGTGAAGATGAGGCCGAAGGTAGTAACGTACTGACCCGGAAACCCCATCTTATTTGGGAGACTGGCTATCTTATGTCGGACAACTGGAACACAACAATGTTATTAACATTGCTATTAGGCGGCAGATTTAGATAACATGGTGGTAGCTAGCAAGGTGGCTAATCTCCTTTTTTTTTTATGCACAACGGGTTCGCACTTGACCTCAATCACACCTAATGTTAAGTGAAGACGAGGTCGAAGGTGGAAGCGTACTGACCCGGAAACCTCAACACATTTGGGGGACTGGCTATCTTATCTCTGACAACCGGAACACAACAATGCTATTAACCTTGCTGTTTGGCGGCAAATTTAGATAAAATGGTGGTAGCTAGCTAATTTAAATTGCCCTATCACCAACCGCACCGATTACTATACATGTACCCCGCTGGTGATCGAACCCGCGACCTCCGACTCGTAAACGCTATGTTGTTTACATTGAGCCATGGAGGCGGTTAAAATAATGACTTATGGCATCATGTTATGGGGATATCGAATCGAATTCTAATATAGATCACTGTTAATGCGAGCCCTGGAAGGCTTGTCTTTCACAACCGAAACACAACCGTACATAAAATACAATAAACGCTGCCATGGGAATACCCAGCATTTATTTAGGAGTGAGGTAAAAGTAAGTAAAATAAAGAATACTCAATGAAACTTAGAAAAAACAATGAAAATCGCCATTAATTTGCCACCATTAAGATGCGAACTCGTAATAAATGTTATTTATATGTTATCGCTGACAACCGGATCACAACAATGCCATTAACATTGCTGCTTGGCGGCAGATTTAGATAAGACGGTGGTAGCTAGCCAGGCGGACATTTAAAATGCCCTACCACCAACCAAACCGAGTACTTAAACGTGTACCCCGCAGGGGATCGAACCCGCGACCTCCGAATCGTAAACCCAATGTTATTTACATTGAGCCACGGAGGCGGTCTCCTCCTTTTTGAATGCATACATATTATAATATTTCTACGCCAAATCATGGCAGAATATGCTGATGTTTCTAAATGTGTGACCTTATAATGTACCATATTCTTGGAAATTAATTATTATTCCATTCTATTCCTTCCTGGCGCAGCCGAACTGCGAAATCAGTTTAGGTAATATCATCAGGATATGATCGATCCCCTGTCCGTACGTTCAAAAGTTAGGGGAACGAAACGTTTCACAATGCCATTGCACCTCGAGGGCGGACCGGGTCATTTACATAGCTGCCTTATTTTATTTAAAAGTAGCCTCTCACTGTATCACAGATGCGGATATCTTTATGCTGTTTTTATTTTTCTCCTTTTTTTCAATTACCGGATTCGGTCGCATTCGCAACATTCATTGTATTTTGCTCGTGTTTAAGGGTTTGCTCATATTTTTTAAATAAAAAGTTAAGTCTAAAGTATTTGTTTTTGAAGACATGTATTAACGGATTGAGTATTTTTAAGAATATCGGTTCTCTGCAAAATCTTACAAAAAATTTATATTAAAATGATTTAATTTTTTAATATGTACATAAATCAAATTGAATTGAATGTTTTTGTCATCAACTTACTAAGGAAAAGAATCAGACATTTCAAAATTTGTACATTAAATATTCTTTATTGCACAAGAAATACAAACAGATTACAGTCAGAAAATTTAGTCAGTTTTTAAATTTAATTAAATTAATTATGTGCATTTATCCGACTGCTCTTAAACGGTGAAGGCAAACATCGTGAGGAAACCTGCATGCCTGAGAAATAAAAATTCTAAGGCATATGAAGTCCCCAACCCGCATTGGGCCAACGTGGTACACTATGGCCCATACTCCTTCATTATACGAGGGAAGGCCTATATCCCTGCAGTGGGACGTTTACGGGCTGAGATGATGACAGTCAGAAAATATGTACAAATGTAATCCTATCTCTTAATAGAGATTATACCCTGTTTCAATGGATTTTGTAATTACCTGCAGTGGTAGCTTGCGATATAGTTTATATATAGGAAAGAGCGACATAATAGTCGTACAGCAGCATTTTGACAGATGCGCGCGATATATAGGTAACGTGTATTTAACTATATATCGTGGCAAAATTTGAAGAGTTGCCAAAAACCGTAGAATTCAATTATACTATATCGAGTGATGCTGATCACATTGAATGCTATATCCTAATTTTAAATAAGGACAGTTCATTTCCAATACTTTTGTGAAATATGGCTACTATAACAAGTTGATCAATAAATGCATTAGCACAGTAGATGAATAATTGTGTAAAAGGATTTTTTCCTAAACTCAAGGATAATCTGCATAGTGTTAAATTTCAATATCTACATACCGTAATGCCTTTACAGCAAGCAGAAACACTTCCTCAATAATTCCATCAAGCTTTGCCTTTCTATGCCCCAGTTTATCAGCCGACTCATAAACATGACAGGATCGATTCTGTTGAGTAAGATATTACCTATATCATTACGTTAGTTACGAAATGTGATATAGATATTGAGTAATAAGATTCAGTCAAGGAATTGTTGGTAGATTAGATTAATTTATTTCACTTTAAATTTTCACTCCATTAAACCTCATTAGCTATAAAAATACAATCCGTCCATTTTTCAACAATAGTGATTATATCCTCCTTGTAAGTGATCCTCATAAAATAGACACAAAGGCATAGAATATAAAATGCCAAAAAACAGAACAGGTCAATATAAAATTAAACATAATTCGAATTAAAAATAAAAATGACACTCGTTATATCAATCATCAATATGTAAACGACATCAAGCAATCAAATCAATAAATACAATTCATAATGTAATAGAGTGGGCAATAATTATTTAGTGTAATACTTGCCTATCGCCTTGAGAGAGGACGACCCTGTACAACCAACTATTGATATCCAACTAATATTATAAATGTGAAAGTTTGGACATTTGTTTGTTTGTTTGTTGCTCAATCACGGCGAAACGGATGAACGGATTTGAATGAAATTTGGTATATAGATAGATCATACCTTGGATTAAAACATAGGATATTTTTTATCCCCATAAAGTGAGCAGTTCCCGCCGGATCAATAAATTTCCGCGATAAAGTTATTCCACGAAGGCGAAGCCGCGGGCGGAAAGCTAGGTATTTATAAAACTAACAACAATAATAGAAGAATAGACCTAAGAGGAGGCGTGCTGTGTTCTGTTGAAGCAATATTATTTTAATCTTATTTTAATATTAATTTCTCACGCAAATTGCAATGTTATAACCAATTATTTACACAAAACTCCACTCATGATGTAATCGTGGCTATACTTGATATGTGCCATAAACTATATTTTGACAGCAAGCCATTTTGTTTGTTAATTTAAACGATTAAACGTTCCTGAAACACTATTGTTTTTGTAAGATGGTAAGCCCATAGATTTTATATTACTCGTGTTTATGTCCCCAACACATGGGAGCAACGTCTGTTGACTCAAATCTCATTGAAGTCCTATCAGGCCTCGAAGCTTGATTAAGTTCATGCTATAGAGAATCTACAGGGCCATGACACGTTGATGAAGAAATGACCCAAATATCAATCGTCTTTGTTTAATACCTGTACATGTCTACATCAATACTAAAGTATATGCAGCTTGACTTGTCATCGGGATATCCAGTGTGAACCCGCCTCCATGCAACCTGTGCATTGTACCACGTCATTTGTAGCAGATGAAATGTAAATGCGCACTCGTTACGCGGCGCCCGCCTCTCGCTCCTTATTCATGAGACTACAGCTATGCATAAGCGAGAGCGACAACGTAGCCTGGACCAGATAATAACCTGCGTACTCTGATTTCAATGAAACAAAGAGTACTTAACACGTTCAAGGATACAATGCGCCTCTTGACGTAATGACAATAAAACTTATATTTAGTCTAGTGTTAAGGATATATTAACTACACGGGGGCTCGAGGTCACCGGTTGTTGGCGCTGCCGAACGTGCGCACAGTGGCCCACCAAAACTCTCCGCTCATGCGCGGACTTCGCAGACTCAGCGCCTTGTTGGAGCGAGACCAGGAGCCTGATTCTCACATACTCGAGATTTCAATGTCGAACGACATCAATAGGTTTGTCACTTTTACACACGTATATAAGTGTGAAAGAAATAGACATGCCAATGTCTATCGATAGACAAATGTCGAGTGTGCGAGAATAGGGGTCCAGGGGTGTGATGTGTTCGCTCGGAGTTGGCCGATTGCAGTGCTATGAGATTGATGGATGATTGACTTAGATAAATAATTAAGAATAGCTATAAATTCTGGTAACTAATTTGTACTACCTAAGTAACCGTACAGTGCATTGGTAATTTTTCTGTAATGCTGTATGTGAAAGACTGAATAAATAAATAAATTAATAAATAAATTGTGATATGTAATAAACGGTTATCAATAATTTTGAGTTAATATTTCAACCCACTGTCGGGTATAAAAACACGTATAACCCCTTTCGACAATATCGTCAAAGATTTTCTAGCTTCTCGCTTCTAACCTACACCATCCACGTAACAGAGGAACATGCGCATATTATCTTCAAATGTGTCAACGGCTCTCGCTCTAACTCGCTTACTACTATCGGTCTTTTGTGAGCTTTTTTGCTTTATTTATGTGGCACTTATGAAGCCTCGCCGTTTTTCACTCGTCGTCGCATGGGCTTTCGTATAATAAGGATGTTTCTAGTCTATTATTGCTATTGTCTTGTTTTTATGTAACTTTTGCATTTTCTTCACAATACGTTGACAATTTCGACTTTGGTATTTCGAAAAAGCAAATCTTCAACTGCTTTTTGTCTGTTGGTACGAGTATGTTTGCTTATTATTACCCGACTGAAGAGAGAGTTATGTTTTTCGTGCGTATCCGGGTATATGCATGTGGGATTCTTTATTTCCCTCGTAGCATCCGAACGGCTGGATGCAGTTCGTCGTTACCAAACAGTTAACCACAGCGGTCGTGAGAGTCAAAATGAAAAAATAAAATTACTCTAGGACTACACTATGAAAGGGCTCATCATGAAGATTCTGAAAATGTTTATTACAAATGAGACATACCAATTAAGCAGCAGATGTGCTCATGTTAGTTGGGTTTTTACATAGTCGGGTTTTTTGATTTTTTAATAACGCGGTTACTTTATGCAACTGAGCAAGCCTTTCTTGTAGACTTTAGTTCTCTTAAGTTTCTCTACTTTGGGTTATCATTTAAATATATTATTCCAGAAGTTTCATGCTTGTCCAATTTCTTTAGCTCACTTCCAGAAAGTGTGCTTGAAACACCTGTTTATGGTGTAGTGGTTAGAAACTCGCTGCTATACCAAAAGGTCGCGGGTTCGAATCCCGCTAGGGGCATATGTTTGTATGATGAATACAGACATGTGTTCCCGAGTTATGGATGTTTTTCATTTATATATATATGTATTTATTTACAAAAAAAAATATGTAGTTTATCAACCATCTGGTATCTATAATACAAGCCTAGTGCTTAGTGTGGAACTAGATGGTGCTGTGTTATATGTGCAAAATTATTAAAAATTATTATTATTAAAAAACACATTTAATATTAATTTTGCAGGTAATTCTACTCATACACTGAATGTAAACACAAATCAATAAAAAATATAATTTTCCCATAACCAGCTGATCGACACGAGATCCTTAGTCGGGACTGTCTGGTACCTAACTACACCACCCGGCTGGGGTGCCGGCCGATTTGGGAGAGTTTATTTAACTTTGTCCTTGAATTATACTTGAAATAATTTATATGGTAACTTATTATGATTTAGTGCCGTGTGGTTTCGACACGTAAAAAGAATAAAACAACCCGTTTCTCCCTGTAGGTAAAAGGCGTCAAAGGGACTCCAAAATCCATCTAAGACTTGCACGGTTCAACGGCGATGGGCTCACCGTGGATGTTGTTTCAAGCATTAAGCTTTAACCCTCTTATTCATAAAAATTTACAAACGCTTTATAAGCCTATTTTAGTTAAATAATGTTTTGTCACTTTCTTTCATTACAACATTTCCGACAAAACACACTATAACTAAAGCAGGCTTTTAAAAACGTTTGTAAATTTTTATGAATAAGACGGTTAATGTTTGCATATGTTTGGGATATCTCTGACCACCCCATTTTGGATAAAGATAGTAACGTTATGTAAACATAATCTATTGATGGTCATCATCAACAGCCTTACATCGTCCCCACTGTTGGGGCAAAGCCTGTTCAGAATGCGGATTGGTGGATTTGTGTTAGACTAGCATCTACCTGACAGTTAGAGTTTTTAAACCCCCCCTGTAGGCTACCTACTTGGCTTAACGAGTGCCTTCAATTGAAAACCAAGACCAACTCTTTAACATGCCCTCTGAAGCACGGAAACACTCTATTTAAAATGCACTAGTGGTCACCCATCCAAGCACTGACCGCGCCAAATATTGCTTAACTTTACTAATCGAAAACGAATGCGCCACGAGTGCTTCGTAATCCATTATTAGTCCCTATTTTTATTTATTATTATTATGATGAGGATGTACAAGTAGCTATATAAATTTTCCATGTTTCAAATTTAAACCAAAAAATAAACATAATATATACGTCAAATCATTTCATTCATATTTTAAACCATCACAAAATGACATAGCTTTAACGAAGGCGAGTGAAACGTCTTCAGAGAAATTATTCAACAAAAGTGCCAAGGGGTCCGATTCTGCGCTCAAAATTTATGTGTTCCATACAGCCAAGCGATGCATCTCCTTTCCGTGTCACCCGGCCGGGGCCCAATTAAGTTCGACTCACGACCTCCAGTTGGAGCCATTAAATTTGCGAATTGACTAAATAACGCCGCCAATAGCGGAGATATAGTTGGAAAATGGATAGGTTATACAAAAACGAGGAAATTAAACTTTAATAAATTTGGCCAACAAACGAATGAAGTAATGGGTAATTACAAAAATCAAGGCAAGATATTATTGCAGTGAAATCACCTCTAAAGACCCCATTCTAAAAGACATCCCCAGTTCCAACTAATATTAAAAATGCGAAAGTTTGTGTACATAAAATGGCTGGACTGATTTGGTTAAAATTTTGAAAGCTTCAGCCGTACAGTCTCAAACAAGGAAACTTTTGCAGGCCTAAAAGAACGAAAGAAATTGTTTATTCGCCACTTCGACACATATATAATATTTGTTAGGCAAATAAAATAACAAAACACCCAGGTAAGTGTCGCAGCAGCGAAAGGGAAACGACTCAGCTATATGCTGATTATAAGAGCTCAGCGCTGGTTTACTATCGCACCCAGAGCAGACAAGTTACCGTCTTACCGACAGCCTGCATAATACAAATTAAGTTTCCTAAGCAAACCATTAATGTTTTTCGATAGTATTTAATCATATTGTTGAACTCAGTAATTGCCTTAACAAAATTAGAAATTATCCAAAATCGTTCAAGCTTTCATGAGAAAATTTAATTTGTATTATGCAGGCCTGTAAAGGTTTTTCGCCTTCAGATTGTACCATTGACCCTTATTGAAGTGCGTAAACCTCACATTACTGTTGGCGCTGCCTTCATGGCCTCTAGTTCCAGTAAGGACTTCGTGCGAGAGAAAGCGGAAAGCGGGTCGCACCTAGATCACCGCTATTAGATAGTCATGCATGTTGGATGAGGTAATTAATTGTGACAGACCATTCTACTGGCGCTAGAATATGCTGGTTCAATGTAGCCAGAGAAACAAATGAAGGATGCAGAGATACTTAGAATAACAACACATGATTCACAATAAGCGAAATACTACTTCTAAGACTTCTTTATTTTCATGTCAATTTAAAATACCAGAGAGTTATCCTCATACATGAGCCTCATTACGTCGCGGCAATTTGAAAAGCAAATTTTTCTCTCAGAAATTATGAAATAACGAGAGAAATATTCGTATTCTAAAAGTCTCGCTGTGTGTTGAGACCGTATGTATACCGCAACCTCGGTTATAACAGATAATCGACTTCTGTTTTCTATAAATCAATAAACAAAATTGACTTTTGACATTGTTTTCTGTGTTCAGGTAGGATTAACCCCCAACACACTGGACACTAAAACTACCAACGGTTTACATAGTTACAAATACATTAGCCTTATCTGAGTTCCCAGACACTCAGCGTATAAACTCCTAATGAAAGCAGCACATTCGTACCGTCTGACAGTATGGCATTACACAATTTGCGTAATTGTACCTTTCATAATAAGAACGATATTCAACGGGAGTGAATAGTGGGAATGTAAATTTAAGGTTGGGGTGATGTGAGCGATCAGTAACACATAAAACATATGTTTTAACTGCCATGTCTCGGTCCGATTGGTAGGAATGTTATACATTTTTCTTTCGCAATTAAATGGCGTTTACAATTATTTCTAAACGACGTAAAGTCTTGTCGTAAAAACATTAATATTGGGTCTGTACCTATGAAATTGGAGTTTTTTTTCTTCGTTAACCATATGTACCAATTCCTGCGATTTTCAAAGCTATATCCAAATTTGTTTTTCATTTGGAAAATGGAATATTATTTCAAGGTTTCACGTGAAATATTTTTTAATTTCTGGGCTAAATCACATAAAAAAAATTTTAACAGAGTTCTTTTCATGTGCTTCCCATAATCATTTCTTAGATTCGCAGAAACTTTTATAAAGCCGTTACTTTTAAAAATTTACGCTGCCTATACTTAACTTAATGTTATCCGATAATACACACAAAGTTAAGATAAATTTGGATTTGCCGTTCCTAAAAAAAAATCAACAATGTTTATGGAGACAACAGTCTTAATGAAATTCTTCATACAAAACGCCAATTTCATACGTAATGACCAATCGCAACCAAATACGTACAGTCAAAAAGATATAGGTGGTTCCGCCTATCGTCAATCCCATCATCTAAATATTTATCATTGATATTGAAAAACCTTAACCACACTTTCTTATTCTTCTCCTTCTTTGCCGCATGTAAGGAAACTCTTGCCTATTACATCAATATTTCAAGAAAATGCATACAAAGGGAGTAAAATGAGTTTAATGTGAAAGTTCAACGTCTATTGTCGGAACAAGACCGGTAGCATTGAGGAGAGTCCTTTGTAAAGCCGAACAAAAACCCAAGAACAATGTTCCTCCCAGATTGATTGATTAATTAACTCAGTGCGAGTAGCTCCTTGTAAGGTAATGTTAGATTTTAATGATTTCATATTGTGGGTATTGTAAGCTACGAGCTAATTGTATTCCGTTCAATTTTCATATGGAATACTGAAACGGCTATTATTAATAAATATAAACGTTTATTGATTACAATCACCCACCTCGTTGAATCATATATAATCCGAAATATTTCTTTCAACAAACATACAAATCAAAATTTATATTTAAAAAAGACTTAGATCATTCTTTAACTTCGGTCTTCGAAATTACTTAGTTTAGCTGAGTTGCTCTGAAAAGTTTTGTAACTGTTATCTGAAGCGGCCTTGTATCTGAATTGTGAATTAACTTATCAATATCCTATCGCAAAGATTTTTATCACATCAGTGATTTCTAAATAATTACGTGAGGCGCATTCACTGCTGGATATAGTGGGCTACAGTTTAGGCTTTAATTTCTTTCTTCTCCATAACCAGAATAGAAAGAAGAAGTGTGGAAAGGACTTCACGCGGCAACATCATAGATCTTAAATATAAGAGAGAGAACCAAAATGGCATAGGAAGAGAGGTATTTCAAAGGAAAATAATATTGATCTTCAGTAAGTAATCATTTATATTCTATATTTACAAATATACATTTTGAATTTGTATTGTAGCAGTCCTTTGTAATCAGTCGCAAACTTTAGAGCTTGTACTCTACAATCCCGCAGGATGTGACTTGCGACTACTATAGTGGCTGGAAGTTGTCAACCTTCTAAGCGAGACGTTTAATGGTTAATTGGTGTGAATCACTCTAAAATGTGTTATTTAAAATCGGCACAACAAATTCCACCAAACAACAATAGATTAAATCAGAAAAAAATTACAAAACATTTTCTCTTTTATCTAAAAAAACTCTATACTTCACCGCTTGTTTCAGTGACAAACGTTTCTAAAAATTAATTACCCCTAACAGTTGAGGCGATGCGTCCATTTGTTCAAAATCCTCCTCCAACGACTTCAGATATTTTAATTCATTCCATCAAAGATCCTCGCACGTTATAAATAAAGCTGTGGACAGACTGTCGCATCGATTCAGCCGGCAATATTTCAGAGCCAGCGAACGCAACCGGCTCTTTGATGATGCTGCTTATATGAATATCGCTGGCTCGGTGCTTTGACAGCGAGCGCGGGAGCATCCGAATGGAATGTTAGAAATGTATTCTAAACTGATTTACTGATTTACCTGTTTATTTTAGCCTTTAATTTTAATAGGATTGTTGCTTCATGCTTTCATTTCAAAGTTTAAAGACCTTGTAACTAAATTACGTATCAAATCGAATTATTTATCGCTTCACTTTAAGATGTGTTCCTATGTTCCACTCGTAATAATATCTCGTCTTCCTTTCCTCTCTTTAAACTATATTCATTTTCTTAATGCAAACTCATAAATCAATCACAATTTAAGGAGGATAGCAGATATTTTATGAGACTCCCTTCCTACTTTGTCTCAATGTAATCACAGTAGCATACTTTAACCAACAAAAAGTGGATTCAAGCAAAAGAAAAACGAGTAAATTGTCCCCCGGTAACAAGACCTCAAGCTGGTTATGCGGTGGAGACAGATAATGTACTCTGACCACAAGATGATGGGTACAGAGTAAAGGAAACAATATCATTATCAAAATAATACACTTGCTTCTAGAATAAGACAGTTAAGTTTAGAACTTTGACGAGTGTCTTCTAAATATGTTTATTCTTAATTCTATACTAATTGGTATATGTATTCATACCAAGATTACAAGTAAATCCCATACGCCGTAACTTTAGGCGCCGTTCAGAGTGTCACTGTCTGCATATTTTATATAGGAAAAAGTTTCGACACGTAAAAAGAACCAACCAACCGTCTCTTCCCGTGGGGTATCGTATAAGGCAACTATGGGACTTTCCACCAAAAGATATCTATATAGATATACACGTTTCAACGGTGACGAACTGACAGACGGACGGACGTGTCACGAGTGTATTCGAAAAGGTGAACCGTGGATATTGCTTCAAGTAAACTTTTAATATTTGGAATACGCAAACATAATACATTTGGGATACCTCTGACCACCCCATTTGGGATAATGGTCATAATGTTATGTATGTATGTATAACTCAATTGCGGAATAGGTCTATCGAATTTCAAAATATATTTATAAACGAAATCAATTCTATACAGACGGTCTACTTCATTGATTGGGCATCAAGCTATGCACCTTACCTGATGCCATAAGAGTAACGAGCCTCTAAAGCAATTAAGTATCTAATTTATGTAACTAATTTAAGTACGTTTTCTAATTATCTATTAGTTTCAAGTTGAATTATTTTATTGCTGCAGCGGTAAAAGGGCAGACTTCCAGAGATCTTGACAAGTAATAGACGTCACTAATGTTAAATGAGCACACGTTGCATTGCAACGTAATTTTTACCAGACTACACCAGGAAGGAGCGTAAACTTTTCGGGTACGTAAATATGTATGTATATTTTGACTGTGCAAACAACTTGACCGTTTTTGAAGTGCGCAAGTTGTAGTTAGATTCGCCTTGGTCCCCAGAGCTGGTGTCATGATACATTTTTTAGTTTGACGACCTGTTTGGTGTAGTGGTTAGAAACTCTGACCACTATACCAAAAGGTCGCGGGTTCGAATCCCGCTAGGGGCATATGTATGATGAATACAGAGTTATGGACGTTTTCATTTATAAAAGAAAGAAAGAAAAACATTTATTCAGCTTACAATGGGCATGTAATTGATTAATTACATTACATAATATGTATTTATTTACAAAAAAAAAGGAAAGGTATCTATGTAGTATAACAACCATCTGGTATCCACAACACAAGCCTATAGTTGCTTAAAATGGAATTAGATGACATTGTGTGCATGTCCAAGGATATTTAGTTATTATTTATTTTGTGCCAAAAAAATCCAATCTAAATACTTAAAATTTTCATTACTTCTATGCTACACTAGCACAGAATGCAAGATATTTATTATATCAAATACATAATGTGCATAGATGAGTATACAAACCAATGTTCGAAGTATAATATTTCAAAATTAATAAACAATTAATTTAATATTGTCTTTATTATCAAATATAGTGTAGCAGTCTTGTGACCTTTCAAGCGAACGTTTTCATCATCATCATCTTCGCCCTGGTCCCAATTTATTTATTTCAAACGAACATTTTGAGCTTCGAAAATACGGATAATACAGTGTTCTGTTGAACATCCAACATTTCGCAAACATTTAGCATCATCCATATTATGTAAGAACGTTATATTAATATCGAATACGATTAATATCGCCATAATTTAAATTTATTACCCATAGACATGGTTATGCATTATACAATGCAATTACAAGATAATAATTACCATTGAATTATTCATTTGCATTCTTAATATTTTGAACTTGTCCACGCCGATGTGAATGTGTAATGGCTGCAAGACAGTTAATCAATCATCTAAAGTATCCGCAGTTTAATTTTGGTAGTTATGAAAATGATCTGACGTTAAATAAACTATTACACGATTGGCTCACATTAAGTACAGTTAACAGTGCTAATTATAGGCATCTCTGAAGCTATTACTCATAATATTTATTTGCTGAATTAAAGTTCATAAAAATTAAAATTAATTGTGCCGTGTTACGTTGTAAAAGTGAGATGAAATTTACTGATAGCGTCATTCACATCGTCAACAGTATTCAATTTTGTTTAGTTTAGGCAACTTTTCGAATTTTGCTAGCGTCAATATGGATTGAGGGTAATGGTTCTAGATAACCAGGACCGATCATTGTGAAGATCTTTTTTTTTATATATGAGAGGGCGGCAAACGAGCTTTTTGGGGGTAGTGAACGAGAAAACTTGGTTAATTGTTCTGATAATGTTTGTGAAAATAAATTAGACTGACTGACTGGATCTGCAATACTATGATGGAGCTGGGGCTTTGTAATGCTGATGTTGTGACATTGTTAAATTTCCCTTACACTTGCTTAGAACAAAGATTTTACCAAAAGAACAACTGCCAACGCAAAACTTGCGTTGTGTTGTCTTCTATTTTAGACAGCACAACTTTATATCAAATTTCTATTATCAGCTTTACTTCTTCTACTTAGCGAGTCGATGACAAAACATGAAATTCATGAGGACCGGAATGCAGGTTAGTGTTGGGGCATTATTAAATGTCGATATTTTATCATTGAAAATGAATTTTCCATCTCTGCTAGTAATATAATTTTCTCAAAATAGAGATGGTTAAAGTGTCGAAATACGTGAAATTGAAAAGCTACATTATGGTTTAAAAACATTTTGGAATACTTCAACCAAAAACTTTATCGTAAATCTCATTAACCCCCAAAATCGGTCGACTTCTTGGAATTCTTTAAATGTTACATTTTATAATTCTCTAGATATTTCCCAGCATAGTTTTTCAAATTAGACATTTATAAAAATTGAGATATAAAGCTTCAAAGTGCCGCACATGAATTGGCAATGGACACAACCTGCCTTTATTCCGGAAACACTTTAATACGTTTTGAGAACGGCTAATCATCAGAAATGAAAATTTTAAACGTCCATATCTTAAAAACTTCTAACCCTGGAATAGTCGCGTCTTTATCACAATGAATGATGTCGGTGAGTTCTTCATATCGGATGTCAGTTGTCAACATTTAAAATGGCCAGCAGATTTCTAAAACTATTGAATTTCTTTACCGGAATTAAAGATTTCGATGAGATCTTCACTTCAAGACAGAGCTGACAGAATACTCATTAACTAATTTCTTTTGTTTAAGTTCTGTAGCATAGGTACCTATAAGACCCAAGTACGTTTTCAAGGACCTCTGATGGGTTGTGTAGTAATGGAGGATGTGTGCAAGACGTGTGAATGTTTTGAACTTTAAGGTGTGTCACAACTTCATATTTTACCTAAACTAGATGCTATAAAAATGCTTATTATTTTCATAATAAATTACAATATCGAAATTTGGTTACTGATTCAAAAATATTCCTGTAAAGCATACATAATCGTTTTAAACTCGTATATAGGAGTAATAGGTTCCCACCAAAGTAGAATAAGAGCAACTCGTCTCTTCGCGTGGATGTTATAAAAAGCCACTAAAGGATCGTGAGATCAACAGTATAGATCAGTAATGAGTGGCAGCATTAATGGTGTGGAGTTGCTAAAAAACTTTATTATTAGGGCGATTACGCCGTTCTTCTTAGCGTACCGATTGCAAAGACATCACATGTAAATTTTTTAGAACCTCTGTGATAATTTGCTGGCTGTTTAAAAGTATAGTGTCATGTGTGTCAAGTTATAGTAAACTTTTGTTTACTGTCATCAAAATAAACATTCCCCGTTCCACGTCTACCACAACCTGTACGCATTTTGTTGCTATCCTAGAAATTCGACCTTTACAATGAGGTCTTGATTTGAGGTTTATACATCTACTTATGTAGTTTCCTTGGGATACGAAGATGATCTACCTCCACGTGTTGCCTTGGAGGTTTTCAGTCAAGGTGGGATCTCTAGACCCCTCTTGAACGGAAACCCTGGGCCGGTGTATCCTGGGCAACGACTAGTAAATCTCTGGCAACGTCCGGATTCTTGCTAGTCGTTGGCGAAAAGGTCATCCCCAATCCAAGGTGTCAAACGTACCGTGCCGAGGGATGCGTGGCTGGGGGGTAGCTCAGTCTTTAACGGTGTCTCTCCGAAACCAGGGCGAATCGGAGATGTATTTAGCCCTTCGGGCGGCATGCGGGGCTCTGCCGCTTTGTGGACCACCCTTTCCCTAGCTACTCGTGGGAACTCTATGGAGAATTCAGATATTTCCATTAAGTGCATCAGTGCTGCCCTGGACGAAATCCAGGACGGCTTTGTATCTGTGGCGGAGAGCGCTGTCGTAGCCTCCAACTCGCCCAGTAAAACTCCACATGCTGAGGGATCGAACCGAAAGGATGACGGAGGCGATGACGCCTCGTGCAAACCTACGGAAACGAACCCAGCGGAAAAACCCAAAAGGTCGTCCAGAGAACGCCTATCGGGTGCTCGTCGGAAGCGCCTAAAACAGCTGATGGAAAGGGTCGGGTTTGAAGAAGCCCTGGAACTTTCCAAAAAGCCGTGGAAGGACATACCGCTTCCAAAACCTCCTCGCGAGTCGCAAACGCTGAAGCGTGCACGCTCGGAGGAAGAGTCGCCTAAGGAGCAAACCAAAAAGGCTCCTAGGATTGTAGCTACGTCCCCTGCTGAGCAAAGCGCTGTAGTTTCTGCAGCCAAACCCAGCTTCAAGGACGTGGCTAGCTCTTCACGAGTGGGGATCCGCAATTCGGAACCCATGAGTGAAGACCAGATGGTACTTGTCCACCAGGGGCTGTTGGCGGCCATCGCCAATATGAGCACCAAAGGGGCAGGTCCCAAGTTTCTGGGTCTCTCTTTCAAGCCAGGCTGGCTCCTAGTGACCTGCGAAAACCAGGCGAGTAAGGACTGGCTTGCGAAAGAGATCCCGAAGCTAAAGCCGTGGCCGGAGGCGCAGCTCACGATCCTCAGTGAGAGTGAACTGCCCAAGCCTCTTGCAGCCACGACTTTTATACCGAATAGCGAGGCGAAATCCATCACTAGTGCCCTCACGCTACTTCGGGTACAAAATTCTGGCCTCAACACCGAGCTGTGGAAGGTGCTGCACGAAGGGACTAGAGAAGGAGGTCGCATAGTGACCTTCTCCCTCGACGAGCCCTCCGTAGAAGCCCTCAAAGCAGCGGAGTACAAGGCCAGGATAGGGTTCAAGACGATCCTGTTCAAACTCAAGGGCGAGCAAGCTAGTTCCCCTGAGGTCGCGGGACCGTCTTCTGCCACCCCAACTGGAGCAGCGCCCCCGCGGAGAGAAGTGCTACCCATCCCGGGTACATCGGGATCAAAGCCTTCAAACCCTAGGGGCAGAACTCCAGGCAGAGGCAGAAGTGGCGCAGGTCGTGGGACGCAGAGGGAGCACACTGACGGTGGACGGCAACAAGGTCCCCAAAAAGGGAAACGCAAACCCAACAAGTCGACCCACCTTCGACTGCGAGACTTCACGAAGTAATGGCGGCCCAGGGAACCCTAGCGAGGATCCTGCAAGCTAACCTCCACCATGCCGTAGCAGCTGCTGCGATCGTGGAGCGCTGTCTTGCAGAGGAGAAGTACGACCTCGCTCTAATACAAGAACCCTGGGTTGCCAACTCAACCGTATCGGGCCTCAACGCTGCTGGTAAGATTCTTTTTAACACTAAGGGGTTAAGGCCCAGAGCATGCATTATCTTTAACAAAAATATTGAGTTCTTGCCTGTTACAGAGTTATGCACCGACGACTTGGTAGCAGCCTATGTTAATCTCAAAGGGTGGAGTGGGTCCAGAGTAATCATATGCTCGGCCTACCTGCCTGGAGAGAAGAGTGACCCCTCAGCAGATCTCGCCCCCGTGGTCGACTACGCCCGGAAACACAACGCGGAGCTGCTGGTGGGGTGCGACGCAAACGCTCACCACACCACCTGGGGGAGCACGGACGTCAACGATAGGGGTGAGTTGTTAAACGACTTTCTGCTAACCAACTCTCTAGAACTTCTCAACAGAGGCTGCACTCCAACCTTCGTGACAAAAGCCCGACAAGAAGTCCTCGACATCACCGTCGCCTCTGCAAACCTATCCAGGCACATGCAAGACTGGAGGGTAAGTAATGAAGCATCCATGTCTGACCACAGACACATCTGTTACAACCTAAAGGCCGCTTTGGCCTACAACAGTGTATGTTTTAGAAACCCTAGGTGTACCGCCTGGGATGTCTACTGTGACAAACTAAGGTGGAACCTGGAAACGTTTCCAAACAGTATTAAATCCATTGAGAGCCTTGAACTAGCAGTGGCGACAACTTCAGAAGGTATCAAATCTGCCTATGAAGAAAGCTGCCCTCTAAAAACAAGGACCTCTAAGCGTAAAGTTCCCTGGTGGAACTCTAAGCTGAAAAAGCTAAGAGAGAAAACCAGAAGACTGTTCAACAAGGCTAAAAAGACTCTCGAATGGGAGGTCTACAGGAAAGCCTTGACTGAATACAACAAGGAGATTAGGCGGGCTAAGAGAGAATCATGGAGGAAATTCTGCGAGGAAGTCAATAGTACGCCTCAAGGAGCCAGAATCCACAAAATTCTTTCGAAAACCCAGCCTACACCAGTGGGTCTATTAAAGAGACCAGACGGCTCCTTCACTACCAACGAAGGAGAAACGTTGGAACTGTTGGTATCGACACACTTTCCTGGGGCTCTACGCCTGCAATCTAGCAAGCCCGAACGGATGAGCATTCCACATAGACCTCGCAACGAGGACTGGAGCACTGCCGCCAGGGTGATCAGACCAGGACAAGTGAGGTGGGCTATCAACTCTTTCAAACCGTACAAATCCGCCGGGGTCGACGGAATCCTGCCGGTCCTGCTACAAAAAGGTGCGGATATCTTACTGCCCTATCTGGTGAAAATCTTCAGAGCGAGTTACGCCTTTGGATACTTACCAGAACAGTGGACCTCTGCCAAGGTCATCTTCATACCTAAGGCTGGTAAGAAGGACTACGCAGCACCCAAGTCCTTCAGACCGATAAGTCTTACCTCCTTCCTCCTAAAGACTCTGGAGAAAGTGCTGGACAGGTATATCAGAGATGGGGTACTGATTGAACGACCCATACACAACAACCAACATGCCTACTGTAGAGGTAAATCTACGGAGACCGCCCTTCTAAACTTGACTGACAGGGTAGAAAAGGCATTGGACGATAAAGAAATCGCACTATGCGCTTTTCTAGATATTGAGGGAGCCTTCGACAACACGCCCATCCGGACACTGATGAAGGGCCTCGCTCACAAGTCAGTGGACCCCACCACTAGTAGATGGGTCGAAACGATGCTCTCAACCAGGACTGTCAAGCTGGAGCTACATGGAGCCCAGCTTGAAGTCGCAAACACCAGAGGTTGTCCCCAAGGTGGTGTCCTATCACCCCTCCTATGGACCCTCGCCGTAGATGAGCTGTTGCATAAGCTGGCGGAACTTCGCATAGACGCCGAAGGCTTCGCGGACGACCTGGTGATCACTATACGAGGCAACTGCCAAAGTACTATCTCGTACCTTATGCAAAAAGCACTCGACACGATCAGTCGATGGTGCAGGGAGAACAGCCTATCTATAAACGCCGATAAAACTGTTATCGTGCCCTTTACCAGGAAGCGGAAGCTAGACCGATTGGCTCCCTCCCGCCTGGACGGCACAACCATTCCATTCTCCGCTGAGGTCAAGTATCTGGGCATAATTTTTGACCAGAAACTGACCTGGAACAGCCACCTGAACGGAGTCTTGCGAAAGGCTAAAACAGCCCTATGCACATGCAGTCGTCTGGCAGGACTAAAATGGGGTCTCAATCCCAAAATCGTCCTATGGCTCTATACAGCCATTGTGAGGCCAATGATAACGTATGCCTCAGTCGTTTGGCACAGCAAGACCACCCAGACGACTGCAATCTCTAAACTTAACAGTCTACAAAGAACTGCTTGTTTAATAGCCACGGGAGCCATGTCGACCTCACCGGGAGCAGCTCTAAACGCATTGCTCGACCTTCCACCCCTACACCTCTTCATCAAGAGCGAAGTCGGTGCTAGCATGCTAAGAGTATTGAACCATTCGAGGAAGAACTGGCTCTCCCAGTCACTGAGAACTCTCCAAAGCTCGGTACTGGAGGACCGAATTCTAGGCATGGTGACCGACGCCATGATTCCTAAGTACGAATTCTGCAGGCTATTCACAGTAGAAATTCCTCATAGAGAGGACTGGTTAACCGAACGAATTACTTGGAAACCCGGGAGCCTAAAATGGTACACCGATGGCTCTAAGTCAGGTAGTGACGTTGGCTGTGGAGTTTATGGAGAGCAGCCTAGATTCAAAACCAGTACTAATCTTGGGAAACATGCCTCCATATTCCAAGCAGAGGTATACGCCATATTAGAGTGCGCGGAAATCATTCTACACAAACGCTACGTCAACCATACCATCTACATCCACTCAGATAGCCAGGCGGCTCTTTTGGCCCTAGACTCAGACAAAATTGTCTCAAGGCTGGTTGAAAACTGCAGGCTTACTTTAAATACCCTGTGCAAAACAAACAGGGTCTTTCTTCGTTGGGTCCCGGGGCACGCAGGCATCGAAGGCAACGAAAAAGCCGACGAACTAGCGAAATTGGGGGCTAGCGGATCCCAGTACGGCCCTGAGCCTTTCTGCGGCATCTCAAAAAGCCTAATTCGTTTTACCCTAAGGAACCGGTGCACCCAAGCAGCTCTTAAACTCTGGACGAACACGCCAGGTTTAACACACTCCAAATCACTAATCAAAGCCTTCAACAAGAAGGCGGCCGGCGAAGCGCTGGCACTCAGTAGGAACAATTTACGCATTCTCACAAGGGCACTAACGGGCCACTGCTGTCTGAGCAAACACATGCTCAACATAGGGCTCCGAGAAACAGGAATGTGCAGATTTTGCCTCCTCGCAGAGGAAACACCTGCACATCTGCTGTGTGAATGTGGCCCGCTAATGCGTAAACGCAATATCCACCTGGGCAGCCACTTATTACACCCGGATGAGATAAAAACCATCGGTGCCAGGAAAATTATCCAATTCCTCAAAGAGGCAAACCTGAGCAACGAACTGTAGGTTAGTGGCGATCACAATAGATCGGCAACGGTCGCAGTGATACAGGTCTCCGTTGACCTGCAACAGCCACATACACATACAATACAATATGTAGTTTCCTTAATCAGGCTACCTAAAATATATCTGACCTCGGCCTCAGCTTAGTTGAGCTCTGCATAGAGGATGGTGTGCAGATTTTAAATAACTCAACGCAATGTGCAGTCTGCAGGAAAGCGGACGACTTTATTATTTTCCTTTTTTACTTTTATTCTTTCAAGTGCAATGTAAATAGCTCGCGCGGACTTGCACCGTATGAAACGAGACATGTGTATCTTGCTATTTTATAATTTTAGAATAAATTGTTAGGTGTATACCTGAATTTTCTCGGTTAATATAGAGGTTTTATATTCCACTAGCTTTTGCTCTCGGTTTGAGCTCGGAGTTAAATTTATAAATTTAAGCCAGTAGATTCACGTTTGGCTTTTTCAAGATACTTCGATTTTAATGTATTATTTGGCAGTTATCGATAACACTGCTAGATTTGTAATAAAATTAGGCCTACCAACTTACCATTTGCATATTGTTGGCGCAACAGGGCTCAATAACTTTCTAAAAATTTTGAATTTATAATGTTAATTTAAAACATGTTTGTATAGCAAATGAGTGGACATAGACTTAGTGGTTGAGTGTTCAATAGCATGCATACATTCATGTAAGTTGAAAAAAGTTACGAAAATAAAAATTCAAGGGCATGTGAAGTCCAGTCCAAGGGCCAGCGTGGTGGACTATGATGATGATGAAATAGCAGTAATTTCTAGTTGGCCGGTTGGTAGCACGTATTGTCACGTATATAATTTATTAGTTATAGTTGTGCAGTTCACAACCAGGCGAGTAAAGGACTTTACACTAAAAACATCTATAAATTTGTTTTAACAGGCGATGGGCTCACTCCCTCTCACGTGTGCATTTCTGTATATTTCGAAAGATGAGAACCGCCCATGTTATTTCAAGCATTAAACTTTTAATTTTTGGAACACCCAAATGCTTATATTTGGGATATCTCTGACCACCCCATTTGGGATCAAGATCCTAACACTGAAATTTAATAAATGCCACTTTCTAACTTGTCCACCTGATAAGTTGACAACATTCACATTATTACATTAACCAACAAAACATGACTATGTGCTCTCAACATTAATCATGAAACGGAACTGAGCATTAGAGCATCCTATTAAACCACATTATATGCTATTAAATGCCTGAGAAATGTAGTAAAACTAAGTTACACACTAACACATTCGACCGGTGCGCCGGCGCTGCCAGGTGCAATTGGCCGCAATTTGTGTCAGAGCGGCCCGCTCGCAATTACTATGTCTGGACAGAGAAAAATTGATTTTTCAATGTTGGTTTTAAGGTGGCACCAGTGATTATCAGCGACCCTGAAGGATACTTTAAAACTTATTATACACATTAAGTGCTTCGTATCAGTTAATAAATATTCGGTTTTAATGAGTGTGGGAAAGGTTTATCACATAGGAATGATATGGAATACTCTAAATCTACGTTTAACAAGCCGCATTTACCAGTTTTAAAATTATAAGTAGACGATGACAGACAGAAGAGGCGTGTTTATATTTATATGTACCGCAATTACGTACGTAAATCCTAATCCCATCAAAAAACATTTGATAAATAAAAATTGGCGAAGTCTGGTGGACTCTACCATAATCTAAAAAAAATACTTACCTACAAGCAAACTACTTTTATATCCAGTTAAAAAAAAAGTAAAGATTTGATCATTACTACAGTACTGGAAGTATACGTAGGTAATGTACTCACATTATTAAAATATGCTATTAGCCATAAAGGTCATGTGTAAAGGTCAAGTATCTAACTAGATAGACTCCTTTAGGCAAACGCAAACTCCTTCATAAACAAATGGAATGTTTAAATTAAATTAGCAAGGGCACGCAAAACGCTATCCCGACAAATTAAGCTGTCTTGACCTCCCTACAATGGGTAAGATACAATCGTGAAATTGAAAGAGGAGTGTAATTGTGGGTATTATGTGTGGTAAACACTTTGGAGATCAAAGTTAAGGTGATCAAAGGGGTGACGGACCTCATTACATGACCACAAAGGTACGTAGAAGATGATGACTCCAAAGGGTGTAACGGTTAAGTCTTATTTAGAAGGATAGTTGATTAATATGGTAGTGTTAATCCCGGCAAAGGAAAAGATCGAAGCAACACGTCTCTTCCTATTAATATCGTAAAAGGCGACTAATAAAAGAAATACTATTGATGGGCGGCAACTTCATATTTGTCTGAAGCTTCAAAAATAACTGACATCGCAAACCCACCTGACCAGCGGCGTTACTATGAAAGAGTCGTTATATCGTGCTAACTTGCAATAAATAATTTGTATTTTGTCTCAGGAGAGGCGTATCTTCAACAGTGGATATTGCCTATTGATAATCAGTTGTAATTACTGTTTCTCAATCAGCTTCCTAATAACGGGCACAAACATTTTGCTTAAGCGTGATGGCCATGAACTGATACTGAATTGCCTATGTCAGCTATATACATCATTATGATTAAAACAAATTTTGTAGTCGAACAAAATTTAATAGATTACCAAATAAAAAGTACGATATCGCTTGATAAAAGAGGGTTAAAGGGAATTATATGGGAAGGAAATTTATTGAATTAGTGCATCGCATGTCGAACACCAATAATGAAGGCAATAGCACGTATGTTATGGTTCTGGTTAGTAATAGGTTGTTGATAAAAGGGTGTTACTATGTAATGAGCAACCATGTGTGACCTATTGTCCATGTCCATACATTGTGCTTCTTGCATGCATAATCATTCAAAACATTAATAAACACTACACATGCTCTATAGTCAACAACAATAGTTGAACATTTCACAAAGATATAAAATTTTATATAACTTCGCCTTTAACATTAGGATGAAAATAGCTCCCGACCTCTCACTTTACGATCGTCTGTATAAACAGAGCCACTAGAAGTCATACACCTGATAGAAGGAAAAACATAATTAATCTCAGCCATTGCCTTTGATAAGGCTGTCACGATTATAGAATATACCTTGACTGCATTTAACTAGTTATCGGATATTGACAACGGTAACATATAATACTAACCTGATATAATAAAACATACTCAGCCTGTCTCAATGTAGTCTGTGGAAGGCTGATCCATATTTAGCTTGCAGTGGTATGTTAAAATATCCAAAATTTGGTTGCGATTTACTTATTTTTCATGATATAGCTTTCTTATTCGCAGACCTGTCTATCTCTGACGTTTGGCAATTAGCATAACACTTTTCATAAAACGTATACTACCGTATGTTCAAGTGTAGTGTACCACCGAACCAATATATTTTTCCTTCCAACCATTCTCTTCTGTCTTCCGCATCTAAAGTCTTCCAGAACAGATCAATGTATTTCCAATTATCTTAATTTTTTGTGTTACAAAAGAAACACAAATTTAAAAATTTTGGAATATACGTCTTTTTCAGATAAAAATCTGAAAAAGACGTATATTCCAGAATTGATATCACACATCAACAGCCGTTAAAGCCCATTAGTGGACCCAAGTCTGTCCTGTGGCCCGAGTTGCTGTCAAAAGGAGAATTTGTCCCAAATCACCACACTGGGCAGACTGGTTTGCTATCGCTGATTTTTGGGAGCTCCGCAATAATGGCGCTGCTACTCATCCAGCTAAAATAGTGCTAAGCTCACAATCTCTTAGTTGCCTTTCACGACACCCACTGAAAGGGAGGTCTTATTCTACTCTGCTGCAAAAAATTGCTATAGTTTTAGATTATCGGGTCATATATTATAAAAGCTTCATAAAAACTCATCAGGATGAACCTTGACATTTCCTTTGTCGTTTACAAAAACAATAGAAGGAATATTTGAGATGAATCTATTCCATTAATGATCTAAGTAAGCAAAGCAACAAACAATACTACCATTAGCATAAAAACAAGGCATCTCACAGAGCCACCTCGGGAATTTTCAAATAGTATTTAATATCAAGTTTATTTGTAACGTAGTCCAATTTTGAAATTAATTCTAAAATGATGAGTATGTAAGTACAGAACAACACAAACATTTTCTATGAGTCTCTCATTTAGTGGTTTTTGGGAAATAAAATGGAATCAACAGATTGTCGTCCGGTGAATATTGTAAAAGACCATTCGCCCATTCGATAAGCATTATTGGACTGCAAGCGCGTCATATAGGTACTTTAAGATGCAAACTTACAAATAACTGACTAATCCGCTCGTCCAGGGTGACGGACGCGGACGGGAAGTAAAACTTTCTTTTATACAACCCCTGATGACGGTATTGTATCATAGATTTCATTTTTTACAGATAAGATCACTTTCCGTCAGGTGAGATTGCAGCCAAACGCAACTCCAATTTTTAATAAAAAAAAAAAAAAGATAAAATTTTCCTGTCACTCGACACATTTGTATTATCATAAAATTTATCATATTATTTAAAACTGCTTCCCGACTTGCCCTTCGCTCTCAATTTTTTCTTGCATTATTTTGTAATAAGTTCGTCGTGTCATATACGATTTGAGTGTGGTATTTTATATTTAAGATTAAACTCAGGGATAAGGTCTTAGATATATTTGATGGAAATCGGTTAAACTATTTCGAGAATATTTAACTCTTCACACAGTCGGTTTGTTTTATCTAGATGATATAATCATTAAATTTCTCGGGGGGTTTCTAATTTATAGTTAGTATCAATTATGTTAAGCTTCTTGACTTGCCGACCGGTTTGGTGTAGTGGTTAGAAACTCTGCTACTATAAACTGGTCGCGGGTTCGAATCCCGCTAGGGGCATATGTTTGTATGATGAATACAGACATGTGTTCCCGAGTTATGATGTTTTTCATTTATACATGTATTTATATACAAACAAAAAGGTATTTGTGTAGTTCATCAACCATCTGGTATCCATAACACAAGCCTAGATGCTTACTGTGGACCTAAATGGCGCTGTGTGTTTGTGCAAAGACATTTATTTATTTATCATTTATTATTATTCTTCTCAACCCTCCAAGACTTTGGTGGATATTATTTTATTATACAAATTTCTTTTCTCCATTCTTCTCCACCATTGCATCTGCAAAATTTCCGACCTTTCTATATATCTTTGTGATATTATTTGGATACTAAATTGATGGAGTGAAAATTATTTCCAGAATATCAGTCACAGCCTTATTGCGACTCTGTTGAGAAGGATAAATGTTTTAACGTCCGAGATGCCTTCGAGAGATTAACAGCCAGTAGGTAT
This sequence comes from Oegoconia quadripuncta, assembly GCA_949316235.1. Lineage (NCBI taxonomy): Eukaryota > Metazoa > Arthropoda > Insecta > Lepidoptera > Autostichidae > Oegoconia > Oegoconia quadripuncta. The sequence goes on from OX438743.1 coordinate 14,858,176, forward strand.
TTATGATATTCTTTCAATAGATGCAATATTATGGATGTTCATTTCAATACAGGGAAGTACTCATTATATAGTAGAAGACTTGTTCAAATTTAACCACCAAATTATTGAATCTTTTAGAACAAATATTAGAAAGCTTTGGAGTGTTGATTCTTTCGAAAATTGAGCTAATACTCGTAATATTATCTATTTTATTATTTCAATACTACCTTTATCACACTGTTAAATATATAGGTTTCAACGGTGAATAGGTATTATACATATATATATTATGTATTGTGTAAGTATGTATTATGTTTACGTAATGTATCTAATTATGTATGTAAGTATATCTATTGTAGTATACTATATGTAGTATGGGTCCCATATTTAAGCTAATGAAATTGTGTAGCTTTATGTACGCCCAGTCAGCGTGTTCTTTGACATATACCAGTGTTGACTGCAAGAAATCCATTTATGGAATAAGTCCGCCTTTGTGCTTAGTATTAAGTTAAATTTAATTTATTATTTATGTATCATATGAAGTACAATAAAGCGTTTACAAACAAACAAAGCATTAGAAAAGCCTTTGATTTAGGCTACTGATAATAGGAAAGATGATAATTATAACGACTTTCTTCACAGATTCCGCACTCTAGTGCTGTGTGGTGTCGGCATGTGAAAAGTGTAGAACCAATCCGTCCTTCCCGTGGTTGCCGTAAAATGCGACAAAGGGAATTTACACCAAAAAACTTTGCATATGACGTGGTTGACCATAGTTACGTCATTTATTATTATTTACATTGTTAGTTATTTAGTTTTGGAAAGTCTGTAATCGTCTTAATTGTCAAATAAGTAATGCTAAAGGACTTTCTACTTAGGTTTTTTACTACCAGAATTTTAATAATAAAAGAAAAAGGTAAATATCTATAGATTTGTACGTTTTAAAGGCGGCTCACTCTGTCACGTGTGCAGTACCTAGTGGCACCGTGGATGTTGTTTCAAGCGTTAAACTTTATGGAACACCCAAATGCTAATGTTTGATATGACCACCCCATTTCAGATAAAGGTAGTGACGTATGTATGTCCATGTGTTAATTCGCATTATCGATCCACCGTCGAGGTTCTATAGGGAGTATTGCAGTTATAGGAATACCAAAACAAACATATAGACAAGCAATGAATTTATCAGCAATATCTTGTCATGTATCGGTTCCGCAACCGATTTATAATATCGGTCGCTCATTTGCACGATGCGGTCGTAAATTCTCGTTTGCGGCATCCCTGTGACACTTTTATGATAGTGGTTGATATAAAGAGGATAAAGGCCTATTTTATATTACATCGAGAGGGTAGGACAAATCTTTATAATACCAAGGCACCCGCCTTAGCTGTCTCTTAGTGTTTGCTTTGCAGATTTTTCGTGTTCAAGCAATTTTTGCTTGTGTTTGTATTAATGTGGCGACGTTGTTGGAAAACATGACTGTATGAAGACCAGTGATTTTAGTTAATATTTTCCGATGTTAAGGAATGTCTGGCGCAATAACTCCATGTCAGGTAACTACTATTCTGACACAAATCTGCCGCTGTGGGCCCGCGTGTTGGATTATGGCCCATAACTACCTCTCTCAGTAAGAGGAGGATGATGATATGTTGTGTCGATTTTACTAAGTGAAAACGCTTTTAATTCCTAAATCAGCACACTTTTGTCTAACAAAATCTCTGCCAAATTAAAACCAACATAATTGATAGCTACTTAGAACTGTTTAAAATTCTTAAACCACTTTCTTTTCAACCAATTCGAAATTTTAAAGCATTTCAAGTGCAAGCACTGTTGTCGGAACAAAACAGTAATCATAAAAAAAAATCCGAAACACGTAATACAACACAGTACGAGCCACGCAAAGTTCAAAATATTTAGACCTCATTGATCTACCCGTGCACAGTCCATTATAATATTTTACGAGTCATCGATGTCAATATCGGAGGTGCGCATACGCTTAAACCAACCGTTATTTGTTTAACAAAAAAGATACTTCTATACTAACAAAAACGTAATTGACTTAAGCTACAATTTCGCCAGTAGCTATGACTCTGATGGCTCACAGACTATCATAGACAGAGAGCTGCCAATCAAATCTGATGAATGGGCCCTTAACGAATTATTTGTAGCCGTAATTGAGTTTATGTACTTGTTAGAAGTTTATTTACAAGGCTTTTGAATTGAAATAATAGTTGGGTTCAATGGTATTTTTTAGCATCAATTAAATTTTCTTTATCAATAGAGGCTATTGTTTAAAACGCTATTATAATTACCAATCCTACAACCTGAATCCTACAACCATGGGATCTTCAAGAGCAGGCTAAATAGGCATCTACTGAGATCGCGTGCTTCAACTTCGGCCACATCGTCATGTTCCATCAGGTGAGATTGTGGTAAAATGCGTATCCAGTTAATCATGAAAAAACAGTCTATACTAGTCCACTGCTGGGTCCTGACGTGCCACTGAACCCGATTTTTGGTTCTACGTTTCCAGTTTCTAACTCGACGTGGGCGGCGCTAGTAATTATTGAATAAACATGTCTAACTGTTTTTGTTTTGTTTTGTAAAGTTCTTTATTAATAATGGAATAAAAAATTGTATACATCTCAGTGTCTAAGCCTAAGAGAAACGAACATAAACAATAATAATTATTTGGCAGGCTAAGCACCTATTACAAACAGTTAACAATGAGGCAAAAGGTTAATATTTACGTACCTAAGTAAACAATGCACTAGTTTTAATCCGGCCAATATGTCTAACTTATGCAATCTTTAGAGGAGATTACATGTATTTAAATGTCTAACTAATGATATTGTTTATGCGACGCATCACTTAGGCGCAGCTTTTTTTCGTAATCACTTTTCTTCACATGCTAAGCTTTGATGGGGGTTATTTTCCAGAATTCACGATTAGAAAAGAAGTGGCCCTTTTTATCAATAATTTTAAATTCTTGGAAATAACCGTAATTAAAGCTATTTAGGTATTATTTCAAAGTAGCTTTAATGATTTTCGAGTGCATTTAAAAAGAAATCTTAATTTATCGAATGAGGACGCCACTGGACGGCCAAACGCTCTTAAGAAAATGCAGTAGACTTTTACCATAAGTCACAATAATTTCTAAAATTATTAACTTGTTTATAAATTACATACACGTAATACTTCCTAACCATTACATGTCTATCACTCAAGATTACACTGACGAGTCCGATGGACTTATAACTCAAATTCACTCAGACTATTAGTATACATGTTATCTCGTTCAGTAGTAAACATCCATCCCAAAATAAACACAACGAACGTAATGGTCCTCCCGAAGGTGATAATCAACTGCAACAAGTTACTCCTTGAGAGGTACGCTCTCTTTAGAGAGAGAATGTATTTTGTGATATGTAACAGATAAATCCCAATTAGTATATTCATGCATAGAAGAATCAATGTGTATTACTAGTGATGACTTATGGCACTGAAAAGTGGTCTCTATCTCTCTAAGAAAAAAACTCAAAGTAACAGAACGAGCTACAGAGAAGGCGATGCTCGGGGTTTCACTTCGATATCGAATAAGGAATCAGGAAATCCGTGGTACGATTGATTTGTAAATTGAGGTGGCGCTAGGCAGGGCACATAGCTCTCAGAAGTGATGGCCGTTGGGACATTAAAGTTCTTGATTGCCACTTTTCGGCAATCATAGCATGTATGGGCCCACTCACAAGGTCCACGGATGACCTGATAATAATAGCGAGGACTCTCTAGAAGTAGACTTCCAACCGTTGGTTCTGGAAATTTATGGAGACAATAAGTTTAGTAGTGCACGTCCTCTAGCTGATTTGATAATGAGCTTAATTTGACAACAATCTATAGAGCTTTTTATTTTACCTAGAAGATTAGGAAAAATAGTGATAATCATGATGTTAATACAAGAAATAAAGATGAACTTGCAGGTCATATAAACAGACTCCCCAAAATCAGTCATTCATTCAGAGGGCTATGTATACGTTTTTTCAATAAGGTTCCAATTGATGTACAAAATCGTCCATTCAATAAAATTAAAGATGCTATAAAACAGAAACGGATATTATAAAATCCTTTTGTGTTTTAGAGTATTTGGATGATAATCAACCATGGTTTTTAAATTTAATTTAATTTAAAATTATGTGAAATTTAATTTAATTACTTATCCGACTGCTCCTAAACGGCGAAATAAAACATCGTGAGGAAACCTGCATACTTGAGAAATAAAAAATCAAAGGTCTGTGAACTCCCCCAACCCGCATTGGGCCAGAGTGGTGGACTACGGCCCATACTCCCTCATATACGAGTGAAGACCTATATCCCTGCGGTGGGATGTTTACGGGCTGATGATGAATCAACCATGGACGTAACCTCCTTATTCGCTTGCCAGGCTATATCACAATTAATAATGAAATATTATTGTGCCTTTTCGCAATTTAAAACCTGTTTTTAAAGAGTCACCCCTCGAGTTTCTTGCTTGTTCTTCCCAGGGGAAAATTTCGTTTTGAACGAGCAGTAGCTTAAAAAATGTAAAATCTCACTATTTTAAGTGTGCCCTATATATCTACAAAATAAAGCATTTTTGACTTTAATTAAATTAAAAATAATACAAATACACTTTATCGCACAACAGAAAAGAAAAACAGTTTCAGAAAAGTGGTAAGAATAGAATTATCACTAAAGGCAACCTCTTCCGGGCAACCTTTGGGTATAAGGACAGTACATTTGAAATATGTAGGTTGTGCGGTATTAAATAGGGATGCAGATGCAAACTACGTTAATAAATTTCATATATTTACATACACATACATACATAGATCAATAGACAAATATGTCTACTTAAAATAATGTTCGCAAGTACCCGTATATAGGTATAATTAAAATGAGAGCCACTAGTCACGTCGATGGTAGCGTAGATTCAGCGCTCAATTGAAACCCAAAGAGTTATTGCTCACGATAACAATCTCCATAAATATTAAGATGACAGGTGTTCATACCATATGGATTCATTTTGTAAGAGTAGCTTTTGAAAAAGAAACAATGGTTGTATCCAATTGAAACGTAGAAAGTTCATCGATTTTTGCTTTTATGTTGCAAGCAATAATTACTGCGTATTAAATTGTTTGTAAATATTCCTGTGCAATATTTTGTGAATTTAAACCAGCCACATTAACATCCCTACCACTTGGGCATTACTTCCACTCACAAGTATTCTTCCACTACCATGGGGGCCCTGTGAGTATTCATGGATACGAGTCAGTATAGTGGCCACCTAACAGTCAGCGTTTTCAAGCGCCTGTGTTGCCTTCAATCCAAATATGGCCCTAAAATTATGTAACTTCATCGATAACTTTGACCAATGAGAAAGCGTCAAATTGTTGAGCGAACAATGAGCCAACCAATCATATATCACGCTCCTGATTCTCAAGCAATTAAGATTTGAATTTAGATAGACATCCATAGATTTGTCACTTTTGCTGATGAAATCCTATCAAATTAAAATGAGATTAATTTACTTAAGAATTCTTAACTACTTGTAAGTTATTTATATACTAAGAACATACATATTCTTAGCACAGAATAATTATAACAATAACAAAACTAAAATTAAACCAAACACCTTTGTACGTGACCTATTGTTTGTACTCTGTTATTGTAATGTTTTGGTGCAATAAAGAATAACAATAAGAATTAAAAATTCGACTGCCACGGTATATCTCAAGACTACTCGATTACCATTTTATTAGTTTAAAATGATTTATGCTATTTTAGTAGGTAAACAAACTTAGGCTGCAAATGATTTAGGAGTTCGTCATACGTCCGCTGCGTATTTATGTCCGAATATATATTTCCGGAATCTCTATGATAATATCTTTCTTATGTTACTAATATTGCAATATTTTTCACTGTGATAAACTTTGACTCTACTATGGTTAGTTTCTTGTGACGATAGGGATAGGTAGGTTCTATGACACTTGGACTGTCACGACGAATCCGACAGTACCTCATTAATGAAAATCCATCCAGCCGTTCGGTTGCTACTAGGGAATAAAAAATCTCACATACATACATAAATACGCGCAAAGAACATAACCCTACTGGCATCCTTGCCTAGTTAATATTTGATTTTTTTTATAGAAGTCAATAGACACCAGCACCTTGACATAGTATTACAGGAAAATACACCTATATTTATAAAAATAACGATTCACATCACGATACGGACAACAAAATTTTATCACAATAACATTTTGCATCAAGACTTTATTGCAGACAATTTATACAAAAGGCGAGCTTAATGCCTTTAATTTTACACTGTAAAACGTTATCAAGTCAATAAACCGCCGGAGCATTTTAATTAACAATAAAAAATTTACTTCGTCATGCAAAATACCTCTTAATTGTTACTCTCATATAACTTGACATTTTGATACATTAGCCTCAGCTATAGCGATAAAATCCACAAAGATTCTTATAGAACCAATAAAAAATCAATAATGTACTCACTTTTTGCTCTAAGGCTTTAAAAATCACGAACTATTTTATTACTTTTGTTGTTTTTTATAACTTTTCATATCTTTATTTTATTAGCATTCGGCAACAAAGTGTGCGTTTATAGAATGCTAGCAAATGAATTAGAATATTGAAAATATTGTAAAGTATCGATCCTAGATTATAGGAAAAATATTTTAAAAAATCCTAGGTAATTTTACTGTAATAAAATGAATAATACAAAATTAGTACACACAAATCTAGATATCTGGCAGCACGCTGACGGACGGCAGCGGTGGGCGGACTCCGCGGCGTCGCGTAACAAATTTTTTATTATTTATTTTACTATCATCATCTTCCTGTCCTTGTCCCACTCCAGGTGGGGTCGCCACGAAATGTTTTCCTTCCACTTTCATCTATCAGCCGTCATCTCCGTATACCCTATCACACACATTATCATTCCTCACACTGTACCCACACCTTCTTTGTCATCCTATTTGACTTTTGTGTACCAGTTAGTTCTTTGTCATTGAACGGCTCGATCGCTGTAGTCATGAAGTTTCACTGCTGCCCATTCATGATCTATGCCATAGATTCTTTCATTTCTTCAAGGACACGGCTGTCACTAGGCTATACAATATACTGTAGACAGTAAATTATTCGCTCCCCCTTCTAGCACGACACCGCTATTCGTTCGGTTAATTTTAATTGAATCCGAGTAAAACCCACATTCGACTTGCGCTAAATGCTTTATTGCTAATTGATAGCGGAGTCGGGGAAATTGGAATGAACACCCGCAGCAGCGGAAAATTGTTAAATTGTGTCGCTGAAATATGTATATGGAAATGATACATTGTATTTGTGTTATTACATTTTTGTATTAGTCTAAGCTTATGGTATGTACTACACTTAAAATTCTTGTGATATTGTAGTTTAGATGATCAATAATTGTCTTTCCTTTTTTACTCAACAGCCCCACAAAGGCGGGTAATGTATTTCGAGTGTATATTGTACGCAGATTTCTATGTTACCTTCTGTATCCTAAACGGCTTGACCGATTTTGAAGTGCAAGGTGTCGTTGGACTCGTCATGATCCCCAGAGTGTCATAGGGTACATTTTATGATAAAAAATCTAATATGGCGCCCGTAAAACATGGCATACATTTTATGATAAACAATTCAATATTCGTAAAATATAAAACATGCTGTTGGTTTTTTGGTTTTTAAATACCTAAATTGTTATTTTAAAAACGAGAACTTCGTTACCTACAACAGAGAAAACTGAATTTAGGGATCCGTAACAAATTTATTCAACATCATCATATCTGCCACAAACCGTCCACGGCTGAACTGAAGCCTCCCCCATAGATATCGAGACATTTGGAAGCGAACTAAAACCAGCGATTTCCCGCGACCTTCATCAGTTCATCCGTCCACCTTGTGAGTGGACATCCTGTATGCTGTGCTTGCCGATACGTAGTCTTCACTCGAGGACTTTAATTCCCCACCGGCTTTAAAGCTGTGTGCCCTGCCCACAGCTTCTTCAACTTAGTAATCCGCAACTGTCAGTGACTTTCGCTCGCCTACAGATTTTTTCATTCATATCTACACAGATTCATTATATTTCTTGTATTTTCGAATCACTTTTACAAAAAATTGTTTTAAAAGAGTAACCATGAGTTTCTTGCTCATTGTTTTCTGGGACGTCAGACTTGTAAATGAGCGGTCACATGACGACTTCAGGTGTAATTTTTAAACTACGATATTCTTACATTTTTTTTTTGGTCAAGCCTGATGATAGTTGTAATTGGTCAAGCGTTTATTTACCCCCCGATTTGTTTTCAATTCGTAAAATATAATTTTTGTTTCGAAAAAGAAAATAACTAAAACGAGTTATGTATAAAGATATCAGATATTTTTTTTTGGTTGATTCGAATGTGTATTTAATATCAATATGTATGGAAATAACTTCCCAGCGACTTCGCCTCGTGGCTCACTCTCAAAGATAATTATATATAATATGCAATATCGCACTCATGAGAAATGCACAAATTTGTGCTTACCTCTTCGAGAGATCTCTTCCCTTTACCCTCAGTCGTGATTTTTTTATGCATAAAGGATCTACACTTTACCTCAACCACAGCTGATGTTAAGTGAAATGAGGCCGACGGTGGGAGCGTACTGACACGGAAACCCCATCTCAATTGATGAACTGGCTATCTTATCTCTGACAACCGGATCACAACAATGCTAATTATCATTGCTGTTTGGCGGCAGACTTAGATAAGTTGGTGGTAGTGAACAGTTAAAATGCCTTACCACCAACGAAATCGAGTACGAGTACTACACTTGTACCCCGCCGGGGATCGAACCGCTTCGATTCGTAAACCTTATGTTGTTTACATTGAGCCAAGGAGACGGTTCAATTACTATAATAAACAATGCTAAAAAATATAACAATCGATTAGATACCTAGCTATTCCACTCGATACGATATAACGAGGGATCTTAAAATAGCAAGTGAGGTTACCATAACAATTTTCTGTGAAAACCACTAATCAAACCCATAAATTATCCGCTTATCTCAGTACGGTGGTATCAATAGTGTATTGAGACTGTCGCGAAAGAAGCATCTTAATAACATCGCGACGGCATCCCATAGAATTATCCCATAAATCAACCGACTCAATGATTAATACTACGTCAGACGATGAGACTAGTGTTGTCGTTATAACGGTTGTTTGTAATTAAATTGAGCTTCCGTATACTGAGCCTGCAAGTCTGATAATAGAAGCCTGGAGGATTACCACGGTTATATATTATACAGGTTAGGAAATTGAGAGCTCATGACGGCAGTAATGGACAAGGTTACAGTACAACAGTTATTAAGAGGGTTTTTCCGTCCTGTGCCGCCCTCATTGATAGATAGATAAAGCTATTGTTTATTATATATATAATACCTAAATAGCTTGATAATGGTTATTTTCCAGAATTCACGATTATAAAAAAAGTGGTCGTTTTTACCATTAATTTATAGTATTATTAATTTATAGTAGTATTTTTTACCATTAATTTATAGTATTAATTAGCTTTAAGGCGTTTTGAATGCAGATCAGAGCAATATTTTTGATTTATGCTGTATTGTATGTATTGGACGGATTAAGCCCCACTTTATCTCGTGGTTCAAGATTTAAATAATTATTTTATTGTTTTAGTTACAGTCATTTCACAGCTGTGACATGTTGCACGATTACCAGACAGGTGTACAGGAAGAGTAACAAAATGGAAAGGACCATCAGGAAAAGGACGAAAGGGTAGTCGAAATGTGTCCAATCAGATTTGATCCGCCCAGAATTCAGCCACAACTACGGCGTTGTCTGCAGCCACGTACAGGTCTAACATCAGCACCTTATGCGAGAAAAGTGTCTGTACACCTATCCCTAACACACCGCATCGACCAATTGCCTGCCAAATTCAAGCAGCTGTTAAACCCGCACACGTCGCTTCAACTTTTCTAAAGCCAACATGGCATCTCTTCTCGGAGAGCATCCACTCAAAATTACTCCACTTAGACCTCACCCCAAATAACTACGACCAATTTGTAGACACTGTTGGGAATGTCTCCTGTGTAAACATATCCCCCGAGGCTGTCGAAAGCAATACATGGCTGGCTTAAACGCTGATGCTGCAAAGCTACTTTCTCACTATTTGATAAGGATCCATTCACCGAAGATACTTTAGTGACTGGTGAGGAACTCATGCGTCTAGTAGGAGAAAGTCGTAGGGAAAAATGGATGAAACTAGTTTCCAGTGTCGATATGAGTCCGTTCTTGTAAGGAGCAATATATTGGCTCTTTACCTATGAAATTGGAGTTTTTTTTCTTCGTTAATCATATGTACCAATTCCTGAAATTTTCAAAGCTATATCCAAATTTGTTTTTTATTTGGAAAATGGAATATTATTTCAAGGTTGCACATGAAATGTTTTTTAATTTCTGGGCTAAATCACATAATAAACAAAATTTTAACAGAGCTCTTTTCATGTGCTTCCCATAATCATTTCTTAGAATCGCTGAAACTTTTATAAAGCGGTTACTTTTAAAAATTAACGCTGCCTATATTTAACTTAATGTTATCCGATAAAACACACAAAGTTTAGCTAAATTTGGATTTGCCGTTCCTAAAAAAAAATCAAAAATGTTTGTATGGAGAAAAGAGTCTTAATGAAATTCTTCATACAAAACGCCAATTTCATAGGTAAGGACCTAATACAAAGATATAAACTTAAAAATTTTGATATGAAATGAATATAGAAAACTTCCAAAAAAAAATCGGTTCTTTAAAATGAACTAATTTAATTTCCAAGTTTCGATAATGTAAACCACCTGTTACATTACCCTATAACCGACTTTACATATTCATTGACCATTCTGTCATTCTTTCGCCATACTGCAGATGTCTTTGGAACTTAAATATCTATCACGTTTAATTACATTAATAACAGTATTTAAAATACTATAGGTTGTGCAAATTGTGAGGCAGATGTTTGCACAATGCGATTGAGTTTTGCAATATTGTTGCAACAATTCATTGTGATGTAGGCATTAACTTTTATATGAATTCATATACCTACAAAGATCAGAAAAGGGTATAATTTGTTGTAATTAATATTTGTACACAAAAGCAGCGGCGTTGGCGCTACCAATATGGTGGTTGCTACTGCATTGCTGTTTCTTTTGTCGTATATGAGGCTGTTCCTGATAATATACCAGGTGAGTTTGTGGTGAAGTGAGTCAACAATCTGTCTTAAAACTTAAGCTCTCAGTCGTCCTAATTGCTAAAATGTAGGTAAAGGCTAAACTTACATAAACACTTTTTTCCACTTCCGTGATTCAATGTAAGCAACATAGGGTTCCACCTTCGGCCTCATCTTCATTTAACGTCAGGTGTGATTGAGGTCAAGTGCTAACCAGTTGTAAATAAAAAGAACACACAGCCCTCCGGAGTGCATCACTGAATATAAGCATCTCTCATGACACCGCAATTTGATCCACTTTCCATAGCCGGTAATTCATTCTACTCTACCGGAAACCACAAAAAACGTACAAACTATAATCCCTAATGCCTACACAAAACATTGTGTTACCTATTGTAACTTTGTAACGCAATAAAAACAATTTGAAAAACAATAGCATCAATATAGAAGTTCTAACTTTCAAATATATCTATTTGAAATTGTGCAATGCTGAATAATAAATAACCCTTGCGAATAAACTACGCATGCGCTCTGCCGGCGTTAAGAGGATCGACTATGGTGGTCCGAGTGCCAGGCACGTTTGTTGTATTTCACGAAGTTAATTTTAAAATTAGCATCAGTAAACAAATTGCTGCAAATCGTTTACTTTCGCCATCCGACAAAAGATGCAAGTGTGCAAACAAAGGATGGAGTAAGTAATAAAACATTAATACACGATAAAGTCGGTAATTACTTTAAAACTATAATCTGTTTGTCATTACCAAGTTGACCAATCTCATTAACATTTTCATGTATGGAAATATTTATTTCAATAACAGACCACACAGCGATCAAATTGGTAGCCTGTCGTATCTTGTTTTGCATATTTTCTGCATAACCGGGCAAAAGTCTTTTGTCAATATTGTCTTCTCGACTCATTGAGTAAATGACTGCTGCAGTCTCTCTACTAAATATACAAAATGTAAATTGCCCTCGGAGTACACTGTTTTTTGTTATTCCTTTGTGTTTCCTCGATATCACAATATACGACGAGTATAAAATTTCAGCTTTATGACATCCAACCTCCAACATTCTTAATGATGCCGATAATAAACATGCTCCAGTATAAAATAAAGACGGCAAATTGTACCCTAGAAATGCAATATTGCAACCTAGTACTCGTATAAACATCTTTATTATTACTTAGAAGCGCAAAAGTAATTTTAGTAATCTTTTCAAAGTATTCTGTTGTAAATGAATGGAAATTCTACATTAATTACATAAATTGAAAATTTAGAAAACTCCAAAGGAACTAATAGTAATAACATCATTCAGGTATGCAAACTAACTGTGTTAAAACGAAACGGCTGAACCGATTTTATTCAAACATGGTTAAGAACTTCTCTCCTAGTTTTATCTTAAATATTTAAAACCCACACTTAAATCTGACCACGTGTTATTGAGGTTCGTCAAATTAGGGACACATTCACAACGCTGTTAAATACACAACACCCGTCGTTTTTCGTCGGGAGTTGATAATGGGCAATATTGGGAACACCGTAAATTAGAGTAATAGGTACTGTTACTCAAAAACCTCGACTTGGCTCGATCTGAATTTTTCGATCTGGTAATACCACGACTCAAGAAAAGACTATTTAAGACGAATTTCAACAAAGGTTTTTAATATCAACACACACCCCGCGGCTGGATGAGGTTATTTACATAAAAGCTACGTAGTTATTTAGAGTTAAAACATACAAAGCCAAAATACGTACAACATTTATGTACATTCTGTGAAGAAAAGTTCATTAGCAAAATAATACATAGTCGATGTTTTCATCTCTCTGGTGGTCTCACACTATGGGTCGCATAAGAAAGCTCAAAGCCACGCAACGAGCTATATAGAGGGTGATCTTTTTTTTTTACCCACTAAAACCCCGCGGCGACCTTCTTCGGCAGTAGGGAAGACCTGGGAACGCATAGGCGACTCCAGCCCCAATCAAATGGGAGGCCCATTTCCGGACGGCTTCTAGCGCACCCTCCGTAGGGGGCGCTGTTGTGCCTCACACCGCGATCAGCGAGCGGTACGAAACGCGGCAGGGCCCGACGCGACGACACCCCCCTAGCGAGCGTTGCCGCCCCCCCCGACGTCGCCTCCTGCCAGCGGGATCGGCCCTCTCCCGATCCAGCTCTGCGGCCTCCTTCTGGAGCATGACTGCCTCGCAGAAGGAGGCCGCTGCTCTCCAACCCTCCTTGCTCGCTCCATATAGAGATGTATATACGCTATAGAGGGTGATCTATGTGATCGAATCAGGAAAGAAGAAATCCGTAGTCGAACGAAAGTCACAGACAGCCCAGGGGATTATTATGTTGAAGTGGCACAAGGTCCAATCACAAGGTCCTAATGAAGGTCGTGGGAAATCACTGGATGCAAGCCGATACCCACCGGTCACTCTGGAAATCTGGGAGGCGTATGTTCGTGGACTCCGATTAGTGTGGAGACTAGGGATAATTCCCTAGTCTTCCCTAGTCACTAAATATGTATGAAGAATTTTATTAAGATTGTTTTCTCCATACAAACATTTTTGATTTTTTTTTGGGAACGGAAAATCCAAGTTTAGCTAAACTTTGTGTGTATTATCGGATAACATTAAGTTAAGTATGGGCAGCGTTAATTTTTAAAAGTAACCGCTATATAAAACTTTTTATTGTGATTTAGCCAAGAAATTAAAAATGTTATTATTAAATATTTCATGTGAAACCTTGTATTCATATTGAATTTCATAGGTAAAGACCCAATATAAAGTAGTGTTGCCGAACTATCGATAGTTTTAATCGAAAAATGCGAAACTCTCGATAGGCCTACCGATAGTATCGATCTCTTAGTTAGTACAATACTATCGGTAAGCAGCAATACTGTCGATATATCGATAGTTTATTTAATATTGAAAAGCAATACTATAGATAATGTCAATAGTTTATTTGCCGTCAGGGATCGATACTATCGATAGTATTGGTTGTTTACCAATAGTATTACACTAAAAGAGAGATCGATAGTATCGATACTATCGAAAACTATCGATACTATTGTTTTTGCTTAAACTATCGATAGTGGACTATGTAGTAGTATATGTGTGCACAGTTGTTCTAAACATAGCAGCTTCACATTTTAAATGCATTATTACCTGTTTGCAGCGTAAGATTATGCAATATTTTTGTTTTGCTTTCGAATTAAGTGAAAATATAAGTGATAAAAGCATGTATACTTCCATGCATAATCTAGATTTAAATAGCTTGATCACTTTTGTGACTATGTGGCTCTATTCGTACCCTTGCCTGACCTTAAGGTTGAAATTAAGACAATCCATACATTTTTATTTTACTGATATGTCTTCTAGGCTCTTTATTCATTCACTGAATATTGCTGTGACTCTACAAATAATAAATTATAACGCTAAAAGACCGATTGTTTTCCAAAATCATTAAACAGGCTCTTTATCACTTCAACCCTCACCATTGTTACAATATCAATGAAAATATTTGCAACTACTGCGAATCGTTGCGAAAGAAGTCGTGTATGTTTCTGTTTTAAGAACAATCATTACATATTCGTGTGCCAGTAGCACGAGCGAGACACGAATATTGTTATGCTAACTGGCTTCGTTAGTTTGTTCCTGGGAATTTGTTTCGCTTTGTTAAAAGAGTCGCCGGTACGTGAGCCCAGATTTGTACGGAGATCTTCGGAACCGCGCTTGGCACTGAACTAATTTAAATTGAACGAGAATCCTTGGTAACGAGTTGTGGATTTATTTTAATATGTTATTCTTCATATTCATAAACATAAACTGGGAAATGTCTATGCAAGTTGTAATTTATGGGATTTATCATCATCATCAGTCACAGGACGTCCAGTGCTGAACATAGGCCTCCCCCAGAGATTTCCTGAGCGACCAGTTGGAAGCGGCGAGGCGTCGCGGCGACTTCCCGCGATCTTCATCAGGTCGTCCGTCTACCTTGTGAGTGGATATCCTCCGCTGCGCTTACCGGTGAGTGGTATCCGCTCGAGAACTTTAATGCTTTCACTTTCCATCGGGTGAGATTGTGGTCAAACGCGAATCCAGTCAATCATAAAAAAAAAATAAAAAAAATGCACCACTGACCATCAGTTTTTCGAGCTGTGGCCTGCTCACTGCTACTTCAACTTGTGGCCTTCCCAGCTCACCTATGCCCAGCTGGGTCGAGTCACGAGGTGTACATGTACAGAAGGGGCAGGACAGCTCTGGCCAGGGTTAAAACAGACCACGGATCACCACACCAACTTATTGATTGCATGAAACTGGTAGTACAGAGGATCGAAAGGGCCTTAAAACTAAAAAATTAACTATTGCGATGTAAAAAAAAATGATTAAAATAACGGTGCGACTGAGTTGAAATCTAGAAATCTATGTGCCAAAAAAAAGGAACCGTCAGTTGATCAGTCAGCCAGTCAGTTTAAAATTTCGAATTTGAACTCCAACACTAATCCGCTGGCCTATATGAATAACTTTTGTTAGCCTACGTCAATTTATGGGATTATAAAGCAGGAATACAACGAGGGTGGTTTTTCAAAAAATATGGATTTAAAAATTTTTGTAAAAGATTTTGCCAGATGTTATTTGAAGAAGAGGCCCATATCACACTTTTAAAAATGTCTTTCATCAAACGTTAATGCAATCCAAAATTTAAAATATATGATACGTGATATTATTTGTGGAATTTCCATTTATATGTAATGGAAGTAATAACAGCCCTATTTATAGTTGTTGTATAAGCCCTTATATATTTATTTATCAGTTGGTATGTCCAAACTACTACCTATAAAGGGAAATTATCTGTGGAAAGCCGAGGAAGCAAGAAACCGAGGATCATTTATGTTCTTTTTTTTTTTTAATAAAAAGTATAATTCTTGGGAGCTGCTACACGTACACCAAACATGTTTGTCATTCAGGTGGTCGCTACTTTTGTAACCTTTTCTTGTGCTGTTTTTCTTGTGATGTTGTTTAAACGTGATATTCATACATTTTCTCATTTATAGTAATTGTATTCTGAGGTATTAGGTAATAACTATGCCTCTTATGTCACTGAACACATAACAAATAACTATTAAATCTCTAAATAAATAAACAAACACTAACCAGCATTTTCACCGACTACTTACATAAAGCGACTAACAGTAAGCGCCATTAACTTTTGTAACATAAATAGAGTGGTTCGTAGGTATTATAAGACTACAATTCCTTCTACGTAAAAGGTATATAACCTTATGTAAGCCTTAGTACAGACAGCTGACGGATTTCCTAAACCATTACTGGCATTAACTACATAGTAGATACGTATTATAAGTCTATTCATGATTACAAGCCAGTGGTTCGCAAGACGTTTGCAAATTGCTGCTTAGTATAAATGATGGGGTTATTTTGTCATTCCGGTTGTCGATTAATATGAAAATTCATTTTATACATGACAATTTTGATATTCAGTTTTTCAACCTTATTGTATTATACTTGAAAGTCTGAATTAATTGTAAAACAAAAAGAGAAAGCTTTATTTTTACATTTATCTATATTATGTAGCTATCACTATCATTATTACGTTCTTAAATAACATGAAGTGCAACAAATGTATGTGAAAGGAGTTCCTCGAATCAACATATTCGAAATAACAGCAAATAAGGGCTGCTTGAGTTCGATTTTAGTGTTTTTATTAAAAATTGGTGCTATTAAAAGTGGCAAGGACATAAGAAGTGTGTAGACAAAGTATCTAGTTGAAAGAAGAAATCATGTTGCAAAAGGCAAGGAACACAAGAAGGAACGAAAATTATTTATTAATATCATTATGGTAATGTCTAGCACATTTAAATCAAGCAATAAGTATAGCTGTAGGAAACCTCAAATCCTCTCGAAAAGAAAATGTCATCCACACAAATAAAACATCTTCGAAAGGTTAAATAGTTTTAGCTTTAAAATAATAATAAAAAAAAAAATTTCAAATCGATTCAGCCGTTTGGCATTGCAAAAACGTACAGATATAGGCGTTAAAGTTATAATACTTTACATGAGGAGGATGATGATATAGTTGCGACTTATAAAGGATATAGTTGTGTGTATAAGGAGATAAATAAATAAATGATTAATTATAAGCCAGAAAATAGCAATTTAGCTTTATTTATTTTATTAATCTCGTAGTTTACAAAAATGAGAGTAAAGGAATGCAATCTTACACAGCCTCTTAAATCGATTAGGATTAATAAAAACATTGTTTTCTTAAAAAATTAAGGTGTTTGTCATTCTAATCGACTCTACCGGATGAGGTCCCCTAACCGTAAGGAAAAAAATAGGGCATATCATAAGTGAAATAGAAGGTATTGGCATAGGTAGGTAGGTAGGTAAATCACTATGTCATGCATGAGTGTCCGATAATGACAGAGGTACGGTGTTCGGATAAACCTATATAGGTTTTTGTGACACCTGTAAATATATCTTTGTAACAGTTTAGATAAATAAATAAATACACATATATATATATATATATATATATATATATATATATTTTATGCACGACGGGTTTGTACTTGACCTCAATCACACTCATTTAAATCTCATTTAAAATGCCCTACGATCAACCACACCGAGTACTAAACTAACCTGGGGATCGAACCCTGCGACCTACATGTATTATGTAATAATTATGTTGACATCTAATAAAATATTTCACAAATTTTCTTCGAATCGCAATTACGAGCGGTTGAATAATACTACCCCACTTTTAACCACTTGCAGCTCTTAGTAGTTCATAGTTAAGTAAGTCCGTCACCGCCAGTAATTGTTCAGTTGGAATAGGTTTGAAAGTCTCCAACAATAATGTTCACGACATCAATGACATTTCAAAGCAATAGAGACGTTTTCATTATTTATAGTCTATGTAATATTTAGTTTTGTACGAAGTAATGTTCATAAATCTATTCTGTTGCATTTAGAGAATATTTCGCATATATCTTAATGACATGATGATAATATGACTTACAGATAAATAAATCATTGCAACCTGTGATGGGATTTAAGATATTATAAGTACTCGTAGATAAACCCTTTTTTTTTTAAATAACTAGATTTCCGTACGCTTCTTCGTCCTCCTGGCTCTCGGAAAAAAATTTAAACTGCCACCTCTAATCTCACTTCTAACTCTATCACACACACACACACACACACACACACACACCCACACGCACGCACGCACGCACGCACGCACGCACGCACGCACGCACGCAAGCACGCACGCACGCACGCACGCACGCACGCATGCACGCACGCACGCACGCACGCACTTCTTAATTATATTTGCTATATTGTTCTGTATCGATATAATAACATTGTTACTGCCTGCGTCACCTAGGGAGAGAGCCTGGCAATTTGAAAAACAGGTTTATTTTCCTAGTTCAGATGTCAGTCTTTCACAAATGAAATAGTATATTTGGGCCTGAATTTTGTAATAATGCTGTTGTTTACATATTTTCTTACTATTTACCTTGTGTGTGAAACAATAAAGATTATTATTATTATTAACTAATAATATAAATGCGAAAGTTTGGTTGTTTGGTTGTTTGTTGCTTAATCACGGCGAAATGGCTGAACGGATTTGGTTAAATTTTGGTACATAATTAGAACATACCCTGGTTTAAAACATAGGATATTTTAATCGCGATAAAGTGAATACTTTCCGCGGGATAGACAAATTAAACATACCCGCGATAAAGTTATTCCCAATAGGAGAAGCCGCGGGTGGAAAGTTAGTTATAAATAAAAATCTTCTGGAAAAAAAATCCCAAAATTACAGTGAAAACTGTATCAAAATCCATTGCGTAGTTCAGAATAACAAAACGCACAAAACGACATGCGCGGGGAGAAGAAGAGAAGCTTTAGAAGTGGGTTTATAGTTGACTTGCACATAACTAAGTTCTAATCAAGAAGTCGAGTTTCACCCACTTCTATCGTGTCGATTTGAAACTTTTGTAGCTGTATTCTATTCTGATGACAATTCAATAAATAGCACTATTTTGAATAAGAAGAATAAGAACAATTCATTATGAACGCCAGAACACGATATAAAAACAAAAAATTAAATACAAATATTTTATATTTTAATTTATAAATATATTATATAATAAATATTATAAATGCGAAAGTTTGTATATGTGTATGTCTGTATGAATGTTTGTTAGCTCTTCACGCCTATACGGCTGGCAGGATTTGGATGAAATTTAGTGGGTAGATAGATTAGGACCTGGAATAACGTATAGGCTAATTTTTAATAAAATCATCCACGCGGACGAAGTCGCGGGCGGAAAGCTAGTTATAAATAAACTGCAAGCAATGCTGTCGCGTGTTGCGGCGTGCACAAATGGATTAGCTTACAGCTCATGCTGCGACGAATCACAGCTCTGGTTATCAGTGCAGTGCTCCCAAATGCCCAGTGACACAGTTTATTATGCAAGTCATCGAGTCTTGGCTTATTTGGTTTATTATGATAAGTCCAATGCATTAATAGTTAATACGTTGTCTTGGTGCCGTGTTTTTTAACCGACTCCAAAAAAGAAGGAGGTTCTATGTGCGTATGTATGTTTGTTTTTTGTTTTCGTTCACCTATATTGTCGTCAATTATTAACCGATATTGATAATTATTTTTTTATTTGATAGGGTTTTCTACCAGGGTAATCCCATATAAATTTGACTAGAACCTTAGAAATAGTATAAATATATTTATTATTAAGTAAATAGTATGGCAGACACATTTTTTTTTAATACAAAGCAATAAAATTAAAGCTAAAGGACGAAAACATCATCCACACCTCCCGTTTGGGGCATACACACTAACACACTTGCCGTGTTACCTCGCTGAACAGCTAGACTAAGGCCCGAATGTTGCTCAAGTCTAGATCTGTGCTTGAGCATATAGTTAGAAAGAGATGCCGCTATACAAGTTAAATAAAGCTGTCCCTCTTCTCTAACTATCCTCAAGCGAAGATCGCTGCTTGAGTAGCATTCTGTAATATTGCTGTTTTAACCCCCTCCGTGGCTCAATGTAAACAACACCCATCAAAAACAATACTTGTCAAAAAAACCAAGTCTCGCAACTCAGTTGTTCTGCGGTAAAAAGTTGTGAGATCCATGTAATACCAAGTCGGTTGTTAATTTATTCAGTCTCTACTTAAGCGACTTTCTGTCTTAATACGTCCAGTCTCTAAGACCACGATCGTGGTCCATAACAATTGAAAATCAATTGTGTCTGGAATCTCCGTACTCGAAGCATTAAGTTGTTACGTAATAATTAACAGCATCTTATAGTGACGCATATCAATATTAAAATTCTTTAATGTTTTATATAAATATATCGAGACTTGGCCATCGCACTAAATAATTGAATTTACATGTGTTTTCAGGCGATTGAATTTACACGTCTTTTCAGGCGATGGCCAAGTCTCAATATATTTATATAAAACATTAAAGAATTTTAATATTGATATGCGTCACTATAAGATGCTGTTAATTATTACGTAACAACTTAATGCTTCGAGTACGGAGATTCCAGACACAATTGATTTTCAATTGTTATGGACCACGATCGTGGTCTTAGAGACTGGACGTATTAAGACAGAAAGTCGCTTAAGTAGAGACTGAATAAATTAACAACCGACTTGGTATTACATGGATCTCACAACTTTTTACCGCAGAACAACTGAGTTGCGAGACTTGGTTTTTTTGACAAGTATTGTTTTTGATGGGATCTCATTTCTTTTTGTATTTTGTAGACAGTTCTACTTTTTTCCTTTTCGGTACCTTCTACTTATTATATATATGTATATCTACCAGCAACGAATCTTCTTAAATACATAGAGAATGACAAAGAATGAAATAAACACGAACCATCACCAGGTATAGGAACAACCCAGTGTGGACAAGGCTGATCATTCACATACAGTATTACTGAATCCATTGCGACTACCTACAAGTTAGATTGCAAAGTTATTTTTATGCAGAAATACGATTAGATAATAAGAAATTTATAAATACTTAGGTACTTAAAGTATCAATATTTAATTTATTTAAATTATTTATCCGAACAACGTCCAAATTGTAAGCAAATAATATCAGTAAACCAATGAGAGTAACCTTTAGTCGTCAAACTAATATAGCAATCGAAATTATCAATGAAAATCGCAAACTTATAGGTAAGAATTCTGGGCACATCCGAACAGCATTGGGTCGCTCGCGCGTATGAGCGCGGCTGCTGTTCGCTCGGCGACATTCACCTTTCCGCGCGCCCCGCCACTGTCCCCGCCCCGCGCCCTCGCGCTAGCACCGCGCAGCGCGTAGTAACGGCCCGCGCTCACTCGCTAGCATCGCAGCGCGTGGTATATAATTATACAACCTTACGCACTCGTAATAAGTACGAATACGCACGTAGGTACGTTTTTTGCATTAATAAATAATTTAATACACGTGTTTTCATCACCGGAATACCCATTTTTTGCTCGATTTGGCAGGGGCACTACCATGCGCCTATATTTATATGGGACTAGCTTAAACCCGCGGCTTCGCACGCAATAATAATAATTGCCGTAAAATAAAATATTGAAAAATTTAATTAACTGAAGACTTGGCTGTATGGGCTTAATTTTCTTTGCTGTCTTTTCTAGATTTTTTAGTTTTTCCTTGATTCATACACCAAACACTACTTATATTCCAAATTTGAAGCTTCTAGGTCTGCTAGAAGTGCCTTAGAATTTTGATGATCGGTGAGTCAGTGACTGACAAAATTAAGAAATTTGACCCCTTATAATTCTTAAAATACTGGTTCAAATTGAATGAAATTTTAAATATACGTGTCTTTACAATGCCTGCATAGTTACTCAAAATTTCAGTCTTCTATTTTTATCCACAACGAAGTTACAGGGGGTCGAAAATGGTCTGAATTGCTTCGAGAAAAGGATGGTACGGCCGTGACGCTTTTTTGCTCGACTTGGTGGGGGCACGGCCGTGCCCCCAGATAATAAGAACCAAATTAATCAATTATTCTAGCACACAAATAATAAAAGTTAGTATTTTGTGTCAATTTAAATTAATATATACAATAATAAAAGTCCGTTTTAAAATTGTGTCACTATTAAATTTGAAATATTCAATTTCTACATAATGTTATTAATGTCATACATATCACCGTGTCACTTATAACTAATTAACATTTAATTAATAAGCTCCTTAATCGAATAGAAGCATTTGCTGTTCGCTAGGTATGTCACCTTAAAACTTATAATGACAATTGTATTTACAAATCCCGCTAGGAGTAAATGTTTGTATGATTTTATTTTACAGGGCGTCGAAAATGGTCTGAATTGCTTCGAGAAAAGGATGGTACGGCCGTGACGCTTTTTTGCTCGACTTGGTGGGGGCACGGCCGTGCCCCCAGATTGGGTTTACCATTCGGAGGTCGCGGGTTCGATCCTCAGCGGGGTACATGTTTAAGTACGCGGTTTGGTTGGTGGTAGGGCATTTTAAATGTCCGCCTGGCTAGCTACCACCATCTTATCTAAATCTGCCGCCAAACAGCAATGTTAATAGCATTGTAGTGTTCCGGTTGTCAGAGATAAGATAGCCAGTCCCCCAAATGTGTTGGGGTTTCCGGGTCAGTACGCCTCGTTCACTTAACATCAGGTGTGATTGAGGTCAAGTAGGCACCCGTCGTGCATAAAAAAAAATACGGGCCTAAGAAGAGCGAGGTACGCGCCAGCCCGTAGGTCACACGAGGCCAGCACCAATCTGGTTAAAAGAACATGGACGAACTTCTGTGTGTCCGATGACCACGGGCCCATAAGTCTCTAAAGCAAGCCCTACAAACTCATGGTTACCGAGTAATGAATAGTATTTGCGGCGCATGAGTAGCTGGGCTTCATAGTATAAATGCGTTGTTTGTAGATATGTTACTGGCCTTTTCAAGTGTTCACCTGGCCAGTTACCATCACATCTAAGCCTGCCGCCAACCAACGAAATTGATAGCATTTTTGTGATCCGGCTGTATGAAATGAGATAGCCATGCAGTCCCTCAATAATAGTTTTAAGGTTCCAAGTAAGCAGGTTCCACCTGCGATCTCATCTTCACTTAATATCAAGTATAATTTAGGTCAAGCTATAAGCACATTATACATAAAATAGTGAAATAAATACAACAATGAGTTATAGATCTTTACTCCGTGAATTAAACAAAGCATTATTATTTTTTAACTATGCTATAAGTGTATAGCATAGTTAAATAAATATTAATATTAATAATTAGCAAGTCTTACAAACTTTTACAATTATGACGTGTAATTATATTAAAAGGTATATTATATAGGAAACCAGACCAGATTGGGTTAAAATTATTTTACTTGTATTTTAGACCCAGGTGTCTCCCTGCCCTACTACTGTCAAAGATGATCAAACCAGACGAAACAAAAGCCATAAATAAGGAAGAAATCCTTGCTGTATTTTTTTTTTTTTATGAACAACGGGTTGGTGCTTGACCTCAATCACACCTGATGTTAAGTGAAGATGAGGTCGAAGGTGGAAAGCGTACTGACCCGGAAACCCCAACACATTTGGGGGACTGGCTATCTTATATTATCTTATATTATAAACTGAAATCAAAATAGAGAGATTACTTGCGTATACGATAGGAAACGTTTTTTATTCGTTTCCAAAACTGTTCCTGTTTTAATAAGCCTTAATGTAGTGTCACTTAATTAGGGTTAATCTCCTACTTTATCTAAGCTCACGTCTACTATGACGCTCGTAATTTCATGTTTAGTAAATATTTTCCTTGATGAGCGGCCCCTAACAAAGATAAGACTGCATTTACATTGTAGGCGTGAGACTGGAATTTCCTACAATGACTTACAACTGTCGCCTCTTAGGGGATTAACCTTATCAGCTCTTTATAAAAAATCTCTGATTTCGTGAACAAATCGTTGGAAATTTAAATTCTATTTGAAAATATTCAAGTTTAAGAGATAATTATTGTTTAACTCCGATCGCACAGGGATTATTCGAAAGCAGTTAAGTTAATAGTATAGTAACGTGTATTTAACAATTTACATATAGTTATTCATTTTGGATTCAGTTAAGCTTTTAATTGCGCTCATTAGCATTACTAAAGTTCATTGAATTTAACTGCCTAACTTAAAAACCACTGAACGGACTTATGAAATACGAGTAAAGTGGTTTAAAGACGAAACAGTCTAGTCTAAAATACGGGTAAGTGAGAGTCGAGTCTCCGTGCTATCAAATGTTTTACTACAGTTCTAAAAGTAATCATAATTAAACGGTTACCTACAAACTTTGACAAATGCATGTAATTGAGTGTCTGCTACTAAAATAGTATAATAAAGCTAGATAACCATATTATTTCTGCCTAATTATGGATTCCAGCAAATATACCGCAAAATACATTTTGTCAAAGGGATTTTTCAATTGGAAAACACTATACAAAACGGTACAATGCAACATACACAGGGATTATACCATTATACCGATCAACAGAAATTTCGAAAACTATTAAAAAATCTCTTTGAATCTGTACTTTAAATAAGCTTTCATGTGTGATACGATGACATTTAAATTTTTGGTACGAAACACAAAAAGGAGTGCAATAAAGTTGGTGTGAATAATTTATTATGCTTAACAGACTAGAAAAGATTTTTAATATTATTTGTGATGTTTATTATCTTATGAGTCGTAATTATGATGATTCAGACTCGGCACTAACCAATAGAATATACTAATAAATTTATAAAACCACCGACATTAATAGAATTTCGTTCTCTATCTCCTGAGTGTATAATCAAAGATTCACCAGATTTATATTACACCATAAAGAAGATATTTCCATTCAGTCAAAAGAAGAAATATCGAAATCGGTTCAGAAATAAATAAATAAAACGTATTTATTCTCCACACAAGATACAGAAATTACAGAATTAAAGTTATAAAATTGTGATGAAATGGTCCCGGACTCAGCAGAAATGTTGATTTTCAGTCCCTCCCAACGAATATAACTGGAAAAGTGTAATTAATCAATTTCACCTTAGCTGAAATCTTAAAAATTAAATAGTTAAGATACTTTCTAATTACACAGAGGTCTTTGAGATATGCCAGTACCAGCTGAAACTGGTTCGATTTTATTTATTATTCATAAAATTCACAGATGTGAAGACTCGTACCTAAAAGAGGGAAAACCTGTACTTAGGTCACTCTAGGCCTCATATTCAAATTAATTTATTAAAAACAATAAAGTACAATATTCATCTAAATAGCGTAGATATCGTGGAATAAACATAAAAAAGTTCAACCATCGCGATACCTACTTAAACTTCTTACTTGGGTTTAAATCTCGCTTAATTTTTGCATAGTGTTCGTTCATAGTGCCACAGTTAAAGTATTTCTATCCAATAACACAACTTAACTGCCTCCGTCGCTCAATGTAAACAACATTGGGTTTACGATTCGGCGGTCACGAGTTCGATCCCCAACGGGGTACATGTTTAAGTACTCGGTTTGGTTGGTGGTAGGGCATTTTAAATGTTCGCCTGGCTAGCTACCACCATCTTATCTAAATCTGCCGCCAAGCAGCAAAGTTGATAGCATTGTTGTGTTCCGGTTGTCAGAGATAAGTAGTAGATAAGTGCCAGTCCCCCAAATGTGTTGGCGTTTCCGGGTCCGCTTCCACCTCCGACCTCATCTTCACTTAACATCAGGTGTGATTGAGGCCAAGTACGAACCCGTCGTACATAAAAAAAAACTTAATACGAAAGAAGTCGCAATATATCTATTGGAGATTGCCCGGACATCTAAGCACGGTGGTGTATCGAATTTAGAGACTAGTCACTGAAATATGAATAAGTATTATAAAGACTACATTGGTGTCACAATTAATGTCCGCCTGGCTAGCTAGGGTGGGGTTTCCGGGTCAGTACGCTTCGACCTCATCCGCACTTAACATCAGGTGTGATTGAGTGCAAGTGCTAACCCGTTGTGCCTATAGAAAAACAAACTAGTTATAATACCTCATAAAGCACTGTACCGAATCTAATGAAGTTCTCTTGTTTCTTTCTTTTCTTTTTCTTTTCTTTGCGATCTTTTGGAGATATACGCGAATTCAGTGATTTGTACTTCACACAATGTGAGAAACCCTGCGCTCTGTAGCAAAGATCATAGGCAGATTCATAGCTTAACGATGAAGGAAAAGTTCAGAAGAAGCCTGCAATGATTGAGAAATAATTTGGAGATTCATGTAAATGTCCACTAATCTAATTGTCTAGCCATCCTACTCTTATTATCGAATGTAGACTTGTTTGTTTTATCAAGATTAGGACAAGTTGTTCTACTGTTGAAAGAAATATTGCACTGTGATATTTTCTTCGTAACTTTAACACTCCTAGGCTTTCATGAAATAGAGTCACGTGCATACAACACGCGAACCCACTTTGCTTGTCTCCAAATTTATGCAACTTCGTACGCCACAATGTAAATAGCCCTTATAACCCTCCGAAATCTTTGGGTCCCAATAGGATATTCTTTATCCCTTGAGAGACTAGCTCCTTTCTTTTTGGTATAGCCTTATTCTTTGTCTGTGAACTATAGCGAGCCGCATTGATTTTCATGATTAAATGAACTACTAACACATTCCGGGACCCATCACGCTGATAGTCGTAATAAGAATAAAACTTCTATTGTGTCTGGTGATTTGTCCCGGAACTTCTTAAAGTAGTTCTGTTTGGTTTTTGTCAAGTAAAAACCAACCCATCTCTCTCGTTGGTGTCGTAAAAGATGACTAAGGAATTTTATATCAAAGCTATTCCTTCAAATTCACATTTCAACGGCGCCCTTGTCACGTGTGTATTTCTATATATTTCGAAAGGTGAATCTGGGAAGTTGTTATTTGAAACACTTAAGAGTTTGGTTGGAATGGAAGTTGTCAGAACTTCATTTAGGAGGCCGTGACCGTTATATATATGTATCATGAACAGCCTAATACGTCCCCATTGTTGGGGCACAGCCTCCACTCACTGGGGGAGGGTGTGGGTCATAATCCTGACCTTACCACCTGACAGTCGCCTCTGAAGAACACCAACATTGCTTCACTGTTGCCTTCAATAGAAAACATTGTATTGTTAGTTAATTATATTGATGTACGTACACCGGGACGTCATTCAATTAATTTACTGTTTCCACATGAGCCGCGGCCTCATTTCAACTTCAACAACAAATTTACGTACACATCATGGCAATCAAGGATGCAAATGTAAAGCTATTATAGCTATATTGATGATGAACGGGTTTGGTACATGAATCATGTTTATTTTCTAAGTTATTTTTTTATTTTATTTTTTTATTTATTTATTTTGACGACCTGTTTGGTGTAGTGATTAGCAACTCTGACCACTATACCAAAAGGTTGCGGATTCGAATCCCGCTAGGGGCATATGGTTGTGTGATGAATGCGGACATGTGTAGCCGCGCTACAAACAGCTATAAAGCTGTTTTCATTTATAATAAGTATTTATTTACAAAAAAAATTATTTATTTAGTATATCAACCATCTGGTATCCACAACACAAGCCTATAGTTGCTTACTGTGGAACTAGATGGCGCTGTATGTATGTCAAGGATATATTTATTTATGTAATTTTGTTCAATTGTCATTTTAATTTATTAAAGAAATCGCCTGTTAACACTTATCAATTAAACCCTGTATGTCACAAAGATTAATACTAGCGCTATTGGCATTTTCACAGGTGAAGCTGAGCACACGAGCTTGTATTGGGAAATCACAGGTTAATTGGTTTACCCTAGGCATAACAATATCATAGAGTAGTTACAATGTAGCTAAAACAGCGACACGGTAGTAAAGCGGTACCAGTCTATGCTAGCCTGGCCATGTCATCATCATCAAATCGGTCACAGCCCCTGCTGAGCTTTTTAGAAGCTAGTAGAAGTATTTGTCATTAAATAAAACATTATAATCAAATAAGTTCTACATTTAAAACTGCCTCCGTGGCTCAATGTAAACAACATTGGGTTTACGATTTGGAGGTCGCGGGTTCGATCCCCAGCGGGGTACATGTGTAAGTACTCGGTTTGGTTGGTGGTAGGGCATTTTAAATGTCCGCCTGGCTAGCTACCACCATCTTATTTAAATCTGCCGCCAAGCAGCAATGTTAATAGCATTGTTGTGTTCCGATTGTCAGAGATAAGATAGCCAGTCCCCCAAATGTGTTGGGGTTTCCGGGTCAGTACGCTTCCACCTTCGACCTCATCTTCACTTAACATCAGGTGTGATTGAGGTCAAGTACCAACCCGTTGTGCATAAAAAAAAATTAAAAAGGCTTTTAAAAGTAAGCTTTTAATACTCCATCTTGATTATTGCATATTATTCTAATCTGACCGTGTAAGTTTCATATTTGTGCTAATAACCTTTGCTAAGATCCCTCTCGAGGAGACAATCCTGGCTGCAGCAGCAGCTCTGGTCTAACATATAAATGTATATGTGTGTATGTACTCCCTCGTATACGAGGGAAGGCCTATATCCCTGCAGTGGGGGGTTTGCGGGCTGATGATGATGACATAAATGTATTGTAATCAGTACATATATACAGGCCTTTGCCCAGCAGTGGGACACTATGGGCTCTTAATAATAATAATAATAAATAATAATAATACAGTCAAAATCATCCCAATCATCATTTCTACCACCGGCGTAATACCCAAGACACTTCACACCAGCCTCAACACACTAGATATTCATCCATCCATAGCCACACAAGACAACAATCTTAAACACATGCAGACTAGTAAGGAAATTCCTCTCGTTAAATTAACATATCGTAGACTTATACACTCGGCTTAGGCCCGTGCAAAATTTTACCTACTAATATAAACTAACTAAAATAAAATAATAATAATAATACTTATATACATACGAAGTAAGTAAAATAAAAGCTTTTAAAAAGAAATACATTGCTACAGACACCACTATCCCTTTCAATAGTTTGCAATCCAAACAGCTCATTGGGTTTAACTATGATAACAATTTCTTACTTTTTATATTTACCCGACTGCCCAAGGAGGAAGGGTAATGTTTTCGAGTGTATGTATGTAGATTTCTATGTTACCCTCCTGTAGTCTAAACGGCTTGGCCGATATCGACGGCCGATATCGACGCATGGTGTCGTTGTTGCGTCTTGACCCCTGGAATGTCATAGGATACATTTTATGGTGAAAAATCCGACATGGAGCCCGCGAAATAAAAAATATCCTATCGGGTTTTTTTAGTTTTTACACTCATATTGTTATTGTTACAAGATTTTTTAGCAAAACTGTCTGTTACCTACTTGTCCACTTGGTTATTTATTTTATTAAGTTTTAATAAATCTCAATAACTCGTATAAACGTCGGACACTGATTCTCAACTACGCTTGAACTACGAGCCTTCTAAATTGAAAAAAATCTTTTTTAAACATTAATTTATTTGTAGTGCATTTTAAAATATTGGCTTGCCTTGAAATATTATGTTTACTTTCGATTTTTTACCTCTTACCACGTTCCGAGACACATCACGCATCCTGACAATATAACAATAAAACTACTATTGTGTCCGGTGATGTGTCCCATTCATCCCTTCTACAACAATTATAATCTTTGGCTTGTGAATTACCCGAACCAATATAACCTTATTAACGAACGACAAATACCAATAACAGATGCCTTTGTGTTCTGGCCGATCATCGTCCACGCGGCTTGTATGCATACAATAATCCATTCCTGACGTGTAGGTATATACCCGCAAAACGTAGATTTATCTTTGTATAGAACCCAGCGATATCCTTTGTGCTTTGCGTGGCCTGAAATGTGTCTTGAAATTGTTAGCCTTGCCAATGTTTGCAATAGATTCTGTCTACAACAGATATGTGAGATGCGTTATGCAATGGATATTTTTGTCTCCAACTCTGAGAGATTGCAATGCAGTAGTTTGATATACTTTGTGACT
Organism: Oegoconia quadripuncta; assembly: GCA_949316235.1. NCBI lineage: Eukaryota > Metazoa > Arthropoda > Insecta > Lepidoptera > Autostichidae > Oegoconia > Oegoconia quadripuncta. The sequence continues at coordinate 14,888,547 of OX438743.1, forward strand.
GGAAGTTGCTATATGTATTGCAGGCTGAGTGCCAAATTAGGCAGATCACAAATCGTGTGGTCTCGGCACGTAAATAGAATAGAACCAACCTATATAGAACAATTTAAAAAAATATATCTTCCCGTGGGTGCCGTAAAAGGCGAAGGGCTTATAGACTTTCACGTTTTATCGACGATGAAGTCAGCGCCTGCAACATGTGAATTTCTGTATATTTCGAAAAGTGAATCGTGGATGCTGTTTCTAGCATTAATCTTTTGTTTAGTTTGGGATATCTCCAACCACCCCATTGGGGATAAAGATTCTTCTTCTTATTAGCGAGTCTATGGCAAAACCATCAAATTTTAAAGGATAAAGGTTGTGATGGAATGAACGAAGCGCTAGATCACGTATAGCAATATACTGTGGTAGGTCACATGTATATCGTTCGGAAAAGTTCTATCTGTGTAATGTTGTGGTTTTTCTTTGTCTAAAGACTGATTACAGGGCAATGCCGTTTTCAGCGACACCAGTGCTCTTTGACGAGTTGCAAGAAATAGCAGTCTATGGTCATCCACGGGGCGTGAACCTCGTTTTATGAAATCTAGAGACATCACTACCATTACTTCGTAATGTATCTGGTCTGTGGTAACGTGTACAGACAGAGAAAAGAAAAGACGTAAGAAGAAAAACACAATTTGGAAATTTGGAAAAATAGCTAATGTGAGTGATAGGTATAACATAGATATTATATTTACTTGAAACTACACTTTTTTTTTATTCGGACATCTAGTCCCAAACTAAGCAAAGCTTGTGCTATGGATACTAGATAACGGATAGACATGCATGAATATTTATATAAACATCCATGACTCGGGAATAAATGTTCGTATTCATCACACAAACATTTACCCCTCGCGGGATTCGAACCCGCAACCGGTCATTATAACAGCAACAATAATAACAATATTAATAATAAAACGAAAATAATTAATACTAATAATAATTAATGCTAACCAACCCCGCTGGGCATCGAACCCGCGGTCTTCGTTTTGTAAACTTTATGCTGATTAGAGAAGCTTTTTTTACAAAAGTCCGTTAGTAAACTATTTACAGCTATATATGGCAGGTAAGAACCATGTTAAAACCATATGTGACTGTTAATAACTTGCTATAATTAGTTAAACAGCTCTTAGTCCAGTAAGGGAACGAGTTTAATTACGTATAACGTTAAAGTTTCTAATAAGAAAAGCCCGTGATAGGTGTATAAAACTAAAACCGTCAAGCTCGTCTCTCCACCGTTTCCGCGGTCTGCAAATGTATTGCGTCTGGCTGTTGTAGGAGTCCAAATAGTGAACGCGTTTGCCCACAACTCGCAAGGCATGCTACCCACGTGACCCGCCCAGTCCCACTTCAACGTTGCCGCTTTTTTCCCTACGTCAGAGATCCGCGTCCGTGAGCGTAGTTTAGCATCAATTAATACAATTTTAAATTTTTGAGAGCTGGTAGAAGTGTATACATATGTCATTCAGGTAGTAACCATCATAGAATAATAATAATAATAAATAATGATAAAAGGTATTTATTCATCACAAAAAAGAAAACCCAAGCATATATAGAATCGAGAACCACAATATTCTGATGGATGGGTGGGACTCAGCAGTGTTGCTGATTTTCAGTCCCCCCCTGCAGAGTTGTTACTGCCACCAAAGAAAGTATGGGCGACTTTCCAATGACTAACAATTTTTTTAATTAAGAATTAAGAAAACACAAACAAAGAAACCATAATTGTTTACTAACAAAATTATCAACAATGTTCAACTGTACCAATTTTATATTTTTAAGTATTGTACATTTTTTATGAACCATAACTTCTATCATTATATAAAAAATAGAAACTTTAAGGTTTTCGAAAATAACAGCCCAAATTTTGTGTATCCTTTCTAGTCTATCTCAGTTTTACATTACAACTGTTTCTGTATTATAGCAAGCACATGTACTTACCATACATTCGTTGTCAAGTGATGAACTTGAAGCGATATCTAAATCAAAATCGCCGCCTCCGTGACTCAATGTAAACAATATTGGGTTTCCGATTCAGAGGTCGCGGGTTCGATCCCCAGCGGGGTACATGTTTAAGTACTCGGTTTGGTTGGTGGTAGGGCATTTTAAATGTCTACCTGGCTAGCTACCACCATCTTATCTAAATCTACCGCCAAGCAGCAATGTTAATAGCATTGTTGTGTTCCGGTTGTCAGAGATAAGATAGCCAGTCCCTCAAATGTGTTGGGGTTTCCGGGTCATTACGCTTCCACCATCGACCTCATCTTCACTTAACATCAGCTAAAGTACCAAGGCTTTGTTCATAAAAAAAAATCATATATTTTGAATCTCTTCGAGTCAAAGAGTCAAATTAATCTATGGAGAGTATCTTCAAACTCAAATTGAGTGTACATTTATAGTTGGATACTTATAGTTGGATGTGTCAACATTTATTACATCATGTTTAGTATTTTTTTTGTATTGTGGCAAATGAACTCTTCCTTCATAACGCTCTCCGCCATGGCTTGAATCTCCCTTCCGGAATCGGTCTTTGCTGAATCCTACATTCTAGAGATCTTCTAAAGCAGGGTGAAAGGCATCTACTGATATCACGTGCTTCATCTTCGACCATATCGTCACTCTCCATCAGATGAGGTTGTGGTCAAAGGCGTATTCAGTCATTCTTAAAAAAAGGACATTTAAGTTAATTATTTTACTTAACAATTAGGTACGTATGAATTATATGCATGCATACATCGAAGCTACTGTAACGTTGTATATTTCTAGTTGAATCTTGTTGAAGTTTCATAGCATTGGCCGCAAAAATTAAATATTCTTTTTTTGAATTGTAGTGGTAATAAAAGTATGTGAATAGTTACAGTAATTAGTTTTAAGTCGAGGTTACAGACGGAAAGATTTGTAAGTAGAAATATTTTTATTGTATAATTAAAACGTCTATAATCTCGACTTAAAATTGACTTGATTATACAATCCCCCTAGTTTGATTGTATAATCAAGTCAAGAAATGAATGTGGAATCATTAATAGTAAAAGAATATATGAAATGAAGTATTAGAAAGCTAAATACTTTTTATAGTTTGACGACCGATTGGTGTAGTGGATAGTGACCCTATCAGCGAAATCAACGGCTGCGGGTTCGAATCCCGCGAGGGGTAAATGTTTGTGTGATGAATACGAACATTTATTCCCGAGTCTTGGATGTTTATATAAATATTTATGTATGTTTATCCGTTATCTAGTATCCATAGCATAAGTTTTGCTTAGTTTGGGACCAGATGATTGGTGTAAGTGTCCGAAATAATTATTTATTTTATTTATTTATAGTTATATTTATAATTTGTTGTAGTATTTTTCATTTGCACACAATTTGCTGCTAAACCCCAAGTTTACTCCGTTTCCTACTTCAATGCTCAGGTTGGATGGAAGAGATCTCTTAAAGAGATAAGTCCACCTTTGTACATGACCTATTGTTTATAATTTTTTTTTAATTTCATAATTAATAAGAACTTTTTGTTTAGTTTAACATCTAAATATAACTAAATTCATGATTTCAAATCAAATATATATATTCTTTCGAAATAACACTATAAATCGAATTACGGCGGTAATGGCCGAAAGTTACGGAAAATATAGATAATTTCATATTAGAAGATATAATAAGATACACTTCTTTATATCTAACTGAAGAAAGCTACATCCATATACGGTTGGAGACCATCATATGATTCTGATGTAACCGTTACACTACCTACAATGCTTACTACTATCATAAGCGTAATTTTGTTTTCAATTAGCAAAGTAAAGTAAACGTCTGGCGCGATCATTGTATTGATAACCACTAGTGGAATTTTATACGAGTGTTTCCGTGTTTCGGAGGTTTTTTTTTTTAATATATAAATAATAAATAAATATTTCGGACACTCACACCAATCATCTAGTGCCAAACTAAGCAAAGCTTGTGCTATGGATACTAGATAACGGATAAACATACATAAATATTTATATAAACATCCATGACTCGGGAATAAATGTTCGTATTCATCACACAAACATTTACCCCTCGCGGGATTCGAACCCGCAACCGTTGGGTTCGCTGACAGGGTCACTATCCACTACACAAAACGTTACGTAGCTGGGCACAGGTGTCTTCAATTCAAGACAGTCATTAAGCCAAGTCGCTGCCCTAGTTCAAAACATGGACTGTCAGATGCTACTAATGCTACTATACTGACGCAAATCCACCAATACGCATTGGGCCCACGTGGTCGCTTATGGCTTATACGCTCTCCTGGTGAGAGGAGGCTGAGCCCTAACAGTACTGACGTAAGGCTATCGAAGCATGAAAAAACTAGATGCCCAATAAATCCAAATTTACGATGCCGCTCATCTCTCAACACTTGGGCCTCGTTCATTACATTTTGAGCGCATGTCGATTTATAACATCAATTAGTCGGAACGCGTGCGCCGGCGACGACAACTGACAAATCGCCTGTGACTGCCGACTGTTGCACGTGGGTGGTGCTTGCACTCACAACGACACTCGATTATAGATAGGTGAAGCTGAAACGGAAAATGCAATTACTCAAGTTTTTGATTGGAAGATATTTTGGTAAAAAATTACAACTTTATTTTGGACTCTGGTTTATGTGAATGTTTTTAACTAACTTCCATTTAAATACAAATCTATTGAAATAATGTGATGTGTTACGCATATTTCATTTGAACGGAAATTAATCAAGTTTTTTTTAATTCCCGTGGTTAACTTTAAACATTTTTTGTTGGGTTTTACCTTGGTGGCATCTACGATATAATTGTTCAGAAAAAATAAGTCAATGCCATTTTTTACATCTAAAACCTAAACCAAAAACGTTCCGTTCGAACGGTAAAACGGTTGTAAAATAGCGCGATTGGTCTCCAGATCTGGCGGATCGATGAGACGCCCTGTCCTGTAGAGTGGGAACATCAGTTGTCCGGGATGAAGAGGAAGTAGGCTCCGACATCAATAGACATGCACGTCTTAACGGCGATGGGCTTACCAGGTATGCATTTCTGTATAGTCCGAAAAGTAAACCGTGGAAATTGTTTAAAACATTAAACGCTAATATTTGGGATATTTCTGACCACCTCATTTGGGATAAAAGTTGTGACGTTATGTATGTAACAAAATAACCGTCCCAATTAACAGTCCAGTTCATCTGTAATCAAAAAGGCGTGCTTTATAATTTCACTAATTCCATATGAAATTGCTCCAGGAAATGAATGATCGTAGCAATAATTAAATGTGACATTAATAATTAGCCAACGCGTGTGAAGCTAGTCCCTGCACGCAATCAAAGGCCTAATTTACATAATTACAGGGTATATTCTAGATATAATTGGAATCTAAATGTTGCCGATCTGTTATCGCGATCCAATAGTCATGCTACTGCCCACTGTCATTTGTTTTGATTGTGGGGAGCTGAATAACTAAACATACAAAAGGAATTATTTAAGTACATACTAGCTTTCGGCCTGTGACTTCTTCCGTGTGGATCTCTAAATGGTAGACAACTATAGCTCGTTTTAAAGTACTGCTAACGCCATCTAGCCTTTTTGTATAGAACTATCGCTGTCGAATAAATTTTAGTCGCCTTACTTTAAAAATTTTGTAGTTTACCTACAAATATAAAATCACAACCTTTATCCCAAACAGGATGGTTAGAGATATCCCAAACTAAAGCGTTTGGGTTCCACGGTTCACCTTACACACGTGACAGGAAGTTTATAGACAGATTTAAGAAAAATTTTGAAACGTGTTTATTTATGTCCCTTATTAATTTGTGTGTGTGTGTATATGTATGTATGAAGAGGTGTGTTTGTGTGTGTGTGAATTGGATGATTGAGACAGGATATTTTTTATCCCGATAAAGTGAGTAGTTACCGCGGTATAAACAAATATCCGCGATAAAGTTGTGCTACGCAGGCGAAGCCGCGGGCGGAAAGCTAGTACTTTCATGTTTCTTTATTCATGTAATAGTCCAACTGTCTATGATATAAATGAAACACCAAAATAGTAACGTTACGTTCTCCATCTCCGGAGTGCATCATCAAACGTTCACCAAATTTATATAGGGCCACCCTAACAGTATACAGAGTTATTTTTAAACCATTAAAAACCTTTTAACACGGCATTTCTATAATTGCAACAGACAACTTTTGTTCTTCGACTTTTTAAAATTCTGCAATTTTTTCAAATTCTACATACAAAAGTGTAACGCCCTGTAGACAAAATGTATGAAACAGCAAAATAAAAAATGCAGTTTTAGAGAGTCATTAAACAAAAGTTGTTTGGTTTAATGGTCAGAATGTTCTTTTAAGAGCAAACAAGTGATATACGAAATATCCTGTATAAGTAAAAAATTATTATAGAAATGGGTTCAGAAATGTCGAAGATATTGCGGCTCATAAAAAAACAGTCGAATCGATAACCATCCTCCTTCCTTTTTGAAAATCGATTTAAAAATCCTACCTGTAAACAGTCTCTTTAATATCATCTACCATTTATTCATGATTTTCAAAGATGATATTGTATCTAATTATGTAAGTAAGTATACATATCTATTGTAGTATAGTAGATATATAATATGTAGATTCATAGTTTTAATGAAATTGTTTAGCCTTTTGTTCGCCCAGTCAAGGTGTCCTTTTATATTGAACAATGTTGACTGGAAGAGATCCCTTCATGGGATAAGACCGCCTTTGTACTTAATTTTGAGTTACAATTAATTATCAATGTATATTTATTCATATGAAGTACAATAAAGCGTTTACAAACAAAAAAACAAATGATACTTATGTGTTTTGCGTGCGTATTTAAAAATCAGTGTTTTGCTAAATGAGCAATCTAATAACATAAGCTATGGCTCATTTATGGCATATGTTACATAATATGTATCAACTATACCTACAAACAACTCCAGTAGTTTCTTACTTCCAAATAAACGAAATTTTGCCGTATTAATCTTACCTAGAGTTATGCATTGGGGAATATGTCCAGCACTGGACACAACAACCTTACTCGTACATCCCAATGAAGGACCATTATGTAAGAGATGAGTAATTTAATAATAATAATAAATATTTCGGACACTTACACCGATCATGCAGTCCCAAACTAAGCAATGCTTCTATTATAGATACTAGATAACGGATAAACATACAAAATATATAAACATCTATGACTCGGGAATAAATGTTCATATTCATCACACAAACATTTACCCATACCGGGATTTGAACCCGAAACCTTTGGTTTCGCAGGCAAGGTCACTATCCACTACACCGCCCTCGTTCATTTTTATTTTGTCTTACAAAATTGGTGTTAAGTTTAAAGGGTTTAGTTTATTGGGTTAACAGACAGGTACACAGCTATTTAATTAAATAAAAAACGACTCAAAGTAACGGCACGAAAAAATATCGCGAATTTTTCAAAATTTTTAAAGCGTTCTCATTTAAATTTAACCACTTGTTCGAACAAAACTCTGAATAAAGTAGGGCTATTTGACAGCGGTACACGCAACTTCACTTACCTGCGCAGGAGTGCCGTGTCGGCGAGCCAACCATCTGAGGTATTCCGATCGCCTGCCGAATATCTCGCTCAAATGTATTTATTGGCCGCTAGAGTTTTCCCGCGTCTTCATTCGCATTGCGTGAGAAATAATTCACTTTAACCCGATCGGGCTGGGATAGTAGTTTTTTTCAGGATGCATTATTGTCTGTTTCTTTCGTTGTGCACTCTGGTCAAGAACACGATTTCTGAAAGCTTTGACATGGACAGATGTCGATGTCATTTCATAAGTTTTCTGTTTGACCAATTTCGGTATGGATCACTAACAAAAGCAACTAGAAAGTATGAAATGAAAAAAAAAAACCCACTACGTACACAACTGAAAAGAGAAAAACTAATTCCAGAGTCTTAAATTTAAAAGTACGATATTACGATACAAAACTTGATTACACTATCGAGTATTTTTTTTATTCTTATGTGGGTTTATCCCGCACAGTATTCCATACGACTTATATAAACTGATTCTAATGAAACTTTACCAGCCTAAATCACGACATTGATCTAAAAAGGTAGTGGGGAATATTTTCGAAAAAAGAGTAAAACTACAAAATTATTACTATTAAAAGGGTTGGTATTAAATGGCCAATGCCGTTATGATAGCTCAATTCAAACCAATTGAAGATTCGACAAACATTGAAATAAACAGACAGATTTTGAAAAGTTTCTTAATATTTAAAAGCCATATAAGCTTTAAAGAAAAATAAAAATTCAATGCACAAACTCAGATCTCAATACTCTGTTTTTCTTATTGGCAATAATATTGGCAGTTGCGGAACTTTTATTGAAGCAAACTTAACCAACTCGGACAGACATGTACCTACTCCGAAATCTGCAGGAATGACAAGACAATTTATAGAGGTTTTAATTTATAATTCATTTGAATTCGGCTGGTATACGAAAAGAACTGGGTTACATTTATTCTTAAATAATGTGGGAACTTTTATTTTACTTTCAACTTGGTCAGGTTAAGTTTAAATTACGGAATGTAATGTATAAACTATTTACTCTATAATTTCATCTAAAAATTGTTGGACTTCCGTACTAAAGGTGGTTTCAGAATGGTTTACTTTGTATCCAAAATTGATCCAAAATTTTTTCATCAAATTCGACTATGCTTCCTTCGGAAAAGTTGTTCGTATTCAAGAGGGATGTCACCAGTTAATGAGACTTACACGAATTCAAATTCACTCTGTATAATAAAGAGGAATACTAACTTTGTAATCAATTAACATAGAATCACAGAGATTTAATATTATTTTAAGACCTGAATTTCGCTTAAGTGTGAGTATATGTTTCCTTTATCCGGGAATGCGAGCTAATCCGGATCCTAGGAGCATTTGCCAAAGTGCTGAGCGTCGAGACGGGGACTCCCTGCGTTGCATGCCATTTTGTCTGTCTCAAAAACACAATTTTGCACTTTGTTATTTAGCCTAGATTCGTTTTCAGACAGAGTGATGGTGATTTGAACATTTAATTTTATAGAGCTATTATGTAAGGGTTTTAAGTGAAGAATGAAATGTTATCGGTAGTTTAATTTCTTCTGATTACTGTTCAGATGACAACAAGTGTTTGGTATGAAATTTGGTTACGGAAAAATTCTTTTATATTAAACAAAGAGGTAAGAAGAAAAGAGATATACCAAGATATACACAATAAAGTGGCATTCGTAACTTAACTAAGCGTCTACATTGTCAGAAGACTTAATCGCAACTATGAATATGAACTACTTTTAAATAATATAACGTCGTTTTGACGTTATCGGATCTTAAATCTATTATGTTTCTACATATGTGTGATATACTGAACGTTACAATTCTATTCTTTCAGCTACGCATTTGTCCCTTTTATAATTTGCTTTATTATGATAACTCTATTTACGTATTCTAGAATTTATATTGGTGTCGATTCGGATGTACACCAATTAAACTAAACTAAAACCAGTTTTAAAGTAATACTGTCTCTTTCTCCCTGGAAAAGTACGATGCGATGGCACCACTCCAAAACTGGTTTTAGTTTAGTTTAGTTTCGTTTAGTTGGTGTACATCCGAATCGACACCATTGTCTTTTAAATCGATAACTACGATCTCCGAGGATTTAAAGGTTTCAGTGCCACCGTCTAATAGTTTTTAGATCGCACTTTTAAAGGGATAGTGAGAAATCGTTTCAACGAATTGATATAAATCGTCCCAACTCAATCCATCTTCTTTAAGTCCATCGACCGTACATGGAGAATGGTCAAATGACATCGATCTTTGTCAGATTCGGTACAAATATTTAAATCTAACAAGATTTCTGTGCGCAGTACCTTCGGGAATTTAAATTATTCCCATTTGGTCGGTATCAAACTAAAAGGTTGGTTAGGTTGCCATAGCAACCGATATAAGCCCCAATGCCAGATTTTGTTTTCTCCTTTTTTGTAGAATCTTATCAAATTGCTTAACTTACTAACTTACACATTTAATTTGTATTATGTTTTTTCTAAACTACAAGAACCTTATAATCTTGAAAACACTGATATCTCTGTTAACCTGTAGCTTTGTAAACATTTATAAGGACTACACAAAGTAAATCCCATCTTAAGTAAGGTAAACGATGTTAATTCCTTGGCTAAAATATATGTGGCGCCATGAGCTCTTTTATGAAGTTGATGAAGAAATATCAGATTGTAGGAACGAATGAACTTTGTGATGAGGTAGGTACTTACCATGCATCTACTTATATATTCTAATGTGAACAAAATATGTATTGGTATGTGTCAATCACAGGTAATGCTATGGAAAATAAGTAAGATGCAAACTTATCTAAAAAGATAAAAGCAATTATCAAAATCCGCGCAAAAAATATCCGCTCAAAGCTTCGATCATTCATGATCGAAGGTTCAAAAGAATTTCCATCAGAGGCCGAGCACCTTATCGAACATTGTTCAAACAAGCAATCCAGAAAATTGTTAATCGTTGAGTAAATAAGTAATTTAACAAATCAGATTTTAAGTGGCGGCTGACCGAGGCGTAATCTTTCCTCTGATCAAATTAACTTATGCGCTCACTCCCCACGGTTTATTTGAGGATAATGAGCAGTAATAACTAACTAGTAGGAAACGTGCCTGTATAGTTGGCATATAAATGGAGGTGGTGTTGTTTATAGGAATTTAATTAGGGGTTTTAATTTGGTCGCGGATCCCGTTTATATGTTACAAACTTTCGAAATTCCTTACACTCCCATCGGGAGTCGGAACCTCTTGAAATAAAGTCCTGCGAGTTTTTTTTTGGGTAACCCAAACACGGATCATGAATTAAGCTAGTTGACTTCGAAGTTCATGTCTAAAAGTACCAACGAAATACAAATATATATTTACCGGTGTCGCAAACGAACGCTGTACTTATGTCATCATCGGGCAGTCGTGTATGACATAGTGATTTCTATCACCAACCTTATAATTCATCATTTATTTATCTCCCTACACACACCTACAGAGATAACTATATCACTTATAAGTCTAGAAGAAAACAAAAATTAATAAGAAAAATGGTAAGGTAAAAGAATAATATGCCGGCCTCCGTATGTGCAGATCCGTCCAGCATTTCTGCACAGTAAGGGATCCTACGCTTGTAACGAACACTTATTATTATATTAGTGTTGCGTAAGAAATCCTCATGAAAATTATCAATTAACTACCTGCCACAAAATAGCGCCACTATCAAAAGGTAAACTAGTTATAATGCGCGGGAGATAGTACGATCTCGTTGCGCGCTTTTAGAGAGTGGGGGTATGTGCATGCATACTCGCTGGCTCATCGTAGTGGAAGTGATTTAAAAATACCGAGTGTAAGAAAAATTGCAATCATATATTTAACCCAATTCACGACAGACAGTCTTACATATTTACAAGTGAAGTGATATTGAATTCAACAAACTTTAAATCGCCAACTGAGAAACTTTTTGTTGGTAAATGAATTTTATTCTATTAAAGAGTATATGGATATGACATTTTCATAACCTCCTGACATACTTTCTATTTTAATATATTTACTTTAACTTGTATTAAACTATTATTTGACAAAGGTGATTATGGCATATCAATAATCTCATGACATGGTTTATATTTTATTTTGTTTTGTTTTATTTCATTATGATTATTTTATTTTATTTTATTTCATTATTTGTTTTTATTTTATTTTAGTTTTGTTTTATTTCATTATTCAAATATAGTATGACGTTGACGTAACAATGGTTACATACTTATACTTTATTAATTAATTTTGACATAGTTACATATATAATATGTAGATGCTAAATTTCTATCTTATTTTGTTCATTTTGTGACTTAACAAATAATCTAGTAATTCTACAAATCTTTAAGATGTATGTGTATAGTTATTGTTTTATTATTTTATGTTTGACAATCACTTTTACTTTAAAAATCATAAATTTACGGAACTGTATGTGTGACTTAATATTGTAAAAGTGAACTAAATAAATCTAATCTAATCTAATTCATATTAAAGTGATATTTAAGTTGTCAGTAATGTAGATTATGATAGCATTAATATAACAGAGTACGTAGAGTAAACAAAGTTTTGACATTCTCAATACATAATTTTGTCGTTATTGCTGCATATCGTTATTTAGAGGTATAGGGTTGTCAAATTGATAGTACGAGTTAGTCCCTAATTCCGAATAATTCGAAAATTAAGCCCCACCACTGACATTTTCATACATTTTCCTTTCCCATGCTATCTGTACGTAACGTGTGATTAAATTTTAAATTGCCCAGCCCACACAGGCTGCTCTCAATCCCGTATCGCGTCGTGACGCGGCTCAGGCCTCCCCCTCAATAATCCACTATACGCTTTAAAATATCCACATCAACCGATGGCGCAAAAATATGCATCAAGTTGGTATTCTATAATGAAAATTTAGAAAATCTCCGAGAATTGCCACGGCTTAACTGATTTCCATCAAATATGCCTAAAAATGAACCCTTTCGCAAACACAAAAAAAGATTTATTTATTATTGTTTCATCACATGTAGTATTAATCTTTCTCATATTTTAGGATAATACTTCTCGAACTCGAAATATGCAGAACTTTCAGATGTACTCTATAATTAGGAAATTATTTGTGTTAACCCACTTAATAACTCGTATTGATGATAGGTTTGCAAGGAATAGATCGCAGTTAGCGATAGTCGCCTAATTTGTAGTTTCTATAAGATATTTCAGTACCTTCCTTATTTAAACAATAAAGCGTATTTGGTTGATTTGAAGACAGACAGACGGGCATATTAAGCTTCAAATTTATAACATCAATCTTTCTTCGTCGGATGTTATAAAGCAAGTTGATAGGTATTGTAAAATAGGCAAAATAATAAGATTACCAATATAACCAATAAAATCAAATCAAAAATATTTTATTTCGTAAGTTATAAGAATAACATATGAAATCGTCATGACATACAGTTATCGCTCATTCACTAGGCAGACTCCCCAGAAAAGAACGAGCAAGAAACTCAGGGGTTGCACTTTTTAAATAAGTCAATACAAACACAATTTGAAATAATTGTTAAATTTGTGATTCGAAAAGAAAAATGCGAATAAAATATACTGGATATTGCCGAGCGGTTCATGTCCACGCATTCTTATCATCCAGATAGTCAGAAATTTTATAATAGCCTTTGGCACATAGTTTCCGTTAAATGGTTGTTTTAAATTTATTTAAAGGCAAATTTTGAATGTCTACCGGAACCTTATTATAAAAGCGTATACATTGTCCCTTGAATGACTTAGTGACTTTGTGTAAGCGACTGCTATGGACAGCAAGTTTATTTTTATATCTTGTATTTGCATTGTGTATTTCACAATGTAAAATGTAAGCGGGTCAGAATCGTAGAAGTGATACTAGCAAAGACTACCGCAAATCAGTTGCTATTTGGACCGACGACGCCGACGATGACGATCTGAAAACTTTATATGTGAAAAGCTGAATTGAGTATTGAATGATTGCCATTCATGACCATTGGGTCATGATGATAATGACAAATCATATCTTTTATGTTACTAGACAAATTCTATAAATAGATTTTTAGTTTACACAGTGGGGATTGACTGTGGCTTGTTGTAACAGGGGTAACTAGTAACAGTAAGTTTTATCCGTGAAGATGAACCTTATTAGTTCAAGTCGGAGCGTCGACTTTAGTCTTATAACACGAGGCGTCGCGCCAGATCACTGCAGTGAGAGAACGTAAACGCATGCTGCGATTCTGCCAGGTAACATAAAAAAATATTTACGTAAATTTTGGGTTTTGGATACTAAATCAAATTAATGCTTCAGTGATTTAATTTTGTTAGAATGAGGATATGTTTGACTATTTAATTATGTTTTATGTTCCCTTCGTAAAACGTTGTTCGTTATGGTTTTAGAGAAATTTTAATATTTTATCAAAGTAAGAGAATGGGGCACATTGTAACAAATTTTAGGGGTAAGTTGTAACTTGTTATTCTGAGACTATTAAAAAGTTATTTTACAGATAGGAAATAGTGCACTCTTAAATTGTATTTGTCTTTTCAGGATGAGGAATTACAAGATAATGACTAGAATTGAATTACAAGATATTTACCCCATCCGAGATTCGAACCCGCGATCTTTTAGTGTAATAGTCAGGGTTTCTAACCACTACACTAATGAGTTCAGCCTTACCGTTTCTATTACTTCATTCATTGGTATCCATTAACATTGTATATCAACTTACTATCACGTACTTCACCTTTACCTCAAGGGAAATCCTTAAAAAGCATTTACTCCAAAACACTTCGATCTATTTTTAAATTCCTTCCTATTCACAACCGGTGCTATTTTGCATTGTAGTCACGTAGAGACCCGGCCGCCGCTTGGTAACATCTGTCACTGAGAGCCATTTTAAAACTGATGCCACAAAGAAATTTGTACCTATACCTACTTCTACAGGTTACAGTGCGCGAAGCGTAGGCTCAGATTTGCATTTGAGTGAGAGCGCACTCCGATAGTGTAGAGCGAGACGCTGCACGTCTCTGCGTCTAAACTCTTTGTATTGTTTTGCTATCTACAAATCACTGTATGTAAACAACTCAACTCTACAACAAAACTCACACAAAAGCAAAACTGAGCTTATGACTCGAGCATTGAAAAGTCGTAAGACAAAGTCCTTTATCACCCCAAAGTAGAAAATCATTTGCACGTTGAACGACAACGACTATGTTCCATTGCAAAGCAACTAATATATATTTACTATCCATGTAACATTTCATTTGAACTTATTGCTAGAACCTCAGAATAATAATCTTCATGTTAGAGCTATATTATTTGGATTACGAGTATGGTGACAAAATTGAGTTCTAAATTCAAAACACATCTGGATGAGCTATTAATTTCCTTTACATTTGATGAAATTATACAACAACTTTTCTTAACCAAATGTATTATAAAGTAGCTAAACTTCACGTTTTTTGTAGTGATCTATTAGTAGAAAAATGGGTCTTATTGCTTTGATAACAAAGACTAAAATAACACTTACCTTTACCGTTGCGCACTGATTGGCAACACTATCAACCAATCACATTAGCCTCTTACAATGTTCTAAGTAACCTTAGCGATATTTCCGTTTACTAGGGTATTTTGTCAAAATTGATAAAGCATCTTCTTTTCCAACTCTACCATATTACCCAGGAGATCCTGTAAAGATTTTTCTCTCAAGATTTCCGTCTCATTCATTCATTCATTCAGCATGCTCAACTCCATAAATGATAAAGAGCAAAGTGCATGACGAGTATCAGAAAACATGCAGATTACCGGATAAGATTTCTTGTATTTACACAACGTGTCTAAGAGCTTAGGATTTGACCGATGGTGTAACTAGCAGTCACCCAGCCTTCGAAACAACGGCAGCAGGTTCAAATCCCTCTAGGAGTAAGTGTTTGCTTGATGAATAGGATTTCATTACCAGGACATGGATGTTTATATAAATTTTATGAATGTTTATCTGTACAAGCTTTGCTGGGACTAGATAATTGGTTCCGGAAATATTTATTATTATTATTTAAAAGCCTATTACTAACACTGAACACTTGTACCAACTATGGTCTTGGGACATTTGATGTCTCCATACACAATTAAAAAGGTAATAGGCAAAAATTATATGGACGAGATTTTTTGTGTATTTGCGGAAGTTTTGTAACAAAATTATTCCATTTTAGGAGTAGAATAGATGTCTGCTTTAGAAACTTCTAGTAGATGCATCGTATACAAATTAGCAATGCTTCGTTGGAAACTGTGACTCCTGTGGTAACGATTCGATTCCACTTTTAACTGATAAAACAAAGAAACAGTCCCAACAACAATCATTAAATCCTTAGAAAAAGATAAATGTTTCATCAAATCGGCCACCCAAGCAGCTGAATTTAGGAACGTGAGTTTGATGTAACACATCGTAAAATTCTATCTTCTATACTCGGCCTAAACCATTCCGAGAACAAACCAGTGCATGCCGTTCAAAGACATTTTTTAGCAAAACGAAACACTGTAAGTATTACACTGAGAATTTTTTCCTCGAACGGCCGGAATTTAAATTCTTTTCCCTACTTACACAATCGCGTGTGGTCTAATTATGAATACGGCACAATACCATTAGCTTCTTTAGTTAAAGTACAAAAAATGTAGAGTTTCCTGCGAAAATGGAAAAATTGTATAAAGTGTAATGGATAAGGGAAAACTTCAAGACCTGGTAAGTGGCGATACCCTACTTTAGTTCCGTAATACTTTGCATTTTATATTACTTAACCAACTACTTTTAAATAGCTACTTTAATTTGTTCTTCAGTAAGCAGGTCTTATTGCATTTTTCTCGCTTAATGTTGTAAGAAAGGATGTAAAAGTACAAGGAAATTCATTATACCGTCTCAAGAATTTGCATCCACTATTAGACGAACCCTTTCATAGTTAATCTTGATTTAGTATTTCACAGACTCGTATACAGTGAACAGGTGCCTAACGACAGAGGTAATTCAGAGGCTATCAAAAGTGGCTTTTTTGTAAACTAATGTCCAAAATTTTATGAACGAAACTTACGAAAAATCACACGCACTCGGCTTCGCTCGCCCAACTGATTGACAACTAAGGTTGCCAACTGGTGATTATCTACGTCATAATTCATGGTAATTAAATTTTTTCAGTATCGATTATAAGCAGTAATTTTATTTTGCTAAAATTACTGCTTGCTTTTCTATGATCCTTGTTCCCACTAACATATTTTTACCGTAAAATATTGAGTTCGAAAACTTGAAAGCTTTGCCGTCCATCAAGCTGATGAGCAGATATTTCGCTCATTATTTAGCAGATATTATAATTTTCAAGATGAGAGCTCAATAATAGTAAATCGCACTACTGACTAGCGAAAAGTATAATATCAGCTACAATCTTGGGCTACAAAATAATTTATAGCTATTATCTTTTGACGACTGCTGTCAAACCACCACCGGCGATTTTGTTGACATATTTTTTGCTCAAGGAAAATTACACTGTGATACAGAAACTACGTAAGTAAATGAGACAGCCATAGGTACAGTTACAGTTGAGCATAAACTGATGTTTATTTACAAATAGTAGGATAACTTTATCACTGATATGTTTAATTTGTTTAACCCGCGGGAACTACTCACTTTATTGGGATAAAAAATACCCTATGCTTTAATCCAGGGTGTGTTCTACCTATGTACCAAATTTCACCCAAATCCGTTCATCCGTTTCAACTTGATTGAGAAACAAACAGACATCTAAACCATTATAATGCTAACAGCTAAGGCATGGAACTCCTTTCCGGCGTCAGTCTTTCCTGAAGCCTACAACCTTGGGATCTTCAAGAGCAGGGTGAATAGGCATCTACTGAGCTCGCGTGCTTCATCTTCGACCACATGGTCAGTTTCTACGCGCTTTTGACACCCGTATCCAGTTAATCATAAAAAAAAAGTCATTTATAATATTAGATGCGGAGAAGAATTAACACGTGTTTGATCTTATTCATTAAAAGAGTACTTAGCTACTACTAGCTTAGCTTGGTTAGACTACAATCTAAAGTTAGTAGAGATCCATCGCATAATACAGTTATATATACATAATGTTTATATTCAGCAGCAGTTTTATATAGGCTACAGATCCCACCTCCGCTCTCCTCCCACTGTAACTCCTGTAAGCCAGGATCAACAGTGGTACTCTGCACGGCGCCTACTGAAGGTAGACGGTGCCCTACGTGACTCGATTGCTACCTTGGACCCCAGACTAATTTAAGACAGAAGTTTTATATAGGCTGTTAGCAATGATGATGAACGAATTAAGACCAGTTTTGTGGCGTTTGACAAGTCAAGTGCTTGTCAAACCCCACAAAAACAATACTCTTAAACCAACTCAATAATAACAAAAATACAATCATGATTATACAGTGCTAATGCGAACTTTTTATAATAGTAACTTGTTATTTCTAAAAATCTCATAAAGATAAACGCGATAGATAAGCATAACTAACCACATAACACCCAATTAGAGGATGAATTTGTTATTCAAATACAATGTGAATGACTCGATAAGTGCTAGAATGTGGCTTTAAATCAATGTCACCATACATATAACACAGTGTACCTACTCTTGACCAAAGAGAATATTTTTTAGATAAGAGCAGTAGCAGGTAAGCGAAATATGATATTCCTCGTAGAAAATATCAATTTTGGATAAGATTTTATGAGAAATCTTCGTAGTTTATCCGACTGGGTGTTGTAATGAATCGAAGTGACTGCCTATCTCTTCCTAAATCCTAAATCAAACCTGACCTATAAAACACGAAGACTGCCAATCGCCATACTAAAAATCGTACCTCAGAAGATCTTGTGCTGCCTTATAGCTGCAAATAAATAGACTGAAATTACTATTGATTTCAATATGTTTTAATATAAATTATAGCCCTGTTATGAAGAAAAGAATGTTAATTAGTCAAGAGTGTTTTGCGTATTTCTTTTTGTCTTGCTGACAGCGCCATCTAATTTTAATTCAATTTGGTCTTCCCAAATACGAATTTTGTTATAGCG
This sequence comes from Oegoconia quadripuncta, assembly GCA_949316235.1. Classification (NCBI taxonomy): domain Eukaryota; kingdom Metazoa; phylum Arthropoda; class Insecta; order Lepidoptera; family Autostichidae; genus Oegoconia; species Oegoconia quadripuncta. Next base: position 14,907,294 of record OX438743.1, read on the forward strand.
ACTCTTGTTTCATGGATCCATTTAACAGTATCTATACATAGTAGCGGATTTACAAAAGATCGAGGAGTCGGGTGTTATTATTACAAAATATTACAAGTAACTCTTATAATACCTACTTTGTTTAAATTGTGTTTACCTAGTGCCTTAGCTAGTGAGATTGTACCTTAGTAAAAAAATATATTTTCACTGTTTTAAAATATGCCACCATCAATATCAACGCCCACATTTATGACTTTTTAAATATTTTAATACACTTGACCTTTTCTCTTGGATTTTATCAAAGCAAGCGTTACTCAATGAAATATTTTAATGCAATGCTAAGTATAATATCGGGTGAGAACAATGAGCCATAAACATGCGTCCATAATGCAATCCCATAGCGATGAAATGGGGCTTTCTTTATTTCAATAATACCATACTATGGACAAAACAACAATAATATTATAATTTATTTGGTGTAGAGTTACTCAGGTTATTTTGAACAAGATTGCGAAGAAAAGGCGTTTGCCGGTGAACAATTTATTATGGTGCTGTTTATAAAACGTAAGTATAAAAATGTGATAAAAGCAATAAAATTAAAACAATTTAAATATCTTAAATTAAAATAAGCACTGATTCAATAGGTTATTCTAAAATATTTACAGTATTTAACGTTTTAAATAGAATTGAATAATGAAAACCCCGGATGACGACTTTAGATGTTTTATTTTCCAATTTTTATTCAAATCGTATCAAATGTAGAATGTTGCGTCTACCCCTTGAACAGATGTGATGTGGCATCTCACCAATGTCATACATATTTTAGATGTTACTTATTCGAAAATCTCTTTCTACTAGTATTTGATGTGTCATACACCAAGTTCACTGGCGGGCATGCATATAATCGTCTTCTAATAAAATCTGGTGGTGACTTCATATAAGTCCTTATGTATGAACGGAAATGAAATAGCATAGAGTCCGTTGTTGATAATGATGTCGGATATTATCACAATTTGGCTTATACATTATCTAATACCCTGTCTTTCCTCATACGTCATTTGTTGTATACATTTCTGAAGCCGTGGATGTTGTATAAAATATTAAACTTGTAATATATGGACCACCCAAATTCTTACCTTAGGGATATCTCTGACCATGCCGAGAAGGTTGGGACGTTATATATTTATGTAAAAAATCAGAGGAAAAACTAGTAAAATAGAAAAATCTAACCAAACAAAGACACTATGTGAACTTGTAAGTCACTTCACGTACAAACCGACGTCTGTCATATCTTTAGGTAGAATTAGCACCCTTGAAGGAGGTAAAAACAAAGGGAGAAAATATTATGGTGTATAAAAACGTTGAAATATAAATAACTCCACGCTTCATCCCTCGACTGCCTCCAGCTCCTTGTCACGGAAGTCTTCAATTATTAACATTACAGAAGGTGCGCATAAGGCACTTGTTACATGAATAATAAAATACTAGAATACGCCGTGAAAACAGCAAAGAACTGCAAGGGTGCAACACAATGGCGTTATAAAAGCAACAGTGTATCTTTATATGCGTTGACAATGTGCATTGTGCCTTAGGTCTTGAGCTCGCCGTTGTCGTGAAGAATTTTAATATTCCCCAGCCTCGAGATACAAGCTTCATCCAAGTTCACAGCTAGCCAGTTTGCACTACATGAAATTCTTTTTTATAATTCATTGCGGTCGTTGGCCTCAATATGCATGCAACTGAAACTGGAGTTTCCTTATTCTAGTCTTTTTATTAAGTTTTCTATTATGATTACGACTCTCTTAATGCAGTTTCTTCTGTTGGGAATGAACAGAAGCGCTTAATTAAATTAAGAATACGCGTGTTGATATTAAATGGACAGCTAAATTATTTATGACATTTATGATCGATCGCAGACTATTTCAATTGACTAAGGCGTCTTCCAATTCACAAAGGAAAAAAATTAGATGGATTTGCATCACCTTTGTGACTCCGCACTTATGGCGTTAGTTGAGATACCTACCATCAAATTTTATAATGTACTTAGGTACATACCATTGTGTTGGACATTTCCAAATTCAATGGGTCATAGAGGTGAAGTACTTTAACCGTTGAAGATATCAAAGTTTACTGTACGCAAACCCCTTTTTATTTTTAAATATATAACTGTGTATTTTATTCATGAAATTTTGTGTAGTAGATGTCGGAACCGAGAATACCGCAGAAAATCATCCGGTGTAATCCATAAAGTAAATGATAAAGATAAAACCTCTTTAATAAGCTTTTAACCTTAAAGGAAGATCACTATACCTAGCATAATGTAACTTAAAATACAGTTTTCTTGTCTTTAAGAGAGTTTTCTATAAGGTACTTTCATGAAGCCGTGGAGAGTCTAGTACATTAAAATTGGACATTCTGTATATTGCATATAAATAATGTTTACAAAAATCTGAAATGTCGACCATTTTAGACTCACTAGGATTTTTCCATTTATACCGGATGAGTTTTTTAACCGTATAAGGAAAGAAATAGGGCATAATATTAGATAAATGAAATAAAAGGTATTGGCAGACGTAGTTTTTTTTTTCAAAACCATCATCGAATAAAGCGTTAATTGTGTGATTTGACGGGCGCGTTTGTAGCCTATTCCACATAATTACATCATTAAATTAAATAAATAAAGAAAACTTTGAGAAAATATGAGTTCCAAATAAATTTCGCATTATAGAAAACCCTTCGAATCCCTCCAGTCGCATACCAATCTAAGCGTGAGTTTCTGAAAAAAAAAAAAAAAAAACAAAAACTACCTATGTCAATAACTTCTATTTCACTTAGGTACCTATGCCCTATTTTTTCCATACGAGAAATAACCAACGGGTATATTCTATTTATTTGACCAATATAAATACGATGCCATAGTGTCAAAGATATAGTAGGAAAGTACAAAGCATTGATACACTAGTCTTCTTTATAAAGAATTATATTTTTCCAGAATTTTTCCTCAGTAAAACATTCAAGAAGGTTTTACTAAATTCCATGTTATGGGTACCAAATATCTCGTCCTGACAATAAATAATAATAATAAATAAATAAATAATAAATAAATATCGTTAGACATACACACATCGCCATATAGTTCCACAGTAAGCAATGGCTTGTGTTGTGGATACCAGATGGTGGATATACTACATAAATACATTTTTTTGTAAATAAATACTTAATATAAATAAAAACATCCATAACTCGGCTACACATGTCCGTATTCATCACACAAACATATGCCCCTAGCGGGATTCGAACCCGCAACCTTTTGGTATAATGGTCAGAGTTGCTAACCACTACACCAAACAGGTCATCACAATGACAGTGTCGTTATGAATTCCCTTGTCCTTTTTGTTTTGATTAAGTGTTGACTGCCTTACCTGGACAAAACCCCGCGCTCATCATCAGTATTTATAATAAACACGCTTAAAGAACAATAAACATACTCCAAGTGTAGGTGGACAGCCATATACATCTGTTATCGCGTCTTCAACCGTGAATCAGCTATTTCGAACTAATTAAAGATAAACAACAACGTTTGATACGTGCGCATAGAATTTTGACCGCCTGAAGCATAACAGTCATGTTATAAGCAGTAAGACCACTAGGTATATCAAGACTGTTGCGATGGATTATTCTCACTGAGTGTGATTATATTTGCTGTGTGGTTTCGGCACATAAAAAGAATAAAACCAACGTGGTGGCCGTAAAATGCGACTTAAGGACTTTACACCAAAATCATCACCTGGGCTCACCCCCTGTCACGTGTGCATTTTCGTATATTTTATAAGGCAATCATTAAACTTTTTATGTTGGGAACACCCAAATGCTAATGTTTGGAATATCTCTGACCACCCCATTTATGCTAAAGGTCGCGTAACATTATGTATGTAACGCTATTGTATAAATATTATTATTGTTATTTAGTTCTAGAAAACCTGTAACCGACTTAACTTTCAAATTAGTGCTATTAATGTAATTATACTTAGCTATTAGTTTTTCTAAATATGACAAAACTACTTGATACTATTCAATTTGACACGTGATTGCTGCGGCTATAGGCTTGCGTTCGGCAAATGCTCTATTGCAAAATTCGATGAACCATAAACAACTACTGATCGATAAAGGCGAGGGACTTTTAGAACTCATGTTCCATAGAAGTTTAACTTTGAGCTCTCTTAACCTATACAATAGAATAGTAACTACTAAAGAACTGCCACTCATCATCTCTGAATAAAATAAAAACCTCAAGGACATTAGTTGAGTTACTGATTATTAAATGTACTGTAACTGAAGTCTAGGAGAGATCGTTTTTTTTTTAAATAAATTAAGTGCACAGAGTGAATTAACTCCTCTTGGCAACGACAGCGGAGTGACGTGCCCAGTCATTAGAGGGTTCGGAGGTCGCTGACCCTACAGGTAGGGAAAGTTTTCAATTATTAATAATCGAATACTATTTAAGAGGAAATAAAATATAATAATCAATTATTTGAAACAATTTTTAAAGATGTGCTCGTGTTGTTCTCGGTAGAGCAGAAAAGGACCAACTAAAATCGTTCCTTGGGAGAAGCTTAGTAGTGGATTTATATAGGCTGTTGAAGGTTGTGATTTATAAAGATATCTTAAAACTCAAACTCAAATCATTTATTGTATTCCTTATGTATTATTTTGATGGTATTACAAAAGATGGTAAGAGAATGTCGTAATACGTAATCAGGGGGTCTACTCTCTAACGAAAATAGCTTCGGACGGCAGTAACTTCGGACTTTTTCTTTTGCAGTTTGCTGTGTCAATTATAAACCAAACGTCATTATTTTACTTTTGTTGTATATACATCACAAGTTATTACGGGACGCAAGGAACGTCTGAAGTTATGCAAATAAAGGATTCCTAGCAAAAGAAAAAGTCCGAAGTTACGGCCTTCCGAAGCTATTTTCGTTAGAGAGTAGACCCCCTGGCAATATATACTATCCTCAAACTTAGGTACCAAAAAACTTGTTATCAATTATCTCGCATTGGTTAATCAGTGCAACTCATCATATGCACCTTCTTCTTAGCCAGTCGATGGCAACACATCAAACTCTTGAGGACCAGAACGTGGCCAAACGTACAGCATTGTATGTGGCATCATAAAGATCCTGTAGCGTACAAGTGTCGGGACACGAAGGGCATCATAGAAGATGCTCCATAGTTTGTGGTGTATCACCGGTTGTCGTCCGTGTAGCTCCACTTGGATATGATCTTTTTTTTTTATGCACGACGGGTTCGTACTTGTCGTCAATCACACCTGATGTTAAGTGAAGATGAAGTCGAAGGTGGATGCGTACTGACCCGGAAACCCCAACACATTTGGGGGATTGGTTATCTTTTCTATGACAACCGGAACACAACAATGCTATTAACATTGCTGCTTGGCGGCAGATTTAGATAAGATGATGGTAGCTAGCCAGGCGGATATTTTAAAATGCCCTACCACCCACCAAACCGAGTACTTAAAAATGTACCGACCGAGTGTTTTGAGAGATTTCCATACGGGCCACACCAGATCGCCTTAAACCCTGTCTTCAATAGGAATACAGTAAAACTCTGGAAAAACTGTATTAAAGTTATAACAGCCCGCAGACAAAGCAATATTGTTGGCAATATTATGGATGCGCCTCAAAATATTTTTATCAATATTAAGATGAAGTGAGTTCTATATGACCTCTGTGCGCAAAGTGTGAGTTTTGTCTCGTTTTTAACTTTACCATCGCGTTCGCATTTACGAAAAAAGTCCCTATGAAAAAAATCGTTTTGCAAACTATCCGCTAGAGGCGCCGCACATTTCTCCATACAAATTGTCACGTAAACGTGAACGCGGTAGTAAAGTTAAGTCGAAACAAAACTCACACTCCGCCCTCTGTATAGCACTGGACGGCCTGTGGTTGATATGACGATGATGAGTTTTAAATACGTACATAATTAATTATGCGTTTAATGAAACTGTGTTAAAAAAGTAGATAGATAGATAAAGCATTTATTTACGCCACTGCGTTCACAGAACTACACAATTTTTAAATTACAAAGAAATATACATACAAATAAAAGTAAAGCTAACAAAGAGCGAGTGTGTGCCGCAGTAGCACAAATGGGTTATAACTCAGTGTGGCACATCACTCAAAGAGCGAAACACTGGTTTTCAGTTACAACCCCTACAAGTACGTGTGCATAAAAGTACGCGCATGTTCCCGTCTGCGTGTACATTTGTGGTCAATCGTGAGTGAAAAGTGTCGGTTGTTGATACAGCTAGTGTTGAGTAGTAATTATGATAACAAGTTAAATTAATGATAATGATGTGACAAAAGGAAAAAGAGAAGTGCATAGGTAGTTCCACTACTGTAGTCGCTACCAATTTCACAACAACATATCTGTGTGTGTCTGTTAGTACAGACACAAATTATTTTGAGGCATATCCATATTATTGCAAACAAAATCCTTCTCCAGTCGACCTCTCAGCAAGAGTAGTGGTTGAATGTGTGGGTTGATCGTCTACGAATAGATTCATTACACAGTGCGTGAATTATTTGTACACCACCAAATTCATCAGTACCTCTCTGTCTAACTTACCTGTGTCTACCATTGTTTCAGAATCAACAGATAAGTGTGCAGGTACAATCGACCATAAAGACAAGCGTAACACATGTTGCACTAACATTGTAAATTGAACTCAAATCAAATCAAATATATTTATTAATTCTTATGGTACATTAAAACATAAAATCTACATATTAATACTGAACTGGTGTGACACTTTAACTGTAGACTGCACTGTTCTCTTTTTTATAATAATCATCAAATTTCAAAACCTTTAGCGGACCTTTGTTGTTTTTGACGTGGAATTTCAACCATCACCATTTGAAGGCAAAATCGTTTATAATTCCTAACAGGCAATATTATGAAACAATTTTATTCAATTCTTTTGTAAAATTATCTAGTAACGATACTAAAGCGGTTACAAACAGATGTTATTGAATTTAGATCCCTATTCCGTTTTCATTTAACACACTCCCTTTGATGCTAATCGAGAACAAAGTGATATGGAGTCGCAAATAACTGATCAGAGTTTCCTGCCATTTTGATGGCTCAGAAAGTTTAGGCTAATAATGGCTCTTACACCGCTACTGCTGGTCGATACTTCTCACTAGCTAGCCCAATTGGAACCAGTATTGGTGATCAGATCACATAGAACATGTTAGGCAAGCAAGTATATTAAAATTTCATCAATACTGCTTTTAAAATAAACTCTACGTTTTATATAATTTATATTATCATCAACTTAATATTCAAGGCCAATTATATAATAAACCAACTGTGTATGAGTATAATACTGTGGTGATGATTTGGCGACTGCAAATTTCTTTACAATTTTTTTGACGAAATTTTCTGATAACAATCCAATATTCGATGTATTCTTTCTGAAAATTTTTTATGATGGACATCGTTTCGGCACGCAAAAGGAATAGCATTCCGGTAGATATCGTAAAAGGCGAGTAAGGGTTTCACCACAAAAAAAGTAAAATCTATAGACTTGCACATTTCAAGGACAATGGGCTTACCCCGTCACGTATGCATTTCCGTAGATATATTTCGAAAGGTGAAATTAATATTGAAATATTAATTCAAGGTTTTGACTTATAAATCGTACAACTTCTAAGCAATGATAAATTTTAATCATTACAAAAACAATTTGAATGTCCACGTATTGTTCGAGTGAACGTCAAGATTCTTTTATTTACTTGTTAAAAATGTCAGAATGTTTGGACAATTTTTTCGGTTTTCGTCATCGTTTAACATTTTAAAAGAAACAATACCTCATAATATGATATTTATCAATATATATTTATATTTATTTATGATTTATATTTATTTATTTATTCTTTATATTTAGTCATCATCATCAAATTAGCCACAGGACGTCCACTGTTGAGCATTAGTCTCCTTAATAAATTTCCAAAGCGATCGGTTGGGAACTAAGTACCGCTTTCCATTTGGTGCCCTATATTTAGTGAAACTTACTCAACGGTTTTCTCAGTTCCAACATGTGAATTTAATAAAAGGGCGGGTGCCCGTATACCCATAGACAGACCACTGATAAGATCATAGACATAAACACAAGTGAAACCCTGCTCCGCACCAATTGGCCGATACCCTTTCATACACCAATTCACTTTTATTGATCCCAACACCGACCAAAACGTCCTCTAATAGAATTGTTTAATTTAATTTAGCGTTTTCAACCCGAAGGGTGGTGGGAATTTGACTGTATTGAATTAAATTTTATTATATTATGGTCAGTTGAGATCAGATTTAGAATATGCAATTGTCGAATTGTGGCTTAGTTTTGGAACACTGGATATTGGATTCAGCGGCACTTGAACGTTAAATATTATATACTAGCTTTCCGCCTGCGACTTCGTTTGCGTAGATCTCAAAATAAAAACGTAAGGTATGGTTAGATTCGTCTTGATGCCCAAAGTCTCACAGGATACTATATTTTATCCGGCTCAAGAAGGGAGGAGATTCTATGTTCGTCTGTATATTCTATGTTCGTCTGTATATTTTTCGTCAATAATTAACCGTTTATGATGATTATTTTTAAGTTTTAATGTGATCAACAGGGTTTATTCTGCACTGTATTCCATACAAACTTTCAAGTTCTAATTTTTCGAAATGAATAAACCGATTCTAATGAAACTTCATAAGCATAAAGCATGTATATCTTAGAAATTATTAGAGCATATTTTCGAAAAAAGGTAAAACTACTAAATTAGAGTTTTTTTACCGTAGGGAAAAAATAGCGCACATTAGGTAAGTACTATGACAGTTAATTTTTTTTTAAACTCACGCGCCGGTCTTAGATTGATATGCGACTGGCGCAATTTGTAGGGTTTCTATCATGCGAAATTTATTTGGAACTCATATTTTCTCCGATTTTTTATTATTTATTTAATTTAATGATGTAATTATGTGGAATAAGCTATGAAAGCGACCGTCAAATGACACATTTAATGCTTAATTCGATTATGGTTTTGAAAAACAAGTTGAACTACTATGCCAATGCCTTCTATTTCACTTACCTAATATGCCCTATCTTTTTTCTTACGGTAAAAAAATTCTCCGGTATATTCGATATTCTGAAAATATTTTCTGCTAACTTTTTAGATCTTCGGTAGCAGGATATGCTTTGAAAGTATAAAGTTTCATTAGAGTCGGGCCATTCATTTGAAAAATTTGTACTTGAAAGTTTGTATGGATCGGCGTTTATCTCACAGGATAAACCCTCTTAAGATCTGATGATACTGTCCGGTGACGGAATCTTTCTAAAATCGGTTGTTTTGCCAATTTTTGTGGTTCAATTACTTATGTAAAGAAATCCAACATGCGGATCCGCAAAATCAAAAATATGCTGTCGGATTTTTTGGATGTTAAATATTAGGTCTTAACCTATGAAATTAGCGTATTGTATGAAGAATTTCATTAAGACTGTTTTCTCCATACAAACATTTTTGATTTTTTTTTGGGAACGGCAAATCCAAATTTAGCGAAACTTTGTGTGTATTATCGGATAACGTTAAGTTAAGTATAGGCAGCGTTAATTTTTAAAAGTAACCGCTTTATAAAAGTTTCAGCGAATCTAAGAAATCATTATGGGAAGCACATGAAAAGAGCTCTGTTCAATTTTATTTTATTATGTGATTTAGCCCAGAAATTAAAAAATATTTCATGTGAAACCTTGAAATAATATTCCATTTTCAAAATAAAAAACAAATTTGGATATAGCTTTGAAAATCGCAGGAATTGGTACATATGATTAACGAAGAAAAAAAACTCCAATTTCATTGGTAAATACCCAATACTTATAGTGTTATTTCATATTTACTATTATTACCAATTATTAAATGTGTTGCCAGTATTTAAATATAACTGATTGCGATAACTCATCTACGTAAATAAGGCCTGTATTATCGTGTAGATGGACCCATTTGTTACACCGGAGTTGGTTAGCGCGCGCCCCGCTATGATACAATCAATTTATAGCAGTGTAGGAGACAAATTGCGTAGCACTCTGTGTGTGTCACTAGCCGATAGGCCAATGTACTGATAGGCATCTTCGTCTTAAATTCTTTTAACACTATAGGTGCTAAGAGATATTTATTTTATTGTACTGAAATAGGATAAGAACATAATCTTGAGTTTATATTCTTAATAACCCGTGACGAAAAACGATGTGTCCCCAGTCTTTATCCGGACGTACTCAGTAATACGTGGTCCGATTTGGTACCTACGATTTTTTTATATGATAGACTTAACTAGGGACAATGTTTGATGAAAATTTGTACGGAAAAGAAAAGCTTTGGACACAGTGTATATTTCGATATTATATTAGTATATCTTTCCAGGACTATCAAAATTATATATTTTTTTAATTTATGCCGAACTCGGAGCTACGTAAGAATGTAGCATGACTAAGAAGTCATGTTTAATAGAAAATGGTTAAGCTTTTAACACTATCTTTTGGTCTTGGTTTACCTGAACGATATAATTATTTGTTCAATATTGTCGGGGGTTTTCCAATTTGTCAATTTATAACTATTCTCAACGTCTATTGACCATTGATTTTTATGCTATGGATAGGTAATTTAGTCGCGCAAACCAATCTTTTTCGCACTTTCTTAAGTAGATAAAACAGCGCCATCTCTTAGAATCTTCGAGATCTAAATGAACAAATAAATAAAATATCTTTACACATACACAGCCCCATCTAGTTCCACACTAAGCAACTAGGCTTGTATTATGTATACCAGATGGTTGATAAACTACACAAATATATTTTTATTGTTTTGTAAATAAATACATATATAAATGAAAAACATCCATAACTCGGGAACACATGTCTGTATTCATCATGCAAACATATGCCCCTAGCGGGATTCGATCCCGCAACCTTTTGGTATAGCAGTCAGAATTTCTAACCACTACACCAAACAGGTCGTCAACTAATAGAACTATTGAGAATAAATGGCCAAAATCACAAACACCGCGCACAACCAAAAATTTTTTTTAATTTCACTGACACTCACAATCGCTCACATAAAATAAAAATGCAAGAAAATATGAGTAAATATTGATTCAAAATATGTTTTACGAGTAGGTGCTGTGGTAATACATATTATGTTTGTTACACCTTTCGAGTTTTCTCATTAATTAATGAATTAAGGAACTTAAATGTACGAGTAACTTGTACTTACAGTTACTTATGGATTTGGTTGGTGGTAGGGCATTTTAAAGCCTGGCTAGCTACCACCATCTTATCTAAATCTGCCGTCAAACAGCAATGTTAATAGCATTGTTGTATTCCGGTTATCAGAGATAAGATAGCCAGTTCTCCAAATAAGATGAGGCTTCCGTGTCAGCACGCTTCCACCTTCGGCCTCATCTTCACTTAACATCAGGTGTAATTGAGGTCAAGTGGTAACTCGTGCTTAAAAAAAATGTAGGTACTTATACCACAAATCCAAAACTCAAGACCCGTGACCCGTGCGAAAAAGTTCATCTTGTTTTATAAACATTTCTTTATAAGGAAACATCTTAGTCATCCTCCCGATATAATCTTTCATTATTAATTGTATTGAATGCGTGTTTATTATTTACTTGACATGCCATTGACGCCGCTCGCCCCCATTGTTGGGCCGTCAGTTTGCCCACTGAGCGGGACACGACCAGTCAAACGTCAATTATATGTCAAAATGGCTTTCCGGCTCGATGTGAAGCCCAGCACTGACATGTCTCATGAGGCTTTAGGACATAAATATAACTCGTAAATAACTATAAATTGAAAATTTAGATACCCCCTGTGGAAATGACTATATTTATTTATTTTATTTTATTGTATTTTGGCATCTAACAGTCATTGATTCAAAATAATATAAAATTATTACACCCTAAAAGACTTGGAGTGCCCAACAGTTGTTTGGGATATTATCTAGATAGATTAAACAAGCTATTATAAATGCTAAATATCTTCGAAACCGCCTAACCGATTTCCATCAAATATGGCTAAGAATCTATTTCCAGGTTTAAACTTAAATAAAAAATTTAAAAAATTTAGAAAACCAAAAAACTGTGTCAGAAACTAAATATCTTAAAAACGTCTTAACCGATTATCATCAAACATGGCTAAGAAACTGTCCCACACTCACAGAACTCTAACAACAGTCGGTATTCGTCGAGGGTTATAAAAAAAACTATTTAAATAAAAAATAAAAAAAGCGTTAAATAAACATTAAACAAATGGTATAATGTAGGTATTTTACGTTGAAATAAACCTCGAATTTTATAGTCAATCAAATCTACAGTCAATTAAACAAAATGTTGGTTGATATTTTACTTACCTTACACGTACAATTTTTAAAGTTTATTCTATTAAAGAGAAATATTAAATCTTCACCTCGCCACCCAGCTAACGTTAATAAATTTGCAATTACACAATTCGCTTTTGAAAATATTTAATGAACATAAACTGTTAAATTATTACACCATTATAAACTTGCGAGAAATTCATTGTAAGTTAGTCTGGGGTTATTAAATGTTTGATGGCTGACGTTATTTGATATTGACTATAATTTTGATATCTAACCTTACTCAGGGTTAACGGTGGTGGTCTTGTATTAATGTGTCCCGGAAAATTAGCAATGCTACGACTTAACCATCCACATTCGACATTATATGAAGATTCTAAAAATAAAGTATGAATCTTCCTAAACCTACCGGTAATAAGTTGTACTGAATCTTACACCAATCATGTGTGATCTTCCCAGCCCACCTATGCCCAGCTGGGTCCACGAGGTGTATATATACAGAAGTGGCGTGACAGCTCTGACCAGGGTCAAAAACCACACCGAAAGGGTCTTAAAACTAAAAAATTAACTATTGAGTTGTAAAAAAAAAATAGTTAAAATAACGGTTCGACTTAGTTGAAACCTGGAAATCAATGTGCCAAAAAAAGGATCCGTCAATTCATCAGTCACTCAGTTAGTTTAAAATTTCGAATTTGAACTCCAATAACCCAAACCCACCAATGAGCATCAGCTTAAAAGAACGACACTGTTACAACTGTGTGTGTGTGTGTGTGTGTGTGTGTGTGTGTGTGTGTGTGTGTGTGTGTGTGTGTGAGTGAGTGAGTGAGTGAGTGAGTGAGTGAGTGAGTGAGTGAGTGAGTGAGTGAGTGAGTGAGTGAGTGAGTGAGTGCGTGCATGCGTGCGTGCGTGCGTGCGTGCGTGTGTGTGATGGGTGCCTGTGTGTGCGTAAGGTTGTGAGAGTGTGTATGTGAGGATGTGCGGTGTGTGTCTGTATGTACACACACTACACCAATCGGTCGTCAAAAAACAAGCTTTTAACACGTTCACGGACACTGAACCGGACAATAGATGTTTTATTGTTGAGTCTATAGGCGTTCACTGTCTGCCAAAGTGTTAATCATGATTATCACATATTATTCTAGTAGAAACATGAGTAGCATAAAATCCATCAATGAGTTCCAGTGGCAATATTCTGCCTCCATCAGACCCTCGTCATCATGTGTAATGAAAAGTGCTTATGGCAACAAAACAAACTAGCCAAATTCGACTATCTTGCCATTTGCCATCAGGGAGTTCCAGAAAGTTAAATAAAAGAAACTTGTAATAAATATAGATAAATATTATCAAGAAAATTATTTATGAATTAGTGATTACTTGTAACAAAATGCAGCTCCCAGAAAAGCAACTTACATACGCACAATGCAAGCTAAATTAATGTTTGTAATAAAAACAGGTAAATATATGAAGAAATTTATTTATGAATTGAAATGATTACTTGTAACAAATATGCAGCTGCCAAAAAAGACATCAAAAACATAAATCATTATTTACATGTCTTCACTGTTGAGACGCGTTCTCTTTTCACAAAATTGTGAATTTATTTCAGGGTAGTGGTCACCTAACGCGTGGTGGATTATTGCCCATACTCCCTCATTATAAGAGGGAAGGCCTATATCCCTGCAATGGGATGTTTACGGACTGAGATGATGATGATGTGTCACCTAACATCCAGTGTTTTTATCCACTGACCTTCAATTGAAAACAACTTGAACCGACTATTTTTAACGTGTAACAGCGACAACACGGAATAGCGACAACACGAAACAGCGACAACACGGAACAGTGACAGCACAGAACGGTGACAACACGGAACAGCGAACACAGATCAGCGACAACACGGAACAGTGATAGCACAGAACAGCGACAATACGGAACAGCGACATCAATGTATTATAATACTGTCAATTTGGACATTCCCTTACATATGTCCAAATGGGATGGTCGGAGATATAACAAACATAAGCGTTTGGGTGTTCCCAATATTAAAGTTTTAATGCTTGAGACAACATCCACGCTGCACCTTTCCAAATATACAGAAATGCACATGTGACATGGTGAACCCATTGCTGATAAATATGCAAGTTCGGTGGTGTTGGTGGAACCTCACCAATTAGAACATCCACGAAAAGAGACGGGATGGCTGTATTCTCTTAACATTCCGAAACCACATTCCACTATAATATTATTTATTACACTGTAGTGGCTGAAAGTGGGCTAAGAATGATGGTGATGTTTATTTATATCTATAATTTCAGCCTGTTTTAAATGGCTGAACATAACCCCCGAGGATTTCCAATTAAAATAGGTAATCAATCACATACTTGAAAATATAATATCCCATTACAATCAGAAGTAAAGATATTTCCATTCATGACGAATAAAAAATAAGAAGTTACCAAACGCAGGAAGTTTAAATTTAATAAACCCATCAAAATCTTGAAGCTCGTTATCCCATAACAATATTTTGCATGTGAATGCGATTCGTCAATCAGCCTTAAGCAAATAAAGAATTCCTCACCTTATTCGGACCGCAGCTGTTAGCTTCAGATCTTTTGACCGGAACAGTCACAAAGGGAACTCCGTTCATAAGACTTCAGTCTTCCAACCAACTGGACATCAATCCAAACTTTTGAAATTCAAAAGCACATATTTTACCAATAGAGTTTAATTTCCAACGGCCGAAGTATACTACCAAAGCGCGACATGTTTGTTTTACGAAATCCAATTTTCTGCTGACATCTCATCTGTCAAATGTAAACGTAGGGTGCTGTGAAAGTGTCTAAGGGCTATAACGAATCACGATGTTAGTCATTTTAACCGTAGTTGTCAGAGAATTGATTTAGATGAAATTAATCTGAATTCTTGTTTATAAAGGTGACTTCAAAAAGATATAGTCAACGTGGTCATTACTTAATTCAAAGAAGAAAATAAAACAGTCTAATATTGTTGTGACTGCTGTATAACAATAAGGTAATATTCTTTAATACTGATTATTAAAGAAAGACAGAAGCAGACAGTATTTAAACACCATTTATTAATATTTTAAGTAAAAAAGTACAAATTTCACGCCCGTTAGGTCATCGTCTCGTCATCAACTGTCCTTTGTCCTGTCCACTTCCGTCTCTGTCATAGTCTAGTCGGCCAGAATCAGCCAAGTCCACAACACTGATATTAAATAAGAATGAGGCGTTCGACGAAAGCTTACCCAGAACCTCCGGCTTTTAAGGGCACTGGCTAAAAGCAAAAACCATTGCAATTGTTAACCAGGTGAATATGTATATGTCACAAAAACCTCTTTGAACCTTCAAAGGGCTTATGATATTCAGAAAGGCGAATCGTGAGAAAAATTTCAGCTTCTCCACGCAAAATTATTCGGTAATCAACTAATTTTGTGTGTAGAGCTCAATTTTTTTGTGTATTTCAAGTCGTAAAACTAACTATCGATCTAACAGGGTATACGAGTAATGACATATCAGCAACCCAACTGACTACCACATACCAATATTAACATTGAGTCAAGGAGGCGGTTAAATACCAATTCAGAATACCCACAAACCAGCCGTTTCTTGCAGAAAACTCAAACGAGTAATTACAGTGTTTATCCAATTTGGCAGGGCAGAAAAACGCGACCCCCCTTGTACAGGAAATTTGTTTTAAATTTCGACAACAATGGGGAGATCGCAACTCGGATAATTGCGTACGGGAACCGGCCGTGACGGTATAAATCCGCCAGCAATGAACGGTTAATGATAGCTTGCTCAGGTTAAACAGCGCTCTCAATGGGACCTCATGTACGTCCAATCTGCGGAATCAGCAATTGGATATCGGGTAGCTGGTGGAGTTCGCTGAGCCGCTTCGCTGCAGTATTCAGAACAAAATATCTTGGAATATGCGGACAAGTTAGCTAAGGCGTTAATCCGTTAGAAGGCTAAGTCGTGAGGTGTGATGTTCTCTGCGACAAATCAGTACGATGCTAAAATAGATGTGACCTCAGGTCATCTGATTCATATACTCAATCTAGTGCCACTCACATAAGCGAAATCACTTGTATGGACAGACCTTTATGAAGTTAGGTTATTTTATGCCCAGATACCACAATTCTTTCAGTTTAGCCTTATCACATTACTCATCATCTGTCACGGTCTTTATTGTCGGCTCGTATAGTTTCTACTTCTATGTTTTATATCGAAAAATAAATAATAATATATGATCGAAGATAATAAATAAATATATCCTTTGACATACACGCAATACCATCTAGTTCCACACTAAGAAACTAAGTTGATTTACTACACGAATCATGATGTTTTTTTTTGTAACTTATTATGGATGATATATAGGTCATATTATAAATGTATAAATCCATAACTTGGTATACATATCCGTATTCATCATACAAACATACGAACCCGTAATATCTCGACATGGCGTTCAGGCTTTCTACCCGCTACACCAAACAGGTCGTCAATATGATCACTTCGTATCAAAATATTTCAAAATTGCCGATTGAAATTTCATTTATGTCTTTATTTTGGTTGATGTTCACTAAAGAATTAAAGTAGGTAAGTATATACACAATGAAATCCTCCGTGAGATTACCTTAAACTTTTATTACTTATATGAGCGAAATCGTATTTAAAGAGAATCAATAAAAAAAAACGCGAACCTGTTAAAGAAGAAAATTTGCAGCGCTTTGTATGTGTACTCTATGATGTAAAAAGTTTTACCGCATCAATAAATCACGAAGATTATAAATCGATTTTACAGCCTATATAACTGATCTCGGAAACCATCGTAAATCATAAGTGAAATAGGGATTGCACAGACCTGATGTCCCTAGAGAGCCATTAAAAAACTCCAATAGACACTACCATAATAGACTGTTGGAAATTACTTTTCAATAACTTAGTACCTTACATTTAAATTAGCCATGGTTTAATGCCGGCTGTAAAATTTCAATCAAAACATTTAATTTATTATATGATGGTACTATAAACTGATATTTATTAAAGAATGTCCAATGCCAATGTTATATCTAAACATCTATGCTACACGGTCAGCACGAGCGATTTAACTGAACATTAAATGAAAAGTGGCGTCGACAAATTGCAAAATTATTCAAATAACGTGTTACTTTATAGTGAAAGTATTCACAGTATTATAATTAATAATAAGTGTGCATTCATATGATATTGTTTTAAATAATAGCTTATATCATTATTAAATTGATTTATATTTGTCTTTCAGCTTACGCCAGAGGGTCTATAAGTTTCGACAAACATATTATTCTCATTTTGATGACCTGGTTACGGTGCCAAATAATATAGACCATAATGGCTTAAGAAATTATGAGTACACATATCAATTCTTAATAAGCCTATCTAAATATTATTTCATCTGAAATTGTCCTCGTATACAAGATCTTAATTTATTAGTCTATTGAACAAGTGATTGAGAAGGTCCAAAGTATTTAGAATAACAATTTTGTTAATCAATCAATCAATCAATCAAATACGCTTTATTGTTCAAATAAGGAAGGTACAGGTTAATAATAATTGAACCCCTAAAAATTGTCAAAGCATCTCCGGAGTGCATCATCAGATCATAACCAAATCGGACCACCCTGGTGATAAAACCTATCAAACAAAAAACAATCAACAATCAACAAAATGACGAAAATCACCTTAGAAGCCAGTCCTATTAAATAAAATAAAATCCCAATCGGTTTATAAACGTCGGAGTTCTGAGGTAAGAAATTTTTTTGGTGGCCATCTCTGAATGATACTTTCTGAAATTCTTGGCTCCTTGGTGTAAATAGCAAAATCATTATTTATGTATGCCTAGAATACGGGAGGAGTTCCCGCGATTCCTCACAAATCCCATTATCAGAACAGGATTGTGATGAACATGGGACCACCCTGGAGGTATGTCCTATTAAATAAAATAATTTCATATTATCGAAAACATTAAAAAAATACAACCGAATTGATAACCTCCTCCTTTTTTGAAGTCAGTTAAAAATAATAATAATAAAAAATACCGAACTGCCTACAAATTGAGTAGCAGTTCGGTGCTTTTCACCGAAAGGTTCGGTGTGTTTTTTATTATTTTTATGAACAAAATTATTATTTAGAATACAACCTTCACATTGTTCAATGTATCGCAACTAATAAATTCGGACCTTATATATTTTTCTTTCGAAAATATTCCCCCATCCAACTCCATTTTTACATAAACTAAGCTGTTTATGTAAAATTAAAAAAATTGTTACTTATACCTTATGTTTTGTATAAGACTGATTTATAGACTGTTGATATGAAATAAAAACTAATTCCGGGTAAGAGGATGTAGGTTAATGGAAATTTTATAAGCTACTTTCAAAAGCAAGACCTTGAATAATATCACGATATGAACTAAATAATAACGATTTGCTACACCTAATAACTTCAGTTTGGATATATCAGATATCTCATAAAATTTTAATAAAATTCAAAAAAAAATTAAGATGCTACCGTCCAAATAACCCGGACCTCCTTTCCGGACTTTCCTAAGAACGTCGTTTGTTTTCGCGCATAGCCAAGCGCCTTGGGGTACATATCTATGATAATTTTAGCACTCGTGACTTCGCATGTATCATTCTAACTACGTGACTGTATGCCAGGGGACAAAACACCATAGATACAAGAGTCTTACTAATGGAAATCTTAATTAATGCCTAAACTTTGTCTTCAAATCGTTGGCAAGAGACCGCAACTCTTCATTATTAATTTTCTTAGTACCATATAAATAAATTATCCGTGACTAGACATGTCTCTCATAGGACATTAATAACTGGTAGTACAATGTGTATTACAATAACAATTGGGACAGGAAGCCTGTAAACCGATTATGTTGATCGCTCGTCAGTCAATGTGACATGAACACAATCGATTGCAATGGATTTATAAACAAGATATCGCGTTCAGATTTTTATCTAACAGTACTTTATAAGCAGTTTCGTGTGAATGGGACAACTACTAAAACATTTGAATAAGTAATGCTATTCGGATGCACTAACAGGTTAAGTCTAAAGGACCCATCTAAAAGGTTTTTGACTGCGTCAAGGCTACTTAATAAACTAAACGCGGCTAATCACGTTCCAATTATGTCAAATATACACCACACGCACTCACCACTCAAAGAAATATAATTTAAGATCCAAAACCAATGATGCAACTCATCATTTTACAATCGAAGGCAATTTTCTAAGGATTAAATTGGCATTCACAACTGGCAAATATATTAATAACAAAGAAGATGCGAACACTATAGGACACAATCAAGCCGCAGGATCCTCTCAACGACCAGTTTTCTAAAAGATATTGCAACAATGATTACAGTGATGCGTCAATTCCGTGAGATAATTTTCAATAGTAAAATAAGACGATCAAATAAAGGGCGGGATAAATTGCAGTCCTCGGCGCTCTTGGGTCGCGATCGAGCGGTTCTGATAAAACGCAAAGCGAGACGGGAACAATAACCGATGCACTTCCTTTGACAATAGTCGCGGGCGCACCGATCGGACCGGTAATTTATACGATGCCCCGAGATCGCAACGATACGCCTCACTAAATCGATCAATAATCTTAGAAAGTGATAAGGAAACGAATGGGAACTATCAAATTGAAATGTCAGCGGTGTATAATCAAGTACGGTAAACAATTTATTATAACGCTCGCGCAAGTTTCTGTTCGACAGTTGCTAGTTATAATTATTGTGGCTGTGTTTAGACGCGGCTCCGGTGGTCTAAGTTACTTGCGCTTCCTTTCCACTATTGGACACGGCTAGTTTACTGTCTGGATATCTTCATAAATGTTTTTCACTTGGTACTTGATTACTATAGTCTATAGCTATACGAACGCAACATGAGTTAGTTCATCATGTCTATATTTCTCTAGATTTCAATTGACATGCTTAGTATTATATGAAACATTCGCCATTCCTATAATACTCATCATGTATATTTCTAAGTTCGCTAATAAAATTATAACAGTTTCAATGGTATCATCTAGTATTGACAACATTCATGGTTAAATGACTGGCACTAATAATAAGGACGTGGTCGAGAACAAGACACGGCACACGCTTAGTTTGTCTTCAACGACAAACACAAATATTAGAGTCGAACAAACAACGAAACGGAATAGCAAATCACACTCTATTTGTATAAGAAGCGTACTTCGGAGCAGGTTTGTATCTGTAAACAGAGCAGTGAAATGTTCAATACAGTTAGTTGTCAATGGCAGAGGAATGTCACTAACTAAATTAACCGTACTTCTTCATGTCTATGTAAAAGTGAGAATTCGTATCGCAGCTTCATAGTCCGTTTAGTTACACCGAGTTGCATGCAACTCCATAACTTGTGAATAATACAAAAAAAAATTGTTGCAGCTCCTTCAATCCTATAAACCCGAAGGCTCGCTTGACAACTAAAAAATTGTATTTTATTCATGAAAGAAACGTTAACATCGAGTTTATGTTAAATTTCGTAGTGTAATGGAAACAATGCATAATGCATTGGAGCTTTCTTGACACAATGACATATGGAGTAAACTCTTTTTTGAAAACGTTAGGGACTAACGAAACCTGCAAGTAGAAATATCAAACATGAATACCAATAACTTTTTCATAGTTTTTCTTAGGACTCTGGTAATGTTTTTTCGAAATAATGTTTGCTTTCGATATAACGGTAAAAGATCAATGTTCGATTTAAGTGGACGTTGCGTTTACGCATAATTGGGACCCCTTTTGCACATGAGACGAATGCGAAATGACCTCTGCAATGATACTGTTTCTTGTTGAGATACTTTTTGGTTCTCTGACTACTTAGTTATGTGGAATGCACAATTGTTTTCTTAGCGGTTCATAAAAATGTTCATTTTTTGGTACGAAGGTATACATATTTTATTTAAAGATTTAGAAGAAGATTGTTATGCTAGCAACTCGCTTATTATTTGGATGATCTTAAAAGATCATCTTCATTTTTGAAAGATTTCTTTTTAAAAAAGAAAAGGCAAAAATGTTGTGATTGAGACTACCATGTCAACACAGTACTCGCAAACATAGCTTGGTAGTTATTACTACGAAAAGCGAAAGACAACTTCCAAATTTTCCAAATATAAAACATATTGTTTATTTAAACAGAAAGCCCAAATAACTGAGAAAAGAAAACAAGCTCTAGAATCCATCATTCTGTTCCTAGTTACTAATATTGATCTAACTTTGCAGTTTTTTCATAACTGTAGAAGTGATTGTGGAGCCCATTTTTATTTTCAATGTTATACAAATCTAGTTCTAGTGCAGGCGCTAATACACAAATCCGTGCGGCGCCGATGCTGAAGCGGTGCGCCGTGCAGTGAATCAAAATTTTGGACGATGGTTTTCGCAATCCATCGAGTCTTGCCACAATGTAGATTCGCAGGCCTCTGAGAAGGAAATGTATGTGCGCACCGCTTCGTGTGTAAGCGCTTTTAGGTCCATATTAATAAATCGGTCTCAAGATTGAGATGACCTTAAGTAAACGCTTGAGCATCTGTTGGATATTAAAACAGTATCAAAAAAAATTGTATTGAGATTGAGACGCGAACTCACTATCACTAATCTCAAGATCGATTTATTAATACGGCCCTTGGTATGTTTTGAAAGCTGGTAGGCCAAATTAGGTAGGTACACTTACATTTTGTGCTGCATGCAGCATGACGTATTCTGTGTCTACCATGACTTTACGCCGTCTGTCTACGCTTTACGCGGACGAATCACGATATCGGAAGCTATCGACAAAACTGCTCGATGCCGATACGAGTGACTGTGACAGAACGATATGTTAACTATAACGAAAGTAGTTTGCGTGAACTTGTATATAGAAGCCCCGCAGGTCTTTTTTTGACATTTCAAAAAGAATCCGAATAATAACATTATTAATAAAAAAAGAATGGCAGTGCTATATTAGACAACTTGGTTTTACGATCAACTCGAAGATTTAATAGAATTTTTAGATTTATAGATTTAATAGATTTAATAGTTTTATGTACTGCTTCACACAGTCTGTTTCCGTCACTTATTTTAAGCAAGTTACCTTTTTTATACCGACTAAGATTTAAAAAAAAACTGTACGATTTACATCGAAAGTTTAGCCCTAATCGCCACGCTATGCAGACGTGTTGGCGATCGCAGATTTTTGTGCGCTCCGCGCCATTGACTCTGCTACCCATATGTTATGTTCATGATCGTTTAGTATTCTTATTATGACACCAACGAGAGGAAACTCTACCGGGAACCGTACAGCAAACTCGGTCTACTCCAGCTTTTTTTGGAGATCCCAAATCAATGAAAACTGACTGCGACAACGTTCGCTTGGTTGTTTGTTCATACAAAGAACCACTAATTTTACTCTTGAAACGCTATGCTATCTACATTCTAAATCTAAATGTCGTACTGTCTTCAGCAAGATACATATTCATAAATAGAATAGACGTCTAAAAATTTTAAAACTATCGATGATGTGTCGTCGATAGAGAGTACAAACAATAAACGCGAGATCGCTTAGGGGCGTGACCTGCGCGTGGGCCGGCGCGTCAGTGGACATTGTTCAACAGATCGCATCGATATTAAGAGCCCGGTGAACACTTCCAATATCCAAAAATGTCTATCTTTTTATTACTATTTGAAATACTAGCTTTCCTTCAGCGACTTCGCCTGCGTTAGGATAACTTTATCGCGGATATGTTTAATTTGTTTATCCCGCGTAACTACTCACCTTATCGGGATAAAAAATATCCTTTCTTAAACCAGGGTATATTCTACCTGTACCTGACGCTACTCTTGATTACGAACAAGTTTGCCCCAAGGAACCATAGTTGAATTCCATCAAAAATTTGTTGGATTTGGAAAAAAATTTAAGTGGTTTCATAATGATTGACTTTGTATGCATAATCGTAAATTTTTCACCGAATTCGACTAGGGTTCCTTGGGGAAAGTTGTTCGTAATCAGGGGTGGAGTCAAGAGTAAACAGGAATTACACGAATTGAATTTCAGATTTTAAATAAAATTAGTGACCACTTTTCATACAAACTGTAATAAAATTATGAGATAATTACGGTATCTTAGTAAGAAAAGATAAAGTTGGTAGGGTCTAGTGGTGTAAAATGTAGTAATGTGTTTGAAATATTATTTTATTATAATAATTTTGACAATTAATACTTCCTTCGTATGGACGAAATATAACAAATAAGTGTTCGCCGTGCTCTTAAACCCAAATATTGAGGCCGAGATGCTATCATAATTATAATGTTCTTTTATTGGTATTTACTGTAATATTCATGCTTAAATCTCAAATGTGATCTCCTAAAGGGTTATAATATAACTATAATGGTAATGAAATGATTGAATATGTAGTTTGTGTTTCAACAGAGGGCTAGTATGCCATAGTTTTTGTACATTACAGGTTTTCGTTTGGCCTTTCCTGTGTTATTAATCATGTGAATAATAAAGAATATATTTGATTTGATTTAATCGCCTCTCATGTTAAGTAAAGATACAGCCGATAGCCGATTGCTTAGTTTCCAGTATATCTTAATCTACAGCTTGATCGTTTTCAGCGGTACTCATGCATCATTATCCACGTATCACCGACCTATTCGAGTACTTGGCTCCAGCAGGTATACCATGACATAAAAAAAAATCGGCTGCTATTGGGGATGTGGTATCATATACCACATGTCCATAGATCGAAATGCTAGCGATGAAATACTAGCTTTCCTTCAGCGACTTCGCCTGCGTTAGGATAACTTTATCGCGGATATGTTTAATTTGTTTATCCCGCGTAACTACTCACCTTATCGGGATAAAAAATATCCTTTCTTAAACCAGGGTATATTCTACCTGTACCTGACGCTACTCTTGATTACGAACAAGTTTGCCCCAAGGAACCATAGTTGAATTCCATCAAAAATTTGTTGGATTTGGAAAAAAATTTAAGTGGTTTCATAATGATTGACTTTGTATGCATAATCGTAAATTTTTCACCGAATTCGACTAGGGTTCCTTGGGGAAAGTTGTTCGTAATCAGGGGTGGAGTCAAGAGTAAACAGGAATTACACGAATTGAATTTCAACCTGTATATCAAATTTTATCCAAACACCCAATCTTTCGCATTTATAGTATTCGGTAGATTTCATACAAATCCGGTCATCCGTTTTGCCGTGATTGAGTAACAAACAAATGAACAAACAAACATCCAAACTTTCCATTTATAATATTAGTTAGTGGAGCTAATTTTAACCACTGAATCAAATGAAAAGAGCATTTTGTGAAAGACACATTTTGAGAAATGTGAGCTTAAGTGAAACATTGTCCATCATTTACAGTACTTGTATATTTCTATTATGATGGCATTATTTGAACATTTGCACGTCTGTCATGATATTATGACAATAAAATGAATACGATTAAATAGTCTATCTTTACCATTTTTTTTAAGTCGCTCAGATTTTAAATAAAATTAGTGACCACTTTTCATACAAACTG
The DNA here is from genome assembly GCA_949316235.1 of Oegoconia quadripuncta. Classification (NCBI taxonomy): domain Eukaryota; kingdom Metazoa; phylum Arthropoda; class Insecta; order Lepidoptera; family Autostichidae; genus Oegoconia; species Oegoconia quadripuncta. The sequence goes on from OX438743.1 coordinate 14,932,338, forward strand.
TAATAAAATTATGAGATAATTACGGTATCTTAGTAAGAAAAGATAAAGTTGGTAGGGTCTAGTGGTGTAAAATGTAGTAATGTGTTTGAAATATTATTTTATTATAATAATTTTGACAATTAATACTTCCTTCGTATGGACGAAATATAACAAATAAGTGTTCGCCGTGCTCTTAAACCCAAATATTGAGGCCGAGATGCTATCATAATTATAATGTTCTTTTATTGGTATTTACTGTAATATTCATGCTTAAATCTCAAATGTGATCTCCTAAAGGGTTATAATATAACTATAATGGTAATGAAATGATTGAATATGTAGTTTGTGTTTCAACAGAGGGCTAGTATGCCATAGTTTTTGTACATTACAGGTTTTCGTTTGGCCTTTCCTGTGTTATTAATCATGTGAATAATAAAGAATATATTTGATTTGATTTAATCGCCTCTCATGTTAAGTAAAGATACAGCCGATAGCCGATTGCTTAGTTTCCAGTATATCTTAATCTACAGCTTGATCGTTTTCAGCGGTACTCATGCATCATTATCCACGTATCACCGACCTATTCGAGTACTTGGCTCCAGCAGGTATACCATGACATAAAAAAAAATCGGCTGCTATTGGGGATGTGGTATCATATACCACATGTCCATAGATCGAAATGCTAGCGATGAAATACTAGCTTTCCTTCAGCGACTTCGCCTGCGTTAGGATAACTTTATCGCGGATATGTTTAATTTGTTTATCCCGCGTAACTACTCACCTTATCGGGATAAAAAATATCCTTTCTTAAACCAGGGTATATTCTACCTGTACCTGACGCTACTCTTGATTACGAACAAGTTTGCCCCAAGGAACCATAGTTGAATTCCATCAAAAATTTGTTGGATTTGGAAAAAAATTTAAGTGGTTTCATAATGATTGACTTTGTATGCATAATCGTAAATTTTTCACCGAATTCGACTAGGGTTCCTTGGGGAAAGTTGTTCGTAATCAGGGGTGGAGTCAAGAGTAAACAGGAATTACACGAATTGAATTTCAACCTGTATATCAAATTTTATCCAAACACCCAATCTTTCGCATTTATAGTATTCGGTAGATTTCATACAAATCCGGTCATCCGTTTTGCCGTGATTGAGTAACAAACAAATGAACAAACAAACATCCAAACTTTCCATTTATAATATTAGTTAGTGGAGCTAATTTTAACCACTGAATCAAATGAAAAGAGCATTTTGTGAAAGACACATTTTGAGAAATGTGAGCTTAAGTGAAACATTGTCCATCATTTACAGTACTTGTATATTTCTATTATGATGGCATTATTTGAACATTTGCACGTCTGTCATGATATTATGACAATAAAATGAATACGATTAAATAGTCTATCTTTACCATTTTTTTTAAGTCGCTCAGAATTTAAATAAAATTAGTGACCACTTTTCATACAAACTGTAATAAAATTATGAGATAATTACGGTATCTTAGTAAGAAAAGATAAAGTTGGTAGGGTCTAGTGGTGTAAAATGTAGTAATGTGTTTGAAATATTATTTTATTATAATAATTTTGACAATTAATACTTCCTTCGTATGGACGAAATATAACAAATAAGTGTTCGCCGTGCTCTTAAACCCAAATATTGAGGCCGAGATGCTATCATAATTATAATGTTCTTTTATTGGTATTTACTGTAATATTCATGCTTAAATCTCAAATGTGATCTCCTAAAGGGTTATAATATAACTATAATGGTAATGAAATGATTGAATATGTAGTTTGTGTTTCAACAGAGGGCTAGTATGCCATAGTTTTTGTACATTACAGGTTTTCGTTTGGCCTTTCCTGTGTTATTAATCATGTGAATAATAAAGAATATATTTGATTTGATTTAATCGCCTCTCATGTTAAGTAAAGATACAGCCGATAGCCGATTGCTTAGTTTCCAGTATATCTTAATCTACAGCTTGATCGTTTTCAGCGGTACTCATGCATCATTATCCACGTATCACCGACCTATTCGAGTACTTGGCTCCAGCAGGTATACCATGACATAAAAAAAAATCGGCTGCTATTGGGGATGTGGTATCATATACCACATGTCCATAGATCGAAATGCCATTTGGTATGGTCAGGTCTTGTGACGCTTGGCATTTTCCATCACACACTGCATCCTCAGTTCGCCACTTCCACTTACTGATTCCCTGACCTGTATGGGTCACCTCAGTTCTTCCACGTGGAATCGTAACAACTCCAAACGTTTTTCTACCGTCCGCTAATTGATTTCGAGCTTGCGTATGAAACTCTCATGTCTCGGAGCCGTAAGTCACTTCGAATAACGCTATGCTGATCACTGCCGCCTATATGTACAGTCGCCTGCAACTAAAAATATACACATTGGTTCCTAACCCAGCTAGAGGGTTAGGTTAGGAGGTTGGCATTAATTATTTCGTATAAGACAATTAAAGCCATAGGTTTCAAAACTACCCATGGCTTGTTTTGCCTTGCATGACATAATTAATGTAATGACTGCCATAGATCTAGCACGCTAAGGAATATGAGGGTACACTTTCTTTAAGATGCAGAGGACTACATTCAGTCAATAGTTACTACCTGTTTGGTGTAGTGGTTGGAAACTCTGCTGCTATACAAAAAGGTCGCGGGTTCGAATCCCGCTAGGGGCATATGTTTCTATGATGAATACAGACATGTGTTTCGAGGTTATGGATGTTTCTCATATTTTTCATTTACAAAAAAATGTATTTGTGTAGTTTATCAACCCTCTGGTAAGCCTAGTTGCTTAGTGTGGCGCTAGATGACGCTGTGAGTATGTGCAAAGCTATTTATTTATATTTATTTATTTATTTATTTATTTAATATGTATAGTCTGTTTTCAGAAATTACGAGTATTTACGAAAGAAGCAGCAATTACGAAAAGGCAACAGCCACTACATTACTTAGATTGGACCTATTCAAATTCACACACGTGACATCACGATTTACCACGGGTTCAGACTTCAGAGCTAATTAAGCGTGGCACGACACACCGTGTCAGTCTCATGAGTCCGAGATCATGACATCATGCCCGGAGAAAGCAAATGGGACCTATTAGTACATGCCACGTAGGGAATCCGCGCAAGGCCGGCCTCCCATCTTGTTACAGTGGCATATTAGGTGCGCTCATTAATCACATTTTATTTCGTTGGAGTTGGAGTGTAGTCTTCATTTGTACGAGTTATTGATGTTGTCACAGTATAGCAGATATAGCAGTGGCTTAACTAAAACATGCTGTTGACAAGGGTTGGTTACTGCACGACGCGTGTCTCGAAACCTTTTGTCGCAAAATACTATTTGGATCCCCGACACAAATTGAGAGGTGTTATAAGTTTGAAGTCTGTGTCTGTCTGTGGCATTGTAGCGCCATAATGGCAGATGTTAGTCATATTTGATGGAAATCGATGGAGTTGTTTCAGAGCTATTTAGGTATTCACACTTCAGCTAGATGATGTCTTTAGTGGGGTTTTCTGAATTTTCAACTTTGAGTATTATTTATTAGGGTGTTACCTCAATAAAATTATGATCATTGTCAATCAGTAAGTAATACATGTCAAATTCAAGTAATCAAAAACTTATTCTGCATAATATTGGATTACAATATTGGTGTCGTTAAAGTATTAGATCAACCAATACTTGCCTTGTTCAGACGTACAAATATTATGGCAATTAACTCAGTAATCAGCAGTCCCAGCTTTCTGCGTCCAGTCAATTTAGACCACCTGCAAGCCATCAGTCTAATAAAATAGTAAGTATACACAAAATCTAATATAAATTAAATATTCCGGTCAAGTACGTATCGTACGCTCATAAATTTCGGATTCTGTGGCATAGTAACCGCAAAGTTAAAGCTTTGAATCACTGCTTATTTCAACAATATTATTTCACAGCAGGTAATCATTATTACGACGACCGATTGGTGTAGTGGATAGTGACCCTGTCAGCGAAACCAACGGTTGCGGGTTCGAATCCCGCGACGGGTAAATGTTTGTGTGATGAATATGAACATTTATTCCTGAGTCATGGGTGTTTATATAAATATTTATGTATGTTTATCCGCTATCTAATATCCATAGTACAAGTTTTGCTTAGTTTGGGACTAGATGATTGGTGTCAGTGTCTGAAATACTTATTTATTATATACTCGTATATTATGAAGTATTATAAAAGACAATTTTTTTTGCGGTTCATAAACTCAAATAGCTGTTAATTGATGTGAATAATTCAATTCAGTCCTTGGTAGCGTCCAAGGGCTACTATGGCTAAATTTTATTTCAGATTTCTATATGATATTTTCTTAAACAATTGCAGATCCAATATATATAGTTACAATACCTAATTTAATATGAGGGTCTATCGTATGTCATAAATATATGAAGAATGAAGGCTAACCATTTATGAAGTTGAGATATTGTCGTATAAACGTTTTAATTTTTCCCATTGTAATAAATACTTTTGATTGTAACTTGAATATACAAAGTTAATTCTAAAATATTACATGACATCGATATGATGATACCACAGCGATAACAATCTAAAATATCATATAATGCCAAAAGCCGGCTGTTCCTCCTTTATAATCAGAAACTTTTTCAAGCGAGGTTAAGTGAAAATTAAAATACAGAATCCGATGCGAATGGGGATTAATGTCCAAATTCATAAATTATGGTATTTAAATCAATAATATTTTTAAAAAGTATTCGTGTGCCCGCGTGCGGTTATGAATGTTGCCATTTTATTAGCTCTTGCAGAAATAATAAGACAAAAATGTTACCGTCCTCGCATTACAAATATTTTTCTCACTTTTTACTACATATAATCGGTGTCCCTGTTGAGATAAACTCAGATGTAATGGAAAGTATTACCCTAGTAAGGATCCCACCAATGAAACTCTCCTGCATCTTTTTAGAAAATAGTAAATAATAATAATAAATGAATAAATATATCGGACACTTACACCAATCATCTAGTCCCAAACTAAGCAAAGCTTGTACTATGGATACTAGAAAACGGATAAACATACATAAATATTTATATAAACATCCATTTTAACACAATTTAAACGTTTGAGTATAAAAATAAGAATAAGAATAATTTTATTGGATACAGAAATATATACACACAGTACAACATAGCGATGATAGCTACTTTGTGTGTGTGTGGTATTATTTGAACTATGGTATTATTTGAACAAAAAAAAATGTGCTAGATATGAGGAGTGATTTGATTTGTCCAAAGGTCTTATTTAAATTTACAGAACTAAAGCAAAGAAATCTAAAGTTACCTGTATATATTTGCAATTGAAAGTAATTGCATTTACATTTGCAGTTTTTAACGAACTTTGAGTAGAGAACTTAGAAAATAATGAGAACTTAGTAGGCTAATAGGAAAATAAATAGGTAATAAAAGCCGACTTCCCACCGTACCTTAAAGGACGGTGGTGGTGTACACCTTTAGTTATTTATGAAATCTATCCTTACACAAATTAAAAATTTATTAAATTAAAATGATTTTTTTTTAATTTTTTTTTCAACAAACAAATTAAATACCTACATAAGGTTGAGACTTCCAGTATAATAATAATAATATATCTCCTTGGACGTACAGACAATGCCATCTAGTTCCACATTAAGCAACCATAAGCTTGTGTCGTGGATACCAGATGGTTGATATACTACGTAAATATTTTTTTTTTGTAAATAAATACTTATTATAAATGAAAACATCCATAACTCGGGTACACATGTCCGTATTCATTAGACAAACAGTCAGAGTTTCTAACCACTACCAAACAAGTATAATATCGACGTGTGATGTGATCCCTCAGGTGCATACTCTATATTTTAAGATTTTGCAATCCACCGTTCAGTTATCCGATTCCATATAATATGTCTAAATGAAATTAACAGTTTAAATAAAAAATAGCCAAACTAAACTTATAAGTGTTATAACACTGATTGATAGTTACTAATGGTGTCAACGTCATACAGATGTTAATTTTAGTTGTTCATCGTCTGCTTTTATCGGTGATGATAGAATAGCTTCCATAGTATCAGTCGTGGAGAAAAGTGAATATGTCAATAAAATCTGAATTTTGTCGGCTAATCTGGGATACTCGTATACATCATAATGTTATGAATCGTAAATTTTCTCGTAAATCAAAGCAAATCCTTAACAAATATTACTCTAAATATTTTATTGGGTTTATTCATGTTACGATGCGCTTAATCGTAGTAGAATGAATGGAGTCGTAAACACATGGAAGATTTACAATAACTATAGCGATAAGCTTATTTGTCGTAATACCCTTGGAAAATAAAACCGGTCAAGTGCGAGTAGAGACTCAGGATTACTCGGCCAATAAGTGTTTCACATTGTGTCACCTGTTTGACAGAAATTTTGAAACATGTTTTCGAAAGTTTTAAAAAACGTTACAGAGACATAATTTGTATATTTATGGAATGCGATGGCTTTGAAAATTTTTATTTATTAATTTTTCCATTATTAATATTTTAGCAAGTCATGTTTTCATTCGAACTTTTAATATCTTTTAAGTCAACTTCCAAAAAGGGGGGTTTCGATTTGCCTTTATTTATTTGTGTGTTTGTTACGCGATATGTTCGTCAATGGTTAACCGATTTAGATAATATTTTTTCATTTGATAGGGTTTACCAGCAGAGTGGTCACATATAAATTTGGTGAAGATCTGATAAAGCACTTCTGAGATGAAGAACGAAGTCTTGTTCAATTATTGAATTAAAAATTCAGTCAGTCAGTCAGTTCTGAATCCTACAACTTTGGGATCTTCAAGAGCAGGGTGAATAGGCATCTACTGAGATCGCGTGCTTCATCTTCGGCTACATCATCACTTCCCATCAGGTGAGATTGTGGTCAAATACGTATCCAGTTAAATATAAAAAAAAAAACAAAAAATAAACCTTACGAATTTGACATCCGTGCAGCCTCTACTAAAACTATGTAGGAAGATTTAATACAAATGCCAAACTTTACAACCCATCTAGGTTTATAAGAAACCACGAATAATTTTAAATTAACCCAAAACGTAGCAGACACAAATCACGGAAACCTAATCCTGTCCGTTCTGATGCAATAAAATATTAAAGGGCACTCGCCTAAAATTCAAGGTGCTATTAAATCGCTTCAGTTGCCTCATAACGTATTCAGTAATTTGCCCACACGTCTTGTTATGGTCGTTCGGTAAGATTAAAACCCTGGCCACCCTTCATAAATCGTACCCGGCCCACCTAGCTTACTAAATTATTCATCTCCCCAAAATACGGAAAAACGTATCCGGTACCTACAAATTGACAATGTACGAGTATGTAAAGATCCCAGATCGTAGAGGAAAAATCGTGTTTGACATTGTTAAGCATTCGATTAGTTAAGTAGCAAGGTGGACGAGGTAACTTTAATTTTGTCGCTATTCCATTCTGTCGCGCTTAAATGTTGTCGCGCTTCCATGCTGGCGCGCTTCCATTCTTTCCGCGCTTCCATTCTCTCGCACTTCTGATATTCGAGCTGACGTCGAACGTTGGTTACTTGCACTCATGGGACCCGATTCTCTCTTACTCGAGACTTCAATGTCGACAGACATTAATAAGTTTGCCACTTTTGCACACGTATACATATAATTGTGAAAGGGATAGACATGATAAAACATATCGACAGTGACTTGTACGAATCTGACGACACATAGTTTTTCAAATTCGACTGAGGCGTTTAGGCTGTAAGTGGTAACATACATACAGAAGCGATGAATACATTACCCTACTTTTGTAGTCGGGTAAAATATAGAACTTTCGTTTGTAAGTATGTAAGTCGTTATTATTCATATTAATCATAGAAATCAAGATATGAAAAATTTATTTTTCATAGTTGGATACATACGCTTTCAAAGATATTATCGCACTAGCCTTCAACCCGCGATTCCACCCATGTGGTTTAAAACATAAATTTAGATTTTTTCCAATTGCTTACTTTAATTTTTTAAATAAATTGTCAACTCAAGTGCCACTTGTTAATAACTGTCGGAAAGCCTAGCTTCGCTATACTTACTCCAAAAACTTTACCGTATCCATTTTCAAATAACTATATTTTGAAAATTTTGAAAATTGGAAAGACTACGATATCATCTCCAAAAACACCAAACACCTGTGTTAAAATCGAATACCTTCGAAACTGTTTAACCAATTATCATCAATATGCCAATGTCCCCTTGTCGTCTTTCATATAACCAAAAAACCGCACTCTTTTTCACTCATTCACAATTGATAAAACCTGGACAAGCACATATACAACTACGTCAAACATAACATCCGTCGATTTTGTACGGGGTTTTATTAATTATGTAATAGGTGTAAAATCATTTACTCAAGGGTAACACTAACTCCAATTTAATACCGACCAAATGTTTTCTCCATATCCAAACCGATACTCGAATCGGTTACCTACCGATCTTTACAACGTTTTGCAGAGTTAACCTCAAATAAAATGGATTCTATGCATATTAAAGTATCATCATATGGGCGGAATGGTGTTTTATTCGCCGCAAGGGTCAAGTTTATGGGCCCTTTCCGTGAAGTGTCAATAGTAAAACCCCAATGCGGTCATCTCTTGCTCCCGTGTAACAAATTCGGGATTGATCGATCACATTTTACGCATGTAAAACCTTATATACATGGAATGTAGAAAATTGGTAAATACATATTGTAGGCTGATATTATTTTCATTCAGCCAATACTCGTCTTGCTATAAATAAATATCTAAGCAATGGATGCAGCCCACAGCCGCTGGGGTAGGCTCACTGAGCTTTTCCACCGTTTTGGATGAGTTCCCCAGAGCAACCGACAACTCCGGCTCAGTACAGTGGCACGCCCAACTGGAATTTTTTTAAGATTTTCTGCTCTGAAATGGGAGTGACATTCTTCAAAGTTAATTTCATTTTTGCTGGCACCTATTTACACCAGCGGATTAGCTTGCTATCCAGCGGGGCAAAGCTGACTCAGCTTTGCCCTGCTCTTGAGTAACGTACTCACTGAGAGGGTCTGCAGGACATCTTTATTCAATTTCTTGTTCCCATCTGTACCTACATCTAGAAATGAGTATATGTCTTTGTAATTTACATTTTGGACATATCATAAATTATTGATATATAACATCAACTTAATAGCTCCATTCCCTAATCCATCTTCAAGCTCACCGTTTAACGACTCACGTCATAAATTTTAATATTCATAACAAAATCCAACAAGTGAGCTTAAAGTGCACAATAAAATTCAATCATGTTCGCGGGCGGTTCCGTTTCTGTCCAACAATAATGTTTTATGGTGACGTTGCTCCCACGCCACAGAATCAACAGTGTAGCCTGTGCTTAAAGACGAATGGCGCGTGCTCTAAAATATAGGATAACGTTTTCGTTTGTTAGAAATGTAAATTGATTTGACAACTCTTGTGACATTAAGGATTGTCATCCAGAACAACCATAGTATTCAGAAATCAGCTTTCCTGTGACTACATGGTTGGAGGCCATATTTCTCGTCATACATTTTTTTAAATAAATAATAAAATAAATAAATATTTCTGACACCTACACCAATCATCTAGTCCGAAACTAAGCAAAGCTTGTGTAATGGATGCTATATAACGGATAAATATACATAAATATTTATAGAAACATCCATGACTCGGGAATAAATGTTCGTATTCATCACACAAAAATTTACCCCTCGCGGGGTTCGAACCCGCAACCGTTGGTTTCGCTGACAGGGTCACTATCCACTACACCAACGGCCGTCGACGTGCTCGCCAAATTAGAGCCGAAAGGAACAACACTCGAAGACTCATGGTGTGACATGCATTACAAGGCGAGGCGGGTAGCATGGCCTGGCACATCACCTGTTACGACACCGTAGCCACCACCTACCAATCCTCAAGGAAACCGCTGATAATGTCAAAAACTGCAAGTACATGGATCTGTCTCAAGCATATGATCAGTGTTGAGAGGGTCAGGTACTATTTTTAAAAAGCTCGCCTCTAAACTCATCTTATCAGTAGTTAATTCTATTTGACAAATCTGAAACAAAACTAGAAATATTGGAAGTACGTTAAAGTAAATAAATATGTTATTGACATGTACATTTTTATGATTAACTGGATATGGTGGGTTTTGATCACAATTTCATTTATTAAAACGTGAAGATATGGTCGAAGATGAAGCACGCGATCTTAGTAGATTCACCCTGCTCTGAAGGAGTCAAGATTATAGGATAATAGATAAACTGACGCCAAAATGGAGCTCCAAGTCAGCTAGCATTATAAATGAACAGTCAAACTGTTTAGTACGAATGTTAGATATGTCAACGCGACATACCAAAAGTACACTCACCGAACTTCAACTTCGAAACTTCTGGTCATCATGGTAAGAAACATTCAAAATATGTCACTCTAAGATAAGAGAAACGGACCCATTTTGAAAATTTGTTTTTATAATCAAAACAGTAATCGCTGCATTTGACGAAAACTTTATTTTGAACATCTTTCAAAGAAATGTTACGTAAGGTAATTTCACCGGACCTCCTAATTATTCTGCACGATAAAAGTGTAATGTTTACTTTAAAAATTTAATTACGGGAAGGTAAATTGTCGATTACGTCGAACCTCGCATGGTGCAAATATTTTTAAGTTTTAACGCTGTTTATATTTTCTTAAAGGAAATGTATGTATGCACATTACGAAGCGGGTGGTATGGTAACTTTAATGATATGCATAAATTCATAATAATAATTTGAATATTTACTTTATATTATGCATTCTTGAATGGTCGGAGTTTCTCACGACGTTATTTGAAACAGAAGTTACTTTGGTTTATGCGCGTTTTATTCTCCACTATTCAGAAGATCTCGTTTAGAAATAACCTCTGCTCCATGTATTCTTGAATTAATCTTAATGTTGTTTGAAATTTTTTATGTGAGTAGTGTATTTATGTGTGTTTGTTCGTTATCTAGATTCTATAGTACTTGCTCTGCTTAGTTTGGAACTAGATAATTGATGAAGTGTGTTCTTTGTTATTGTCTAGATGAAGCAATAATCATATTAAGCATTCCAAATACATAATTTAGGACTTAAACAAATATTTCAAGCGTTGGCAAAGTTTTTTCTACTCTTCGGAATATGTTGTCGATCCATAAAATACAAATTTACTAGCATCTGATTCATTACAATAATTTACACCTGCTAAGGTGTTCTTCACTCGATTGTTCTTTTCTTTTACCATGCTGTTTGACGACTTCATATCTAAGCATAATTAATTCTAACGCTCACAACCCCTTGCCCACCTTTGGAGATATTACATGGCGACTTAAGGTCCATGCACATGATACAAAAATTCAAAAACACGTAACATGAAAAATTACTGAAGTATTTATTATTATTATATTATTATAGACGAGCAGCATTACTCCTGGTATGTCTATGTCACAGTGTTGGAAGAGTTCACATTGTTCATTATGTTGTTATTCAGTCACTATTTAAGTCACCACTAGTTTTTTAAAAATTTACTTCAGTTTATGGGAATAAATGTTTTATCAGGTATCGGTGCTAATATTAAGTCTTCGTTATTAGCAGTCCTTAGGGATACGAAGCCCTGATATCACGGAGGCGCGAGTTATAAATATTATTTTGAATATTTCAGTTACGTACCTAGACAACATCAAAACAAAGAATAGATAGCAAATACTTAAAGATGTATCGACTCTAATGCGACTTCTCTAAAGTAGTGCTGTCTCTTTCTTCCTGAAATAATATAAGTCGCGATGGTAACAGTCTAAAATCTTCTGCAGTTTAGTTTAGAGAAGGCACGTCAGAATGATGATGGAGACGTCAAATCTATGATGATGGAGATCATAATAATAAATGATAAATATTTCCAACACTTACATCAATTGTCTAGTCCCAAAAGGAAACGCTTGTCCAAAAGACAAAAACATCCATGACTCAAGAATACATGTCTGTAATCATCACAAAAATATTTACTCGTAAAACAATTTCAATCCTCAACCGTTGATCTCGAAGGCCAATGTTGATGACACACTGCCTCCAATAGAGTTGCAAATGGATAGTCGCGAATACAAGACGACGAGCACCTGTCATCCATTTGTCTAGGAAATCCCAAACGATTTGTTTTATTAAAATTTATTCGAAATTTAACATCCTTTTTGGCTCAATGTCAACCACATTGGATTACATGGGTTAACGGGACTTCGATGTCGGAAGCCGTCAACTGACGCTGGCGGTAAACGAGACGGCTGACATTGCCAAAGTGTTATCCGGCTGTAAGCGCGTTTAGATTGGTATTATTATCCACTAACCATAATCTTGTACAAGTGTGTCGTTAAGATCCATCTGCAGATTTTATTACGCTACCACAACCTAGTCTAAATCTGTTGCCAAGGTCCGCCTTGATGGGTCACTAGGCTACCACCATCTTCCTTCCACCTTCGACCTCATGTTCACTTAACATCAGGTGTGATTGAGGTCAAGTACGAACCTGTCGTGCATTAAAAGAAAACCATTTTGCTCAATAAGTTGGGGTTTACGACAAAAGCTCATCGCATGTGTACACGTGAGTGAAGAGTGTCTATAAAAATGAAATCACAACTGCTCATATACGTTAACCAATTTTGTAGAAATGATCCTTACATTATTTTGTATGTAACAAATACCAATCCTTCTTTGTTCGAGACTTTCGTTATCTTGTGTATAAACTCCTTAGCTTTATAATCTGGTGCATCAATCAAACAGCCCTTAATGAATCGTCCGTCTGGTCAAGGGTGAGCTTCGATAATCTCACGCGTGATAGAGTTACAATGGGAGGGTCTTTATGTCCATTTTTTATCGAAGCCGAGGCGGAAACCAGTGACATGAAAAGGGTTTACTTTTATCTCTAGTGGTACGATTTTGTTTATTTACTCGTTTGCTATCAAATAATTTACATTTTTACGCTTATAGATTGTACGAGTATTTATTGAATTTGTCACCGAATTGAGGATTACGCAGATTTGAATCTATATTTAAGGGTTATTTGTATGTTGTTGTTACAGAAACATTCTCTGTCTACGTTTAAATTCTATAAATAAGCAGTTTAAGGGTAAATCATACTAACTGATTTCAATATAAATTATTTTCAACCACAACTAGGATTAGTACTAGACCTCAATCACACCTAATGTTAAGTGATGATCAGGCCGCAGGTGGAAGAGTGTTCACCCGGAGATCTCAATGATGTAGTGGCTACCATATCTCAAACAATTGGAACAAAACATTGCTTCTAGGCGGCAGAGTTAGATAAGACGGTGATAGCCAGCTAAGCGCACATAAAAAAATGTTTAACCACCAACTGAAACTAGTACTAAACATATACCCCGCTGGAAATTGAACCCGCTATCTCCTATTTGTAAACCTTATAAATAATATAATAAATACCCTTAGACATACACACAGTGCCATCTAGTTCCACAGTAAGCAACTATAGGCTTGTGTTGTGGATACCAGATGGTTGATATACTACATAATTACACTTTTTTTTGTAAATAAATACTTATTATAAATGAAAACATTCATAACTCGGGTACACATGTCCGTATTCATCACACAAACATATGCCCCTAGCGGGATTCGAACCCGCAACCTTTTGGTGTAGTGGTCAGAGTTGCTAACCACTACACCAAACAGGTCGTCAGTTGTTAACATTGACTTTAGATCGCTATTAGTATAAAAATAATTGTAGTTGGTGTGATAATTTTAAGTTTTCTCACCAATTAACTAGAGCCTCATAAGAAAGCTGAAGGTCACGCAACGAGCTATGAACATGGTGATGCTCGGCATATTATTACGAGATCAAGGAATAAAGAAGTCCGTTGAAGATAATCCAGAAAATTAGTAAGTCTAAGTGGCATTGGTGTGATAGTGACACCCACCGGTAGAAAAGTCGTAGAAAGGCACTGTATGCAGACCTCTCCAATCGCTTGCTTTAGACCATCATGGGGGAAGCCTGTTCAATATAGACGTCCTGTGGCTGATAAAGTACTCTAATGTCTACAATAGAAACAGAAGTTTTGTAATCTTTGAGGTCGACTATACGATACAAACCGTCTATAATCATTCGGAATGATGAATGAACTAAATCGATCGCTATCACAAACTAAGTCCGTTATCATTATCATCTATGTAGGTACTCCTTTGCTATTGTCATATTATATTTTATAATAGATTCATATCACAGCATGTGAAGTATGTTTTGTATCACAGCTCAATATTTATTAAGCTCCCATCAGTCGGAGAGAGCGGGAGGTTAATGTGTTGCGCTCTCTTGATTTGATTAGTGAGGCACAGTCAATCACATATTAGAGTGAGGCTGAAATAAGATTTGTTCAAATGCTACTATTTACATCTCTCCAAAGATATCTAGTAACAAAACTATGCGTCAGCTGTAGAATTACGAATAGTCAATTGTAAATATATCAAATTTGATATTGCATATATTATATCACATTAGATTCATGAGTATTTCAAAAAGCAATGGGGTAAAGAAATATTTCTACTTATCTATCATTGTACTATCGTCTGGAACTCAAGTATTAATACTTTTCTTAGATATTAAATCTTAACGCCGCATAATAAGAATCACACTCTATTAGGCTTGACTTGCAGTCGTAAACATTCTTAAATTAGCGTGAGTCAAACTAATTATAATGTGACGAACTATAAATTTCCTGTCTCCTGGAATTTGGAAAATCCAAATTACTTTTCAAAATAACGAATATAATGCTACCGCTCAACAACCATAATTCACGAGATTGAAATCCTGTAGATGTTTGTGATTTTTGATCCAGAACAGGTTAAATCCATGCTGAGTCTAAACCTCTCCCATTGCAAACTTTTCTTGGGAGTTTTTACTTTCAGCAAACTTTTTAAATCCTCCACATCTCTTTGCTAGAAAGTATGCGCCAATTGTGTGTTTGCTGAAAGAAAATAGGAACAATACATCAAATCAAATCAAAAATATTTTATTCAATGTAGGATACAAAAATATCACATATTGAAAGTCAACATGTTATTTTTTATTAAACTACATCGCTTCACAAGGTCTTATGGTCAGGGAGAAGAAGCGACAAGAAACTCCGCCAACAACACATCTTTTCAATTAGTTTCCACCTTTACAATAATATTACATTTTATATTACATATTACAAAACAATAGTAATTAACATAACGACCAGCTAACACCAGACCTCCTTATCGCCTAAATAATCATCTATCCTGTAATAACCCTTCTTCTTACACAGAGTTTCTTTAATGTGGCGTTTAAATTTCTGCTCTGTTAAACTCAATACATGTTCTGGTATTCTATTGCAAAAGCATATGCTGTGTCCCACAAAGGATGTGCTAACCTTGCTAAGTCTAAATTGTGGAATTTCAATTTTATTTTTGTTTCTAGATTCAAATTATGATTATCAGAATGTTTACGAAATAGACATATATTTTTGCGTACATACATACATCTCTTTCATGGGTATCGTGGAAGACATATAAAAGATGTAATAAGCGTCAGTCAATACTTCATGTAACACTTGTCTTATTTAAAAATAACTTGTATTTTATTGTAGAGTCATCATACATACCACAAGCTCTACGTTGCGGAAAACCTGAAATCGTGCGAACCCTGTTCATCAAGGTAGTTTTTTCCCCTATAGCGAATAAGCGATGCAATAAATAGTGGACTTGGAGCAGGCCTCCTTTTAGCTTTGGCCTACAACCTTTGTCATCAAATAGGTTCGAATACAACATATAAAATACAACCCTGAAATTCTCATAAAGAAGTCACATTTTCATTAGACTTATAGTGTAATAAAGTCGAAAGTTATTCAACTTTCTAATGTTATATACTGGTTATAATATCAATTTGCCAGACAAGATGAGTAATTACATCAAATCGGTGGTCTTGACAAATGCGTTGTGAAATATGTACCGTACAAATTTGATTGGATCCGGCGTATGTAGCGGACATGGAATTAGAAATGGTAAATTAGAAAGACTTGATCAAATGATTCTCAACTGCTGGTTTTCTTACGTTTTCGGTGTATATATAGGTAATACATAGTATTAATTTATTTGTTGAAAGAAATAATGTTATAGGTATTGAAACTATCTCACGATGATCAGATTTGTGGAGAAACATGCGAATGGTTTTTCCGTCCATAGTGAGTGCCTCAACTTGGAGTCACACAAGTCACAAGGGGTCTAACTTAACCTGGGTTTGCACATCTTAACTTATTTTTAAGTACATGTGTAAATGAGGGCGAAAGTGTTAAACGCCCACTCCTAAACTAAATCATCATCATCTCAGCCCGTAAACATCCCACTGCGGGGATATAGGCCTTCCCTCGTATAATGGAGGGAGTATAGGCCTTAGTCCACCATGCCAGCCCAACGCGGGTTGGGGACTTCACATGCCTTAGAATTATTTCTCAGGCATACAGATTCACTGCGGGGATATAGGCCTTCCCTCGTATAATGGAGGGAGTATAGGGCCTTAGTCCGCCATGCCAGCCCAACACGGGTTGGGGACTTCACATGCCTTAGAATTATTTCTCAGGCATACAGATTTCCTCACGATGTTTTCCTTCACCGTTTAAGAGCAGTTGGGTAAATGCACATAAGTGATTAAATTACATCTAAAAACACATTGGTAAATGGCCTGCCTGGGAATCGAACCCGGACCTTCCAAATTGGGAGACCGCGTCTTAACCGCTGAGCCACCGACGCTCTCTCTAAATAACTATTGGCAATGGCCATCTTCTCTAAACCAATCGGAACAAATTTGCTGTCTTGGCTTAATCAAGAGACGTACTGTCATTAGTAAGTAAATTATTTTTATTATATTAAACTTGTTTGCATTTAAAACTTTGCAAAATGAACTGGTGGAAAATCTAATTTCTAGATTTGTTTTTTTTATGCACAACGGATTAGCACTTGTCCTCAATCACATCTGATGTTAAGTGAAGATAAGGCCGAAGGTGGAAGCGTATTGGACCCGGAAACATCCTATTTAGGGGATTGGCTATCATATCTTTGACAACTGGAATACAACAATTCTCTTGACATTGCTGCTTGGCTTACATTTAGATAAAACAGTGAAGGCCAGCCAGGCGGACATTTAAAATGCCCTACCACCAACCGACATACATACATTTGATTCTACTAAAATAATCAATTGGAACATCCAACAACTATTACACAGCGACGTAACATTCTGATCTCGCATGTGAGCCGTCCAAATCTAAGATCACGAGCCTGTCCGATGTAAATACAATACTCGCTCAATGTAGGTACGACACAGTAAATATACGATAGACTTGATTAGCGTGTGCTGAATTGTTTCATGAAGGTTTTTAGACCATAAGTTAACTCTAGAATGTTGTAGACGATATAAATGAGGGTATTTGTTAATTTTGTCAAGTGTCTGAAATTGTAAGAAAGCATCAGCAACTGATTTTGTTTCACGGCATCAAAGGTCTTTACAAGCTGATAATGATTTAACAATGTTTAATGTCCCTGCAAGCTTATTGACTCCATTTTATATCGACAACTATGGCAAACATTGGTGTCGATTCGGATGGATACCAACTAAACTAAACTAAAACCAGTTTTACAGTAGTACTGTCTCTTTCCCCCTGGAACAGTACGATGCGACGGCACCACTCCAAAACTGGTTTTAGTTTAGTTTAGGTAGTGTACATCCGAATCGATACCATTATGTCCCTTTTTGTGTTTTCGGCTGTATATGTATGTAATACCTGATGATGTGTCGTGACATGGATTAAACTTGCTTTCTTTCTATTATACTGTCCTATTTTAAGGCAGAAAATAAACTTCATTGACATTTACTGTCTTAACTGATTGAGTTGTCCATTCCCACGTACTTCGCATGAAATTTTGGCATTACAATACATACGGTATCAATCTATTCCGTCATATTAAAATTTATCGAGAGCCCCATCATATGGTGCCGTCAAATGTCATTATCATTAAATGATGGATGGCTAATTCTTAAACCTATCTGATACGGTATAAAGATGCGTGGGACACTATTTACAATGCATCGTTTGAGAATGGTATCAGCTGATCGTGGCTTAGATTCAGAATGCACTTGAAACTTTAAAGGTCATTGTAAGTCATTATGGAACTTGTGCGTTTACTAGGTAACAAACTGAAAGCCAATAGGGGTACCGATACTATCAAAATATTGTTTTCATTTAAGCACATAAATATTAATGTTATTTATTTGGTATTTTTTTTTTGGTTATTTATTTATATACCTATGTTATTTTTTATAAAATAATTTTCAAATGTTGTGTACACAATTTTTTGCCCAATCTAATAAACACTATGTATCTCTAAGGTTTGATGGTAGAAAACTCTATCGGAGTTAAGCTCGACTTTGTACATTTTATATACAATGGATATTTCTGTAACAATTTTGTGTACAATAAAGATATTAAGATACAAACTCAATATCTCATTCCTTGAGAAGAATGTTAAATTGGCTGGAATTTCCAACATTTTTTTATTATATGTTAGTGGGCATTAGACAGTAGTTACAGTTTTGTTGTCTTTACCTATTTTACATCCCTAAAACGACAATGATAGTTTAAAAGTTTATATAATATTAATGTTTGGGTTTCTCGATATGTTTGTCTCTTCTAAAGGTTCTGGTGGTGTTAAATGAATATGTTTCTAATAAATTATATATGTGGATACAGTTTGTCAAAGAATTATTACATTTATATTTCTTGTATTATGCCATGACTGTTTCTGGTCTTAAAATAAAATAGATAAGACCAAAACTAAGTACGAGTACGCGTTAATCATAAATGACATTCCACTCATGCCAGAAGTTCTGACTCTAATTACAAGCCTTCTCAGAAATCAGACTATCTAACAGATAATTCTCAAGTTTTAGTTCATAATATGGTGCAGCGAAGCTAGCGTACTTTTAAAGTTACTTCCTAACTGACAGATTTATGTTAATGTTTTAGAAACACATTGAGAAATGATTTTGTAATCAGCGAGGGTAGCACCACACAGCGCCCTCTAGTTGATTATATTCGATCTCAATTCTATAAAAAAAAAATACTACATCAAATCCCTAAATTCAACACCCACTCTTACATGTTCTTAAAAACAATATCGAAAACGGTTTAAATTCTCTCATGTAGCGACAGGACTCTGTTATTTACGCAGTGCTCATAACTCGTCCGACACTAATGCCCAAACAAACCCGAAGCAAGCAAACAAATTTACCGAAATTGTTCACCGGCCGGCGAATAAAAATTATGACCGGTTTGTGCGCCCGCGCCCGCGGTCTGAGCCAGAGTCTGTCGAGGTCTACTCCTATTTGCTACGGATGTAAATTTTAACCTTATATGTACGCGCCGTAACATACGGTTTACGAATAGGAGGTCGCGAGTTCGATCCCCAGCGGGGTACATATTTAGTATTCGGTTTGGTCGCTGGTATGAGATTTTAAATGTCCGCCTGGCTAGGCTACCACCATTATCTCTAAGTCTACCGCCAAACAGCAATGTTTACCAGCATTGTTGTGTTCCGGTTGCCATAGATAAGATAGCCAGTCCCCCAAATAAAAGATGAGGTTTCTAGGTTAGCACGCTTCCACCTTCGGCCCCATCTTCACTTAACATCAGGTGTGATTGAGGTCAAGCGCTAACCCGTTGTGAATAAAAAAAAAACGTGGATCAGGTTAGCTCCAATAGGAAAGATTTTCGTTACAAAATGCTCAAGTTGAGTGGTAACAATTCTTGTTATTCCAAGAAGAAAGAGATAGTGCCACATTTTAATTAGTTTTCTTTTTTCCACCTCGCAGCAAAAGAGGGGTGTTATAAGTTTGAAGCCTATGGCGATGTATCTGTGGCTATATATATATATAGCTCTCGGGGCATTTCTAAATTTTCAATATATATTTATAATTTAGGCCATATCTTAGAATCGATCACTAAAAGAAAATGTTATCCAATTGGAACTAAGTAATAAAAGTACTGAGACTTTTATTTTGGGGATAAATTTTATAACAATTTATTAGCAATATTAACAATCACAAAAAAAATATGTTTTACTAGAATGTAATTGACAAAAATGTGCCAATTAGTGTTACGTGTGGTTATTTGCATTTGAAATTGATATAAACCAGATAATTTTCTAACTCAATTATTACTTGTGAACTTCGCGTACGCAGAAGATGCGACTTTTTGAAGAAATTCATAACATAATTAAGGAAACTTTAAATAATAAATAAATATCTTTGGACATAAACACAGCGCCATTTAGTTCCACACTAAGCAACTATGGCTGTATTAGGGCTCCTTCAATGCTCAGGTGTCTGGAAGAGATCCCTTAAAGAGATAAGTCCACCTTTGTACATGACCAATTGTTTGTACTCTGTTATATGTAACTTTTTGGTGCAATAAAGAATATTAATAAGGATATCTGTTAGTTAATATATTACACAAATACGTTTTTTATTGTAAATAAATACATTATATGAATGAAAAACATCCATAACTCGGGTGCACATGTCCGTATTCATCATACAAACATATGCCCCTGGCGGGATTCGCACCCGCGACCTTTTGGTATAGCAGTCAGCGTTTCTAACCATTCAGCAAACAGGTCATCCATTTATGTCTAACTTTGACTCCACTCAGGCTCATGTAACATGACACTCCAATGTAAGTAGTTTCTTTCTCTATCTGTCGAGACAAAGGAAGGTTTATTCAAATCGAGACTATAAAAAGGAATCGAGTCTAAAAGACAACTATATTATCTGAACAGACTGTCAAAAACTCTCGGGGCTAACAGGAATAACCCGCCAAGACACGACCTGCCCATCCACTGATATTTATGCCCCCATAAAATTCAAACACGCTTCGAACGGTCACAAAACGGACAACAGAGCGCTTGTGCCCTTCGATCAAAAGGAATAGAATAATAAAAGCTAAGGGCGTGTATGTATGTCCGGCGATTTAAGCCGCTATGTCCTTTTATGGACGTTTCTTGCTTTATAATGTAAAAGATCAAGATCATTTAACCTAGGTATAGTCAATAATTATACAGGCTTATGAAACATGATGCTGAGAAATATAAGATAAAAAAAAAGTAACATCTGAAATAGTCATGATACCCATGATATGATATTGATACTGATCATTCACAGGGTTTACTGCCCAAAGCAGACCGAGCAAGATAGTGAGGGTTGGTCTTTTTAAATTAGTAAGTATTTTTACAAATTATGATACGACTAAACAAGAATAAAAAAATAGACTGAATATCGAAGTATTCATTAATTGTCAGAAATTTTATACCTGTCAAATTCATAACATTACCACACACGCACACAGACAAACACAAGCATCCCTAAACTGAATCATAGACACACACATACTATGTACCCATACTTCACTTTACTAATCGTTTTTGCCGGGCTTTGTTAGAAATCGTAGTAGGCAGGCAGTTTCCTGTCCGAAAAATTAAACTCACTTAACATAGGAAGCCCAATAGATCAGATAAAATTAAATATTATTATATTGCTATTAGTTATTAATAAATAAATAAATATCTTTGCACATACACACATTGTCATCTAGTTCCACACTAAGCAACTAGGCTTGTATTATAGATATCAGATGGTTTCATAAACTACACAAATACATTTTTTTATAAATAAATATATGTATAAATGAACAACATCCATAACTCGGGAACACATGTCTGTATTCATCATACAGACATATGCCCCTAGCGGGATTCGAACCCGCGACCTTTTTGGTATAACAACAGAATTTCTAACCACTACACCAGACAGGTAGTCAGTTATTACACATGACCTTGTTTTAAATAGTTAATTATTATTTTATTTATTATCTATATATTAATGGTAGGCAACACTTCACGGTTCACCTGAATCACACGTTATTCTTTTTTATATTTATTTGGAACACAAAACAGACAGCTAGCCTTATTCTACATGGTACGTTAGCCTAATAATAGCCGTAAAGAAGAGGAGTTGTAAGTATAATATTATGTGAAATAAATGATTTTGATTCCATGATAAAGATAGATATGCCTATATGTTTAATAGGTACGGTACTAATTAAAGTATCTGAAACTGAATGAAAAGAAAAGTACGCATTAAGAAATTAAACTAGGTGAAGATGATGATGATTCTTCGACTTCCCCTTCCCCCCACATGATGGTGTGAGGACACTGCGTGAGGAATGATAGTATGTGTGTGAAAGGGGTGAGTACGGAAATGACGGCTGATAGAGGAGAATGGAAGAGGAAGACATGTTGTGCCGACCCCACCTAGAGTGGGATAAGATATAAAAATGATGTATTAACGACCGATTGGTGTAATTGATAGTGACGCTGTCAGCCAAACCAACGGCTGCGGGTTCGAACCAATAAAGTGTATTTGTATTGTATTGTATTGTATTGTATTGTATTGTATTGTATTGTATTGTATTGTATTGTATTGTATTGTATTGTAATGTATTGCATTGCATTCACATTGCATTGCATTGCATATCAGTGCATTGTATTGTTTATATAAATATTTATGTACCTATGTTTATCTGTTATTATTTATTATCCAAAGTACAAGCTTTGCTTAGTTTGAGACTGGATTATTGGTGCAAGTGTCCTGAATATAAAAAAAAGATAAAGAATTATGATAGATAGACAAACCAAATATTTAAAGCTAAATATCTTCGAAACGACTTAACCGAGTTTCATCTCATCATACATGGCTAATAACAACAGCTTACGAAAGTAAACAAATCTACCCAAAGTTATAGCCCTACAGTGCCATAGGCTTCAAACTTATATCACACCTCGATTAGCGCCTAGGGTTAAAGTTAAAAATAAGGTTAGATACCTAGCGAGTAGAGAGGCTTTGTACCCAATTATCCCAGGAAGGAGGGTAGTGTTTTTCATGTATAAGTACCTATGTATGTTTTTCTGTTACCTCTTGTAGCCTTATTTTGAAGTGAAATGGGATACATGTTATGTTAATAAATCTAATCAACATCATCATCTCGAGCACGTAAACATCTCACTGCAGGGATATAGGCCTTACCTCATATATTGAAGGCGTATGGGCCATAGTCCACCACGCTGGCTCAATGCGAGTTGGCGACTTCACATGCCCTAGAATGTTTCTTTCTCAGGCAAGCAGATTTCCTAACGATATTTTAATTTACAGTTTATAAACAGCCGGATAAATACAGATAAGTAATTAAATTAAATTTAAAAACTTCTTGGTACATGGCCCGTCTGGGAATCGAACCTGGACCTCCCAAATTGCGAGAACGTGTCTTAACCGCTGAGCCAGCGACACTCCAAATGTTTCAAACACCAAACGCTTCAAATTCAATATGGCGCCGAAATAAATACTATTTTACAAGGTTGGCTGTTCTATGAGATGCAGAAGGTCAAAATCCGCAGCAATATTTCACCAATAACGACAGCATGAATTCGACAATCGACATGGATTTCCGATCAATTCACTCTATTGCCGAAGTTTATTCGCCGTTTGACAACTTAATGGCGTTTTCAGTGCGGATCGCTCTTAATTAGACAACCGCTTCGGCCCGGAGGTGGTTAAATATTTTAATTTCAACGTCTGCCGCGAGCCACCCACGTTTATAAATAGTGTTTGCTATTGATGCATGTTAGTGTTGTACACCATAGCACAATATCGATAGTATCGTGACCTTGGAAATAAATTCGCAGAGTGCAATCAGGGATTCGAGGTGACTTCCTTAGCGACTGTCTAGATGTCGGTGAAACGCGAGCATTGCTAGCGACCGTGATGTAGTCGTCACCAGCAGTCTCGTGGCGTTGGGTAACACAAATAATTGCGATATTACTACTAAAGGCTATCATCATATAGTAGGATATCAGAATGACACTAGGAATTTAATAGAACAATGGTCTGACACTAATGAACAAGGGCTCGATCACCTCAAATCTTTCAAGAGGTAATTATAGACCACTAACCCACACATAAATCATGAGATTCATTATGGTCATGGAACCTGAGTTGCATACCACTGAAGGGTAAATATTTGCATGCCCCTCATTCCATCCAACTTGACTCTCGTATGTAATTCGTGGGTTTCAGGAGGGATTGTAGACTTACAATCCCTCCTGCTCAAATTCCATGCCCACCTTATTATTAAGTAACGACTACCAGATTGTTCCAAATACCGGTCATAAAAGGTAATCAAAAGTCACTCGCGCTCATTGATGTGCAAAGTGGTGGTCCGTCTCCTTTGACGGATGGTACCAATATGAATATTCATTGTCGATGTACAAACCTAACATTGCTGTAAAAGTCACCGCACCATTTTCGGCGACACCAGCGCCACCAGGTTCACTTCTTGTAGCAAACCGCGTATTATGATAGTCATTCGACCGTCCAAATTTTAAATTTCGGATCACTCAATTCATATAGGCCGGAGTCGGAGGTAGTGTGAGCAAATTTACCCCAGTTCACCAATCACGAATTGATCGAAGCACACGACAGTGCTAAAGTCGCATTGCTATCTTGACAGCGACATACATGCTTTTTTTAAACCATAAACTTGTTGCGCCCACTACTCTTTCTCACTCGAGTCGCGCTACGTTATAGCCGTGCAGGTTAATACAGTATAGATATTGATACTATTGCTAAAGCTGGACTGTACCACGACAGGCAGACAGAGATAATATGTATCCTACTCATTCGCTTGGACGAAATATACAACTATCCCACTCTCACTCCTACGTCGCGCACGACAGCCTTCTCCGTGGCTCAATGTAAACAACATTGAGTTTACGATTCGGAGGTCGCGGGTTCGATCCCCAGAGGGGTACATGTTTAAGTACTCGGTTTGGTTGGTGGTAGGGTATTTTAAATGTCCGCCTGGCTAGCTACCACCGTATTACCTAAATCTGCCGCCAAGCAGCAATGTTAATACCATTGTTGTGGTCCGGTTGTCAGAGATAAGATAGCCAGTCCCCCAAATGTGTCCCCCAAATTTTCGGGTCATTACGCTTCATCTTCATTTAACATCAGGTGTGATTGAGGTCAAGTACCAACCCGTTGTGCATAAAAAAAAAAGAAACGATGTCATGCTACGGAGGCATGGTAATAATATTGTCCTGAAACGTGGTCTCTCACTACAGGCCTCATAAGAAAGCTCGGCGAACGGGCAAAAATCAAAATCAAAATCAAAATCAAAAAATGCTTTATTTTGTAGGTACACAGGGTACACTTAAAATAGTCAGATTTTACATTTTTAAAGCTACTGCTTGTTCAAAAGGCAATTTTCCCCTGAGAAGAACAAGCAAGAAACTCGAGAGGTCGCTCTTTTAAAAAAAGGTTTTTATATTACAAAATTATTATTTTATATTATAATATTTCATTATTAATTGTGAAATAGCCTGGTTATGCGAACGGGCTGGTTATGTCCATGATTGTTTATCATCTAAATAATCTGATATTTTATAATATGCTTTCTTAATAAGTTTCTGTTTTATAGTATCTTTAAATTTATTGAAAGGAAGATTTTGTATATCAACAGGAACTTTATTGAAAAAGCGTATACATAACCCTTTGAATGAATTACTGACTTTGTGGAGGCGACTTATGTGACCTGCAAGTTTATCTTTATTTCTTGTATTGACTTCATGTTTATCACTATTTTTCCTAAATGATGCTATATTTTTTTTGACATATATTAGATTTTCAAAAATGTACTGTGACGAAAAGGTTAGAATATTATACTCTTTAAATCTGTCTCTAAGTGACACTGCAGGTCTCAATTGATAAATTGCGCGAACGGCTCGTTTTTGTAAAACAAAGATTGTATTGATATCCGCGGCATTTCCCCACAGCAAGATACCGTAAGACATCAGGCTATGGAAATAACTAAAATATACTAATCTAGCAGTATTTACGTCCGATATTTGTCTAATTTTTTTGACTGCATACGCTGCAGAGCTGAGCTTCTTCGCCAATTTATGGATATGAGGACCCCATTGTAATTTGGCGTCCAAAGTAATGCCCAAAAATACAGTGGACTCAACAAAGTAGGCGATGCTCTCCATTTCACTTCGAGATTGAATCAGGAATAAAGATATCCCTATGGAGTACGAAACTCATCATTATCGCCCAGTGGAATTAGTAAGTTGAAGTGACAGTGGGCAGAGCAGTTGGGTAGGTAGTCTGTGGCAGAGCACATAGCTCGAAGAACTTGATAGCAGTTCTTGAATGGAGATCATGCGCCGGCAAGCGCAGCGTAGGATATCCACCCACAAGGTGGCCGAACGACATAATGAAGGTCGCGGGAAGTCGTTAACGTCCTGTGGCTGATTGATAATGATGAATCTGCCCTATCGATACTACTGTCAATAGCTCAATATTCAAATTATCGACAATATAGCAACACTTACTGTCTCTGCAATGTGTTATTTAACTGTAGTATTTATTTCTGGTCGGACATTGCTCGTAGGTTAATGAAAAATTAACAAGCTGTTTGTGCACTAATGGATGTAAGTGCTGCTTAAATTAGGCAAAGACTTTGTTTCGTACATTTTGTACGGAGTTTCAATCGAATTTCTGCTGTTAGTAAATGTTACCTTCTGAACTTAAATTTCCAGTCAAAACAAGACTCCTTTATAATATTCAAACGTTATTATCACGCACTCGTGGCGCAGTCGCATACTCATTTTCGATTAGCAAAGTTAAGCAATGTTTGACACGGTTAATCCTTGGATGGGTGACCACTAGTGGCATTTTTATACGAGTGTGCTTTGGAGGGCACATTAAATTGTCGGTCCCGGTTACACTTAATGAAAGCAGGATGTGTCCCAACTCAATGTGATGTTTGTGGGGAAGTGTACCTAAGGCTGTTGATGATTATCATGGTGAACTGTTAAAATTAGCTTGCTGTATGCTCTCAGTAAAAAAAATGTATTTGTGTAGTTTGTCAACCATCTAGTATCCATAATACAAACCTAGTTGCTTAGTGTGGAACTAGATGGCGCTGTCTGTATATGCAAAGATTCAAAAAAGAAGATTCTAATGGCAACAGTTAATTTGATGGTTTAACTGTACTGTCTTATACCCAAAAACAAATTATTTAAAACTATCATATTGTACAGGTATCAATGGGTTATTATAAATCGATTTACCTTAAAAGCTTACATTCAATCGCATTATTCGTATGAAAAGTTAAATAAAATCTTTATGCCACTTACATCGTTTTCGAACTGTGCGAAAAAGTAAACATTTTAAATTTAAAAATTATAATCTATAAATCTCTTCGCCTTAATTCCATTTTCACACGAAAATCTATCAAGGCAACATTTGCTTTTCCAGCGTTCTCAAACGATCTTTGATTTGTGATTATAATAACTGAAAAAAACAATTGACAAGCGACTTCCGCTAAAAATATTTTTATCATTAAAAGAGCTATTCGCAATTTTTTAAAATATAACATTCGAAATTGAAATCATCATATCAGCCACAGAATATCCACTTCTAAACATAGGTCTCCCCCTCCCCCCATAGATTTCCAGAGGGATCGGTTTGAAGCGGCCTGCTTGCATTCAAGTTACAGTAAAGTATTATAGCAACTAGTTTTATTAATAGTAGTCCGATGTTTAAAGGCTGGAAATAACATTTAATGACGAACAGAACAAAATACCTTTGCCACAGAAAAAACTAGTTTCTTTTTTAATTTTAATGATTTGAAGTGTAACCGGGCGACAGCCGTCGGGTACACGTCAGGCCAGAAAAAAAAATAAAATGCAGACGACAGATAATCCATCCAGTCGTCCACTTGTCTGCTACTGATGTCGCTGGCTGATAACGTCTCGGCGATATGATGAGTTAATTCGATAGCCGCGTTTTATATCGCTTCCAAATATAAATACAAAGTGACATCCCCGGAGAGCTATGACGTCTGTAGACAGCAGAAGAATTTTAACCCTTTTAATGATGATGTTTAAAAATATATATTTTAGAAGCCCCAAATTTGTATGTGTGTTAACAAAATGGTGACGTAACTGTTGTCGTACGATTTAAGATCTATCTGTAGGATAATTTATCATTAATAATGTTTTAAATAATAAAAAATTGTTTCGTTACAGACTATATAAACAGTGGACGGGATCAACCAATAGTAACATATTAGATAGACAAGTCTGTTCCACATAACCGACACCGCTCTTCCGTAACACTAATAAACATATTGCTCAATAGTTAAACTAGGGAACTTATAAAATGTATGTTTCTCTGCGTATATTTTTAAGTTGTGTACAATAGGTAAAGAATTTTTCTTCTTCTTCCTGTAATTTCGCCATGTCTGTTTGTCCATCTGTCTGTATGAAATTTAACAATGGTTAAACGTAGGTACAAAACCTATTACTACATTGGAGACAGGCAACTTGGTTAACCATCGTGTGTCATATTGATATAAATTTGATAGGTTTTTTCGGATAAAATCCCGAAAATGGTGAATTATCCTTTCTTTCTACCCTGAAGCACCTTGCCTGCATAGAACAACTAACGCTACATGTAACGTGGGGGTGATTATTATAAGAAAAAGAATTTATTCAAATGAAGCAATAACGAAAAAAAACTACGTAAAACGTATCAGAAGCCTATTAAAAATATCAATATGACAGCAACGACTGACATATTTGCGTGCTTTGCATCATAAAACACACAAATATGGCAGCAAGTTACCTTAAACAGACTATACAAAAGAAAGAAGACAATAACAGATTTCGCGCGCATCCTGTGCCCTGTATCAGGCAATGAACTGGATCTGACTGTTGTAAGTGGGTCCCGCAACGCTGATTCTGTCAGATTCATAGAGCAGAATAAGGATGCATCTCACGCGCATGTCAAAATGCAACAGACAGGTTAAATTAACAATTGAACGGTACTAATATTTGTATATACATACGGAATTGTCGTTAATACTTTTTCGGTAGATACACATCAATAACTTCAAATCAATAATTTAAAAACACGATCATCATTATCATCACCACAGGACGCCCACTGCTGAACATAGGCCATAGAATTCCTGAGTGACTGGTTAGAAGCGGCCTGCATCCTGCGATTTCCCGCGACCTTTCTCAGGTCCAAATCACGATAGTTTACAGCAAAATATGAATCACATGTATGGTGAACCAAAACTAGAGTCCAGTCCCTTTTTTAAGAACTCTTAATCTATTACCGATATGCATCCAGACGAAGACTGCACACACATAAAACCATCAAACACATTAACCCCTCGTTTTTGTCGGTCATTAAAACATGGAATAATCGAAGAGGTTCCTAATTTTATTATTTTACGAAATGTATTCATTCATATTACTGGAAAAACATCAAAAAATTTAACCATTTTAGAGAGAGAAAATAATATCTTTACGGTGTGGTGTTTAGTGACATTATTCTAATTTAAAAAGCATAGTAATTTGATAGCAGCGTGCTGGTGATGGATGATACGCGACAGTAGCCACGCCAAAGTCGCGAACTACCAAATTTTTCATTCATAATTCATAACTCACACTATTATAACAAATAGTGACATAAGAAAAATTACGAGGTGCTAGTATCGCGTGTGTGCCATCAATATAAAATGCTAATTACGTATCTGTATATGAAACCGCACGCACGGGTCCTGTTAAGAAGATATTATTGATTGTAAAACTCATGAGAGCAGACACTAAATCCTTCGAAGACAAATACGCGGATGATTTTTAAAACGAACTCGACGTAGCGGGGGGCATAAGTAATTGCATTTGCAATTTTTCTCAATATGTTACTCGCCGATAAAATTGTTTTTTTTCCATTGATTTATTTCAAAGCTATTTTTAACGGGAATCACTAATGGCCTATTCGCAGCAACTACGAATCAAGATCTAATTATCTAGGAATACGATACATACCAATGGAAATCTATGTTTTGAAGTTAGTCATACTTAATTTTAACATAAAATTAGTCATAACTGCTGTAGGCAGAACATGATGATGACCAACAAGTTAACTGCCGCGACGTAGACACAATTGAAAATCAATTGTTTGCGGTTAATGGTGACCGCGTTACCGCACAAAGCCTAGTTAGACTGAGTTTATTTTATTTTTTATGGCAAACAGCAACACTAGCTGTACATGGTACGCCAGTTAAAATTATAACATCGTCTTCATTTTTAAGAAATATTATCCCCTTCCCGTGGGTGTCGTCATAAGCCAATTAACGATAGTGACCAAAACAGTATATGCCAATGATTGATGCAAGCATCATTGGTGCATAGCTCGCGAAGAGTCTGCCATCGCCAACCCACCTGCCCGGCATGGCGACAAGGCACATCCTCCCATGGAACGAGATGCAAATTTCTTAGGAGAAGCTAGGCTTCAGTAGTGGCTGATGACGTGTGATCTAGCTGTTTATGTCTTTCCTCAACTCCAACCTTGTTATGTTCCAGTGTAAAAAAAATTAGAAGAGCTAAGGACATGGAAGTATAATGGGCTTACGTCTGACTCTATTATCCACTTAAACCATTTATTTCCACACACAGCCACATCAACATACAAGAACCCAAAACAGGTTACTAGGTATTCAGGTAGTATTTGAGATTAATACCCTATCTGATGCACTAAGTGACGAAGATCATCGTTCACACTGTCAGATGGGTTGTTTCATAGTTTGTTTTACCTTTACTTAAAAAATAATGTAGATTGGAATAAATGGAAACAAAAAATGTAAAAATGAACTTGCGATTCCTGTCAGTAATTTACACAAAGTCATTTAAGGGTCAACTACTTGCTTCCCGTACAAAATTATTAGGTGATCGGTATTGCACAGAGAGATCAATTTATCTAATTATGATAATTAATAATCTCCAAAAATAGTTGATCTAAACTTGTATGCCTTCTTAAATACTGTAAAGATCTTTAAAGATCCAGGTTTTTGTGACATATTGTAGGACAACACTTATTGCTATCTATCACTATTTTCCATTAACCTACTTACAAAAAATAAAGATAACAATAGTTTCTCTTCACAAATCAACGCAGAAAGCACGCATCCAACCTATTCACTTCAACCTCATTGATGAGCATGCGTTTTATAAGCGACATTCTGCCAAATCCATTATAGATGTACTCTAGATAGAAACTCATCAACAATAATTCACTACCGCTATTCATAACCTCCAAGTTAATAACCATCATCTAAAATACTTGAGCGAATCTCGCCGCAGAAGATTAATGAAACTATTTAGTTAACGGTACCAAAGAGGTATGTATAAAACCGAAAGTATTCCGATAGAGGTGTGCAGAACTAGACAAACAGCTACAATTCGGTCCTTCGCAGAACGTATGCATTTCTTTTTCTGTAATTTGAAGATGAAAGAGGACATAGTAATTATGTAACCCTAAACTAAACAAAGTTCTATGACTTGCGAATACCTTTCACATACCTACTTCTCACAAAGAGTTGACACTAGCGGAATTGAAATTGACCGCCTCCGTGGCTCAACGTTTACGATTCGGAGGTCGCGTGTTCGATCCCCAGCGGGGTACATGTTTAAGTACTCGGTTTGGTTGGTGGTAGGGCATTTTAAATGTCCGCCTGGCTAGCTACCACCATCTTATCTAAATCTGCCGCCAAGCAGCAATGTTAATAGCATTAGTCAGAGATAAGATAGCCAGTCCTCCAAATGTGTTGGGGTTTTCGGGTCAGTACGCTTCCACCTTCGACATCATCTTCACTTAATATCAGGTGTGATTGAGGTCAAGTACCAACCCGTTATGCATAAAAAAAAAAGGGTTGGTTTCGAAGGAAGTGTCAAAATCATTGATTGAAGCGTCGTTAAAAGCACTTAAGTTTTCGTTTGGTTCTGCGTTCAAACTTTTTCATACTTGTAAGCAATATCATACAATATAACAAACAAACATTGGAGAGCTCAAATAATAGAGTTAAAAAGATACTTGGTAGTCATTACACACATGACTCAGTGAATGCTTCTGTTAGCAAAAAATCAATAAAGCAAGCAAAAACATCAATGGACACCGCAGACCAGACATAAAATGTTCAATGAGATAGCCAATACGTGCCTTTAAACATGACAATCAAGATTATAGCATTACAAAGAGTTGATTGAAAACAAATCATTAATTTCTACGAAACAAAACCGCGAGAATCTGTTCAATTAATTTCTTAGAATATATTTCGTGGTAGAGATTCTATTACAAGCTAAAGAAATTCCGATGGAATTGGCTATCTATGACACCATTATCTCTAAAGTTGTCCGATATAAATTTTTTGAAGGACATCATTTAAGACCTAAAGTTTTTAAAATTACTAGACAACAATTTTTCATTATTTGTCCACGAACACTAAAACTTTTTGAATTCTTTTAACGTTAACTTCACATAATATTGATTGAAGATCAAGCTCAAAATTTTAACTATCTGTCATACATTCACAAACTTTCCTATCCAGAAAACAATTATATTGACTCACGTTCATTACTTTATCTAAGGAAAGTGCAGTATTACATACAATTTACAAACAGATTTACAAGCCGTTTATACCCTGGTTACTTCCTCATTTCATCTCTAAGCTCAACCTCTCCATGTTATCCGGTATTAATGGGTGAGCTAACAAATACGCACGGCGACGACTTGGAGTTTCTTGGAGCGAGTCGTACCGTACTTAATAACTAAGGAAGCGCATGTTTGCTCAAAGGGAACGTGAGCTCGCGAATAGTTATTAAATGCGGGTACTACTCGATCGATTAGCGAGGCCGCAAAACTTACCGCGGACCGGAAAAGTGTACACTTCAATTTTGCAACGTTTGCACGAGGGTGACCAAAATTGCGGATAGTAGGTTTATCTTTTATTTGACGGATGATGTAAACAAAAAAAAATATCTCGGTAAAATAACAAGTTTAGTGCCACGTTCACAATAAAACTCACTCAAAATTGGCATGCACCTTAAACAAACACTTAAAAGGAAGATTTTTGTCAAGTTATCAACAAATTACTATAACTTTAAATTTGAAAATAACAGAAAATAATGTGACCGAAATACAATGTTTATTTACCTAGATCATTCGCTAAAATCAATTATAAACAGATATTATAGATCAGTTATCAGTTACCTATAGTTACTTGAACAATATAGGTAACTGATACTATGAGTATACCTATTTTAATGAAATTTTCACTTTTCTACAGCTAGTATATCACCAATTTAAATCATGTATGAGAAATTTCTATACAATTATATCTATGGTGGTGAAGGAAAATTAAAAACATGCAGTGCCGCGTTTATTCTAATTACTAGCTTCCCGCCCGCGGATTCGCCTGCGTTGTATAACTTTATCGCGCTTTGTTGAACCCGGGAGAACTATTCATTTTATCAGGATAAAAAGTATCGTATGTTTTAATCCAGGGTTTATTCTACCTATGTACCAAATTTCAATCAAATTCGTTCTTCCGTTTCGCCGTGATTGAACAACAAACAAACAAACATCCAAACTTTCGCCGTATTTATAATATTAGAAGATAGATATCGGTCTATTAAGACGATTGTAATCATTTGTTATCGGGGGTTTTCTACATTTTCAATTTATAGTTATATTAAACTAGCATTCTAAAGAACTAAGGTATTAATTGTGGTCACACTACTTAGAACCGACACGAGCGAGTTTACTTGACTCCGCCATACCAACGTACTGTTTTAGTAACGGTAGCATAAATTAATTCGCGACTTGCGAGTGCCTGTCGCTACTGTCCCTTCCGCACCGTTTGAACGACGACTTACCGTAACATGACATGTTCTCAAGCTACCTGTTTCAGTGCAAAATTGCACATCCAATGCTTGACAGTGTAGGATATGTAATCTTAGAATTAATTGAGTAAATAAATAGGGTGCTAGTTGCCTATATCAGGGACGTAGATGATAATTTATCATCAAAAACGTTAAAGTAAAATAGAGCCAAGTTATCCTTCACATATAATGTAGACTGTAGATGTCTTAATGTGCATTGTCTTTAATTGTATTTTTTTTCTATTGCTTAAACATTACGTTTCAGTTAGAAAATATGCTATTTCGTCCATAATTTTTGTACAAACAAAATAAAATAAAGAAATAAACCAAATAGCCATTGATGTTGCTAGTTTTTGGGCCAGACTACTTTAGGTCATTATGACTTTTGCCATGGACTCGAAAAGAAGCAGATTAAATAAAATTATGATTATACTTAAACATTATGTTTAAATGTAACATAATAATTTTAGCTAACCATAAGGCTCTCAGTGTTTCTTAGACACAATTGGACCCTAGTCACGACCCCTGGAAATACGTCCTCATCAATACCAAATAAATGCTAGGTCGAAAATGGTCTGAATTGCTTCGAGAAAAGGATGGTACGGCCGTGACGCTTTTTGCTCGACTTGGTGGGGGCACGGCCGTGCCCCCAGATAATAGCGGTTCGGTCAATCAACGAGCTCCTTAATCAGCCTTTTGAATGCTGTATCTCAAGATCTGGTTACTTAGTTCACGGCATACAAGCGGCCAGTTTCTTAGATAACTTTTAGAAAACTTGGCCTGCGCACTGTTGTGCTCTTAAGTTTTGCCGCAAGAAAATAACTGTTATCGCTAGAGAGGATGTTATTTTCAGTTTTTCGAATTATTTATATCTGTCAAATATACGGCCTATCATCGATAAACCCTGTCAATTTCTTGACCCGTCTTTTCAATAATGTAGCTTCGCTTAATTTTACCTAGTTAGAACAAAAGACCTCAAAACCATATTCGTATCCTATCTGAACAAGTAATTTTGATTTGATGGGGTCTTCTATATGTATATCATTTGACTTTACCTACCGATATTCTCCAAATAAAACCAGTTATGTCAAACCAAACCCGTCTTCTCATTGATTTTCAATAAGCCAATGAACCAAATACTATATCATGCCTCATCATCCCAAAGCATACATTCAAAACAACAATATGGAAATCCTGTGTATAACTGATTGATTGTCATGTAATGATCTCTATTGCTGTATGTTTCTGTTATTTATTGAACCAGCTTTTTATGTAATGAACTTTGATGATGTTTTTAATTCATCCTTTTTTTTACACCTATTTATGCCAAAGGAAATTAATTAAGTCCACCTGCTCGTATCTTGCGTGCTTCACTAATCTGGTTTTCAACACAAAATTAATTCCCATCATTTTGTATTATTAAATTGATGTTTATAAATTGCAAATTAATAGATTTTTTTTTTATATATACAAAACATATTAAACTCATGATAATTAAAGTCCAAATTGCTGCTTCATTTTAAGCTCAAAAATCTAAACTAAAATAATTGCAAGAGTGTTGTTACTTCCTCAGTCAAGGTGTAGAAACTCGGTATACAGTTAGCTATAAGGCGCTGGATTAAACACAAGATAAATGCGTATCATAATCCTATGCTAGTTCACTGCTGAACTTCTGGGTAATGCTTCTAACCCCGATCTTGCTTTCTCCATTTCCAGTAACTTCCTGTACATCGTCGCAGAATCTAGCAAATGGGCGACCCATACAACTTTTTCCAATACGTGGTCTCCACTACAGAACTTCTTGTTCCACATGGTTATCGATTCTGTGACAGTTGTGGCCTTCCCAATGCATTTAAGTTTAAGTATGCAAAGCAGAAGATATGTGCGAGCCTCTCCAAATGCCACTTGAGGCATTTCTTGTTAGTTTTCACCCCTGTGTGTGTAAGCAACCTCCGTGGATTAGTCCTGGAACGGGTAACAACTAGTCGCATTTCGAGCTTTTTAACTTTAATGTATTCGTTTAGCCAATTCGTACAGCCTACAGAGCCGAGGTAGCCTACAGAAGCGGCTTAAAAAACTTAGGCACAAATCCACCAATCCACACTGTGCCCGCATAGTGGATTAACGTATCAGTTCTAGCGAAGAATGCTGTGGCCTAGCAGTCGGAACAAAATGTTTCTAAAACTTAACGTAATTTAATTCTAGGTAAATGACAGTAATGTCCGATTGTCCAGAAAAGTTTTAAAACCGCCTTCATAAAACTGCAACTTTCACAAAATTTCAATTAATGGTTGATAGACCCTTATCTAAATTTGTCTGTTAACGAAACAAATCATATATCAAAAGTAGATATCAGATACTAGGTACTTAGTTTAACTTTCTTCATTATCTAGAAACTTGAATAGTCAAAGTCGAATGACAAAAGCATGAAATTTTAAGCTCGACTTGCGTTTTTTTTTATTTCTATCGTAAAGCAGCGTAACCCGGTGGACGTCGCACGACTGTTTCCCTTGGGATTCCATCTCGTACGGACCAACTCGACCGTTCTTACATTTTAATTGATCTCAATACTCGAGACGAATCGACCCGCCACGGAAGTGAGTTTTTACGGGTTGAATCACTACCGTGTCAAAAAATGGACAGTCAATGGTTTTGGTTTATTATTGCTTAGAGAAATTCACAAGAACTCATCTAGGTAATGTTCCAATGAATTCCGAGTGAAGGAATCTATAGAAATATTGAAAATTCACGATAAGTAGGAATTCTTTTGTGAGAAGCGGCTTTAGGCTGAGGAAATTCATTAGTGGAGGCATTGTGAGAAGAAATAAACGCTTGACCATTACCCGATAAATTGACAGCCAGCTCGTAAACAACACAAGGACGGCCGATTCATTGAGTTATTGTACTGTTGTGAATAGCTCCCTTTATTTTAACCGGGCTGGTGTGAAGTAGTCGAAGGTATTTTAATGTGACAACCGTACACATAACCGCACTTAATTTTGTCCTGATGCGTTTGCTTGCACAAGAATCTTCGCTCTTAGCGCGATCCGTTCCTCTCCCGAGTGTATCTGTGAACAGAATCACCGATGAGCCAGATAAGGAGTGTTTGTTTAAATATGCAAAGTGCAAACTTTGTGGTAGCCTTCCGACAGGATGCTGAATAATTTTACACGCTCTTAATGCTTCGCGTGTCGTTTTAATTCAAGCGTTTTGGTGTTGCCGTTGACAAGTTTAAATTGTGACTTTAATTAACAAGCTTAAGAAAGATTACAACATGATTTTGAATTAAACCATTCCTTTCAAAGCGGAACTCTAACTGTGGATAGTTCTTGTTGAGTTTTCGACTAAATCATCTGTGTAACACAGTAAATACGAGTACTTCCGAAGAGTAGCGGTTATACAAATGCGGTTATGCGTCGGCAAATACAAATACCTACACATAAATATTTAATTACAAATAAAGACGAGAACAGTGAACAAAGCTCGTGTAAAATAACAATAAATATCCATTGTTTAGAAAAGAGTAAAATATACATATACAGTTAAATAATGAACGAGCTAAAATATACTCTCAGGCTGCGGCGCTTTAGTCCCGTGCAACGGGCGGTGTTGGCTAACATAGAGTAGAACATAATTTAACACCAACACCGGCCAAGGCATTTTTCCAAAGACAATACAAGCCCCAAGCCAATGGAATATTCAGAGTGCCTGAAGAATTCTCATTCTCGCACCCGCTAATGAATAGCTATTCTTTGAGCATTTTAACTATGGCCCTCGGAATGGCATCCGAGTGTACAGGTTTCTTAAAAGGTCCCTCGATATGCGACGGACCCTTTCCGCTTCGGTTAATTTATGGACATACATTTTTTTAACTTTATTTGTATTAATTATGGTCCGGATTAAAGTTTAACATTTCGCGCGTTGCTCGACTCAGTGATATTTCTTCCACATGTCGATAGCTGTGTCGTCGTATCGACTCCACAGAATAACTTAACGTGTCTTGTCTTTAAAAAATTGAATTTTTTTGTTCTCTATTGTATAATGAAAACAATCATAATAAGGTAATAAATCCAATGTTAGATACGGCTGTCCATCTAGCATCATTATTTAGATGTGATGTAACCGTACAACTTTAGTTCCAAAGCCTCTTGCTAATTCATATTCATAATATGTAGCCCACTATTATGGTGAGTGTTTTGGATTATTTCTTCTTCTATTTTTACTTTTAAAATAGATTCCAAGCTGTGGCGTCGCTGTCACCTCCGTGTCCTGAATGCATTAATATTAATTAGGTTTTTATGTGCACGTAATTATTTGAAGTGTTAAACGTTTTAGACGATTGTGTTGAGGTGTTGAACAGACCTCAGTGTGACATAGTAAGTTGAAGCTATCTGATATGACAAAAAGCAGATGGCAAGATTTATTAAATCGTTCTAGGAAGTCTAAAAAGAGCTACTCTCAACGGTGGACGTTAGATTGCAAGAAATAAGAATGATCTACGACTAAATTATCAATAAATCAAATGGTAGGTACAGAGATAAGAGATAGGGTTGGCTGGAAGAGATCTCTCTTAGAGATAAGCTCACCTTTGTATCTTTGTATCTGACAAATGTATCTTTTGTTTTTATTTGCAATAAAGAACAATAATAAGATAGCCAGTCCCCCAAATGTATTGGGCTTTCCGGGTCAGTACGCTTCCACCTTCGACCTCATCTTCACTTAACATCAGGTGTGATTGAGGTCAAGCACGAATGCGTCGTGCATAAAAAAAAAGACTTCTCACCTGTTACGTGTGCATGTCTGTATATTTCGAAAAGTGAACCGTGTATTGTTTCAAGCATTATTACATGAGATATCTCTACCCCAATTGGGATTAAAGTCGTGACGTTGTGTAATGTATAATATGTGTGTGTGTGTTTACAATACGCAGGTAATTCGTTATCGAACATCAAATATTACCTGTTCAATACCTGTATGAACTCCGTGACCGAAATTTTCGGCATTTTCATATTTATACGAGTCCCCAGATAAGGCTTCTCGTGAAATTTAATAAACCATTATTCGAAATATTTAAATGGTCATGCAACAATGAGCCGTAAACCCTCTCGGGGATCACTACGCAAATACAATGTAATCTCAACCACGAATATTGGTGCATGATTTATTACGGAATTCTCAGTCGTATTACGTCTTTTGCAACGGTACCCTCCAATAATCGCTACTTAACGATCTTATGGATTCTTTCAATGTTGAAGATTTAATTTCTGCTTAAAATCATTTAGTTTTAGGGTTCCGTAAGATATTTTCCGTGGAATTTACATTGTAACGAGGAGCAGGTGCATAAGCTATATAGCAACAATTTTTTTCATTAGCTTGTGTCAAGGTATGGCAAACAGCTGGCTTGCGTGGTGGAAATTGTCATTTTTTACCTCCCAAAAATATAAGGAATAAAACTCGAAAACCAAAAAAAAAAAAAATTCCCAGTTCGCAGATCAATGATGCATATATTTTTTTCTATTGCCTTTTTGGAAAAGAATTTTAAAAAAAATTCTTAATGAACTTATAAAGAACCTAGGAATGAGGATGATGAAAGATCGATTCTTCATTCATTATCCGAACAGCCAAGGCATGGAACTCCCTTCCGGTGTCAGTCTTTCCTGAATCCTACAACCTTGGGATCTTCAAGAGCAGAGTGAATAGGCATTTACTTGGATCGCGTGCTTCATCTTCGACCACATCGTCACTTTCCATCAGGTGAGATTGTGGTCAAACGCGAATCCAGTCAATAATAATAAAAAAAATGTCTTACAGTCTTTGATCCCCATGTACGTATGGTGGCCAGGCGTTCTTCATTTAATTATCATTTTCTTGTTATATACATATAATTGATGAATAGAATATTATGCAAATCAGCTATCATTTATATCGTATTCAATAACCATTTTCAATAAAGCGCCGGACGAGTCAGCCATAAAAGTAAAAGCCGACATAGTTGGCGTTTAAAAGCAACAAATAACCCCATTCACTTGAAAATAATTTATAAACAATCGGTACATTATATCAGTATGCAAAAGAACACGGTCCTCTCTCTTTATATGCAAGAAACACCTCATTAAATGTTTGTCGTACAATTTTCCTATCTGCATTTAACATAACGATAATAGGGTTGCCGATCTCTTGGTATCCCAGATAATAAAATTACTGACATCTTTCAATTGTCGTTTACTTATTTTTATTAACTGTAACTTCTGCAACACAGGATTTGCTAGAACAGATGATGTTAAGAAACCAATATAAATGGAGAAAAGTAACAAATATATCTCAAAATCTCAATATAAAAGCCGGTATATTTGAATAAAGAAAAAAAATAAGGTACTTAGTCTATTACTACATGGGTCGATACCTACCTACTGAAAAAAAAACTGATAAATGGAATGAAAAAAGAACTAATCTAATTATTCTAAATAAAAAAGTTACTCTCGGTGTTAGGACAACAAAATGTCTACCATTTCGATCAGTAGCCCAGTTAAGCAGTGAATTATAATAATAATAGGCGAAGAGGAAAATAGAGTACAACGTGGGCGCATAGACAAAAATACAATATGTCGTTTAAATGAATATTTGATAACAACATCATAAAAAATAAGATCCTCATCATAGGTAGCTAATCTATTCTAAATAAAATAATAATTTTATTGTTCTTAACAATTTCCATATTACGATTTAGTTCGCCACATCACTATTAAGTCACGTGTATAAAATCTTGGCACGCGATCAGTAAAAAAAGCGTTCGCCAACCCTGTTCGCGCACAATACAATAAAAAAAAATTACAAAGCTAGCCGCCCGGTTCTAAATAATACAATATAAGGCTGCATGCTGTCGAGAGAGTTATTCAAATGAAGTTTTACACACGTTTGTACTCCTGGGTTGACATATTTGATAATTTATACGAGTATCTATTTTAATGGGGATTGTACAGTCACTACCAAATGGATATGAGCACTAAACTGACTCAAATGTATATAGGCATACCTTAAACAATTGTTAATAAAAAATGATTACTATGAGTTTTGTTGGACTGTAATAGGTACTGAAAATATAAACTATGATATAGTATTAAAAACATATGACTGTATATTAAATATGAGTTCCAAATAAATTTCGCATGATATAAAACCCCTACGACTCCCGCCAGTCGCATAGCAATCAAAATCAGGCGCGTGCGTTTTTAAAAAAAAAATATAAACTGCCAATACCTTCTATTTCACTTACCTAATTTGTCATATTTTTTTCCTTATGGTAAAAAAACTCATCCGGTATATGTACATCATCTAACAACGTAACCGGCTTCCTAAACCATTATAGCAGATTTCCAGTGAAGATTCTGCCTCTATCATTTAGATAGTCTTGTCCCCTAAGTGGTTAGTCATTAGGTATGAAATAATTTAAAATTAACAAAGCACTTATTTTCTAATAAAATCTGTTCATTTTCTAAAGGGGGATCACTCACCCAGGGCCGGTATAAGGCGAATAGAGCGATCGCTCCAGGCGCCAACTCCCAGAGGGCGCCTCAGTGGTCAAGAGGATTTCCTCAGTGGTCAAAAAAAAGTTAGTTAAAAAATAATACAAATAAATGTGTACCTTAATTCCGACATAATTTAGTTTTCTTCATTCTACATCAACTGTTCCGTTAGGAGTGTAGTGCCACGAGCATAGCTGTTTTCAACAAATTAGACATAGACTTGAGATGTTGTCGAGATCTTCTCAGTTCCATGCTTGCACGTGCACGCATAACTGGTATTAAGTACAAACAAGGCGCCATAATTGGAACTTACTCCATCTTAAAATTTGCTTCGAACCGGCACTGCATTCACCGTATGGAATATAATGTATAACATTCCATTAAAACTTTAAAACCTCACCAACACCTATCCTATTATAGCATAATATAATAACGATTTCAAATTTCCCAACAAGCTTCTAACAGAAGTAGCTAGACAATGCTAGAGCTTGTTAATTGTGTCTGAGCGAGTCCCGGGGCACGGGATTATGGTCCCGACCTTCGTTAACGCGGGATTTAGCCCTTTGCTACACCCTAATACTCTGTCTGGTAAACAGAGATTTGCTGAGCACTGATTTTTCGCTGCATTGAATATCGGATTTCCTAGATCAAATAATGTCAAATAAATATATCAATTAAATACAAAGGATATGTAATGACCGCTCATTCACAAGGCTGACTCCCCACAGAAGAACGTGCAAGAAAGTCATGGGAAGTATTTTTACATTATTGTGATTCGACAAGACTAGAAAAAAAAAGATTTGCTTATCATCTAAATAGTCAGAAAGTTTACAATAGCCTTTTGCATGTATAGTGCGAGTAGTTTACAAATTCGTTAAATAAATAAATTCATAAAATTTTTATTAGTCAACTTCTTGTTTCTACGTTTCGTTGTCATTATCACACGAGAAGCCTATACCCATGCATTTATGTATTTTTTTGACTAAGGACTACTGATGATATGCCGTTAAGCCCTTTTCAGCGGTTGGGAGCTCGAGAGCGCTGTGGTGTGTGAAAAGTCCCTTGCATTCCGTCCTTATACGAGTACCCAGTACTTTCAGTCACATGTTCAAAAGTAATAATTTTTATTAAATACCTTCATTTTCATAATACGAGATGCCTGTATATCCAGTAATGGCTCGAAAATTTGTATTATAATGTAGAAAATTAATCTTTGGGCGAAGCCTTTGTCCAGCAGTGGACGGCTTTCGGCTGATATGATGATAATGATAGAATAGTTATACATACATACCTATACTTGCAGATACATTTAATTCGGATATCATGCTCAACGGTGCCTGTATTATTACTATTCAATTAGTATCATCTTTCTCTTTAAGCGACATAAACTCTTATTCAACAATTATAAGTAGACTTAGGTCTAAATACCTATTAGAATGCAACTCCAATAAAAAAAAAACTCATAAAGAATGAGCACCTGTTAAATAAGATAGTAAGATGAACAGTAATAGTTTCCAAACTAACCTGACATACGCGTTGGAAAGCTTAACAGCGGTTATTGGAAGTGATTAGGGTTTAACGTTGAACGTTCACGAATCGTCAACTTTACTATCTGTCTGTCCGTCTCTCCTCACGATCTCTCTGTGACATCTAATTACTCGCCAAATTAAGCTACAGCTATGTAACTTTCTTCTAGAGTAGGCTACAAAACGAGCGATGAGTTAGATTGTAGTTTTTTAAAATCTTTGGATAAAGGTATGGCCGCACTACAGCCGGTGGTGATCAATAGTTTTGTACTAATACTACAACACTAGCGAGTATATCAATCGTATCAAGCAATACACAACTGCCTTTATAATTGTGATTTTACAAACTGGTAAAACTCGAAAAGAACTATATCGATTTAAACACGTTCAGGAACACAGCATCAGACACAATAGAATTTTTATTGTTATGACGTCGAGAAGCGGATCGCCATGTATAAGAATATTAGAGTGTACTTGTGTAGCTTACAGTGCAATGTGCAAAAAAAGAAAATGAGTTATCTAATTAAGTAAACAATATTTTATTGCACCGAAATAGAGTACATTAAACTTATAGCATTTTTGTTGTTGTCGTGTATTACCACAGACCATGATGCACATCAGCACGAACAGTGAACATTGCAATGGTTTTGCGAACGCCAGCTCAACACGATTTCCACGATGTCCAGCGTGTTAGGCCCAATTTTTCTATATTTCCATTTTTAACCGAGTTCAATCAAGAAAGGAGCAGCTTCTATATTCGGCTGTATGCATTTTTTCTTGACGATCTTTTCAATATCCCCTGATTCGTGGCCCAAACGTCATACTAAAGCTATAGTTCATATATGGGAAGCAAACTAAACCCCACCGTTTTGTACCTCTGTCAACTGACAATTAATTAATCATAAAATCGTTTCGTCACAGAATACAAATCTGTACGTTTCGTAAGCCGTTTTTATATTTGACCTTAAGCGCATTTCTTTTTTTCGAAAACAAATGAATGTCGAATGTGTTTATAAAACTCAAACTTTCTAGCCTAAGTTTTATAATTATATTTTATAAGTTTTCAGTAGTCAATAAAGTCTGGCTTATTAATCTGGAGTTTACATTTAATGTACTAAATCTATCTTATCTAAATCTGCCGCCAAGCAGCTATATTAATAGCATTGTTGTGTTCCGGTTGGCCCCCAAATGTGTTGGGGTTTCCGGGTCAGTACGCTTCCACCTTCGACCTCATCTTCACTTAACATCAGGTGTGATTGAGGTGAAGTACCAACACGTTGTGCAAAAAAAAATATAAGAAGATTCTGCAACTTAAATTATCACAAAGTCGTTCAACATGCAGTCATTACTTTCACAAGATTGCATTGTTTTTAAATTTCACAAAGTGAGTACCCATTGCAATTATAACATTGCTTGGAAAATCCAAATACGAAAATACAAAATTTTAAAAATAAAAAATAATGGTTTTTTCAGATATCTGAGCAACTATAAAAAAGGTCTTCCACATTTTTTGCCACTGGATTTCTTCATGACCTCCTATTCCCAACTAAATTCTATATTGGGAGTGGGGGCAAGGGGGGCTGACTGAGACTTTTGCTGAGCATTAAAGGCCGTCTTATCGAAACCCAGCGACGCTGTTTG
Source organism: Oegoconia quadripuncta (assembly GCA_949316235.1). Taxonomy (NCBI): domain Eukaryota; kingdom Metazoa; phylum Arthropoda; class Insecta; order Lepidoptera; family Autostichidae; genus Oegoconia; species Oegoconia quadripuncta. Next base: position 14,977,070 of record OX438743.1, read on the forward strand.
CACTCTCTAATTGGCTAATTGGCATACGAGGAGATAGATCAACAAACGCGATCTCTTCCTTGTTAGAGAGATAATACGCCTCTGTCTCTCAGATGAAATGCAGCCAGATTGCTATCTCGTCTCTATTGAAATGCGCTTGTAACATCGTAATTGTAATTTATTCAAGCGGTACCTGGTTACTGATAGAATAAAAATTTGTTGTATGTACAATTATAAATTAAACCCTACTTATGCAATGGAAACATACCAATAAGAAGTTTGAGTGGGGTGACTTGGACAGATCGAATCAGGTAATTAGGGAGTTAAGCAATGCGAAAGATCACGTAGTAACAAAGATTGAATAAGGTATGCTGAGATGGTTTGGTCATATGGAGAGGATGAATGAAACAAGACCAATGAAAGAGATATATGAAGCGAATGATGATCAAATCGAGTGCCCTAAATCGACAAGCAATTATGAACAACTTTATGATAGTTGGTGAAGCAAAAGAGGTATGTCGGGAAACAGGCGTGACTTTATGTACGTATTTATTAACAGATTTCAAAAAAAGGAGGATCTATGTTCATGACAAACGCGATAAACGTTTATGTCGCGCGAGATTATATTGGTCCTGCTTATTCGTTTGAACGAAATATACAACAATCCCACTCTCACGTCTTGTTGCGCGCGACAAACGATGTCATGCTACGGCAGTACATTCACCCAAATTTTCGTCAATTGTTAACCGACTATGTCGATTGTTTTATTTAAAATTATTGTAAATTATTTTGTGCAATAAAGAGTATTTGTATTGTATTGTTTTAATGTTTGTTACGGTTTAACACCAGGGTAGTCTCATATAAATTTGGTTAAGATCTGTTGATGCTCTAGACAAAGAGTGGAATATTACAGAAGTAAGTTGTTTTGAGAATTGTTGCCGATTCAGTTGTATCACAAGAAAATGATGCTATTAATTTGATGTTGTAATTAAATTGTGGTTGAAAGGTTTCTTAGTAGTTTCAGGTCGAGTTCGTTACCTACTCTTTAAGTAAAATTGAAGTCATTATGTAATGGAAATTGATAAGATAGTAAAGTGTATTTGCTTATTAATATTTGTAATCCAGTGGTATTTTGTTGTCCAATAAACACTTTCGCAGTGTAAAAATATTACTTGATCACGTTACATTTTTAACTTAGTATCATTTAAATTTACTACATGAGTAGTTTGTGAATGATTACAAAGCTGACTCCCCAAAGAAGACACTTACAAGGAAACTTAAGGGTTGTTTCAATAGGTTTTAGGTTACAATTTGTGTTTCGACAAAATAAGGAAAAATATATTATTAAATTGTATAATTAGACTGAATATTGCCAAGTGACCTATGTCCAAGCTTGCTTATCATCCAAATAGTCGTATATTTTATAATAGCCTTTTGTAAATTGTTTCTGTTTTATGATGGTTTTGAATTTCTTTAAAGGAAAATTTTGTTGAACCTTATTAATTATAAGCGTATATATACATTACCCCTTAAATAACTTGTATTTTTTTTTTAATAAAGAATTCTTCCTACTATTTCGCTATGATTTGCTAAAATAGAGAATACCTATCTAGAGCATTAAAATTATGCGAAAATCCATTATTGCTTATTGTTTTTTTATTTTTGTGACAGAGGTTTCGCGTCAATATTGACATCAACATCTTCGAATTTTCAGAATTATAAATGATCTATAGATTGCTTAACTAGATCACTATGCATTTGTCATCTTGAATTATTCCACAGAAGAACGGCCAGCGTCACGTACAAAAATCCACCCTACGAATACATTTTTAAAGCAGTGCGCACATAAAAGGGAATACACAAGTTATCCGAAAGTGCGGAAATGCGTCCCATACATCAAGTGAGGAAAATAGAAAAACAGGAGAGATAAAATGTGAGTACATCGCCGTGAAATGTTGCTACAATTTGGAAAAAGACAAATAGCCCTTTGACAGCGACAGCACATCTCGTATGCATGCGATAGTTATTTACGTTTTATTTGAGCTGCAACATGGTACATGTATAGTATATTCATTAAACGGTGTATATGTTTTAGTCAGATTGTTAGAATTAATCATTCAACTAAATATCTTGGCATATCGTTAGGAATGGCGGACATTTCTTGTAGTAGGTATAACAAAGTGGAGGTCTTTGGTAGTATAATAATAATAAATATCCTTAGACATACACCAGCGCCATCTAGTTTCACAGTAAGCAACTATAGGCTTGTGTTGTGGATACCAGATGGTTGATATACTACATAAATACATTTTTTTTTTGTAAATAAATACTTATTATAAATGAAAACATCCATAACTCAAGTACACCTGTCCGCATTCATCACACGAACATACGCCGCTAGCGGGATTCGAACCCGCAACCTTTTGGTATAGTGGTCAGAGTTGCTAACCACTACACCAAACAGGTCGTCAATACAATGAATCGTATCCGTGCTTCTACTCATTGAGGAGATCCCTCTTGGGGAGACAATCCTGGCTATAACATCAGGTCATCGCGAAAATCATGTTTAACTGTCAAAACTAACCGTGTATACAAAATGAAGTCATCATCATCTTCTTCCTCTGGTCCCATATTTTTTGGGATCGGCACAATTAGTATCAAATCATATCAAAAATAACCTAGCACAACCTGCTTCGACCAGTACCATAACGTCACCACCTTTATCCCAAATAGAGTGTTCAGTAAAAGTTTAACCCTAATGGCATTTTATTTATGCTCAAGAGTTTGCACTTAACCTCGATCACACCTAATGAGGCCGAAGGTAGAAACGTGCTCACCCAGAACCCTAATCTGTTATTTTAGGGGACTAGCTATGTTATTTATAACAACCGGAACATAATGCCGTTAACATTGCTGCTTGACGGGAGACTTAGATAAAATGGTGGTAGCTAGCCAGGCGGACATTTAAAACTACCACCAACCAAACCGAGTAGGTCCTGATTATTGACCCGCTGGGAATCGAACAAGCGACCTGTGTTGTTTGTATATTGTTGAGCCACGAAGGCGGTTTAATTATGGGATGGTCAGAAATTTCTAAAACATTAGTGTTTGGGTGTTCTAAACATTAAAAATTTAATGCTTGAAATAACCTCCACGGTTCACCTTTCGACATACATATACAGAAAGGTACACGTAACAGGGGGGTGACGCCGTCGCCATTGAAATATGAAAGTCGAGAGATATTTTATTAGTGCGAAGTCCCTTAATTGCTTTAAACGATACACGGGATGGGACTGGTTGGCTCAATTCTTTTTAATTGCCGAAACCACACAGCACACTTTTCTGTAAAAGCGGAAATGTCCGTCATATATAACGATCCGCGTTGGTATTCAATTGAATGTCAAACGACACATACACATAAAGTGCTGGTGTTCTTTAGTTGTGCAATCAAAAGAGGAAAGAGAAACAGACCTTTACTGGGATCGTGTACTTCATCTTCCATCGTGTTATCAATTTGCGTCACCACAGCATCTATCCGAGCTCTCTGCATGATAATTGTGTGACCTTCAGTTTTCTAAAGTTTAGCAGGATGAAATGGCAAAAAAATGGTAATATCTAACGGTTCCCGTCTAGGTTTATCGACCATAAGACAAATACCGTAGAGCAGCGGCGAACTGTCCAGTGTGACTGGAAGCCACAAGTTTGGGGCCTGTAACGTCAGGTTATCCAGCAGTGTGGGTAGATAATGATTATGATGAGTTGAATTAAATGCTGGATCGCATATTTGAAATGTTACTTTATTGATGTCCGCCTGACCAGCTACCATGCACCATCTTATCTAAGTCTGCCGCTAAGCAGCAATGTTAACGGCATTGTATTCCGGTCGTTATAGATATGATAGTCAGTCCCCCAAAATAACAGATTGAGGTTCTGGGTGAGCACCTTAGCCTCATCTTAACTTAACATCAGGTGTGATTGAGGTTAAGTGCAAACTTATTGTGCATAAAAAATCTTTTGTATGTTGTTACTGTGTATGTATTAATCCAACAACTTTCGGAGTCTCAAAATAGCAAAAGGAAATATCATTCTGACGATCGTCAGTAATATATAGTGCTTTCTTCATGGAGATGAAATTCTTGTACAATACATTATTCAATTTTCACCTTTCACTTCGGTTGAGATAACAGCGGAAAAAGAGACGTGAAAACGGGTACTAACAAGGTTGTCATGTATTCTGGAACGGTATATCATCCTCTGCTATTCCTCTACTATAGGCATAGGACGACCTGTTTGGTGTAGTGGTTAAAAACTCTGCTGCTATACCAAAACGTCGCGAGTTCGAATCCCGCTAGGGACATATGTTTGTATGATGAATACGGACATGTGTACCCGAGTTATGGATGCTTTTCTATATGTACTTATGTACAAAAAAAATGTATTTGTGCAATGTAGCAACAATCTGGTAACCACAACACAAGCCTAGTTGCTTAGTGTGAAACTAGATGGCGCTGTCTGTATATGTCTAAGGATATATAAGGATATACATAGATAAGCTGTTCTCTGATCATATTTTTTTTTAAGAACCAAAAGACTCGACAATGTATTTTGTATTTCGCGGGCTTCCTTTTTGATTTTTTACCATAAAATGTATCCTGACACTCTAGGGATCAATACAAATAGAACGACACCTTCCACTTCAAAATCGATCAAGCGGTTTAGGATACAGAAGGTAACTTAGAAATCTACATACATACACACGAAAAACATCACCCTCCTTTTTGGGGATGTCGGGTAAAAAGTTTTATTTTGGGAAACTTACACTTAAATACTTACGTATTTTAACAGCATTCTTATTTTTAATACAGTTGCTATAGAAATCTATTATTATATACTTAGGAATAGGCAGATAATATTATTTGGACGGTCTTGGTTAGATTTTGTTAATTTTCCTTTATAATGTGTTAGATACATTTCAGTTAAACTCAAATATTGTGGACAAATGCGTATCCAGTTAACCATAAAAAAAATAACCATTTCCCTTTAGACTCTCTCCTATATATATTTATAAATAAAGACCTACTACCTTAATTGTGTTGCGGACTGTCATCATCATCATCATATCAGCCGAATGACGTCGACTGTACATATAAATAAACCCTCTTATTCATAAAAATCTACAAACGCTTTATAAAACTTTAGGTAAAGTATGTTTTGTCACTTTCTTTCATTACAACATTTCCTTATGAACGACAGAGACGAAACTCACTATAACTAAAACAGGCTTATAAAGCGTTTGTAATTTTTTTATGAATAATACGGAAAGAATTAGTAAGTACTTGTTATACTTTTATAACAAGTGCAGTGTGTGATTTGGCACATAAAAAAAATAGGTAGAGCCAACCCGTTTCGTCCAGCGAATGTCGTAAAGGCGACTGCATGGAACTCTGTACCAAAAAACATTTATTAGACTTGCACGTTTTAACGAAAATGGGCTCACCCCCTGTCACGTGTGCATTTGTATATTTTGAACATCCAAACGCTATTTGGGACTTGAGGATCGGCATTTGGCCACGCGTACAGCATTGTCTGTGGCATCATAGAGGTCCTGTAGGGTACAAGTGTCGGGACACGTAGGACAGCATAGAAGATGGCCCATAGTTTGTTGTGAACCACTCTACACAAGCCATCTTGATTTTTGCATTCGTTATTCCTTTTCGACTGAACCATCAGAACATTTGTAAGAGATATTTCACAAAACATATTACCAATACAAGCACTGCACTGGCACATTGCAAAATGCCGTTTTGATCCGCCTACAGCTAACACATATGAGTTTAATTATAACTTGTATCGATCTCTATAAATCGCGCTTTGAAATCAAAACAGAATGTTCACGTTAAGTATTTAACAATTGAAGTTTCTAAATGTTGTGATAGCCGTTGGCTTCTTGACAAGTATAGGTCCCCAGCTACATAGACAATATATTCTTCTTAACTGATACAATTTTTCAGATTTTCTACACTTGAGAACTTAATGCTGGACTGTACTATGCAAAACAGGTTAAATAACCTTTTATAGTTTTATGTAATTATTGCATTTTTCTTATTGCGAGTTCCAAAAAAAAACAATAAATTGTACTGTAGGATGCAGCTTTGTTATTTTTTTTTAATTTTGTAAATTACTTTAAACGTCAATATCACGTAATTATAACCTACTACTATTAAAGTATAGTTACAGGTATTGTATTTATTTATTTATATAAAAAGTTACAAAGATATATTTACATTTTACTGCGCCAGAATGGAAGGTACTTCGGGTGTATATATGTAGATTTCTATATAATCTCTTGTAGCGTAAACGGCTTGACAAATTTTGATGTGCAAGGTAATGACAACATTGTTTGATTTATCTTGATTTCCAGAGCATCCAAATATTTTATGGTAAAAATTCTCAAGCTCCGGGTTTTAAATAAAATATTAATAACATTGATTAAAATGCATCTCTCTCGTGAAATACATCTACATTTTTCAGTCATGCCGACGTCCATATCATATCGTGCTGGATTAAACAAACCACCATTAAACTATCTATCTGGATGGGTGGCTAGCCGATAGTGTGGCTAATAAATTGAGCAATGCTTTGATTGTTCATAGCCGCCGGTGAGTTAGAGTTACACAACGCAATTAGATATACAACCTCAAACAATAACTCAGCTCAAGGTCGGCGAAAGTAGCAAGCGATTTCGATTTCATTGCCACCAGCTGTTTTAACATCTGGACACTATAAAGTCCTGCTTTCAGTTTCCAGGTTCCTACCTGTCTTGCCATAAATATGTTTACAAAGAAATGATCGTTTTTTTCTATTACCTACATAATTTATTGTAATAAATGTTTTTATCACAATAAATTATGTTATTTTACAAATAAACGACCTGTTTGGTATAGTGGTTAGAAACCCTAACTGCTATACCAAAGGTCGCTGGTTCGAATTCCGCTGGGGGCATATGTTTGTATGATGAATGCGGACACGTATACCTGAGTTATGGATGATTTCATAAATACATATATAAATGAAAAACATCCATAACTAGGGTACACATAGTTTGAATTCATCATACAAACATTGCGCCCAGAGAGATTCGAACCCGCGAGCTTTTGGTATAGCAGTCAGAGTTTCTAACCACTACACCAAACAGGTCGTCAATAATGGTGTACCGAATAAATACATACAGTCACGACCTTTATTTATCCCAAATGGGGTGGTCAGAGATATCCAAACAATAGTGTTTGGGTGTTCCAAACATTAAAAGTTTAATGATTAAAACAACATCCACGGTTCATATCGCCGTAGAAACATGCAAATCTATAGATGATTTTTTAACCGCGTAAAAAATTCGTATGTAACGTAATTTTGCAAACTAAATAAAAATTATGACACATCAATCGCCGAATTTCCACCAAAAAGTTTATTTTCACATTTGCTACAATTTACATTATTATTACAAATTTTTATTTAGTTTGCAAAGTTCGTTTATTTTCGTCTTGGATCAGCCTCTCGAGCACCACTCGGGCTCCAACAAAAAGCAACACAACTTTATCATGGTCTCAAACAATTCCATCACTCAATGTTGGCGAAAGTAGTCTTTGGTTCTTGATTTCATTGACACCTAACCAGTTGTTTCTATTGGCAGGTATGGGATTCCACAACAACTCTATTGGAATGTACGTGTAGGTTTCATTGTGTTGCAGCCGCTTGAGAATAAAAACTGCAATTCTATTTGTATTTTAATCTCTGGGGTTTAACAAAATTCTGTTCAACATCTAAAAGGTTAAAATAACTTTAACAAATACAATGGTTTAATTCGTCAGAGCACGCCTCGGAAGAACAGTGTTAAAGAAAGCAAGCAATGAAATCTTAATTTAAAATAATACTCCTTAGCTGCCCGTGGGCGGTCTAGATAGAGGAGGTACTATACCGGCCAACAAAAACACAGAAGTTGTTCCGTGTGAAATGGTATCTGATGAAATAAACGGTCAACCTGTGGTCGTGTTTCCTTCCTTCCATTGGCTCACCGCATAGTTCCGCCGTAGGACTGTCACTTGATTTATGTTAGGTACTTACCTACTATTGGAAACGTGAGTAGAAACAGAACAGTATAAACTAGTGATTTACAAGACTACTGCACGCTTTTGTCAAGTTCTTCAAGAGCTTGTAGAAGTCCATTAACTTTGACTTTTTTTGCATGAATTCTTTGAACCTTAGTAATCTTATTAAGAAGGTCATTGGTTCAAATTATAAAACAGAGGATGTAATTGTAAATTAGTGCGGGTTCTAGTGTCGTCACTATTATAACTGTATCTATTGCGTACAGTCAATCTAACAATCTAATCTAATCAATCATCATCAATAATCTAATCTAACAATCTAAAATCACGTGTATGAAAAAGAAGCACAGGGGGTGAAAGAATGGGTGTACTTTCCATATCCCATATTTATGTACTAAATTAGACCACCTACTCTCTCGCCTTGAAGGTGTTCAAAAGCATAGTGAATAAGCATATACTGAGATCGCACTACGAACATTAAGTCGATACATTCCATCTGGTGAGATTATGGGCCAACTCATCTCTAATCAATCATAAAAAACTTACTTTGTTAAAAAAATAACAAACATATCAAATCAATTAGTACGTAAGTATCAAGTACGTACTTATGTAACATTTTACCACATTGTAAAAATCTTAGAAAGCTGGCACCAATAGCACAGTGAATATAAAAATATACAACAGTTGCATTTCACAAAGATAGATAAAGACTCATAAAGTTTGAAATATAACGGATGATAATCGAGATAAAAGGAAACTGTTATTCTGTTCCCGAGAGGAAGTGGCCTATCGTTCATTAGTGGCCGCTGACAAACAAACATTACATTTAACTTTATAACAACTTTTAAGAGAATAGTTAAAAAGCGATATTTACATTCCAATCTGATTTCGAAATAGCTACTTCCTTTTACACTTTCTACAGTTTTCCCTTTCGAATAGATAATTAGGTTGATACTTGAGATGTTAATTGGAGACATCATCATCATAGCTACAGGACGTCAACCTACTTATTAACAAAAATATACGATTAAGAGGATTTATTCCGTCCAGAGACGCCCCTCATTAGATAAATTAACACTTTCGCGGACACTGAATGTCTATAGACATTATAACAAAACTTCTATTGTGTGTGGTTCACTGCACGTGAAAGAGTTAAGATTTCTTTTTAAATACAGAATAAACCAAAAAAAATAAGATAATTATAAATAAACGCTCTTAAAGAATACGACATATGGAAGAAACAGAATTTGATATTATCCAAGCAGCGATTCACAAAATAGTTTATTATTTATTCGACAAATATCAATAATTATTCTACAAGTAATAATGCACTTAATGGTCGTTCATAAACCAGATAGAAACTTAGAACATAAATAATTGAACCTAAAGAAATTCGTAACAACCGACTTGAGTTAGATTCCACTCTCTAACTCCGAACTGCGTCATCAGTTCATACCCAAACTCTTAATCTTAAGCCTCGTGATAAATCCTATCAAATAAAAAACAATTGATTGATAATGATAAAAGTTTGATGAACATACATAAATTAACACATACGAGTAATAGTAGCTCCTCCGTTTTAGGAGTCGGTTAAATAGGAGATGTGAATGCAAAAAAGTGATCGGTAAGAGTCCTATATACAATGTATTAGTTACAGTTTGTTTGTTTGTAAACGCTTTATTGTACAAAAAGGCAATACATTAATTTTGCATTGATACAGAAATTGAGTACAACGGCGGACTTATCCCATAGATGGATTGCTTCCAGTCAACCATAGGGTTAGTTAGAAAACAGTAGATTGGGCGTATACAAATTACAGCAAATTCAAACAGTATGTAAGATGTAGACATGCTAAATTCTTTTTTGTCTTAAATTTTTTAATTTGCACTCAAGTGTGTTCTGTGATAGTGACGCTTCTTAAAATTGTTGATCTCTACCACTCTTAAACTAACAACCGGTGTACCACGTAAAAAATATTTCGTTCGATCGTTAAATTTGGTACTAAGTAAGTACACAAGAAGTAAGAATAAGGAGATAAACGTCTAATGGATAGACGTATCGAGTTATCATAATTTACTTCTAGGGCGCTTACGTGGTACCAAATTTTGCGATAAAAAGCAAGCGAGCTGAACAGTAAATTTTATCGAACGCAAAAATTTTTACATGGCTACCCTGCTGGTGATACAACGGTCATAAACATTAAAAATGAGCAAGCTCCATTTATGATTACTCATAAAAGTTCTTATTTATCTTTATTAATATTATACCTATAGAGCGCAAATTAATACAGTTTTCAAATTGCCCTCAAGGAACGTATTTTAATTTCACCTTTAAGTTTTGTTATGGGTGCATTAAACGAGAGACACATAAAAACATCTAAATATCTGTGTCTTTGATCATCTACCAAGGACAACCCACTGGGAAATTGAAATCCCACTGCAATTAACTCTGTATTATCACATTCGGCAGTATTTTAGATAAAAAAGTATCACCTATAAAATATGCAAAAATACAATCCGAATAAAAAGAAGCTAAGAATTTTACAAAACGTACGTTATAAGCTTCTTTTTAAAACGTCAGTTGCCGTATGCTTAATATTTATTTTATTGGGTTTGCCTTTTTAAAACAAGGGTCCAGGCCAAATCGATACATTTATTGGTCTCTTCCACATGTTACATAAAGGTTGTCAAATAAATCACTACCTTAATAACACCAAAAAGATACTGTTAGTATATTTCGAAACGATTAAGATTGGACAGGACTGGATTGAGAGAAATTTAATTTATACGTTATTTTAACCGTCTAATGAACTAAGTGGCTGATATTAAGACATAAATAAATTATTAAGTATCACTATTTGCAGATTTAAATTCTTTATGCCGTATACATGCGACCACCCGTGGTTACTATTGCTTCAAAAGTAACCTCTAACCCTCGTAATGGCTCAAGTTACGAGTGGAATAACATAACTAGGAAAGTTCGCATGTGGTTCACGTCAAATCTGCCGTCAAGTAGTAAAAATGTCTAAAATCATTATAATTATAGAAATTTAGCTTATGTTGTTTTATTTTAAAATATTTTTTTTTCTGGTTAACTGGATACGCGTTTGACCACAATCTTACCTCATGGTAAATGACGATGTGGTCGAAGTTGAAGCACGCGATACCAGTAAATGCCTATTCATTCTACTTTTGAATAACCAAATGTCTAATCTAACTAATATTACAAATGCGAAAGTTTGGATGTTTGTTTGTTGGATTTGGATGAATTTTGGTATATAGGTAGAAAATACCCTGGGTTATATTTTTTATCCCGATAAAATTAGTAGTTCCAGCGAGATTAACAATAATAATTATTCCACGCAGGCGAAGCCGCGGGCGGAATGCTAGTAAATAATATAAGGTTCTTACATGGAGAATGACGTATGAGATGGAAAAGATCGTATTTCAAGAATCCTATTCTATCTTTACTTTTATATTCATATTCATACATAAACAGACATGTATAACTACTTACCTACAAACTACCGTTTATTATACATCATTTTATATTTCTTTCATCATTATTAGATTCAGATCATTTATTTGTAATAGTTTTATAATGTCTAATAATCAAAATATTTAACAGACTGTTAATGGTCTAATTCTATTCAGCCCATACTAGTACACTGCGGCACATAAATCTCTCCCAAATAGTGCCACTGAAAACGATTGTCGATTCATTTTTATTAACAACGTGTTAGCGCTTAACTTCAATCACACCTGATGTTAAGTGAAGATAAAACCGAATATGGAAGCGATCTCACCCGGAACTCCCAACTTATTTGAAGGCCTGGATATCTTAGCTCAAAAAGAATGATTGTCATTCGATTGCTGTTATCCGATTGCAATCTAATAACACTCTTGCAATAGAATCGGAACAATCTATAGTTGGATTAGTTTTCCCATCACTAGTTTGTGCTACTAAATAACTGTGTCGTATGGTTTATGGTACAGAAAAGGACTTATGAATACTTTTGTTCTTCTGGGTGACATGAGTACACATTAGTGATAGTCATTGTGTGAGACAATTTGTGATGGTCTTTTCGTGTGCTCTAGTCGAGTGATTAGGGCCAATACTATCGTGAAAGGTGAGGCGAAAGACATCAACAGCACATAAGAGTGTTTACCTGCTCCGGAGAGCACGGTAAACATGCTGTTCTAAGACAAGTTGACAACCTGCAGCGGCGGTGGCGGCGGCTTGAACGCTATTGGATAGCCATTATAATCTGGTACTAATCCACCGATCTGCACTGGGGCTATCGCTTGAGGATTAAGGCCGCTTTACCATTTCTAGCGACATAAAAAAAATTACTTATCATAGGAAAGTGTTCAATCAGTACTTTTATCACAATTGAATTTAAACGATATCATTGCTCATCGTGAGGTTTCTGAAAATGTATCTATATTGCAAAGGAGACACAGTATGCAGCAAACGTGTAAAGAACTTCTAAATAATTTTCAGGTGGTTTTTTTACACAGGCGAGTTTTTTTATTTAATTTTTACAAGCTTTATTTAGTTGTCCGTTTCAAAATTTGGAAATAATTTTTCAACCACTTATTGATATTTGATTGAGCTGAAATTTGGCACATTTATGTAAGTTCGATGACAATGCAATATGGTATGATACAGCTGATCAGATGATGGAGCCGGCATGTAGGAAATAGAACAAGATAGTAGGAAATAGAACAAGGTAGTACACATGATGACGAGGCAGAGCCAGAAGATTGTCACTGGAACTGCTTGATAGAGTTTATGTTACTCGTCTTTGTACTAGAATATATGTGATAATCATGATGAAGTAGTATTAGCTGATTATTACTTATCGAATCCTCTTTCGTAACATCCCGTCGGGTTACGTCGAACGGAGGTGTCTAAGTTTTATGACATCGCTCATTCCTTGAGTCACTTAGCGCATACCTACGAAAGTCGATGGTAGACACTAAAACGTTTCGAGGTCCAATCGTCAAGCCCATGCGAAATTCGGACCACACCCAGCGGCTTATGACAAAAAAGCTTACGAGTAAATTGCTTAAATCGCCACTTATTAGCGTCTTCTTTTATCATTGTAAAGCCATTTGCGCATCGTTATGAATCAAAACAGTTCATGAGTTAAGTGCATTTAGTACACACAATTATGTTAATTAAAGCGTCGCAGTACAAAAGAGATTAATAAAAGTAAAAGTGACGAGGCTTCCAGGATAAGTAAAGGAGTTATGGAACAATTAACTCCCAAATTCTGTGCAGCTATCAAAGGCACAGGATTAGTAACATATTCAAAAGTTTGAACAAGGGGATATACGGATTATAAGTCGCTTTAGTCGCAAAATTTTGACAAATTTAAATTGAAATCATAAATGTGTCATTCAAACAAATAACAAGCCATATGTCTACCCTGTGATCTCCTGCTGTTGCAAAATTAATCTCACGCCTGTGAAAAAAGACGTACACCGCCTCGGTGGACAAAAATTAATCCCTTTGTGCTCACAAAGGTTGCACTTAAAATTAACTTTTCGTCAAATCTTCCTAAGATCCATTTCCTCGAACAAATTTCTGCCTTATTCGTGCAAGAACAGATCTTAAATTTGCAACGCTACAATCAATTCGCAGCGAATATGACATATTTATTTTACGAAATCCAATTTTCTGCTGACGTCTCATCTGTCGACTTTAAACATCCGAGACTATGGGACTGTCTACTCGGTTTCACGCTTATTCTTCACCGACAATCTTTACTTTATAATAAAACCTATACAAATTGGAAATATTTCGTTTAAAATTATAATATTAACAGTCATTCAGAGGTCAATTGAAACATTACTTGGATGCATTTAAAATTACCTACCAACTTTGCATGACAAACACATTTTTCAATTTAAAGATTCAGATGTTTTCTTAATTTGGTTAATGCAGCTACTAAAGTCAAACGTTAAATTCAATTTATTTATCTGATCGTATATTTCAATAACGTACCGAATGCGATCTTTTGGAAGTAATTTTATCGGACCCACAAAAGAACGTATAAACAGTTTAGCGAATTCATTATGGAGTCCCACGGCCGATGACGTATGTAGGTGTCACAACGGTACATTTATTTATTGCTCCATAACTCACATAAAATTCTAAGCTCCCGGTATAACGATAGTATCTTGAATTCCTACCGTACGGCGAGCGACGCCGGCGCAGCGCTGCGCGCTCGAACCGTAGCAAACACGTAAGAAAGAACGATTTTTACGAATTCCTAAGCCGCTTAACTTTAAGGTTAACGAGACTCTTTTGATTGTGAATCAAATATTTAGAATTAATATTCAAATTAGCTTATTAAAATTTATTCTTAGCGCTACATCGGCCCTAACTGTTGGTTGCATGGTAGATAGTGTAATACAGCTTGAATATATGGCGGGTATATAGAGCTATGCAGAAACTTTATGGTCCTCTGCGAAACATGATACGGCTCCGCTAAAACGGAACATTTGATGTGGATGAAACTATTTACGCGGTCGATAAGTGCTTTGATTTATTAAGACAATAAAGTCACATGAAATAAATTGAACTCGAGTCAATTTGCATAAAACTTGCAGTTATATCGTGGGAGGTGGGAAATGTATTAAAGGTAAATGCGATAAATAGTTTAGAACTTGTATTATTCGATCAATTTACAAAATGATATAGAGAGACGATGCATTATAGGAATAAATTGAGAATTATTTCAAGTAAAAACTTTCATAATCACTTTATTTTAATCTGACTCGAATAACCTTTCAAGAAGTAGCAAAATTTTATTTTGCTACTTCTTGAAAGGTTAACTTATTAGGATGTCAAAAATATTATCATACTAGCTTTCCGCCCGCGCCTACGCTTGCGTGGAAGAACTTTATCGAGGGAACTAGTTTATCCCGCGGGAACTACTCACTTTATCGGGATAAAAAGTGTCCTGTCGTAATCCACGAAATTTGACGACCTGTTTAGTGTAGTGGTTAGCAACTGTGACCACTATACCAAAAGGTTGCGGGTTCGAAATCCGCTAGGGGCATATGTTTGTGTGATGAATACGGACATGTGTACCCGAGTTATGGTTGTTTTCATTTATAATAAGTATTTATTTACAAAAAACAATGTAGGTATTTATGTAGTATATAAACCATCTGGTATCCACAAACAAGCCAATAGTTGCTTTCTAGCTAGATGGCGCTGTGTGTATGTCTAAGGATAATTATTACTATTATTTATTATTTAATCCAGGGTATATTCTACCTATATACCCAATTTCATCCAAATCCGTTCATCAGTTTCACCGTGATAGAGCCACAAACAAACAAACATCCAAACTTTCGCATTTATAATATTAGACTAGTTAGATTTTAACGCCGGTCCAACAAAGACAACCCAGAAGGTTCTAACAAACTTTTCAACAATAGTTTTTCGAAAGACAGTACTGTCCAGTTGAAAGGCATATAGACAATCACGACTACAACAATGACTATTGTTCCATAATATGCCTCTGGTACTTGATGCTGTAACTATTTCTTGCCTGATTGACTACCCTCCTTCTAGAAGCAAGTATCAGTTTAATAATAATCTCCACGCCTCCAAAAACCAAACAAATTACACCATGCTCATAACTAACCATTTACTCGCACCAAGTCCCTTGTCAATCAAACCGGTCGATTTGGGATTGTCGCTCATAGTCGCCGAGTGGCAGTCGCCTAATCTGGACCGGCTCCTTTGACGTTCAATTACAATCTACTTATTAGTGTACGGAGTGGTACAATCCGGATTAAGCTAAAAGGCTGTTATGTAGATGCTGGTCCGAGTGTCAGTGTTGATTGGAAAGGTTAAGGCTATATAGGGATTGGGAGAATCTGTTAGGAAGTTTATGTATTTAGCTATACTTATCTACGTCAAGCGATTCATTTGCTTCGTGAATACATGGTTATGACTTATTATTATTATGAAAAGGAAATAGCGCAGATTCACAGTTGGTAGGTGTGTGAAATGGCTTTTATGCTGTGTTATTTTCAATACCTATGACTATGTCACATTTCGCAAGAAGATCTCCATAGCACTATGGCCATTTATACACTAAATTAGAAAAAGAACCCCTAATTGTCAACTGCTTAACGTACACGTGCAAAAATAAACTAACAAATTGCCTATTTAACACAGGGAAAATACGGTTTGAACTCGGAAAACGAATAAGGGCGAAACATTTAATAAAGTGTTGTAAATGTAGCAACAATTGCTAAAAATTAAGCATTTACAAGAAACACAAGTGCTAAGTAAGTAACTAAATAAGCTAAAGTTGAAAAATTTGTTTCTTAAAAAAAAAGATTACCATCTTAAATTAATACCCATCGTATTTCTTTAAATACAATCGTTACAAAATATTAGTTCTCATTTTTATTTCTTAAGCAATGCAGCTCGACGACTATTTCAGCTAAAACACATGCATGTCTAACTATAGCATGCTTAGTTTTTTATCCATCAATAAGTTAACTGTGTTTAACAAAAGTCTACCTAATTAAATGTCAGTTAGTATTTATTGTTATTAAGATACAAATTAAAAATAGGGTTTATAAAAAAGTCTCGACCTAGCGCTTGTTTTTTTAGGCGTAATTACTCAAAATTACATCTCTAATATACACCTATAAGATGGCAATTATATAAGTCGGTTCTGAATTATGTCTAGCTGAGCAAATTTTTTACTGTATTTTCCCTGGGCTAATTTTCTAGGGACTGGTTTGACACAGAAACATTGCATTTGATGCAAGACACACACGACACACACGACACACACACATCTCCTTCTTTTTCATTTGTCGCTTTTTATTATTCTACTTATAGTATTTAATTAGTTTATACTCTGTTTACAGATCTTGATGAGGAGACTAGCTCTCACAATTCCCTGCGGAATCCTAGTGTGGGAATTCGTGGGCTTGAAAATTTGATAATAAGGTTCAGATAAATAAACAAACAAATACAAATAAAATTCACACTAACACATCGTAATCAATCATTTAAAAGAAAAAGATTAGTTGTCAAACACTCGCAAGTATCAGTGTAAATACTTTTATTCCGTCCTAATATTCTCCAGAGTTCTCAAGTTATCACAATTTTTTCACGATACGAGTAATGCTAAAATATTGTTATCAATAAAAAATGTTTTGATAACAATATGCATTTTGTCTATATAATTTAACCTTGGGCCGAGATATGTCAAAGCTCTTTGTTATAAACAAATTACTTTTACAATCTTTCCAAAATAGAAGGGAAATAGATAGTTATATGAAAGGGATAGATAGGTACTTTGAGTATATTGCTAAAAGAATAAATTCAAATACAAAATTGTTTATTTCAGACACAGTAGTCCATAAGTGTAACAACGTTCTTATTTCCTATAGTGTTACTACATAAAATTGTTGTGTGTGTAAATAGAGTCAATGTTAGTAATAAAAACAATATGTCATTCACATTCATCATAATTTCATTAACTTATAGGGGATAAGCGTAACCTAACCTAGGGTATAAAGAGCCAAATGAAATGATTATGGTGAATTACGTTATTTTGATGAAATCATTGTTATACTACTCATTTAAGGAATTAAATAGTACCTACAAATATTAAGAGTACGGGTGTCTACTCACCTCATTCGTATTGAACCTCACAGGTGAATATGTATAATAACAGACACCAGTGGCTCCTCAAATATAAAACATTTTATATATGAAAAACTTGCGAATGTTAACGATCTCAAACCGAAAACCACTCTGCTCACCCCGCAATTTAAAAACTTCCAAAGAACCAGATGACGCTAAAACCCACCCCGCATACGAATACAGTATAAAAATACAATAATGCATGTTTGGAAGCGTAAATACAGTTATAGGAGACGTAGAGTACTGGAATGGGTTAATCTCGTATTACGCTTGTTCAATTCGTCCAGGCACTTACTTACGAAATAGTTTTCTTTCTATTGACTCAGTGAC
The DNA here is from genome assembly GCA_949316235.1 of Oegoconia quadripuncta. Lineage (NCBI taxonomy): Eukaryota > Metazoa > Arthropoda > Insecta > Lepidoptera > Autostichidae > Oegoconia > Oegoconia quadripuncta. The sequence goes on from OX438743.1 coordinate 14,995,180, forward strand.
CTGTTTTTTTTTTTATATAAAAAACGTTTATTTTGATTTTCTTTTTAGAGTTACAATATGAATAGAGTTATGCACGACGGGTTCGTACTTGACCTCAATCACTCCCGATGTTAAGTGAAGATGAGGTCGACCCGACTAATAAATAATATATGGAATTTGAAGAAAAATCAATGCATGAAACCAACGGTATTATGTAGAAAAGGCAGACTGTCTGTAAAAAGGCATTCAAAACTCAAAAAAAAAAAAAAAAAATGTTTATTTTCATTTACATAGATACTTAACATTTTTAGTGTTGGGGTTTTAAGTATATTTATACTTGTGTTAGAAAACCCCGCTCTTCCATAACAAAATAAATGAAAAAAGTAAATTAAAAATAAATTAAAATATAATTGGGCATTGGAGATTTAAAAGGCACAAGGCTTTTTCAACTAAGTTCTGAGAGTACTCTTATACTTTCTGACTTCCCAGCCTGTAGTAAACACTGGTATTCGGGGTCTTATTGAGGTCAAAGGCAAACTTACTTAAGGAAACTTGAATAATCTTTATGTTATTTATTAATTCAATCAGAGCGACTAAATAATAAACTTAGCATTAAAATACTTTAACTTACTACAAGTATTGTAGTAAGTTAGTTTTTTTTTTCTTTTATGCGCTCAATACAGCTTTAGAAGGAAAACAAACTTCATCGTCATCATCACATCAGCCACAGGATGTCCATCGCTGAACATAGGCCTCCCCCATAGAATTCCAGAGCGACTGGATGGAGTGGCCTGCGTCTAGCAAAACAAACTTACCAAATTATATTTAAACATCGACATGACGACCTGTTTGGTGTAGTCAGGTTAAATAGGCATCTTCTGGGAAAGCTCGTTCCATCGTAGACCTTGTCTCGACATTAGTCCAGATTAAGGTCAAGAGCGATCCCATTCTAATTAAAAAAAAAAAAAAAAGTGGTTAGAAACTCTGACCAATATACCGAAACGTGTTCGAATCTCCAATAACAAACTTTGACCTACAATGGCAACGAAATCGCGCTAAAATTCTGCGAACCACCGTGTGTTCACAGGACGCGTCACAGGTTAAGGAATACGTGGTGAAGCAAAGGAACCCGATGCCCTGGCAGTCCAGTCCAATATTCAGTACCTATTTTTTATTAAAATTAATCAACATTTTACTTAACATTTACCAACAGTGCCCCTAGTGAACCACTTGATTCTTTACCAAATTGAATTTGTAGCGACTGGGAACGACCCGGTCAGAACTTTGTGTATCGCGTCCCTATCGGTAATGGGTACATCCCGTAGGAAACGCGTGACATGAATAGAGACAGTCTCACTCAGATTCCAAGGAATACGGCGCGACGGTGAGATGCGTCGCGCATAATGCCCTCGGCTTGTTATCGATATTTCTGAAAAAGTTTTCTACGAACCTTGCACGTTTTTCGTTAGCCATTAATAAAAACAGGCGGAAACGTGACGTGGCGATATTATCGTTGTCTCAAAAGTCAAAACTCGTAACGACAAACTTCCATTTAGCAACTCTCAGGTAGTAAAGCTATACTTATTTTGTGGTAGCATTAAATAATTTACATATTGTAAGTACTTAGTAGACAGAATAAATACTAAGTGCTGTGTGAATTCGGCACTCCAATAGAATAGAACCAACCCATCTCTTCCTGTGGGTGTCGTAAAAGGCGACTAAATGACTTTCCGCCAAAAATATTCATAGATTTGCACGTTTCAACCGCAATGGGCTCACCCCCTGTCACGTGTGCATTTCTGTATATTACGTCAGATGAACCGTGGATGTTGTTTCAATCATTAATCTTTTGATATTTGGAATGCCCAGACGTTAATATTTGGGATATCTCTTACCACCCCATTTGGGATAAAGGTCGTTATGTATGTATGTAATAAATACTAACATACACAATACTTCACAGAAAAGTTAAGGAAGTAGATGTCTGCTGAAGCATATAAATTAAATTAAAATAAACGTTATTAACAAACGACTATCCGCATTACACAGAAAGCCATAAATAACACTATACTTGCAACGCATAATTACTTGGATAATACAAATGAAAAGTGCAACCGAGCGCACGTACCTGCGATGTCTACTCTCGATTATTTATTGCCGTTTTATCTCGTTGCAACCGTCCGCGATAAAAGAAAAGAAATGTCAGGGTCCCCGTGATCGCGATTATCGCGATGCGATCATTGAAGCACCTCTACATAACCCCACAGACCCTCACACGTCACATACATCCCAAGCGCTCTGCTTCATAGCATCTCCAAATCGTATATACATTGGTAACGTTCAGACATCAGCAGCAATGGTTGTAGTTCACAGCAATATTCACTAGTTGCCATAAATAAGGTGGTAAGGGAATGCGGTAAAACAAAATACACATTGCAAAGACTTAAAAGCCTACTCCCTTACAACTTGGTTGTATTGGTAGTCAGTCAATGACTGGGAAGAAAGGCTTGCTCGCATGCCGTGTGCCTTCATGTTGGCTTTGGGGACAGTCGGGATCATTGTGTAGGGTATGTCCTTTTAATTAGCACATGTAAAGCGAGATTATCAACCTGCCCTGTCAATTCGTGGAGACAACTGAATAATGACAATCTGGAGCTATTTAAATATGTTTGTAAGATAATACTATATCGTAAACTAGTAATTATATTTTTACTTAAACAAGCTAGTCAAGTTTAAGAAAGGTATTGGACAGGACAATTGGAAGATGTTCAGCTGTCTCTTAACAACAAGTTCCGATGGAACCATTTTGAACAAGGATTATTAAGGATGTGTATACAGTTTATCTTCAGATAATAAATCACTGTATTACGCCATCGGTGGACAATGTGTTTTCACAAACGACATGATACAAAGCTTAGATACTAAGAAACACATATAACATTAATGCAGGTTATTTTGCCAAGTAAGTAATTTAGGCCAAGAAGCGTAGCCAAATTGTCCAGTGACAAGGCAGCCAAGTAAACCCGGTCAGCACCTGGCACTAAAGGAGCAAGCCAAACGCAAGCTGTTGTCTGGTCGCCAACTTTTAAATTAACTTAGCTACGAATCCATGATAATAATGCTCAGTGTTTACCATGAAAAGAGAAAATTATGTATAAGAAATAGATTTTAAAGCAAATATTGTTTATCAAGAGGAAATGTATTCTAGTTTATATAAAATCATATTAACCGGCTCCTACATGAAAATTCTATGGTTGCTAAATTACAGAGTCTTGAACACCGTCGTATTTACAGGATGCGTTTCAGTGAACGTGCATTGGAGTTGTGCAACCCATCGCCATTCAATCTTACTAGGCACGGGGAGGGTTGCCTTCTACCCGTATGTCGTTGGACGCTGGGCGCTTTCAACCGGTCGCCCTGGTAATCTATGGCGGGGGCTATGTAGAGAAGTGTGCTGATATTATGATGACGATGATGATGTATGTCGTTGACATGCCCTACATTCAAACTAAGCGGTTTGGCACTTCATTCGAGTGAACAGCCAAGCACCTTCAAGAGCAGGGTCAATAGGCGTGCTTCATCTTGGACCACATCATAATTTTCCATCGGGAAAGATTCTGGTCAAATGCGTAGATGTGATATGGATTGACTGCATAGTCAATCATAAGCCAATACACGTCATATGTGCAAGCCAACGATCAGCGCGCGAGCCAAGTACTTCACAATTTCTTGTCCAATAAGCAGTGTTCCTCATATTATTTTTCTTCATAATTCAGTGGAACCATCTAAGCTCGAACTCCACATTTTCAGACGACGCGATCCTCCAAATGTGTTAAATTAGAAGATTATTTACCTCTACCTTACCTTTTAATTTTGTATTATTTGCTGTAATTACCCATTTAGCTCAAAATGGATCAAAAGTCATTCTTTTTACTAAATGTGGGATACAAATATATCATTTATTGAAGTTTTTGAGGCAAACAAAAGAGCCCTCGACGTTACCACATATTTTTGGGTCAAACTACTTTAGGTCATTAATTTTTGCCATTGTCTCGAAAAGAAGAAGATTTATTGAAAGTCAACAAAAGTGTTTTTTAAAACTATATCGCTTCACAAGTTGTTATATGGTTAAGGAGAAGACGTTACAAAAAAACTCCGTAACAACACTTCACTAGTCGGTATTTGTAATCACTAGATAGTGTAGAATTAAATCGCCAAAAATTTGCAAAACAACGCATTTTCATTAATTTTAGACATCATGTTTCATAGTAACATTTGCTGTTAAAAAACTACACAATCGATATCTAAATAGAAATAGTGTTACTTTTAATTTTTCAAACCATCCGGGTTCGATTCCCGAGCTGAGTACAAGTTTTTTTTTATTGATAAAATCGATGACATGTCTCCTGAAAACAGATCTTCGTATCTCTTATAGTTTCAGACATTCCTATACTTACTGATCTAAGTTTTATACCCTGTATATTATATTTGTAAAAAATAATTGCAGTCGCTAATCTTCTATATAAGTATACAGCTTCACAACTTTATATTAGGGTTATAGGATCGTGAACACAAGGGCATCGACCAGTGATGGGCAGCAGCGTCATTGGTGCTACACCTATGACGTCATGCAGCGTCAAAAAAGAAATGTGCGATCGTCCTTCCACTTACTCAACCCAAGAGCAGTGAGTGCTGTACAAATAGTGCCAGGGTGAATTTACATCTAGCAGTAGATTAACGGTGACTGTAATTACAAGCTATTTAAGTAGGTATGTTCTTAAATGCTTCTTACAACAGTCTTGTGACCGGTCTCAAGTAACCGTGTTGATTAATAAACCTAACTTGAGACCTGAAAAGCACTTGCATACTGAAGCAGTACTCACATGAGAGGTGCGAAACGAAACTCAAGACTATCATTCATTCGCCGCTGAAGCGAATACTTAGGAAGTGATCTCAGCTAAGTAGACCTCAAGATTGGTTTATAAATTAGCAAGGAGCTTGAGATAGCGTCAACTGTTTAAGACGCATCTCGGTTGATACAGCCTCAAGACTTCTATTGAGATTGATTTATTAATACCGGCCTAAAATTGACTGAAATATAGCACTTTCTGAGGTCCGCCTTTGTGTTCAGATAGTTCGACTCCTTACAAAAAGTCACAGAACAAAGTTATGTATTCGAATATTAAAAATTCAAAAGTCCTGGAACGTGTCTTAAAAGATCACGTTTATGAAATATTAAATCTAGTTCTATCGACGGTGAGGATCTCGTCTACCGAGAAAGACATTATGCGAGCAGGTGCGCGCGCGCAGCGCCGGCACCCACATGGCTAGCGGAGGGCTTTCGAAACCATTATCATTCCTTGCGAAACATGCTCGTCACTATCTGTCTACCCATCATCACGACTCGACAATTTACATATAATGACTATTCAACAATAAACAACGAAATGAGACGCCCAACTTACGACATAATTTAATTTTTCGTCTTATCAAAAATGTGACTAAGTAACATAAAAACTGTCAAGTAAGTTTCGGGCCTCGCGCAATGAATGTTCCGTGCCAAAGCATTTTGACACTGTAGATATTCTGATGTAACCAGCTAGATAAATATTTTTGAAAATATAAAGTGACGAATAATAATCGACCGACTTATGACTTGTAGTTGCGTTCGTAAAGAGTTTATAGAAAGTCCATACAAAATGACATTATGTCGATTGCAAAATACCATTGTATTTTATACTAAAGGGTGAATTTGAATTCGTATAATTCCCATCACATGGTGACGCCACTCTTGATTACGTACAACTTTCCAAAAGGAACCATAGCCGAATTCGATCAAGAAATTTTCGATTAACCATACAATGTAAACCATTCTGAAACCAACTTCAGTAGAGAAGTCCAACAATTTTCGGCTGGTGACAGTAGATAGACTTTACGACTCCACTTCTGATTACGAACAACTTTCCACTAGGAACCATAGACGAATTCAGCTGAAAATTGTTGGACTTCCAGGTGTTTTCAGAATGGTTCACTTTGTATGGGTAATCGAAAAATTTTTTAATCGATTTCGGTTCCTTTCTTTTGGAAAGTTGTTCGTAATCAAGAGTGGCGTTACCAGGCAAACACGAATTCAAATTCACCCTGTATATATTCTGACTACAAAACGCTATCAGTAGCGTAGACATGGTCCTTTGCTAATTTTACTTTTTATCAAAAAAAGTCTGATAGTGCGGAACACTTATTATCACGGTCCCGGCGCACTTGGTTTTTTATCTGCTCAAATTATTTGAACAGTGAAATGAGGGGGCAAGGCCGGGGTTACTCGGTCGGGGGAGTCAATTGCCAGGGGGGATGTGAGTGATATAAATCTGACTAGGTGTCCCATATGCTATTATAGGCAGTAAACTTTAAAATTAAAGAAACCTTGCGAGAAAAATAAAGCATTTAACAATTCTAAAGAACTAAAAGTAACCAACCAAGGCTCATCTTCTTTTACACTTTCGTCTAATTTGAGCTTGCGAAAGCAGTAAATAAACCTTAGAAGATTTATTACAACATTTCGTTTATTTTGACGAACAAATTGAACGCTCCGCAAATTGAGTCCAACTAAATCTTGAGTTGACATCCCATTTTACGTAGCATTTGCCGCATTTGAGAATCGAGGCCAACGTTTCAAGAGCGTTAACTTGAGTATTTTATGTGCGCATACGTCACTCTGTGTGACATTGTCGTGTCGTAGACACTCGGACGAGACATCACAACGTCCCAAAATAAAATGCGCACAAAATGTTGTTAGTTAACTACCTAAGCTTCTTCCTCGTTACCTCAAAGAAATAAATTAACTTTGACCCCACAATGGCCGTTGTAAATATGTAAGTTTATATGACAGGATGAATTTACAACACTTCAGACTTAACTGCAAACAAGTTTTGTCTTAAAATTTAAGCATTGACTTTTTATGACGTTGTTTACTTAGACAGACATCGTTTGTTTCTTGGAAATAAGTTTAATGTTATTAACATTGTTAATTTTTTTTTGCACCAAACATTTAACGAAAACGTCAAAGTACAACTAAGGAATTCTATTTTTAAACCCCAACGAAATATAACAGGTGTGTATTAAACGTCATTTCATTATGTGTGTGTCCAGTCTTTGTCCGAATGTAACCCAATCACGTGCGATTTGAGTACAGTTTTTTATATATTTAAGATTAACGTAGGAAAAAGGTCCTTAGCCATGTTTTATGAACACCGGTTCAACCGTTTCCAAGTCATTTCACTCTTAGGCCCGTATTAATAAACCATTCTCAAGATTGAGAACAGTCTTGTGATCGGTCTCAAGTAAACGTGTTGATTAATAAACCTTACTTGAGACCTGAAACGCACGTGCGTAGAGGTGCTTCGAGTTTCACGTATTAATAAACGAAACTCAAGACTATCATTCATTCGCCGCTGAGGCGAATACTTGAGAAATCATTTCAGATGAGTAGGCCTCAAGATTGGTTTATAAATTAGAACGGAGCTTGAGATAGCGTCAATTTCTTAAGACGCATCTCGGCTGATACAGCCTCAAGACTTGTATTGAGATTGGTTTATCAATACAGACCTTAAGACAGTTGCTGTGTATACTTGAATGATATTATTACGTTTAATTTCTCGGGGTTTTTTTAAATTTTCATTTTATTTTATTCCTATGTAACTTTACTTATTTTAGCTTTGAACATATGTTTAAAGCTAAAATATGCAGAAAAAAATAGAAAGCGGATAATAAAATGCTATGTATGGAGAATATGAGTAGCTTTATAGGGCCGTGAGACTTGGACATTAACACAAAGGGATAAGGAAAGGTTAGAGGCATTCAAGATGTGGTGCTGGAGACGAATGGAGGGAATAAGCTAGAAGAGAACAAATGTAGATATGTTAATAAAACGTAAAGTTGTGTAAAGGAGAAGAGGTGCCAGAGTTGGCCACAGTTGAGAACCGAAGAGGAAAGATGATATGTCGCTTGATACGACACGTGAAATTTTTTTGAAGAACAAAATTCAGGAAAACTTTGAAGGAAAGAGAGGAAGGGGAAGTCCTAGGCCCAATTACTTTAACCAAGTGAAATAAAAGGTGAATGCCATGTCGTACCAAGAGGTTAAATCGAGGGTGGAAAGCAAAGACACGTGGTCATTACTCTATATACCGACAAGAGCTCTTAAATTGAAGAAGAAGAACTTTACTGGCGAAAGAATTAACTCCGCAACAGAATTAAGGAAATCAAATAAATTACTAAACTCGCTGTAAACGTTTTTAGATTAGACATTAACGTCTTTGGTTTAAAAAGGAAACCGTTATCTGTTTTTATTAAAAAAAATAATAAGATTCCACAGCCGAAACGCAAATTAAATATAGACGTTGGAATTCTGGCTTTCTTCCTAACTGCTAATTATCATCTTAATTCGTTATTATGAAGGTGGCTCAGCTACTGTATTTCGGAGAACACAGACATACTTAGCAGGATATTCAAAGTAGGCTGTTTGTGGGCGAATCGAGAGATATCTTCGCTCGATAATGCGCAAGCGACATAAATTATTACCTATACGCCACCATAACTTCATTACAATTCTACATTCCAACTTTTGTAATCGACAGAACAGCGCCTTTGCTTAAACAAATAGCTTAACAGACATAATCACGGTAGCCATTAATAAATAAGAAATTGGTAATACAAGTCGATATGTTGGACGCACGTCTCGTAATCACGAAAGCGAATTTTCATAAATTTCGATCTTTATAAGTCTAAAATCGATTTATCCAAATAAACTTTATCTTTAAAGCAATTCCTATTCACAATCGATTTGTTCCCACAACTTTATGGTTGTTTACTGTAATAATCCCGATATGAGGTATTGAGAATATTCTAGTTTGAATATAAATTACGTTTAGGCAGATAGATAAGTGAACATTTGTGACATAAATCCGAAAATCTGTTGTAATATCTGAAACTGCTTGAGTCAAAACACGTGACATCGATGCAGTGTGATGTCAACTCGTAACCATAACGTACATACGCAAACTATGCAAAATACCATAGTATTACCGTATTACCATAGTAGTACCAATTATTATGACACATTTCAGGCCTAATGGTACATTAGAAGATAATCAATCGGAATTTATATCGCCATCACCAGCAAAAAAAGCAAAGCTAAATGCTAAGCTAGTGCAAATCACATTTTTTTTCATAATTTTAACTGCATCCTTGTATTTCATTATTTTATTTAAAATCGAAGCAAGGATGACGGAGTTCTATACCTATGTGAAAAGGATGAAAGGTCATGACGAAGTTAAAGAATTATGAAGGTTCCTTTAGTAACGCTTAAAAGGAGAATTAGATGCAGTCGGTTTCACATAATATTTCGTAGTTAATGGTAGCTAATTCCTCCGTAAAAACATCTCAAATAATCGTCCAGCTTGGACAAAATTGTAGAGAATTGCGTACTCGCAGGTGCTTCGCTCATGTGACGCCGACTATACCTTCTCTAATTCTACGCGACGTCTTTGCACAGATGTTCTTTCTTATATCACCAGCGCTATTGGGTAGATTTATTAACTAAGATATAATAAGTGCCTTGTTACGAAACCTCGTTAATTTTTTTTATTAAGCATACTCGGTTACCGATTAATAACGGACGAGAAGGAAATTACTCTTAAACACACGAACCTTCCGTCATAACACGATACAAATTACGTCAAATCATGTGGATATTATTTTTTATGACGAACAAGAGCAACATGTGGTAAATTAGAGTCCCTATCATCGGGAACAAAATAAACAACATAACGATGCCACACAGTTTCTCGAGAGTTGAGTAGAAAAAACTTAATGTGTACAAAATGAGTGTCGCGGACTCTCAAATTATCGGTTCGGGGAAAATAGGGTTTTTTTTGGGAACTTTATTAAAAACTATTTTGTAACAACTCCCTTTAGATGTGGTTAGTTTGTATAGAATTACTAATGCACATTCAAATTCTAGGTAATACAGAATGCCGGTAAGTTGTAGACAATATTTCGGTCAATAGGAAATTATATCAACTTACTAGCTTTCCGCCCACGACTTCGTCCACGTGGTTGTCGAAATAAATAGAAATTGAACCCACAATATCCCGATTTTCCCGTCAAAATATACGGGGATCGTGTTTGGGGAGCATGTCAATAACAGCAGGTCATTGGCGTAGAAATCCCAGAAGATCTGCGATAACCAACCCGCCTGCCCAGTGGTGATTAGGGCAGATCCTCCCATGGAAAGCGATGAAAATGACTCCATGGGAGCGGCGTATGTCCAGTACTGGACTTTTATGGGCTTCTAATGCGTTGTGTAATTGGTATTCTAATATTTTACTGGGGTGATATTTCTGACAGTGCCGACTATAAGTAAAAACTCCAATGTGTAAGTTATTCACTTCTGTGTGACAGTTCCTTATACGGATGATTATTGTGCGCTCAGAAACTCCATCATACACTTGTACTACAGCATAATTATTTCTTATACATAATCACTGACTTTTTAACCGACTTCAATCTAAAAAGTAGGAGGTTATATGTTCGGATGTAAGTATTATTTTTATTATGTATGTTCAACGGTAATTCCGAGATTTGGCGGCTGATTTGAGAGATTCTTTTTGTAAAAGAAGGAGGTTACCGTCAAGTTGGTCCCATTGTAATTACTGTATAATCCGTTCGTTAGTTTTTTGGAATTTAGGTAAATAGCAGAATAGCTTGACATATTTAGACGATTGTCTAGGTTTTTGCACACTCACTGTAATAATACAGTTTGGGTTTGTATGGAAAAAAGACTAGAGAAAATTACTAATAAATATGACAAATCGAAACTCATGTCAAGCTGGTATAACTCAATTGCCCATCTAACTGTAGGAAATTGGTAATGGCAAACACGCAAAAATACTAAATAGCAAGTCAATGTTTAGAGCGATTTTAATGTAGATTGATTTACTTTCAACATTGACGCCGACTTCGAAAGTTATTCTTTCATATACTAGAAATACTAATAGTTACGACAGCGAACACAGAAAATAACTGATTAAGTGATACGAGCGTTTCAGTAAGATTATTTTAATTAATTTTAGTGGCTGAAGTCAGTTGTTTTTTTTTTTGTTAAAAAGTTCATCATTCTAAATTTATTACTCAGCAAAACTCAAAATATACAAGTTGCAGGAATTATAAAGACAAAGCGCGCGACATGACTCGTCGAATTCCCGCCCGAAATGTACAATGACGTTTTCAATATTCAAACTAAAATCGTATCGGATTCAGGTTTAAGCTCACAGTCGTGCGTGAATTACGACTAACGCAATGATGGGGATTACACAACTCCGCTGTTGAGTGATCAATAACGCAGTCTGTGGATCTAAAATATGCTAGAAAGGAAAATAAAGTTGGAATTCTGTTCAATAATTTGATTGTTATGACAATGGTATTCTTTCTGATGACACTTCTCTTACCAAAGCAAATTTTAAAGCTTGACATTTAGAATTTTGTAATATTATTCATTTGTTTTATATAACTTTTGTCATTATTTTCTCAAGCGCATAATCATCCCATCTCTCTCGTTCTTGTATCCCGGGTTTGAAGATCCGAGATCTAGTCAAAATTGACGTCGGAACACAATTCCATATAGGTAACAGACTGTTCAGATCAGCTCAAGCTGATAATAATGAAAGAATTTTGTAAACCAATGTTGTTTACATTGAGCCACGGAGGCGGTTAATAGTGATATCTAATACTCCCTTAATTCTTAATTGCCAACAAGACTAAGTATTATATCGTATTATGATACCTATGGCATTTCCATAAGCTTTCTGTAATGTACGAGTAGATGATAGATGATGATAGATTTATACAGCATGGTCGTCCGCCGGATTTGCAATGCGTAAAACGTGTTATCGCTTGGTTGCAGTTTGACGAAATAGCTGCAGTAGGGTCTTAAAGGCAGGCACAAAGGAGATGGACACATAACAATTGGGTAATCTGGAAAAATAATAGGCTGGAAATTAAATTTCACCTAAACAAAATTTTCCGACACTTTCAACCTTGGGATCTTCAAGTCTAGAGTGAATAGGCATTTACTGGGTGCGCGTGATACATCCTCGGCTACATCGTCACTTTCCATCAGGTGAGATTGTAGTCAAACGCAAAACCAGTTTTTAATAAAAAAAAGACTATATTTGGATACTTTAAAAAAGAACAAATTTTATTATATTGACTTGAAGAGATCGCTATTAGCGATAAGGCCCCCTTTTTGTGCGATTAATGGTATACGATGTAATCATTTATATAGTTTTTGTTAATTGTGCAATAAAGAGTATTTAATTGATTGATTTGTTTGATTAACACATTTAATATCTATAAATTAAAAATTACAAAGCCCCCAACAACATTTATCGAATAAATGATTATTGATGACCAAAAGATAATGTTCGAAAAGATAACATTAAAAGATAACATTAATATCTTTGAATCTAACCGCCTCTGTGGCTCAGTGTAAACAACAGTGGGTTTACTAATTGGTCGCGGGTTCGATCCCCAGCCGGGTACTTGTATAGTATATACTCTGTTTAGTTGGTGGTAGGGCATTTTAAATGTCCGCCTGGCGGTAGCCAGGATGGTGGTAACCATCTTATGTAAATTTGCCGCCAAATAGCAATGTTAATAGCATTAACATTGTTGTGTTCCGGTTGTCAGAGAAAAGATAGCCAGTGCCCCAAATATGTTCCGTGATCAATACGCTTCCACCTTCGGCCTCATCTTCACTTAACATCAGGTGAGATTGAGGTCAAGTGCTGACCCGTTGTGGTTAAAAAAATCGGTTTAGGTAACTGATTTCCACCAAATCTAAGGACCTGTCCCCTCGTATAGTCTTTCATATAAAAAACCGCACTCAAATCAGACTACGTATTACCGCGATACTTCACACACATACACACAACGTACTCAAACACATTACACCCGTCGTTCTTCGTCGAGGTTTAATAAAAAAGTAAACAGTAAAAAGCCTGGGTCAAACTGTGGGGCCCAACCTGTTGCAAGGAGACTTATTTGATTTTTTAATAATTTCATTAGTTTTGTTTCCTTTAAAAACCAATGAATTCAGTAGATACCTATTGCCTAAACAATGTAATCGTAGAGTTAATCGTTTACATCTCACAGCATTTGTAATGGTCACGATACGGTTGCTACCGTCGCTGACCGTTATGGCTGTGTCATTGTCTTACCATTCGATAAATAGCTGTTATTTCGGTTATGCAACAAAGTGTCGTCCGGATAATTGTTCTGACTCATTGTTTTGCGTTGTTTAAATTTGGTCGTGAATTGCAACACCCACTATTCAGCTGTGACGAATTCAATGGTTTAGAATTTAGATATTTCTTGATACCTTTAAATTTTTAAGAGCCTATATAAGGTGTTTCCAAATTAAATGCGAATATTTTATACGAGTATAATTAAAAAAAAAATATTAAACTCTGTTATTAGTAATTACACTTTTTGAATAAAATTTTTTTATATACGTTTTTAAGTTTCTATACCTCAATAGCAGCACCAAAGACATAAATCGAATTGTCTGTGAACAGCATTCGTATTTTGAGTTAAACCTCTTTATACTTGCTGATTAACTATTTTGGTATATACAGACTTTTAATTGTAGCGTAGAGTGGACACATTCCAAATATCCCAGTGGGAATGATATTATTATTATTTTACCCTGACGACGCAACACTATAGGTTATCTAAAAATAAATAAATAAATAAATCTATAACTTTTTACAGTAAAATAATCTATTGTACACATAGTTTTTTTTTTAATACAAAGCAATAAAAGGAAAGCTAAACTACAACTTTTTTTTACAGTAATTGTCTCGATCGTAGTTATGAATTGGTGTAATTCCCATTAACTGATGACGCCCTTGATTGCGAATAACTTTCCCCAAGGAACGTTAGTTGAATTCAATGAAAAGATTTTCGATTTGCGCCACAAAAAAGAGTTGCCGTCGCAGCGTACTGTTCCAGGGAGAAAGAGACAGTACTACTTTAAAACTGGTTTTAGTTTAGTTTAGTTGGTGAACAAATCAATCGAGACCATTGTTTCTGAATTTTAATTCGCCATTAGGCTTGCTTATAAAGGAGAAGATAAGTTATTTGTTTGAAATTGCACTAATAACTCGATAAAACAACGAACCCCAAAATAAAAATCCAATCTAACCTTGTTATCAGATTACCGTATCCGTTATTACCTCATTAGACAGATGTTCTAGGTGCACTGGTCTAGATTATCTGGAAACCGTTCGGCAGTCGCGTGTAAAATATTGCACCGCTGATACCGTAAAAGAATCAACATAGGTTGATGTAATGTAGGTATACTACACAACACATACGTATGAAGAGCGAGTCAAAATAACGGCCCGGCGAAGTTAAACTTTATTATTAGCATTTACTAAAAATACTACTGAGGTTAAGTAATAATAAATAATAATAATAAATATCCTTGGACGTACACACAATGCCATCCAGTTCCACATTAAGCAACTATATGCTTGTGTTGTGGATACCAGATGGTTGATATACTACATAAATATTTTTTTTTTTGTTAATAAAAATTTTTTATAAATGAAAACATCCATAACTCGCGTACATATGTCGGTATTCATCATACAAACGTATGCCCCTAGCTGGATTCGAACCTGCGATGACCCCCCCCCCCCCCCCCCCGGGGTCGCTCCGGGGGGTGACATCCTCTCCCGGGCCGCGTCCGCGAGATGTAGTCAGTCAGGCGACGTGCAGGAAGGCTTGCGACCCCGCCAACGTCGCCTCCTGCGAGCGGGATCCTTCTAGAGCATGACTGCCTCGCAGAAGGAGGCCGCTGCGATGGTGGCAGGGACAGATCTCCTCCGATCTGGTCGACCAGGTCTCTACGCTGGGCACGTAGGGCAGTCCTCCAGTGTGTGCTGGGTGCTATACATTGAAACTGGTCGGACGCGCAGTGGCGGCATCGTGCCGTCTCCTCCTGTCCGATTCGACTCCGATACTCACCGAAGCACCCGTGCCCGGTGAGTATCTCAGTCAACCTGTAGGTGACGCAGCCTTTCCTCCCATTCATGAGGCATCTGCGACACCTAAGACCACCCTGCCTCTTTGGCTAAGAACTTCATGTCCGGAAATCCAGAAATGCATTGATTTATATGCTGTAGGAGATATGGTCGCACGAACAAATCTTTCTCACACTTTTCTTAGTAGATAAGACAGCGCCATCTGTTAGAATCCTTGAGAACTAATAAGACCGCTGAGAATAAATGGCCAAAACCACCGCGCACAACCAATATTTTATTAGTCTGTGCTCACAACCTTTAATTCGGTCACATGAAAGTGAAAGAAAAAATTCAATATTGATCAATAATATAAGTCTTATTACGAGTAGTACATTATGTTCGTTATTCTTAAAAGATACTCGCATGTTTTTTGGTCATTTTTCTGTGGTAGGTAAGTGATGCATTTTTTTAGAATATTAATCAGCATTTGATACGACAGTGTGCCGTCGGTGTGTTCCCAACCTAACTCCCGTTTTAACACCAATGAAGTGATGCCATTTTGATTGTTCAAACGACCCGATCCATAATATTGCCTACCCTAGTAAAATGTCCTACAAGTATCACAAGCTGAACAAGTTATTAGACTGTACTATCAATTTATCAAAATTCAATAATTAGTTCAGATTTTTGCAATGGCCTTTTTTAACAAATATTCTGAATATTGTGAAGATTGCTATTAGAGTAAGTTTTTATTTTGTTATTCTGCCTACTAAGTCTTTCGCCAAGCAGCAAAGTCGATAATATTGCTGTGTTCCGGCTGTTTAAGATAAGATAGTCAGTCCCCCAAGCAGGGTTCCGGGTGGGTTCCACATTCGAGCTCATCGTCACTGTTATTGAGGTCAATGGCTAACCCGTTGTGCATAAATTTAAATTTATTGATTTGGAACGCCCGGTGTACGAGTACGTCAATCTGACTCCACTTTACACATATCGCGTCGGCTAAAAGGAAACGGTCGCCGCTCTAGATTTCAAACAAAATTACTGACAACAAACCAACGACGTCAATCACTTTGGCTAATGGCTCACAAAGCGATCTTATCTCGGGGACCATAAGCGCAGTTGTCAGCAGGAACGTTAGTAAAAAAAGGCTCATTGAAAAATTATGAATTTGAAGCAGTAGCAGGGACCGGTCGGACAAACAAATGATGCATCCGAGATACGGACGTCCGCGCGCCCGAGCCTCTGGCCGTGGCCCGTGCTGCTCTTTGCTTTCTGTAAAGCTGTAGATACAAGTCACTTGACTTTCAACAGAGTAAGGATATTGTCTTGTCAATTTGTACATAACACAATAAGTATTTTAAAAAATACTCTAACATCTGTCAAGCCATTCTTTTGAATGCTTGGAGCCCGAAGCCACTTTATATTTTATGGGAGCCATATTGGATATTTTACAACAAAAGAAGTCTATAACACTCTGGGAATAATGACGAATCTTACAAAACTTTACACTTGAAAATCGGGCAAACTGTTTATGTTAGGAGGTAACAGAGAAATCTACATACACACAAACACTGCCGGAGGAAGGACTGTAATGTTTTTCGAGTGTATGTATATATATTTCTATGTTACGTCGTGTAGCCTAAACGACTTGACATTTATTTTACCATATCATAAATAAATTTTAACGTAAAAAAATCCAGTACCTACAACGCCAGCAAAATATGCTGTTAGGTATTTTGAAAAGCCACAGGAAAGTGGGCAATTTGTTACTTGAGAAATAGAAACAATAGTTTGAAACTTCAAGCTATTAAAATCTGCAACATTTATTTGTTATACAGTGAAAACCAGAAGTGCTCCGGTATACCTTATATTCTATCAATTGGAGCTTCGACTTATTGTCAGTCGAACTAATGATATTCGACGTTAACTATACATTGAAACTTTAGAAAACCACCGTGAAAATAGGCGCTTGCACTATCCAGATAAACCAAACCAATTGTGTTAAAAACTAAATCAACTAAATATCTTATATCACCAAAACCGTACTGAAATCGGTCCATGCATTGCTGAGATACGTCCGGATGAAGACTGCATATACATACACAACAGTTTCAAACACATAATCATAATTTTTCATCGGAGGTTAAAAAATACATATCGATGAATCGATGAACAATCCTTCGATAATTCCTTCGAATTTCGAACCAATAACAAAAACTTCATTAGATCCGCGTTAAGCTTAGTATTTAACTAGGTAAACAACTATTAGTCGGCGACTTTCGGAAATCTTCCGGACTTCCCCATACAAGAAATCGATACATCGCATAAATTTGTACGCAAAGATTACGTTTTTCAGATTTTTTGAAATTTGTAAAACTGAAATGTTTGCTTTCTTGATCCATATAAGCCTGTTGAGGTTACAACAGAGTTATTGTTTCATATTTTGTGTATTGAGGAGTTTTCTTATATTAAAGACTAAACGATAGATTATTACTTTAGCCATGCTTGATGACAATCGGTTAACCAGTTTAAAAAATATTTACTTTAAACACAATTGTATTTAGACAATATCTTAAGTCTTTTGGGGGGTTTACTAAATTTAGGGTTGTATTTGTAGCTACCTATAACTAGAGTCACGATAGGATTACGGTCAACCGAATTTCGTGCTTAGTTTTAATAATAATAAAGGCGAATTGTGAAGCCGGTGCCTTACGAGTACGCCTTAACTAGCATCATACCGTTAACTAGCCAGATATTAATCATAATTTCCACTAACGCGATCGCTCAAGTGTTTTAGACGACCATTATCTAAAACACTTGAAGCGAACTTTCAAACGTTTTGCCAAGCGATGATAGACGACGCCACACATGCGGCGCTTGGATCACGGAAGAGAAGGCGATGTGGCAATAAATAAGTTAATAATACATACATACCTACATAGCGTCACGAACTTTATCCCAAATGGGGTGGTCAGAGATATCCCGAACAACGTTATTCCAAACATTCACAGTTAAATGATTGCAACAACATCCACGGTTCACTTTATGAGATATACCGAAGTCGCCTTTTACGGCACCCATGAGAAGAAACGGCTTGGTTAACATTATTCAAATCAGATCACATCCAGACACAACTGTCAAACACATAACATCGTCAGTTTTCGTCAGGGGTTAAAATATCAATAAATTCGACACCATTTTGTAGGTGCCATTTTGGATTTATTACCATAAACCCTATGACACTATGACACTCTGGGGATCCAGAAGAAACGAACGACACCTTGCACTTCAAAGTCGGCCAAGCCGACTAGGCTACAGGAGCTAGCTTCGAAATCTACATCCATACATACGACGTTATATTTACATTTATTTCAAAGCGCTGTCACTGGTGACCCGAGAGCTTGTTTGTTTCCTCGCTCAACGCTTAAGTATCTGTATCCAACGAGGAAACGCTGCCAGCGTTTTGGGTACCTTGCCTCGCGGCCCCAGTTTTTTACATTTATTCTAGTTTATATTTAAATTCCATCTCTTTATTTGTTACTGTTTTTAAACAAATAAATTATATTTACATATTGCTTACATATACCTGAAAAACATTACTCTTCTAAAAATAATAATTTTGTATTTATTTATTTATCTATAAAGTTACGAAGATATATTTGCAGGTTTGTATTCGTCACACAATCATTTATCCGTCGCGGGATTCGAACCCGCAACCGTTGGTTTCGCTGACAGGGTCACTATCCACTACACCAACCGGTCGTCAAATTTAGAAAACTTGATAGAACCAATGATTATATCGTCCAGGTAGATTAGGCTAAATATCTTCGAAACGGTTTAACTGATTTTCATCAAACATAGCTAAGAACCTGTCCCCTCGTTTAGTGTTTAATATAAAAAAACCGCACTCAAATCGGTTCACGCATTACTGATATTCGTCCGGACAAAGGCTGGACACACACAAATTCCGTTTTTAGTCGAGGCTTAAAAATGAGCACAGTTGTTCCAAGCTTCTAGAATTGTACATGGACAAGCCAAGTCATTTCATAACCTGTTATCTTAGTACGCTTAAATCAAAATGCAAGTTACAATCACAGCCTTTGTAACATCACTTCTGGTTTTATGCCTTTTGAGTTCATTTCACATTATACGCCCAAGCAAATCGCCCTCAAAATAGCCAATATGTTTGCAATACCTTAAGCGGAGAAACTAACCTGTGGAAAGATCCTAATGGCCAAACTGATACGGGCACTCAAGCGATGACGAAAATTGGATAATTGACTCGAAGTTTCCCACACGATGTTTAGTTGCGGTGGTTAGAACGACTTATTATTACAATAGCAAGATTAAACTTACTTGATCATTGATTTATGAAAACAGTATTTTTAATTAAGCACCACAAAATTTTGTGTGGAATCTTGAGATAAACCAGTGTTCACATTTACAGAGTTCGCTATTAACAAAATAATAAAATCGGATGCATTCATGGATATAACAATTAAAGTTTTAAAAAACCATACTACCCGACCACACCCGACAGCATATTTTCAAATTTACGGATTCCATGTTGGTTTTTTAATCTTAATAGACGAATCTAACGACACTTCGCACTTCAAAATAAATCAAGCTGTTTAGGCTACAGAAAGTAACATAGAAATCTACATACATACATACTTAAAGATGTGTCCTGTTTTTGTATGTAAATAATTATCTGATTTTAATGTACTAATTTCGTTCATATTTTTTCCATGTTATTTTTATATTTGTATGCCTATCGGCTGAACACGGCGCTCAAAAACTTAATTTAAACATCTACTATTATAAATCTTGTGTTTCACAAATAAATTGATTTATTGATTACATACGTACACTCAAAAAACATTATTCTCCTTCGTGGGGCGGGTAAAAAGTATTGAACTATAATAAATAAATGTTTATTCACATAAATAATGTACGATTACCTATATGGTCCATGACTCCCTTTCTGTTATTTTCTGTGTTTTCAGATATGCAAAAATATATGCAAAAAAGCAACAACATTAATCACTTATGATGCGCGCGTGTATGCACAGCCCTAGAACTTTGTTACCTTCTAGACAAAAGCTGTTGGACATTTACAGGTTTACCTTTTTTAAGGTGCGATTGTTGCTATCATTTTCTCCTTCGTAGGGTGTGGCTTTGTGCTGATGTAGTTTTTGCAGGCACCGCCCCAGTCTGTGACACAGGATCCCAGAATATAACACAGGATCCCAGAATATATTGTGCTAATGCGTATTAATTAGTGCGCGCAAAACCGTTGACAAAGGCAAAATATAACAAAACAGCGTTTAAGTTAAACATGACATTTTGTGTATGTCCCGAAGAATTTGCATTCATTTCACAAAACTTACCTACTAAGTAAAGAAATAGTGTAGGTACCACAGATCCCTAGTGTTATTCAATATGCCGAATTTTATATTAACTTAGTAATTTTAGCTTTTCATTATTTTCGAATCTATTTCTCCAGTTACCCGTAGTAAACAAATATATCTATCAATATATATATCAATGCCTAAGGGCAAACTGACAAAGTGGAAAGAAAATAACAACGTCAAAATAAATTATCTGGCACATTTGACGTTATTCCAAAATCTTAGAGGACATTCATCGTTGAAAAACGACGGGTGTTATGTGTTTGACGGTGTTGTTTATTTATTTATTTAACACTTTATTGCATATAAGTATATACAAACATAAATTGAACAAACATAGGACAGAAATTACAACACACAAAAGGCGAGCTTATCTCTGTATAAGAGATTTCTTCCAGCAAACCCTCGGAAGGAAAAACCAATTTAAAGTTTTTTATTGCAGACAAAGAGCGATACTTAAAATATAGAACAATACATTAACACAACATCACTGTTATAGGAACACACAATTGACAAAAGACAAAACATTAAGATTTATAGCAATAATGGTTTGATTATAGGACTGTGTCTATATAGGACGGTGTTGTGTATGTACTTCCAGCCTTTGTCCGGATGTATGTCAGTAATGCGTGGTTTTTTAACCGACTCCAAAAAGAAGGCCGTTCTAATTTCATCCGTATCTATAATCTATACCTATGTATGTTCACCCATATTTTCGTTAGTTGGTAACCGATTTAGATGTTTTTTTTTGTTTGATATTTTCCCTTGAAAAAAAAGAAGGATTTACCGCCGGTGTGGTCCCATATAAAGGCTAAGATCTGATATTAAACTCCAGAGATAGACCCAAATACTATGTAACATTGGGAGCTTCAAGAGCAGAGTGAATAGGCATTTACTGGGATCGCGTGCTCCATCTTCGACCACATCGTCACTTTCCATCAGGTGAGCTTGTGGTCAAACGCGTAACCAGTTAATCTTAAAAAAAAAATTGTTGTATACTTTGACGCCATTGTAGTTGTGCCTTGTTATATTAAGGACTAAGCGAGGGAATTAAGATTTCTAGACATCTTTGATGAAAATCGGTTAAGCCGTTTCGATATTTAGCTTGTAACATAGTTGGTTTGGTTTATCTAGATGATAATCATTGGTTTCTCAGGGGTTTTCTAAATTTTCAAACTTTTCTTACATTATAAGGAAGCCAAGGACAAAATTCTTCGTGTTTCTTAAGTCCATGACGTAAAACTAGAGAAGGTACTTGAAAGTTTTTCTACTTGTTTTTGCAGAATATTATTCTTTATCTAGCTTTCCGCCCATGGCTTCGCCCACGTGGAAATATATAATCGCGGACTCTTAGAATGAAAATAGACAGACATTACCCTCGCATTCATAATATTAATGTGAATTAGCAAACGAGCCATTTACGACCTGTTTTGGTTTGAGACACTGATTACTATACTAAAAGGTCACGGGTTCGAATCCCGCTGAGGGCATATGTTTGTATGATGAACACTAACATGTGTGCACTAGTAATTAATGTTTTTCAGTTATTTATGTATTCATTAAAATAAACTCTGGTATGTATAATACAAGCCTAGTGTGTAACTAGTTGCTTAGTGTGTAACTAGATGGCGCTTTGTATATGTGAAAGATATTTATTATAATTATTTATTACTGAACATATGCTGATTGTATTTATGATTACAATGGATATCTGAAAGTCGCCTGATTGTCTGGCAAGTAGGTACTTAAGTACCTGAAATATTTAATAAGTACATTGTTAGATAAATACGTCAAATGATTCATTAGCTAATCTCACACAACACTGCGAGTGTTCCAAAGAGGATGTGATAAGATCCCTTGTCGGTGCACCGAACTCAAAAAACTAAATGTTTCATTACAAAGTCATATCTTATCATGTCCTAGTTGATGCATGAATGAATTGTGTGTATAAGTACGACACACTTTCATTCTAAAAAAAAGAATCAATAGACGCTAACTGTGCTAAAATATTCGAGGTGTGTCGAATTCTGTGGGCACTTAGCAATTTGTAGTAGTGACATATTGTACTTGTAGCCATCTTATCGTGAAATCAAAATAATTTTTTGAGAGCGCACAATGCGTGCTTAATAAAATTTGATACGAATTATACACATTGTTAAAGAGTACCTTCACATATTATTTCACCGAAAAGGAAAGTTAGAAAGCGAAATCTCCTAAACAATGTCTCGATATAATATATGAGGATGAGCAACAGTAAGCCTGAGGGAGGAAGGATTCTCTTAAGCGTAATACCGCTTCAAAGGCTCAGGCTCAACGTACGTCGGTTCATATTTAATGACGTCATTAACTGCAAGAGACACGAATCTTGCTCATGCCTCAGGCTTCAAGTCGCCTCTTTGTCACCGAGACAGGGTGTGAATTAAAATTAAAACCTACTCACCAACTAGCCTAGAGTAACGACTTTTTTCGTAGAGAAAATCTTTTTCTAACAAAAACTTGAATATTTCGTGTGGGCATTGTGTGGCAGTTAACCAAACAAAAGAGAAGATGGGCCGCAAATTTGAAAAATTAAAGCCTTGGGCAATTTTATAAGATAAGTCAACTTAGTTGCCTAACTATTTTTGTTACATAACTATCTATAAAGTGCATTCCACGGTTATCGCTTCCTTTGTATTCAATTAGCCTTGCATTTAGATTACCGATGCCTTTCACGACGACAGTGGTAACGAGCGTGGTCAGCTGTCAAAATGTCCAAACAATCAGCCAGCTGGGACACTACTTTGATTTCATTTCTCCCAAAACATTAACAAATGCTTTGCCTTATTCGAGCTCTATTACAGCCTCACAGAGAATACTTATAATAAAACGTGACTAAGAGCATTCAATGGATTGGAACTGATTGTGTTTTACGGAACTTTTGGAGGTTTGGAATACATCGTTGCGTGTATCTTTTGAGCAAAGTCCGAGTTTGGGTACATTGTTCAGTATATTAAACTCTTTCAGAGGTGGGTCAGTTTGGACAATGCGTGATGGGTTTACATAATGGGTCACATTATGCATCCAAAACATGTCGCATTGAATGCGGTATGCAAACAAGAACCGTTGTAATGTGACATCGCTGCTTTTTGAAAATATGTTGTTTTCACACGGTCACAAGCATTAATTAGCTTAAAGTTCTGCAGACAAGGTTTTTATTTGATTACGTCAAAGTAATTTATTGCGATAAAATGGTTGATTTAATGAAACGTTTTATTGCATCGTTCCTTGGAAATACTTTGAAAGAAAATATCCTGTAAACATTAGCTTATAGCATTAGCCTACCTTTCAAGCTATAGTAATTTATTTTACGTACCTTTCATAGAAATCCTTTCAGATAGACCCTACATTCTCCAAAAATATCAAGGCAGAAATACAAAGTGCGCGGTGCGGTGCGGTGTTGTATTCTCCAGTCTCCGTCCTCCGGTGTCCACTGAATACCAGGATCGCGTCACTGGGCTCCAATGTCGCGACATTATGCTGAGTGGATGCCTTTTTGCCACCACTACTTCATGTTCTAACTTAAGTAGGTAAGCAATAATGGTGTCAAATAAAAACTTTTTCTTTCTTTGAAAAAAAAAATTCGTTTATAGTTGTACATTAGCTCTAATTACACCGATAGGTATTAATTTTGGAATCGCATACTGACATTACCATTTTTTTATAAATCAGTTTGTCGTTCAACAGAATGTAATCTACATGTTGCTCCAGCCACCTTATTGTCCAATGGAAATGAACTCATAGCCTACTGTCAAATTCTGCCAACAATAAATTAGACAATAACATAATATTGAAACTTTCGCATTAATAATATTAATGGAATACATGATGATAGTCACCATAGATGAAATAATAAAAATATAAAATTTCGGATCTACCTTATTTACACAAAGTGACCTCAATTTTTTGGATAAGATAATTATTGAAACCCTGACTCGTAACCTAGGAAAACCAAACGTAGATAAAAATGATTTGATTAATTGATTGAAAACCTGTGACACAGGAGTCGGTGTTCCTTCTTAGAAATAATACAAGCAGTTTAGAAAATAACTCTACGTACCTAAACTTTCTGTGTAAGATTTTTTTATTCATTAGCTAAATTTTATATGGTTGTTCAGACCATCAAACTGAATAACTTTCACTATAGGACAAATACTGAAATCGAAAAAAAAATCAGATGTTTCATACAAAAGTGCAGTACCCACCCAACTGCAGGTTATTTTTTTCTAAATTTCACAGTTAATGCCATAGTTAAAAGTTGTCACAAATATTTATTTAAGACCTAGTTTTACTCATAAGCATGTACTACTATATTTGTGATACTGCAATAAACGTACTGAATACGTACTGAATACTGAACAATTAAAATTTTCCCAATACCTTCAAGACCTGCCGATTCATTATATGTGGGCATGTGTGCATCAGTCATGCAACAAGGTCATAGCGTTCACAAAATTTTGGAGGTGAATAAAAAATCACCTGTCTAGACGAGGAATGAAGGGATGAAACCTTTAAATGTGTCTGTACTGTGTAAGTCTGTGTGTGACGATTGATGATGATAATTCAATTTAAAGCTAACCATTTTCCAAAGAGAACAAATTTGATTGTTAATTAAACGCCCACACAACAAAGATCTAACCAGAATATCTGTTATTGTATGCAAAGCTATTGCTATTATGGTTGAATGAGGTTAGATCTTGCATCACTAATAACCTCAACTCAACTAATCGGCTGATTTACAGGATCAATACTGCAATAATGTGTGTAGGATTAGTCACAATAGGTAATTGACGCACAATGAATGAAAATAATTAGTAGCAATTGTTAATTTGATGGTTCATATGACGCGTGCTTCATAGACACTGTTTTTAACAGGAAAAAATATAAAAAACTATTCGGGCCCTTCAGAACACTCACACGGCGGACGGATTACGTAATGGATGCGGACTGCTCCTATTTCGCTCCGGGAATCTATGGGAGAGGCACTTCCACCTTTGACTTCATCTTAACTTACCTAACATCAAATCGTTTCACGGTAAACCAAATATACAAACAAATTAAAAAACTCTCGCTGATCTAAACTTAGTATAGCGACACCCCTGCGGAAGGTAAAGGCACCGAGAATTCGCCTGAATACGCTCGCAGTGTTTTCTAAGTTACCTATGACATATCAGCCGAAATTACCCGGCGTTCAGCGTAGTCCCGAATCTTCGTCTAGCGACTGTTTGAGCGAAGCGAAAACGCCTTCAATGTATTTTGCATAGCAAGCGACACATCACGCGACCGCATGTTCGGTCAGTGGAGTTGAACGTTCAGCGCGCGCTTTCAAAGTGAAGAGCGGCATGGTCGCGTTCCTGTTCAGCAATAACTAACCTCTCTCATTCAGTACAAGTGTCTTTCGTCTCTTTTAATGACCACATCGACACATAAGACGACGACGACGTTATTTTTTAATCTCCCACATTAAATCGAATTTGCCATCGAATTGTCTGTTCAGTAGATAAAATCAGAACTACGGCATTATTGTAGTAAAATATGTCATGAAGTCATTTTTAGGACTAGCTCTCACGTTAGTTCCGATTTTGTCTACATTAATCTGCTGATTTTCTACTACAACAAAGTAAAATTATATTTTTCTAAGTTAAGAATTAATATAATTAGACGATGAGAACATAAATGTAGGAATATTAAATAATAAAAGCTTTCAATTTAAGAATTTTTATATCCTGGAAATCTATCACAGTTTTACCATATTTATAATTTATTGTTTACAATAATTTTTACGATATACCGTAATTTTAGACTGGTAACACCGTAATTTTGACACAGAGAGTTGGAGACACTGATCTTACATAACATTTGCACAGTATAACCAATTTTTCCAAATGGTTATACTGTGACATTTGTTTGTTTATTTTACTACGTACTTATGAATTTATATTGTTAAATTTCCTATACAATTGATTCGAATATTCGAGCTTTCGTGCTGTGATCTTTATGTACCTATTTATTTACATGACATAAGCTAGCTGGGTATAGTTGTGCACCATTGTACAAGTAATATCAATTGCCGGACATGAATACGTAATGCGTTACAGCATTTACAGCCGATTGATCCACGCCTTATTCGACAGGCCAGCCGACAAAGATAGGTATCGGACATTACCATGGCGCACCACAACATGCTCCAAACCAAGACCAAGTGCGTATCCGAGTACGATTGAATCGAGTAATCAAAGCACCATGTCTATATCGAACCAACAACAACCCCGGCTATCTCGTGGACGATCGATATTTGTTACTTTCGTATCGACAAACTTGCCTGAGTAACCGAAATCGATTTTATATAAATTCCCAATCGAACTTATACCGTTTGTCGAAGGAAAATAAGGTGTTAAATAAAGATGTCAGTGTTTTTGGATAGTATTTTTCAAGTGGTTCGCTCGCGCATTTCAAATTGATTCGCTGTCAGAATCGACACAATCGCCTCAATGTCAAATGTTTACCATCGTATTCGAATCTTTTGATTGTATTGACCTTTTTAACCGACTCTGTCCATTGAATTAACGACAATGCGTTAACGCGTTTGGTAAACAGCTGTAAAAATTCAATGAACTAAACCGTTAGCCGATAATATACACCGGTAATATATAATGAACGAAGGTTATAAATGAGTATTGACGCGTATTAAATCATCTTTTTATTTATTTATAAGTATTTGTATTTAGTATCGTAAGATTCATAATCGGCGGCCATAAATTATTGTGATTCAAATGAACTGTGAGTTATTTAGCTTTTAAAATTATATCTTCTAACAGGTACTTAGGTAGATAGTAAATATTGCTACCAAACGGTTAAGTGATAGGTAAGTTAGTTTGTCATATTGAGAGATCTCAGTCATATTACCACAGGACATATGGATTACTAGGTCATTGATTACATCATTTCAGAATTTTTTTAGTTGGTTGGGTCATGACTCTACTCAGAGGGGAAAATGACTTCACTCAGAACACCTTACTCTATGTATTGAGGAAACTGACCGTGCCATTTTAGATTTTACTCGAAAATCAAAGATGAGATATAAAGTCGTAATAGAGCTTGCCAAGCAGACATTTTAAAAGTGTCTTACAATGAACCCACATTAATTATAATTGACCCACTACCTTAGTTTGTTTCTCTGCGTTTGCTGAGTAATATAAGTTCTTCTCTGTGTGTTTGTATGGAAATAATTTTCTTTTATTGTTGTGGCTAACTAAAAGATAGCTGTTATAAATCACTATGTCAGAGCATTTGATGACGACGTAAAGTATTCGGATAAACCTATATAGATTTTTGTAATACCTATAAATATATCTTTGTAAGTTGTTAGATAATGAACCAAACTAAGCACTGAGCTGAGCATGTATTCTGCTAGGGATCAGTTTTAATTTCTTATACCCATGATGTAGGTATAAACATTTAACGAAGAATTCAGTTAAGGATGTAGGAGACGCTAACATTGAAACTTCTCCTTGCTTACCTTGCTTTGCCACTATAAGTCCCAATTTTTAAACAAATTATTCTAGAGATCACGACCTGTTTGGTGTAGTGGTTAGCAACTCTGACCACCACACCAAAAGGTTGCGGGTTCGAATCCCGCTAGAGGCATATGTTTGTTAAGTTATGGATGTTTTTATTTATAATAAGTATTTATTTACAAAAAAAAATATTTATGTAGTATATCAACCATCTGGTATCCACATCACAAGCATATAGTTGCTTACTGTGGAACTAGATGGCGCTGTGTCTAAGGATATTTATTTATTATTATTTTATCTTCAAATTTGGTTATTATATTCTCAGCAAGAGCACGTGTATGCGTATTGGTACGCATAATGTTCTCTGTTCCATTAAATTCACAATAAGTTTATATTCCGTAAGTTCATATTCAATAGGAAATCCGTAGGCGAACGAAGGTCACTGACATAGCCTAGCGGATTATCAAGTTAAAGTGGCAGCAGGCGGGACACATAGCTAGAACAACTGGTGACCGGTAGGGCACTAAAGTTCTCAAAAAGAGACCACGCACCGAATAGCGCAGCGAGGAAGTCCACTCACAAGGTGGACTGACTATCTGATAAAGGTCGCGAGAAGTCGCTGGATGCAGGCCGCTTCCATCGGTCATGCCGATCCGTGGCTCAATGTAAACAACATTGGGTTTACGTTTCGGAGGTCGCGGGTTCGATCCCCAGCGGGGTACATATTTAGTACTCGGTTTGGTTGGTGGTAGGGCATATTAAATGTCCGCCTGGCTAGCTACCACCATCTTATCTAAACCTGCCGCCAAGCAGCAATGTTAATAGCATTGTTGTGTTCCGGTTGTCGAGATAAGATAACCAATTCCCCAAATATTTGGGTTTCCGTGTCAGTACGCTTCCACCTTCGGCATCTTCACTTAACATCAGGTGTGATTGAGGTCAAGTACCAACCCGTTGTGCATAAAAAAAAGACAGTTTTTTATTCTAGCTGATTTTTACGTTGACGTTAGTACGACAAGACGCTACAAATACACACTCCTAATAATAGACGTCATTGGCTAAATTATCACAGGATGTTCTACATATAGATATGACCAACTTTCGTTCGCTCACGCTCACTACTCTGAAATCGCAAAGAAAACAACACTTTGATCGACTAGGTATCGAGCAGCTGATTGCAACATGCCATTTATGGAGAAATTGTTGTTATTTCTTATTTTTACTTAAAAACTATGACTAAAATATTTCTTAAACAAATTACTCGCTAATTATCTTTTATTAGTGACCCAACTTGTTCTCGTTAATGTAACAATAGTGTTGGAACTTGGAGAAGAATTCTCGTAAATTAATCCACAGGAGGTCTCTACTGAGTTGAGGTGCTTGGTGTAATGAAAACGTTAGCATACCAAGCAATATTATGTCATCATCGAGTAAACAGAATGTACAATTTAGTTAATTGGATAATAAAGACGACTAATTAAACCTTTGCTACTTATTAGATAAGACAGATATACACGTGGCTATTAGGTACCGAAATTAAATGTATTGGGACTAATTGAAGAAAGAACTGATACCTGTATGAAATTTAGTAAGTGATTTAAACTGTAATTGTACCTATATAGGGGTAAATAATAGACAAATCTTTTTTTTTTGTTCGAAAAATATATTATTTTTCTCATTTATGGAGTGATGGAATCACCTCATCTGATAGCAGACTGATGAGCTTTGATTGAAAAATAAACATGAATTCTGATATTTTGCGTAATGTATGGGAAAGTATACTTGGGGGATATTTCTCGACATAGCAAGTTTTTAATCTAGGATGTTTTCATGTAAAATCCTATAAGTCCTATTGAAAATATTCCAAATAAGAATTTTATGATAAAAAACCAGCCAAGTGCGTGTCAGACCATGCTCATTGTAGGGTTCCGTACTTGTATTGATAATATGCGAACTTAGAAGGGGTTAGGGGACATTTTGTTGTTTGATAAATAATTCTCAATTTTGAAAAAGATCTCCGCAACGAATCGACTTCCAACCTATGCATATGCAGTCGCAATCCTAATCCATTCAGTCATGTCGGCCGTCAAAACACTCGTATACATGTCATGCTTTCTTTTCAATTTGAACATTATATCAACATGAATGATACTCAAGAGCGAGAGAAAAATTCTCAATACTTTCACTAGCAAATGGCGTAAGTAAAATGAGATTTCTACATTTTTTACGCACGGAAGCCGTGATAATGGTCAGTGTGATTAAATTAATCTCACAATGTTGGAAGTTTATTAAAAAAAAATACAGCGTGGATACATCACAGAAGGGAAAGCTATTTGAACTATGCCTATTTCACATATATAATATACTACCTGTAGGTAACTTGACGACTTCCCGTTTTGAACGGGACAGTCCTGTTTATATGTAATTGGTCCCGTTGTCCGCAATATAGAATAGTCGGGTCGCAGAAATGTCCGGTTTTCCTAAAAAGACTGTAACACTGAAACTCCTTTGGTCGAAGTATTCAAATAGCCAATAACCTGAATTATAAAGACTTTTGTTACAATTAGAAAAGGAAAACACTAAATGTAGTGTCATAAATTCATGCTTTTCTAAAAATTTTACTAAACATTTTGAAATAAAGTCGTCCGCAAAAGTTATGGACGACTTCGCAAGTTCAGTTCGCCACTATTACATGTACGCTATCAGGAATCGGGCCAGTAAACCCACCATTCTGTTAGTAGGTAGTACCAATAATCTATAGATAGATTTGTAGTGAAAACCACCATTCTTCCATTGATTTACATGCGGTAGATATGATAGCGTAAACAAATTTCTTTCACGGTCATCTTAGTAATTTAACAAGTAATACATTTTATTTATTCATCATCATCTGATTTAAGAGCCATGCTCTTGTCGGTGGAGATTTTTCCATATTTCTCTGCTCTCCGCGTTCCTCTTGACCTCCTGATACGACACGGCGTTCAACTTCTCTTTTATCTGCTGCATGTATAGCTTATTCACGGTCTTCCTCTTTTTCTTTTCCCCTCTATTCTTCCTTCTATTATGGTTTTGATGAAATCATCGTGTCGTATAAGGTGTCCTAGCATGTTTCCTCTTCTATTCTCAATTACTCCAAACAATTTTATTTATTATTACTTAAAAATCGTTGCATTTTTGTCACTTTTCTGTCATATTCTTATAATTCCGTTGATGCTAAAACGGATGTTACTGAGAACTTGTTCGAAGCATTACCGTGCGCTTCGATATAAGGAGTTCAATTTTGTCTATCGACTGTTTATTCTAATTTGGATATATAACCTGAGTATTCGTTTTGTTGAAATCTAAGAATTAAAAATGAACAGGTAGGGGTGAAATTTTAATAACAGAAATGAATTTAAAATATAATAAAGCGAACAGTCCTCGTAAGATGAAAGCAAAAATAATGAAGGTAATTAATTAAGAGCTTAAGGATAAAAATATTATATCAAATTATCTTATCATAGGGTCACGCGGGAAAGGGCTACCAATCGATCTCACTTCGACGTAAACATGCCACAGTATCTTTGGCGGTATCCACTTTATTCATAATAAGGCATAAATAATGACGGCGAAATACATAGAGCTATTGTAATGTATGCGGTGAATATTTTTTTTATGCTCAACGGGTATGCGATTAACTTTAATCATGTTAAGAGGGTTTATTCCGTCCAGTGGCGATTTCGAGGGCAGATTAAGAACATTTTTTTTGATTATTCTGTATTTAAAAAGACATCTTAATTCAGCCAATGAGGGCAAAAAATTAAAAATAAATATTTTATGTACTCCGCTGGGAATCGAACACACTACCTACGTTTTGACAACCTTACGTCATTTATATAGTCACGGAATTGGTTAAAAATATAAATAAATATAAGTATCTTTACCTACACATACACACAACGCCATCTAGTTCCACAGTGAGCAACTAGGCTTGTGTTATGGATACCAGATGGTTGATATACTACACAAATACATTTTCTTTTGTTACATATATAAATGAAAACATCCATAACTCGAGTGCACTAAAACACATGCCCCTAGCGGGAGTCAAACCCGTGGTCTTAGCAATCAGTGTTTCTAACCACTACACCAAACAGGTCGTCAGTCGTTCATGTAATGTGAAAAATAACAAGTTTAGAAATCAAAAACCCGACAGTATTTGTAATTTTCGTGTACAATATTGATTTTTTGCCATAAAATGTATTCTATGACAGTCTGTGGATCGAATCTAACAACACCTCACACTTCAAAATCGGTCTAGTCGCTTATGCTAGGAAGTAAAATAGAAATCTACATGCGTGTACATTCGAAAGACAACCCCACTTCCTTCGGATAAAGATATATTTTAATCTTCTTATATCGTGCATGACCTATTTCCTCTCTTTCACATACATAACCCTTCATTATAATTTCGTGTAAAGCCCCATGTCTCATCTGAAGTTTATCTTAAGAGCTTGAACCCTCATCCGAGGGCAATCTAGCGGCAAAGTAAAATTCAAAATAAGGTCACGTACTCGGTACATGTAAATCTACTTACACCAGTGACGTGACTTCTTACTATATTTACTGAGACTCGTGTGACATGACACTACTGTTAAACATTACTTGAATTTAAAACTTACCCGTAACACTAAACCTGAGTTCATCCGTACCTACTAACGCGAGGAAAACTTTTTTTTTGACTTCAAATACAAACAATATTACCTTCTATCAAAAATATTTATAAATAAAACTAAATATATTTAAATAATAATAATGAATAATATTCTATACAATTTCAATTATCTTAATTATGACTTCACATGACATTTAAATTGACACCCCTTAGTGTCTACTTTTGGTGTAGTGGATAGTGACACTGTCAGCGAAACCAATGGTTACGGGTTCGAATCCCACGAGGGGTTAACGTTGGTGTGATGAATACGAACATTTAATCTCTAATCATGGATGTTTATATAAATATTTATGTGTGTTTATCCGTTATCTAGTATCCATTAGTGCAAGCATGCCTTAGTTTGGGACTAGATGATAGGGGTAAGTGCCCGAAATATTTATTAATTATTAATTATTATTATTAAATTTATGTAATCAAAATATAGGTACTAATTAAATTAAAATTAATATCATTCTAAGAAATGTCAATATCATTAACCGATGTATTATTTTTATCTATAATTATAGTATGAAACTTTATTTCATGTCAAATTTCAAGATTAACCCTGTAGGCTTTGATCACCAGTCAATTAGTGTGAGAATTAATGAATGTAACTCATTAAAAATTTTAAATTTTGCAGAAGCTTTTAGTTGATATTAATTTCAGGTTGACACCGAAAAGCAAAGATATTCACTGACATACAGCTTACAAAGAAATCTTAAAAGGGTTCCGTTTTTACCTTATGAGATAGGGAACCCGAAAAAAATTACTACCCAAAAAACAAAGGAAAAAAAACAAAGTTCAAATTCTAGCACTTTCTTATGTGTAGTTAAGTAGATAAGTTTCACAATAATTCTGGAATAACATATTTCCAATAAGTCACAATTCCAAAAGGACAAAATTTTGTAATGGGATTTGAATAAATGAACTGCCATAATTGGGCAAAACAATCTACTCAATAAAGTTCCATTATCTATGTCCAGAGTGCATCATTACATTTTAATCAAATTTAGAAGAATAAGACATAAGAAGAATAATTCTTTATTGTACACAACTTGAAAATTTTTAACAAATGTATGTGGGAACTGGTAATAAACCCTATCAAACAATATTTTTTGTTATTAAATATGGGTCAAAAATAAATACATAGGCATAGACGAATATATAACCTCCTCCTTTTTTGAATTCGGTTAAAAACGCAGATAAGGTGATTAATGCTATATAATCATCCATGCACAAAAAGCGTTTAAAGAAACTGCTATAACGAAACAAAATACGGAAATTAACTACGGCCTGAATGTAGCAACGAATGACACGGAAAGAAGGGGTTGATATAATGATACTCAATAATGAATCGTTTTATTGTGCGTGTAATTAATAAAATATCATTGCCATGGCAATGATTGTAAAGAAAAGAATAACCAATACTTCGTTTGAGCTACTCACACCGAATGATATAGTTTATTAATATTCATAGAGACCCATTTGTTAATACACACATGGCTGACAGCTCAATTTCACTCGCAATATAACATAATGAATTTAGTTTGGGTCCTCAATACGTAACATGTGCCATAGCCAACGGAATTTCTGTACTCTATGGGTTATTAGTCAAAGGACGATAAATTTTTGTATTTGCGTATGTATCCATTACCTAGTAGTAAAGGATTTTCCTACTTTGAGACTGGATATTAAGTGGAAATGCCTGAAACATTTATTATTATTTAGTAACGAGTACGACTCGTGCCTTCGTTTGTGTTTTAAACAAACTAATCTAATTATACCTATAGACGTTGAACGAAGAAACCAACATTAAATTTGTAATTTGTTAATAACTCTCAAAATCACTTCCTCAAGTTGCGGTAGAATTATAAGACCTAAATTCATGAGAATGTGTGTTTTAATGACATAATGTTTTTATTGCATTAGGTTATGAATTTGAATTTAGGACTATAAGGCTATATCATTTATATTCAATTTAGTTTTATACCTCCGTTCCTAAGTCTTGCTTGACTACAGATATACAGACAACAAAGTGATATTATAAAGGTAAAAGTAAACAAATTTTTAATTTTTTGTATCGCGTTTCTAAATTATTAATAGTTAGTATAACATACCTAAATTAAAAATATAGAAATACACCGAGAAATTACAAATAAATTTTTAAAATGGATGAAGAAATTTATCAAACATGGCAAGAAACTTTACCTCTGGTTTATTCTTAAATTTTAGAAATACCATATTTAAATCGGGCCACGTATTATTGAGAAACATCCGGACAAAGACTGGACATATACACAACCCCGTAAAACACATAACACCCGTTGTTTTTCATCGGAGGTTAACAACTGTCTACTGTAGGTAAACGTTCTTACGTCACCATTTTTACAATACCACTGTTAAACAAAAAAATAACTGACTTCTTTAATCCTGTTAGCCGATAGGAATCGCTTGCTATTCATTCATAATTAGAGCCCGAACTCCAATCACAGCTATTTCAACCAATTAAAACTAAAGATATGCATGTGACCGCGTGAAGGTTTGATCCCAAGAGATTCATAATACCCAAACGTGTTTTATATGACCCTAGTTTAGGAAATTAATGAAAGAAACAGACTTTTTTATACAGGGCAGAAATTGTAGTATTATATAGCAGGCTCGCATCGTGGACAGATGTAAAGCGTTATGACAACATGAAGCGAAATATAATGTACTAGCTTTCCTCCCGCGACTTCGTCCGCGTGGAAGATTTTATCAAAATACAAACAACAAACTTTCATCCCCTATTTTATCCTCTTGGGGGTGGAATTTATCAAAATCCTTTCTTAGCGGATGCCTACGTCATAACATTTACCTGCATGCCAAATTTCAGCCCGATCCGTCCAGTGGTTTGGGCTGGGCGTTGATAGATCACTATGTCAGTCACCTTTGAGTTATATATATATTTAGATATGTATACGTGCTTTATCGAGGACCTGTTTGGTGTGGTGGTTAGCAACTGGCCACTATACCAAAAGGTTGCGGGTTCGAATCCCGCTAAGGGCATATGTTTGTGTGATGAATACCGACATTTTTACCCGAGTTATGGATGTTTTCATTTCTAATAAGTATTTATTTATAAAAAAAAATGTATTTATGTAGTATATCAACCATCTGGTATCCACAACACAAGCCTATAGTTTCTTACTGTGGAACTAGATGGCGCTGTGTGTATGTCTAAGGATATTATCATTCAATAGTTATAAAGTTTTATATCATAGGATAGAGGTACTTGAAAACGTAACATTTTTTAACTTAACATTCGAGAAGAGAGAACCCCAGAAAATTGGATAAATTAAGATTTTTCTTTTTAAATACAAAATCGCTCTGACCTGCACTCGAGAAACCTGCTAATTATAAGATAACGCTTATTTTCCAGAATTCACGGTTATAAAAAATGGTAGTCGTTTTTATCAATAACTTGACATTCTCAAAAATAACCATAATTCAAGCTACAATTTCGATATTATTTATAATGAACTTCTCGAGTGTAGATCAGAGCAATATTTTTGACTTATGCTATATTTAAAAAGTAATCTTAATATGCCCAATGAGAGCGTCACTGGACAGAATAAACCCTCTTAAGTAGGTAATTTTCATAAATACGTAGAATAATAAATATTTCGGACACTTACTGAACACCAATCATCTAGTACCAAACTACGCAAAGCTTGTAAATATGGATACTAGATAATGCATAAACGATAAACGTCCATGACTCGGGAATAAATGTTCGTATTCATCACACAAACATTTAGCCCTACCCGCAGCCTTTGGTTTTGCTGACAGGGTACTACACCAACCGGTCATCCGTAGATAAATATGTACAAATAGCGGAAGTCCCCCTTGAACTATATCTTATATATGGAAACTCTCCAGTTTTTTCTAATCTTCGATAAGGTTTTCACTTCTTTAAACTACATATAACTTCATTTAGCATTAAATCTATCTATATATCCTTAAATGGTACTCTTAAAGAAATCCCTTTCAGAAAAGTCCGTTATTGTAGACATATGGTTCAACTTTGCATCTTTATGGTTTCAACGCTTTACTATGTAAAGACATAGTAAAGCGTTTACAAAAGGCATAAGGGGGGAGCCCCTTATCATTCTACGAAATTATCGTTTCATACCTATATAGTTTTATGACGTTTTCCCTTTCACAATATTAAAATATCATTATGGTCTTTTCTTTCTCGATCCTGCTAATAATTGTTGTCTGGCTGTTTGAGATAAGATAGCCAGACACCAATACAAGTTGTGACTATCGGGAGAAAAAACTTACCATCTACTCCAGTACCTACCACTTATAAAAGCTTACAGATTTTTTCAATATCCACGTTTAATATACTTCTTCATTAGTACTTTTTTTTACAACGGCAGGTGACCTCAAACACATCCGATGTTAAGAGAAGATGAGATCGAAGGTAGAAGCGTCAGAATCCGGAAACCCAATGTTATTTGGGTCCACTGGCTATTTTATACCTGACAACGAGATCACAACAATGCTATTGACATTGCTGTTGGTGAGAGACTTAGATGGCTGTACTGCCAGGCAGATATTTAAAATGCCCTAGCTACCACCAACCAAACCGAGTACAAAACATGTACTCTGCTGGGGATCGAACCCGCGACCTACGATTCGTTAACTCTATGTTGTTTAAATTGAACCACGGAAGCACTTAGTATACTAAGTAAGCTATGTATGCAGTAAATAAAAGTTAATCTAAAGTATAAAAAACTGTAGTAGTTTTTCTTTAAATCGATTACACAGATTAATAATCAAAATCCGAGCTCGTGTCATTTCGGTTTAACTTAAGGCTCATAATACGAAACTCATCAACAGAAGTATTTTCCTTTAGAATTCGAAGCAATTTCTTTCTGGTTCGTTTTTTAATTGCTTTTTCGGACAACAATCGGCGTCGGCCGCCAGCGGGTGGCCGCCGGCGCCTTTGGCCTCCTCGTGTAATTATAATTATTCCATTAACTTGTACCCACTACAATTATTTGTAAAATTCCTTCTCATTTCAACGACTCGCGGCGACTTGCTTGCATATGTCTGGAAAAGGGACTTCTTTAAAATTAAATGTATCGTCGAGGTAGATTTACTTTATCTTTACGTTGCATTTCAGAGGATGTTCGTTTTAAAAATAGTAGTCCTAGGACTTCAGAGCATTATAACCAGAAAATAAGTTCCTTTCAAAAGAAATCCCTTGAAACTACATAGTTAACTACATAAACATCTACGGTTCACTTTTAAATATACAGAAATACATTCGTGACAGGGCATGAGCCTATCGCCGTTGAAACCTCAGGTTGAACGTGCTAATCTGTATAAACTTTTTGGTGTAAAATTCCTTAGACAACTTTCACGATACCGACGGGAAGAATACGGATAGTTCCATTCTTTTTACGTACCAAAAACCAAATATTGTAATTTTCTTTATTTGAGTTCAATGCAGACTATCCTTAATTAAAACCTGACCTCTTGTTTAGTGAAAATTATAATAAAAAATATACTTGGAGATACCATCTCATAGCGCCATCTAGTTCCACACTAAGCAACTAGGCTTGTATTATGGATACCAGATGGTTGCTATACTCCACCAATACTTTTTATTGTAAATATTATTATTATTATTAAATTCTTTATTGGACAAATGGACAATTAAATTTAAATGATGAAGCATATATGTACATATTATAAATGTAAATTTATCCGTATCTCGACACATGTCCACGTTATAATAATATACGAGCACAACATATCATTCGAATTACGAAGAATCTAGATCCGAAGAAAATAGAATCCTTAGAATCAAATTTCAGAATGGGATAAGTTAGCCTTTGTACCTACTTCTGCATTTGTTATGAGTGCAACAAGAATTTTAAAACTGTACTATTATAAAAGTTCAATGAACTTGTCATCAAGCAGGATATTATTAGGTTATACTATTATAGTAAGAATTGTTTACTATATTTTATTTAAAATATAAACGTCATATGTTACATGGTTAGTTTGTTTAGTTGGCCAACAAAAAATACAAATAAATATAAATCAAAATCTCATTTTCCACCCATAAAACTTTTAGAAGTATCACCATCTATATAACCTCTCATTATAAATTATTTAAACAAAAACTTTACAATGCAAAAGCCAGCTATAATTTTTAACAATCGTAAATTAAAAACAAAGAAAAAATTCGTAACGATCGCCATATGACGTCCCTTCAAATCACTAACCGCCCTTTTGAAGATTTATATTCGTTTATCTAAACTAATCGTTATACATTACCCGTTATTATAAAATAAAATATGCAAAAGCGAAGGAGAAACAGCAGTGTACGACAATCCAAACAAAAACAAGATTGTAGGCATCATACTGAGGATCTGCAACACAATTTTATTATTTTTGTAACTCCCTGCTGTGAAGGCAGGACTGCCAAACCTTTTGTTAAATATCAGATTTTAAGAAATTGATTAAACAGATAATTTAATGTTATCATAAAACTTTTAACTGTAAAATCTGGCATCCTGGTTAATAAAGTCCGAACTAAATTATACTTAATTAGTATTTAATTGTAATAAATAATAAGGCTGTCTATATTTTCTTCCTCTATTCTATATAGAGTATATAGTTGTATTTTGGGCGCTCAATATAATCGATCGCTATAATAGCAGCTAAGAAGCGTGGCATTCTCCTCAAGGTGAGGCAATATTATAAGCCGAAACAGCTTTTGGTACTTTACCAGGTTCAGGTGCGCTCGAGCATGGAATACCTGTCACCTTTGGGATGGTTCAGCCAAGTACCAACTGGCTGCACTCGATTCTGTGGAACGACGTGCCAAAAGACTCATTGTTGTCCATCGATCACTACTAAATTACAGAGCCTCGAACACCGTCGCAAGGTCACCTGTCATCTTCGGACTACTAGGCGTGGGAAGGGATTCCACCCGTATGTAGTTAACGTACCGAACATTCGCAGTAAACGGTTCGACATAATGCGAACAGCCAAGGCATGGAACTCCCTTCCGGCGTCAGTCTTTCCTGAATCCTACAACCTTGGGATCTTTAAGAGTATGGTAAATAGAGGTCTACTAAAATCGCGTGCTTCATCTTCGGCCACATCGTCACTATCCATCAGGTGAGATTGTGGTCAAACGCGTATCCAGTTAATCATAAAAAAAAACGATTCTAGTTCTCAAAAGGAAGGAACACAACTCATATCGAAATTTACGGTGATATCCCAAACGACTACAAGCTTTATGGTTATAGCGTAAAGTCCATCATTATGGGAATCTCACTGTAAATTCGGACGAAAGCTATACACATATGGTACAGAATCATCGCCCTGTTCTAGAACTTTCGAAAAACTTTCTAGAGATTTTCATATAGCATTATTTGTAGACGACTAAAAAAAGGTATAATAAAAAAATTTTGCTAATCTATCTTATAAAGTCGAAGAACAAAACTACTCTCATTTGAGGAGAGCAAAAGACGTCTGCCGACAAACTTATTATTAATGTTAGTCATACTTACATTTATGTAGACGTACAGACCCACAGCTCATATTTATGTAATAAATAATAAAAAATCTATGATAGCGGACGAATGTCGAAATTCTTATGACATATTGATGTAATTCTTGCAAACAGTTTACAATCTCTGCACACATTTTGAAGCTTCCACAAAAACAATGTTTGCGGTGAGCATCAAATTTTTTACAAAAACCGAAATTCCGAAAATCCGCACTCGAACGCAGGTAGCAATCGGATTTTAAAACTATTTGTATTTCTAAAAAAAAGTCAACAATAGACGACATACATTTTACCTGACGTTGATTATAATAAGGCACTAGAAATATGACGACGCATATGTTGTTTTATTTTGTCTATACGATTCGACTCCGAAAAAAGGTTATTTGGGTTCCGTCAAAAAGGAAATCATTATGGCGGAGATAATTGTACCTCTGTATGTCTTCTTATAGATCCGGTCAAGGTAAAGGAAGTTGTATGTAGAATTTTCCAAAGGTTTTTCAGTAAAATCGAAAATTTGCTTATTATTAGATAAGCAAATTTTATAAATGCGAAAGTTTGGATGTTTGTTTGTTTGTTGCTCAATCAGCGCGAAACGAATGAACGGATTTGGATAAAATTTCGTATATAGGTAGAATATACCTTGGATTAAGACATAGGATATTTTTTATCCCGATAAAGTGATTAGTTCCCGTGGGACAAATAAATTAAACATATCCGC
The DNA here is from genome assembly GCA_949316235.1 of Oegoconia quadripuncta. NCBI lineage: Eukaryota > Metazoa > Arthropoda > Insecta > Lepidoptera > Autostichidae > Oegoconia > Oegoconia quadripuncta. Next base: position 15,036,196 of record OX438743.1, read on the forward strand.
TGTAAAGTTATTCCACGCAGGTGAAGCCGCGTGCGGAAAGCTCGTTTTCTATGACATCCGATTAGTTTAACAACGGAACCCCCAATGCGTGTACTGCGCACACTTGTCGATTTTTTTTGTCAAGCGGCGATGTTTGGTGAGTGAATTATTCCTTATTAGTTGTTTAGCCGGGCTCGTTAGAAATACGATTACAATTTTGTGGATGCGGCTTCTTTGTCAGTTCACCATGTGGAAAAGGAGTTTCTACGTCGTTTGGCGCCTTGAATCGGATTTTGTACAATTAGAAACTAAGTCGGACCAGTTGTGCCGAGGATGCAATGAACTGGAAGATAGGGGCCGGTTTTTTCATGGAACTTACTGTCAGTTTTGCTGTTTCCGTATTTATTTTAAACATTGACAAAAGATTATTGTATCGTTGGGTAAATAATATTCAATATGGCTTTCTTCTTTTTAAGGATTAGCACCAACATTTGCCAAAAGATTAAGATTAAGGATTTCAGAGATAAAGCAAATGGGCGGTAACAATGATATAACTCATACATTAGTCATGAAACAATGAAGCAAAATATGTGTAAAGGCATACTAAGGCCCGTGTTAATAAACCGTTCTCAAGACTGAGATGACCTTAAGTGGAAGCTTGAGAGTCTGTTGCCTATTAAAACAGTGTCAAAAAAGTTGTATTGAAAATAAGGCGCGATCTCAATCTCAAGATCGAAATACCGCCCGAAGAATCACTGTTGGCATGCCGACAAACTGCCTGGAAGCTGGGCATAGATTTGTTATTTGTTACACTCTTATGAAATCTTTTGGCTATTTGTTTGGTGTAGGGGTAGAAACACCGACTGCTATACCAAAAAGTCGAGAGTTCGAACCCCTCGATTATATTTGTATAATTTATCAACCATCTAGAATGCATAATACAACCTAGTTGTTTAGTGGAACTAGATGGCGCTGTGTGTATCAAAGGATATTTATCTTTATATATCTATAACAATAATATGCTTAACTATTTCTAAAGCCGAATGTATTATTTTAAACATTGACGAGCCGAGTGTAACAATTTGCATTAATAATTTAAATGTGTAGGTATATAAATAACAAAGAGGTTTGTTGAACATGTTATCTGCAGAGGAAAACACACATGTCCATGTTATTCAAAAACAAAATACTCATTACCGTCTAGTTGTCCGGTCGTCCCCTGCTCCACAGTAAATGATAATAATGAGATGTTATTATTCCTCTCCATCCTATATAATTATTAGCTTTTTTCGTCGTTTCCGTCCAAATTACACGGCCGTAACGCCGGAATCAACCCACTCTATACGCGTAATCATTACGAATACCGTTACACTTGTAATTATAGAAATAAAATACCATGTTGCTGTTTAGAGAACAAAATTTTGAATCCAAATAACTTTATTAAGTTGACTCTCACGGTATCCGAATGAGTACGTGGAAAGAGAAGCGGATTACTGATACTGACCCAATACAAAATGTATTGAAAATATATTGACGAGTCTTGTCAAAGAAGCTATTCTACATCTTGGTTGTAAGTATTGGTTTCGTATTTAACAAAGAATGTGTATTTTTTTTTATTTTAAAAACAGTAACAAATAAATAGATGGAATTTAAATATAAACTAGAACAAATGTAATAAATTGTTACCGCGAGGCAAGGTACCCAAAAAAAAACAGTTTACAGTTTAAAACAAAGTTTACTCGCTGAATGCAGAAACTTTTATCTAATATTAGCTAACCTAAGGCGACCTGCAATTTTGATGGTCTGAATCCAAAGACTCGATTTCGTGAAAGATTTATAGACATGCTATAAGAGGGTACATCGGGCCCAGAGGCCTTCAATTGAAATATAAAAATTTCTTTTCAAATACAACTTAAATCCAAAATCTACACACTGGCAGCACTCAAAGGCCTAAAAGCTAATTTTAATAAGTAAATATCTTTAAATCCATCTATTTCAAAAACTTTAAATTGTACGTAAATAAAAGTGTAAATTTTTATCAATAACTTAAAATTCTCGAAAATAATCAGAATCTAAGCTATTTAAAATTACTTTTTAGGCTTTTTAAGTGCCAATTTTGGATTTATATTGTATTGAAAAGAAATCTTAATTTATCGAATGAAGCCGCCACTGAAACCGATGCACCCTTTTAATGTTAATAAAACAAATATGTAGAAACCGGCTTCTTTCCTTACAAACGTAATGATTTTCTGTCTCCATCAACTTTATTATCGCGGCTGAACGAATTTCGTGCACTGTTTTTGCACGCCATTTCCACCGGCCACTTGCATAAAGCTTTTTCAGATAATCAAATTTGATTCGGCGCACATTAATCACTTCAACACATTTACACTGTGGCCATACGGTTACATACTATTAAAACTGGTCACTTCGAAATTACATGATTAATTGCCGAATCGCGAGTGGAATCAAAATAATTATTGACCAATTCCCATCCGCATTCAGGGCTATTGTTTAAAGACTGGGTCAGGCTGGTTTTAATTTATTCTTGCGCAGTGATTCGATTATCTAACCCAGCACTCCTTTAACACCTACCAATAATGCAAGAATATGAAAGGTCGTATCAATCTTGATTGAGCAATCCCACGATCAACTCATGCCACTCGAGCCGTGAATATTGTTCATTGCGTAATGTGAAATAATCAAATGGAAGACCTTTGCCCTGGTATAGACACTAATGCGTCTGAGCCAATTCTATTTCTCACTAAAAGCATATCTGATGCGCTTCGTTCTTTGACAAGTCAATATAAACACTCGTGTCAAATTAGAACATTAGCCAATAGAATAATCTTCTCTTGTATGATAAGGTATATTTTTCCTTGCTCTGCTAACCCATTTTGTGATGGCAGAACTTATGACTGTGAGTAATACCACCTGGTAAAGTACCATATTATTGGTACATAGCGAGCCATCGATCTGTTCAGTTTGCAAATAGAATCTCCATTACTCGGCCAGTGAAGTAGCTTACACCGTGACGCGTACCATTCTATTTAGTTAAGGTTTCTAATATTTAAATAAAATACCCTTATTTTAATCTGAATCATTTTCAGAGCCTTCACCTTCACTCCAGAGCCTGGGTAGAATTCACTCAAGACGCTTTGTATGGACGGCTTTCTGACAAGGAAACAAAGATAGGATAACGTGGTCGTGCTTAAAGGTGGGCGTGACTCAGCAACCAGTAGTGTATAATGCTATTGGCGCAAAGCTCCCAAATAGAATTACGAGGAAGCGTGGAGATTTGGTGGTGGGTTATTTTTTTGCAAATCAGGTTAGTACTTGACCTCAATCACACCTGATGTTAAGTGAAGATGAGGTAGAAGGTGGAAGCTTACTAATCCGGAAACCCCAACATATTTGGGGGACTTACTATCTTATCTCTGACAATTAACATTGCTGCTTGGCGGCATATTTAAATAAGATGGTGGTAGCTAGCCATGCGGACGTACCCACCAACCAAACCGAGTACTTAAACATGTACCCCGCTGGAGATCGAAACCGCGACCTCCGATTCGTAACAATGTTGTTTACATTGAACCACGGATGCAGTTAAAACTGAACCGGGCGCACAGTAGTCAATGCTCAAAGGTGAAATAGTCCCTCTAGTGGACCGATCATCCGTTTGGCACCCGCAGACACCTTCAATATGCAATATGTTCTTCCAAAATATTGCAATTACTAAAAGCGATACCGTTCAAACCTTTTGATGAAGTTTACGTACGCGTCGCTGTAGCCTTCATATCAGTCACAGGATGTCCACTGTTGAAAATAAGCTTTCCATAAGTTAAAACTGGATAAATTCAGAAATGAGATGATTCGTCAGAGAGCGAAGGTTGCTGATATAGCCCAGAGAATTAGCAATGGGTTGGCCGAGTGTGGTTGTTGCAGAACCGAAGACCGATGGTTAAAATGAGTTCTGGAGTAAAGACCACGTGTCGGTGAACGTAGTATGAGTCGCCCATCTGCTAGACAGGTCGATATGCATAAGGATAGCGGCAGTAACTGGAAATGGAGAACAGACGATCGGAACCGGGATGATATACAACCTGGGGATCTTCAATGATTAAAAGCCTATTCACTCCCGTGAATAGGCATTTACTGGGATCGCGTGCTTCATCTTCGACCACATCATCACTTTCCATCAGGTGAGATTGTGGTCAAACGCAAATCCAGTCAATCATAAAAAAAAAATAAAAAAAATAGGAGAGGATTATGTCCAGGGTGGACAAGGATAAGGTGACGATAATGAATGAATAAGAATAGTTAATAACTTGATCACTATCACACATATTAATATCATATTTTTAATATCACACGCACGGTATTTTCTCGCTTAAACTGTGAGATCAATGTTGACAATGCCTCATAAATAAATCAACTCTTGTTTTTTGCAAAGCGACATCACATTCATCGCACGTGTGTGAAAATCTCAAGGAATCTCAAGGTTCTCTTGGATCTGGTTGATTAATTAACTTGACATATGGCTAAATACCCAGCTAGTTGGGTGACCTAACAATGAAATAATAAATCGCATGAATCATGTGGCGGAGAGGATTTGCCGGTATGAATGACTTCATAACGGAAGTTCCTTGATTCTCCGGTCACGACTCTTTGTGTGCACCGTTGTAATAATTCCTTGACATTAACCTATTAATAATTCTATGGAAATCTATTTTAGTTTCCTATATCATACGTGCTTAGTTGGTTAAGTTACTTTTGTATTGCAGCCCTGTAGTGACACCTAATTCTTCTCCACACACCAGAATTTAAATTACACAGAATTGCACATTTTGTTTCCGAATTATTTGAGGATTAAACAAGGATGTAACCTTTACATGGCTAATTTCTAAAACTTCTCAGAAAACACATAAAACGTGTGTAAACCTATACTTTATATGACACCCCACTATACTTTGCATGTCTTTTTGAACAAGCACGGAGTCGCAGTACGATATTTATGACTTCCTCTACATTTTTGAAAGAGCAGTGACTGAAAGTGGATGCTCAGTGAAACAAGTACAATTCCGTCAAAACTCACAACCGACTGCGAACATGTCAACTTACACTCGGCCACTCCTCATTTATATTTTCTATTCAATAAATTTAAGAAAAGATCTCCTCCTAATATATTTAATAAGGTAAATCGTAGTAATAGGTATGTTCGTTTTAATTAGCAAACATTAATTTACGGATTTGACGTTTCTATCGGAAAACGTGGGCGAGCCTGATGGCGTGTAATCAGTGAATCAGAATCCAACTAGTATTTAGACATTATAAATGCGAAAACAGCTTGTTTGTCATAGTTTAACATTCATAAATTAATATAAGCCTTTCCAACAAGCCATTTAAATTACCTCCAGAGAAGAGTAATTTTTTCCAACGCAATAAATTTACTATCTCATCTTAGGTTCGACAATAAAAATGATTTCTAAAATGAAGAAACAAAAGTTTTTGCCCTCGTTCCAGGCTTGGCCACCGGCCGTCGAAAAACAACAATTAATATATAAATAAAAAAAGTCCCGCCAGTGTTTCAATTCATTCTAGGGGCGGGGTCGTTTTACATTCAAGGGGAGGGTATCTCTCGAAATCATTAGTCCTGGAATGCCTTCGGAAATCACTCGCTATAATTTCGGTGCCCTGCTTGTCCGCTCCGTGGGTGGATATTGCCTTTGTTTTTCACAACAAAACGATAAAAGGTACCAAACGTCAGTTCAAAATATTTATTTGCGCCGGTCAATATTAAGCACGTATAATTTTGCCCGGCATGTTCACGTCCCATGTTATTGTCCCACAGGGTGATGTATTGAGATGGCGAGTTCTTATACAAAATTATAGGTATTCATTGTACCCTTGACTAAACATGGAGGGTTACAAATACAATAATTCGTCGAGTAACAATTGTTTCTGTGAAATATTATCAACAACACAAAAAATATCTCAACCGCTCGAGTCAAATATTGTAATTTATAACTTCTCATCTAAATTATTTTATTCTTCCTCTTATTTAATTCCTGTGTTGAGACAGTGACTGAGATACATAACCGACACTAATTTTTCTTCCAATCTGTTGTTAGTATAATAGTCTAATATAATTCAAGTTTTATAACGATTGTATTCATAAACTTATGAGTATACATGACGTAAGTGCATCATTTTAGATATACGCCATGTCTGAGATAAGATAAGGAGCTAATTTACGCTTTCCTGTAAAGTATTTAAAACTATTTAAGGCATTAAGTATACATAACTGTCGTTATCCTGATCGTAAACTAAATAGAGTAACTTTTAAGTGCAATCGTACAATTAACGGCACTTTAAAAGAGCATTTTAGAGTTTTAAACAGTTACAATAGTGTCCTTAAGATTTATATTTTCTTTGTTAGATGTAGGTACGTATACCTACCTTCTTCCGAATTTCTTTTTTCCATCGACATCAGTTGTCGAGGCAACTCGACTTGTGCCTTAGATTGGCCCGCTTATACTGGGGTGCGATTTTGAACTATCATCAAATCGCTATCGAAATCAATTATTCTCAAAACAACTCGTCGTGATTTAAGCATTTTTAAAGAAATATAATTACAAAATTGTTTTAACATTTTTGAAAGAAACAGACAAACAGAATTATCAAAATTGTACTTCATTAGATACACTGCATAGATTTAAGTTTTTAGGGTATATGTATGTAGATATCTAATGTTACCTCCGTGTACAGGCTAAACTGCTTGACCCATTTTGAAGTACAAGGTGTCGCTAGTTTCGTATTGGTCCGCTTATACTGGGGTGCGATTTTGAACTATCATCAAATCGCGATCGAAATTAATTCCACACGTACCATATTCTATTGGTTACATTTTTCCACATTTTTTAACCATTCGTAAGCTATGTTGCCATCTAAGACACAAATCGAGTTGCTTTGACCTGACGTCAAAGCATAGATATAAATTATCTAATGAAGTAACGTTCGTAAGCCAAGCATTTTTTAGCGATTCAATTAAAAGGCGCCGTTTAACTACATGGCTAGCCAATCAACTGCCTAGCTGCGACATAAACACTTCTAACGGATGGCAATTGAAAACATAAAATATCAAACATAGCTCGATATGACTATCTAAATAAAGATTTTAATTATAAATTCACATAAGAGCAAATGTCATAAAAACCGTCTGTTTTGTACGTTCCGTGTTGAAATTATCTAATAAAACCAACCACTAAAACAATGTGTAGCACACACAACGCTTAAAGAGGCCATAACTCTGCCGTGTGTCGGCACACGGCGTACACTGGTTTTTTTGACAAATTATCAAGACACCGCTTCTGACTAACTCTCAAATGAAAATAGAACCAGGTAGCTAATGAATTTAATTTACATGAATATACTATTACTGTATGAGTGATGGCCGACTTATGTAAACTCTGTCTTTTTAGCGCGGAACTACAGGTTGATTTTATTTATTGACTATAATAACGTGGACCGGTTATATTTCGGTGATAACGCCCACATTGACGAAGTTATTATAAGTTATTATTATGTGTTGTCGCCCAGTGCAACGGTTAGGGCCGATGATTTAATTTGTTTTTTGTTTTCCTGTATTGTTGAGTTCGCAGACCACCCATAATAACATAAAGATATGTTGGTATTTTTTTGCTGCAATAGTTAAGGTCGATCTACATATTAGTTTCTATGATAGTACGATTGGGAATAAAATGTTGTATTTTTGTAACCTACCCCCAGACTAGTGGCAAACCTTTGTATGCGACAAACGCTATCGATTCATTTCTCGCCGTTCATTGGCTGTCTATAAATAACGAACAGTTGACAGCCTTTGACGACCTGTTTGGTGTAGTGGTTAGAAACTCTGCTGCTATACCAAAAGGTCGCGGGTTCGAATGCCGCTGGGGGCATATGTTTGTATGATGAATACGGACATGTGTACCCGAGTTATGGATGTTTTTCATTATATGTATTTATTTACAAAAAAAAATTGTATTTGTGTAGTGTGTCAACCATCTGGTATCCACAACATAAGCCTAGCTGCTTAGTGTGGAACTAGATGGCACTGTCTGTATATGTCCAAGGATATATATATATATATATAGCCAACCAGCTGCGAGAGTCGAACCTTTGCACTTGTCTAGAGAGGCTGTTTGCATTCCTACAGCAGGCTCATTTCGAAAACTCGAAGTTTATGAACTCCTGTCATCATCATTATCATCTTCTTGCCTTGGTCCCAATTTTTCTTCCTTTACGTCTTTTTCTTCCCATCTCCTGTTACTTCAGTAATTTTCTATGCAACAGTGATAGATAGATAAAGCGTTTATTTGTTTGTTACTCCAGTCACACACATACATTAAGTTTTGCTGAAATTTTTATAAAACTTATAATATAGGTATAACTACAGAATATGTCTATTAGTAACTTATAACTAAAGCATATGAGTGCTGCAGTAGGACAAATGGGTCACAACTCAGTGTATGAGATTGTTCAAGGAACAAAACACTGATTTTCAGCTATTACCCAGTTACCCAGTATATTACAGTGCGGTATGTTACTTAGTTTAGAAAGGTAACATGTGCATGCTAAGTGTTAAGCTTTTCATTCCGCGGCTGTACCTACCTTCATAAATTGAATTTTTGTTTTTATTTTTTTAATGCTATTAAGCAATGTAATACAATACAGCGTAGTACGGTCACAATACAGAAAAGAGGTACAGTACAGGTACGAACAGTGCAAATATTTTTTATTGAATACTTTACTTACAGTACCAAAATCATACAAACAAATACGAATACATTCAGAGTATTGTTAACGGATTAAGTATTCGAATCTTCAACCACCCATTTATTGACCGTCATCATCATCCACGAGACACGCAAACATAATCACAAACATAGACACCACACCTACTTATATCAATCATTTATATTCACTACATTTTACTTTAGTTTCTTTGTTATTTTGTTACTTTGTGTTCCAGTTTCTTAATTTAAGATCCCCCCAAAAGCTTAATGTCTTTGGTTATAGATTTATAATTTCTTTATATTATTGTAAACTACACATAAAGCTATGAAGTTTGCTAAAACAATAAAGTAAAATAAAAATATAATTTACTCACAGTTAGCAGTAAAAATACTAAGATACAATATTACAGACTCAAGAAGTTGAACATTACATAATAAATAACAAAAGACAATTCACACCCACACACATGGAGACAAGGGACAAGCACAACCCAAATTTGAAATCGCTTCAAGACAAAATCTTTGTTTTGTACATCGCCCATAGAGTTGGGTAAATACTTAACCAAGCATGTAACCCGGAAATTCATATTTAAATCAATCACGATGGCAAATCTGTTTTCGTAGGTGACTTGATTTAAATCACGGGTTACCTATTTTTTATGAACGACGGATGAGCGCTTGACCTCAATTACACCTGAGGCCGATGGTGGAACCGCGCTCACCTTGAACCCTATACTTCTTGGAGGGGCTAGCTGTCTTATCTTTAACAGCCGGAACACAACAATGCTATCAACATTGCTGCTTGGCGGCAGACTTAGATAAGATGGTGGTAGCTGGTCAGGCGGACAGTTAAAAATACCTTACCAGCAACCAAATACTACATTCACCCCGCTAGGAAACGAAGTCGCACCCACCGTCTTGTATACTTTAAGTTGTGGTTGTTAAGCTATTGGCGTATACGTAGCTTAAAATGAAATTAAATTCCAATCTACGTTCTTTAATCACTATCCACTATGAGATAAGTCTGCCTTTGTACATAGATTTAGGTAAATTTCTTTTGTATTTATTTTCTTATGTATAATAAAGCATTTACAAACAAACAAACATGAAATGCAACGAATGCCAACAAATCACAATTAAGTCTCGGCTGCTCATCATTATATAAAACAATATAATAGGTACATACGTTACTCTTCGGTATGCATTTGCCATACATATATGCCCACATTTACGATCTGAAAAGCTAAATACCATAAAATTCCTTAGCCATTTAATTTCTACTCTCTTAAGGTATTAATAAAACCATACATTAAGTTGGACAAATGGACGTACTAGAATTTTACGGGTTATGTGCAAAGGTGTTCGCACGCTCCAAGTGCATGGGACGCAACGGATCGGATAGTATTTTATACGGACATAAACCAGCGCAAGATTCGAATACCTGGACCATAGGTTTCCAAACATTACAGAAGCACTGCGCAATGTCCACTCAGCAATGGATACTTGACGTGAATAAGTACGTGTTTCGATTTGGCTCTATATAAGACTAGCTTTCCGCCCGCGGCTTCGCCTGCCTGGAATAATTTTATCGCGGAAATTTATTTATCCCGCGGGAACTACTCACTTCATCGGGTTAAAAGATATCCTCTGTTTTAATCCAGGGTATGTTCTATTTATATACCAAAATTCATCCAAATCCGTTCATGCGTTTCGCCGTGATTGAGCAACAAACAAAGATCCAAACTTTCATATTTATAATATTAGTAAGATGATAAATTAAGTCTTCCAAATAATAAGAAGAAATAGTAAACTCTACAGACAACAAGCTACTTATATATGAGTCTGTGCTAGGCCAGTATGGAACACCGTTGTGGAGAAGCGCCTCAAACTCCAACTTATCGACTCTGCAAAGAATGCAAAATATAATTCTCAGATCAATCAGCGCACCTGCTGAGTTCATTAAAAACTATGAGATTTATCAGCATACCGTCCTTCCTACGAAGCGAAGCGTTCCTACAAAATTATATGCTTCATTTTCGCAGCTATCCTTACTATATCGCTTTGGTGAATGGAGCGCCCTTCCATAACCACTTAAGCCATAGGCTCAGTACTGACGATAGACAGATCACTTTGGGAACCTAAGACCGACGCTAGGATAGGCGAATAACTAATGTCGGAACTAAATGACGCTGTAAACATACTGAAAATCACTGTAAATTAACCCCTTAAATGTTAATCAGTCTCGTAAAGTCCATAAATTACTGATTATCATAAAATTCATAAGTATAGCGTAAGAAACAACCGTAAAACTACTGTACCTATAGCTACCGCAAACCTATTTATACATTTTGTATATGACTCTGAGTAGTATGATACTATTTAGTGTCTAAAACAATTTGCTTATTTTTTAAGTTAACAAAGAATAACAATTTTATTTCCAATATAAAAGATATAATTTTACATGATTAATTATTACACGTAAATGTAACAAATAGGTAGTTTCACATGATTTACTTTAATAATTCATTACAATCAATATATTACGAAAGCATGAACCTTCTTCTGATTTTTATTTTTAATTTTAACTAATATTACGTAGGTTATTCGTATAGGTAGGAAGGCGGCCTTTGCCCAGCAGTGGGACAGTTTGGGCTCCTAATAATAAAAATAATATATTCGTAAGTGAAAGTTTGAATGTTTGTTTGACAACGAAAGGAATGATTAAGTTTGGAAGAATATGCCTATAACAGGACGAAGGATACTATTTATTCTTATAAAGTAAGTAGTCCCGCGAGTTAAATAAATTACACATATGAAATAAATTACATATATAAACGAATACCACGCGTGCGAAGCCGCAGGTAAATGGTGGATCATCATATTTTATTTAAGGTAACAAATAAATAACCACAGTACCAACATAAAGCTATACTAGCTGGGGTTTAGGACAACATAGCAGAAATTGACAAATTCTTATGACATTTAAAAGTAGGTATTATGGAACACGACCTGCGAAAATGATTTTAATTACGTACATTCTCCTTAGTCGATGGCAAACACATCACATTCTTGAGGACCAGAATGTGGCCATGCGTACGTCATTGTCTGTGGCATCGTAGAGGTCCTGTAGCGTACAAGTGTCGGGTCACGCAGGACAGCATAGAAGATGCCCCATTGTTGGTGGTGTGTCACCGTACAAGCACCAGTTATATATATTGGCAATATAATAGTGGTAAAATTGACTCATTCAAGAACTCATCAAAAAGACACATAACCAACACGAGAGAAAATTACATTTCAAACATTGTGTTACCCAAATTTTTACAGCAGCACTAAATATTATGGTGGCTTTCAAATAAATTGACCAATGAACGTCCGCTCATTGGATTCCAAAAAATTTTAGCCGTTGCGGCATCAAATTTTGACGCGGCACCCAACGGACCGACTATAAATCAATTTTAGAACCTTTTTAATGGACAACTAAAATATATTCATCGCAAAACGTTCACAATCGCGGATTGTGAGGTTCTGACCCAAATAGCAGGTTTCATCATTCTGTTTGTAAATTTATACCAAATGTTTACGATTTCTGGACATCTATAGAATTTACAACGTAACATGTGGTTAATAAATTATTAAGTGCCTATCCATTTAAACCGTTTTCCTCTTTAAACTTTATTGTCTGTGATGTTAACTCTATATTGAAGTACCGTTTACCTACTCTGAAAGTTATTCGATCCTCCTCGATTCCTTGGTGTTCTTCTATCTAACGTTGGTTTTAGTTTGTGCTTGTTGGTTACTTATCCCGACCCAAACGCCGTGGCGTAGGTCAACTATAGGTATAGTCGGCATCAAAATTAACTGCCAAAGTGATCAAATAAATATGTTATTACTAGCTTCCCGCCCGCGACTTCGTCCACGTGGAAGACATCATCAAAATCGGTTCAGCAAAAAAATTGCCTATATGTTAATCCAGGTCCTAATCTGTCTTCCAACCAACCAAATTTCATCCAAATCCGTCCAACCGGTGAAGAGGTAACAAACATACACACAAACTTTCGCATTCATAATATTAGTAAGGATTATTTAAGAAAAATAATTAAAAATTACAAACGTAAAAAAATAATTTTCTAAGTTGATATTTGCAAACGGCAGTTCGAATTTGTGAATAGATCTCTGCAAATCAATGTCGAAGCGCCGACAAGAAACTATTATCCAACTACATTTACAAAAAAATAATATTTGCACAGCGAGCAAAGGTCGGCTTGCTGTGGTCTAGCTAGTTATAAAATCTGTCAATTTTTTGCCCTGTCGTGGAACACAATAAAAGTGCCAGTGTGTTCTTACAAACGAGAATTTATGTTCAATGTATGCAAATTAGAGGCTATACGATGACTGTCTGATGTCGATGCGTATACATCGAGTGCCATGCTGAAGACTGTACGATCTAATTGTTTGTCGATTTGATAGAAATTAGTGAATAATATGCTACGCCCTGCAAGTATTCTTCCAAATTGTCTTTTTGTTAATCTATAGAAACGTACCACTTTATTAGCCTGCTACTTTATTACTGCGAGCACTTGATCTTTTGTAGTTGCATACTCGTATATATACAGTACGGTGTTGTTGTCCACAGAATACCAGCGTCGGGTCTTACTGGATTCTAAAGAATCTAATGTCGTGACAGTAAGCTGAGTGGATGCTTTTATGGTGCCACCACTTTTCTATTGTACTAATTGTTAAGTAGAACTAACCAATAATGTGCTGTGTGGTTTCAGCACGTAGAAAGAATAGAATCAATGGGTGTCGTAAAAGGCGACTAGGGGACTTTCCACCAAAACCACTGACGTTGTTGTATTTGAAGTTGACCATAACTATTTGCATCAGCTATGGTCAACTCCAAATACAACAACACTCGTCTACTAATAGGGACGCCCATCCACTAATAGGGATACTTCATGTAAGTCCCAGTCGGCTAAGATCAAAGTATATTCCCATGACACCGTCTCGACAGGACAAAACAATAATTTTTATTTTTGGGGTGCGCAAGTTTGACCATGTTTCGCAACACCGATCCGAGGTGAAGTGGCTTTCCATACGACGTCGTCATGACGTACATGTTGTATCCTTCCTGTACAATATCCTCAACAACTCTTACTCTCCCCCTTACCTTCGTGAGCGATATGACTATCTTGTTCCCCGGGGTAAACCTTGTAGAACAACCACATCCCTCATGCTTAAATGCCCATCACACTTGACAACACGTTATAGTGATTCGTTCACGATTCGGTCAGTGAGACTGTGGAACGCACTACCGCATGCAATCCGCGCATGTCCATCGTTACAAATTTTCAAGAAAAGGGTAAAAGAGCATTATTTGTCTTTATGATTTCTCCTCAGTATTATAGTAATTATTTAATTATTTACCATAATATGAGTATTGATAATGTATATACTTGTTTATACTTCGTACTATATATATGTATATTGGATAGGTTATGTGGTATATTTATTTATATATATTATTTTTTATCTTATTTTTTTTTATAAAATAATTTTCAATTGTTGTGTACACTATTTTCTGCCCAATCTAATAAACACTATGTATCTCTAAGGTTTGCTGGTAGAAAACTCTATCGGAGTTAAGCTCGCCTTTGTACATTTTATATACAATGCATATTTCTGTAATAATTTTGTGTACAATAAAGATATTAAGATAATTTCTGTGTAAAAGTTGATTACATCCGCCGTGTAACCATTTGGCGATAAGGTTATGTACTAGGTTTTTTACAGGGTTAATAAATTGAGGTCCTATACGTCGTCGAAGTAAACAATAATATTTTCATTAGCAATAAATTTCAATGTATTTTGACACTGGGGTCAGAAGGTTTCCAATAAGTGGTAAAAGCACTATTAAAATTTACTAATATGGCAACGGGCTTCGTCGTCTGTGACAATGTTGGATGCGCAATATACCTATGTTATGCAACTACAGTCAACATGACTTTACAAAGTTATCACACCACCAATGGTCAAAGTGGTCAAATAATTTTAGCATCTAAAAATCAAAATAGGGCTAATGTCCCAATTTGGAATATTTCGGTTCCTTAATTCTACAAATTAACATATCACAGATTTAGTTGTTCTGTTATTGGAGAGTTATTGCACGGCTAATATTTATATTGTTTATATTGTTTGGTTTGTGTAGCAGCACATTGAACATTGTAATGATACGGATGTACTTATTGTAAACTTCATAACTTGTAAGCTCCGTGAAATACTGTGTTAATTACCTTGTGGATAGTGTCGTGAACTGTGTATATACTTAATACCTACAGCAACTGTTAATAATGTAACTAAGTACACTGTTGTTAACTGTCCCAATTAATTAAAAAAAAATTCCGGCGTTTGATAGATTATCGTTTCCCAAATTAGGCAAAACATATATTATGGATACTAGATAAGGTAAACATACCTATATAAATATTTATATCAACCATAACCCCAAAATAAATGCTCGTATATATCATTTTATCCTGGCGGGATTCGAACCCGCAACCATTTTGTTTCAAAGGCAGTTTCACTACCCAGTACATGAATGGGTTATCCGTGTATATCACATCATCTATCTATAGTTTCATTCATTATTAAATTATTGACATATAATGTTGTTTTTGTATGTAAAAGTAATAAATAATTGAAAATATGAAACTCGTACGTACGTATTTATTTATTTATTTTATTTTATAGATCTTATTTTGTTATTGATGGATTGAAAAATCTCTGTTTAAAAAAATATATTCAATGTTATGACGATTTTATTTTCGAAGAATTGAAGACCTATCCTGATGGAAAGTGACGAATCCTTCATTGCCCTTGATGTCAATAAACGTCGCAAACTCATTGGATTTTCGACATTTTTGACAAAATCATAACATACGCCCCATTTATTGACTACTATATATGTTGCCCGCGACTACATTCGCGTGGAACATTTCATAAAAATCGGTTCAGCAAAAAAATATTTTAATCCAAATCCTAATCTGTCAACCAAGAAAATTTCATCCCTACAGGCGTGAATTGGTAACAAACACACATACATACACACACGCAACTTCCGCATTTAAATGTTAGTATGATGGTTGGGATCACACTATATCTGTAGCAACTATGTAGAAAGCGTACTTCATATAAATCGAAACAACAAAAAATAAAAGTTATTTTATGCATAGCTGGTTAGTACTTGACCTCAATCACACCTGGTGTTAAGTGAAGACAACGTTGCGAGATGTACCGCTTTTCCGCTTTTATACAGCCTTATTGACAATGGACCCGCCATCCGCTTTTTACCTATGCGGTTCCACTTTACTCAAATCCGCTACAACAACCCTTTAACTTTTCATGTGTACTTGTACTTAAAACATATATAAACGTATGAATTGGGAGAGAAAAATCGATGTAAACGTTTAAACAAGAAATTCCGCTTTTTGTATGGAAAAGCCGCGTTTTTTAAGTACCGCTACCGCATTTTTACACATCTGATCTAGCAACACTAAGTGAAGATGAGGCCGTAGGTGAATCATACTGACCCGGAAAACCCATCTTATTTGGGGTCCTGGCTATCTTATCTCTGACAACCGGAACACAACAATACTATTAACTTAACATTCATTCTTCAGGATTTTTCCATCCATCCACATGCACATATGCTCACTTACACACATGCATACACACACACTAACACAAAATACACCAAAATTAATTCGTTCATTGTCATACCTCCCGTA
This sequence comes from Oegoconia quadripuncta, assembly GCA_949316235.1. Taxonomy (NCBI): domain Eukaryota; kingdom Metazoa; phylum Arthropoda; class Insecta; order Lepidoptera; family Autostichidae; genus Oegoconia; species Oegoconia quadripuncta. The sequence goes on from OX438743.1 coordinate 15,052,757, forward strand.
GCTGAATATATGTATTTTTTTAGTAATCTGTGGCTAATGGTTACAATTACAATTAACCATATTAGTTTGTAAATTAGTCTATAAGTAACAGTTATTGTAATACTGTTTGTTAGTCCTAAATAAAATAAATAAAATAAAAATGCTATTTGGCGGCACACTTAGATAGATTGTCTAAATGTCCAACCACCAACTACACCGAGTACTAAACATATACCCCATTGGGGATTGAACCCGCGACCTCCGATTCGTAAACTCTATGTTGTTTACATTCAGCCACGGAGGCGGTTAAAACTTACCTTTTGTTATCTTTGTTTTTATTGCAAAATACATTACATTTCCCGCGCTAAACGTGATAGTGTCTGCAAATCGTCTGTGCAATTCAAAAATGCATTCTAGGTGTGTCGTTGTACTCCTTGTTCAATCACTAAGAAGCTTGTTTAATGGATTTCTACCATTACTGAGCAAATAATCGTACTGGATTTGTAAGGCTGCTTGCTTATTGGATAAGTTTACAACACGATTTTGTGGCTGCTATTATATTTTGCCAGTGAAACCACAGAGTAAATATATTAAATATAAAAGCTACGTATAAAAGGAGCGTCGGTCGCTCAGCGGTTAAGACGCGGTCTCCCAATTTGGGAGGGCCGGATTCGATTCCCAGGCAGGCCATGTACCAAGAAGTTATTAAATTTAACTTAATTACTGATGTGCAATTACTTTGACCAAGTGAAAGAAAAGGTGAATGTCGTGTCGTACCAAGAGGTTAAATCGAAGGCGGAAAGTAGTGAGACGTGGTCCTTACTCCACCGACAAGAGCATAGCACTTAAATTGAAGAAGAAGACTTATGTGCATTTATCGGACTGCTCATAAAGTCCCTACCTGCATTGGGCCAGCGTGGTGGACTGTGGCCCATACTCCCTCATTATAAGAAGGATACCCAAATATTTGGGGAACTTATTTCATATACCTACTCCGTAGATGGGCAAGTAGCAATATATAGATAATTTTTTTTTTTTTTTTTTTTTTTTTTTTTGAATTAGAATGGGATCGCTCTTGACCTTAATCTGGACTAATGTCCTAACTAACCAGCAATAGCTGAATAGAACCGCTTATGTGCTGAGATACTGAAAATTTTAGCGATTTTCGTCCAGCTATAGATTTTATAACCTGTTAATCATCGTGATATTCTAGAACAGATCCTTTGAATTCTTAGTCTCATCTTCACATCAGCTCAGTTAAACGAATTATACCCAACAGATTCCTATTTTCACATGTCTACAGACACATTCTTTTTATATTACAGATTCCCATTTAAAGTTAAACAAAAATTCTTGTAAGCAAGCGCTAAAGATGATGCACTTTACCTTCCAGAGTCAACTGTTCCAGTCATCGCTCCGCTGCACGCTCCGCTCTACGCTTCACTCGACCCGTGAACAGGCGGCCGTCCGCCCGCGGCGCGCCGGCGCAGTCACGACGTGCCCGTCTCTCTGAACCGCCAATTTGTGGCCGCCCCGTGTTGGTTTTGTTGAAGCCAGCGTCTTCATACCCGTGCCGGAGACTTTTTAAGCTTTTTGCCAATAAAAAGTCGCTGCAAGTGCATTCTTGAAATTATTTGAGCATTCGTTTTGCGTATGGTTATTTTAACTGCCTGTCGATAATCTCTAATAGTTAGATATGTAAATAGATATAAAAGAACTTAATTAATTGTAAAATGTCGTAGATCTTCTGTAAAAGGATTTGTTTCATATTTCAGTATAAAATCAATAAAAAAATAGTGTTAAACACTCGAACATTTTTGTTATTCAGATTTGTAATAATATATATAATAAATTATCACTGTTTCAGCTGTCAATGTGAAATGCATGTCCAATCATAATCCGTCGATCGCGAAAAGCGATTAAGAATTGACAACTACAATTAGGCCACTCCGATACGCTTGTCAAAATCAGCAGAGACGAGCGTTTATTAACTCTGTCAAAATTAACGTACGTTGAGACAATAATTAATAATTAGGTAATAAGCATTTACCGCATGTTCCGTCAACTACGAAATCTCGAAAACATACAATAGCACCAGGATGGGTTGACCCATGGCGATTACTTTAGCGTGTGCCCGATTGTGAGGCAAGTAAGTGAGACTTTGGGACACGTGGGATCAATGTTGAATGGTCGCTCCTCATAATGACGGGCCCGTCAGTTTGTCCGTCAGTCAGCGACTCCGGGGCCCGAAGAATGAGTTCATTTCCTTCGAACACGCGAGATACGATTTTTAATTAAGTTTTTGTTAAAAATTCATTAAAGAGCAGCGACGCAGGCCCGCCCGACTTTTTAGTTCAACTCTATATGCATAAATGACTACGTAATTAATGACCGTAGAACGGCACTTCACTCGTTATAATGTCAAATTTTTAAAGCTTACGCAACCTATTACCGTCAACTTTTTAAATTAACTCTTTTTTTAATTAATTTATATTAAGCAAGTTGATAATGGAAAGGACCGAAGGGAATGCACGGGAAATTGATAATCAGAGAGACCCAAAAACATCTGAAATTCCCAATTGTATCAAACATCATACATAACCTAAAATTTTTCCAGTCATCTCGATTTATATTTTGCTAAACTCTGCCACGCCTCCATATCTTTTCGTACACAATCCATCCATAATTTCTTACATGTTTATTTATCTACCTCTACACGCTTTTCAATGACATGATCATTTTCTCTTCTTTGTACATATCAATACGCCATGCGAATCGACCGTTTCCCTAACACCTAAGAACAAAACGAAAATTCATCATTGTCTTTTTGCCCTAGTCCCAATTTATTTGGGGTCGGCGCTGTACGTTTGTTTCTTCAAATCTCCTCTACAGCCGTTACCTCATCTTTCACTCCCTTTTCGTTCATATCACCCTTCACACATTCCATCCATCTTTTCCGTGGTCTTCCTTTCCAACCATCGAAATTCATATTCATCCCTCTCTTAGTAACCTGCTTTTCATCCCTCCTGATTACATGTCCATACCAAGTTAAACGGTTTCCTTTCAACTTTTCTGTCACGAGTGCCACTTATAACGTCCGTCTTACATACTCATTTCTTATTTTATCCATCCTCGTCACTCCACTCATCCATCTCAACATTATCATCACTGCTGCATGCAAATTTCTTTCATCTGTCTTCTTCATGGCCCAACACTCAACAAAAAGAAAACTATTGCTCATAAAAGTACTGTTGACGAAATATAGGGTGAATTTGAATGCTTGTAATTCCCTTTAACTGGTGATGCCACTCTTCTCTTCTTCTCTTGATTACGAACAACTTTCCCCAAGGAACCATAGTCGAATTCGATCAAAAATTACCCATACAATGTAAACCACTCGGAAAACACCTTTAGTCCAACAATTTTCGGCTGGTGACTCCACTCTGATTACGAACAGAAAGTGATTATTAAGAACCCTAGCTGAATTTTGCCGAAAATTGTAGGACTTCCATACTAAAGGTGGTTTCAGAAGGGTACTCTTTTATCGAATTCGGCTTTGGTTCCTAGTGGAAAAATGGAGTCGTCAGTATTACACGAATTACACTGTAGAGTATACAATACGAAAATAACTTTACATAGAACTTGTACGAGTGTGTCTACAAACATTATGGTAGGTACAGTTGAATTTAAAAATCAAAATAGATATCGAGAACATTGTGAGGCAAAACAGAATCGATGAATTGTAAATTCCCATCTATTATACTACTCCAACTCCGCAGCTGACTGTCAATGCGATGGGCTCGGTTTTTTATTCATCAACTATATTTATAGTCAAATGTTTTGTCTGCTCAACGTCAAGTACGTGATTGTTTTTCTACAAATTGCTATGCTATACCACCAAGCTCATATTGACAACCTATTAGAATTACGGTCATCGACATCTTTTGCACTTTTTATAGTAGTATCATTTTTGGGAAAAAATTACACGAATAGCACGATTTTTTAACTAAAAAACGACGTCGAGTTTTTGAATTTTAGTATGAAATCTTAATGCAGGCTATATAATTAATGATTAAACGAACTTACCTGTACGTGAAGTTCTATCATAATTATTCGAGGCTTCGTTCCGAAGAAATTGGCATCAACACATGGTAGTCTCGCGTCAGCTGATCGCCACACTCGCACTTTATTTGAGGGTAAGCATAGCTTTTCTTCGTTTTTTTTTTTTTTTGCGGGTAGGTAGTTCTCTTGTACTTGACGTTCACTCTAACTTTCATTTAGTTTAGATATGGTATGATAAAATATTTCATAATTTACTGGGGAGGTGGAAATTGGCATATCCAGTTTTCTATAGGGTGGGAGGGAAGTATGCCAATTTCTTCGGAACGAAGCCTCGAATAATTATGATAGAACTTCACGTACAGGTAAGTTCGTTTAATCATTAATTATTCTTTGGCTTCGTTCCTCGAAATTGGCATCAACACATGGTAGACATTTAGAGATTTCTTTTATTTTTGAAATATTTTATTTGTAATTGCGATGATACCTGAGTACCATACGTACACGTACACCTATTTGGAATTAAATATAATAAAGTAATTATAAATCTTATTAAAGAAAAATTAACACATAATCACGAGTCCTCCGTATTATTATTCACAATAGCCCTGGCGAATGAATCATCATTGCAAGATATGGACACATTACTTAAGATTTTATTATAGAATCTAAAGAAAGTGTTTGAGGAGCCGCTCCATCCAGCGGTCCTTCTTATAAGATCGAGGTTGACGCCCAACCTGTGTGCAGCAGACGTGGCCGCATGCCGCGTACTGTGCGCGGAAAATATGGTGACATCGATTCCACTATCATGCAGAGTTGATTTAATCCAACGACTTAATGTTTGTGAACCCACAGCCTTGTGTGGTCTTTTTAAACCAATGAAGAGGGAATTAACATTCCGTCGGAGTGATCTTGTTTGATCTAAGTAGGTGATCAATAATTTTCCAGGGCATATTTCCGGTCTTTGCTCAAAGAAGGGGAGAACTAGTATCGGCTGGGAACAACCTGCTCGAGATGTTTTTAGCAGATCTGGAATTTTTATAATAACTTTTGAAGAAAAAGTTTCTATGTTATCAATGTTGATTTTCGATAGTGTTTGCACCCTATGTGCAGTAAGAAGAGCAATCAATGTAATTAGTTTTTTAGAAATTTGAATTAAATTGAGCTGTTCATTTGGATATAAGCTACCTAAGAAGTTTAACACTGTGGATGTATCCCAGGTGACATTATATTTAGGTAAAGGTGGTCGTGAACGGAAAACGCCCTTGAAAAATCTTTTCACTCTGTCATCATGGCCGATATTGGTGCCTAGGATTAATGCTAGGGCCGATCTACAGGAATTTAATGAACCGTATTTAGCTCCTTCTTCATATAGTTTAGTAAGAAAGTACAGGATTTGTGGAACCGATGCCCCGTACAAATCAATGGCATTCTGATTGCAAAAGGTAAACCAACGCCTTAAGTAAACATCGTACTGTTTAAACGAATGTTCAGAAAGAGAAGCCAACATTACTTGGATTGCTGATGGTGGGATGCTCCTTCTCAACCAAGCCGTCCGGACAACACTCCTGCCACCAGGGTAATTTTTGTGTGAACATTGCGATTGCTGAAATGATTAGGAACATTGATTAAATTATTGTTTGGTTTAAATACTGCCATGTCGGACAACAAAATGCTTTTGAAAAGTGGGTACCATGGTTGTGTGGGCCATAGAGGAACAACCATGATACCCTCTGCTTTGTCAGAAATTATCTTTCGCAATGTTTTCAAGATAATCGAGAAGGGTGGAAATGCATAGAAAAATATATTGGTCCATGAAATTGTAAACGCATTAACTGCAGAGGCATCCGGGTCTCTGTGCCAAGATACAAATTTATGACATTTTTTATTTATTCGGTTTGCGAATAAATCGATTTCAGGTATTCCAAATCTTTTAGTAATGGTCAGGTATGCATTGTCGGATAATTCCCACTCGATATCTGGATGAATGCGTCTAGATTCCTCGTCAGCAACTTTGTTGTCCGCTGATGCTATGTAAGAAGCGAAAACGTGTAATCGACGACATTCACACCATTGCCATAATTCCTTGGTGACTTGTGTAAGGTGGGGGAACTGTATACCACCCATACGGTTAATATATGAAATGGCAGTTGTGTTGTCAATACGCAACAATATTTGACAGTCGGTTAAATCTTTTGCGAAGGTTTTTAAACCGAAAAAGGCAGCTAAAATTTCCAAATAGTTAATGTGGCGTGAACTTTCCTGTTGACTCCACATCCCACTGGCCGTCTTATCGTCATATGCTGCCCCCCACCCCGTTGTTGAGGCATCTGAGAAAATTTCCATGTAATAATTATCTCTTTTAATAATGTTAACTGAATTTACGATTGCGCGATTCCACCAATTTAAGTCTGATTTTATAGAGTGTGGGATACTCATATAGTTGTTATAATCATTGTCATTTTTTAAATTTATGTATTTTGCTCTTTCAAAGAATTTTGTATAGAGCCAGCCGTATTCTATAGCCGGACAGGCGGATATTAATAAACCAACAAATCGCGCAAATTCTCTAATTTTACATCTTTTTAATGACATTATCTTTTTAATTTCAAATTTAATCTTTTTTATTTTCTCTGGCGGCAGACTGACATGGAAATTTTCTGAGTCGATAACGTATCCTAAAAAAGTGCATGTCCTTTTTGGTATATTGATGATAAAACCGAGCGAGGTTAGTAGTGTCTTAGTTAAGATAATGTTATGTTCACAATCGCCATATTTTTTTCCTATAAGAAAAAAATCGTCTAAGTAATTGGTCGATAATAATCCAGCTGAACGAAGTAAGCGTACTACGGGTTTCATGACTTTAGTAAAAACATATGGCGCTGTGTTCAGACCAAAGGGTAAAACATTAAATTCATATAAACTATTTCCAAATAGAAATCGTAAGTACTTCTTTGAGTCCGGGTGAATTTTTATTAAAAAATATGCGTCCTTGAGATCTAATTTTGCCATATAACAATTACTTGAAATTAACTTCAATGCTGTTCTTAAATCTTCGATTTTAAAGTGATTTGTGTCAATGAATTTATTTAAATTCTTTAGATTTAAAATAAATCTCATTTTTCCATTTGGTTTCGGTATCAAAAAAATACTAGACAGAAATTGATTTTTACATGGACTGCATTTGGAGATAGCACCAATATTAATAAGATTGTCTATAGCTTTAGTGAAACTAGTTACTTCTGAATTTGAGAAGTTACGAGTTTTTGGTAGGTCTGTTTGGACAACAGGCCGTGAAAATGGGATTTTATACCCTTTTATGTATGATAGAATTACGGGGTCGCATGAAATAAGCGACCATTGTTCATAAAACAAAGATAGCCTGCCTGCATAATTTACCGGGATCAGTGACGGTTCCGGTTCTGACGCTGCTGTTGAGGATGCGACTGCCTCAATGAGTTCGATGGCCGATTCCTTGCTGGTGGAGGCTCCTTCGTTTTCTGAGGAATGGTCTGCTTGCGTGGCGGAAAGGAGCCCTTCCAGTTTAAAGATTTGGTGGTGCTAGCTACGGGTTTCTTGTTTTGGTTTGGTTGTGCTTTTGGAACAGTTGCTTTTAATTCTGCCCCCGATTTGTGAATTGCCTTGGCCGTTTTTAACGTATCTGCTAGATTTTGTCCAAACAGCATATTGTCAATTTTTGTATGCATCAGTTGATCCTTCATTTCTTTTTTAAGGGATGTAAGAACATAATGTCTTCGTGTCATTGTATCGTTATATTGGGAATCGCATAATATACGGGTGGCATCCAATAGCGATTTAATTAAATCAGCATCCTTATCTTTTGACGCCCAGAGCCGAGTTATTAATTGGCTAAGGCAGGATATGGCGGCAGCTAATTGCTTCTGCTTTGTTTCAATTGCTTTATCCCGTTTGGCAACTATCTCAGAAAGGGCAGCTTTAATCTCAGCATTTAAGGCTGGCGCGTCTATGAGCTTACAGTTGCTGGGAAGTAGATGCTTTCCTTTAAGTTCTTTACGAACCTCCTTTGTCAAGCCCTGCGTAGCACAATGTTCTAATCTGACTGCCAGGTCTTTTTGTATCTCAGTGCTGTAGGTCTTTGGTTGCGTGGGATCTTCACCAAGTAATTCAATGATATCATTGTCTTGCTCTTGGGCTGGCACAGGGGGTTCGGAACTAACTGTGGGATTAATGAATGTCTCAGTATTGACAGGAGCACTGTCACTGGAGCCGAGCTGCTCGGCCTGTACGGGCGGTACGGTTGCTGTTTCTGTATCATCTGCCCGTTCATTCACCTCATCAGACCAGAGTAACAGGGTGTTATCATCCTCTTGGTTAACTACGGGAGGGTCTTGTATTTCTGTAATTGATGATAATCAATGTTTCCGATATAACAGTACTTTGGTACGAAACAGCCCAGATAACTGTTCACATTACCGGTAAGTTAATAATTTTATATTATGGCATATTATGTATCTATTACAGGAAGGAAATAGCCCTAATAGCTATTCGCATTATAGATGTGGGTAAGAAACAGCCCTTATAGCTGTTCGCAAAACCATTCTGATCATAATAAGATAGTTACCTATACTCGTAGTTAGGTAGGTACATATTACAGTAAAGGAAATAGCCCCAATAGCCATTCACAATGCTGATATCGGTAAGAAACAGCCCTTATAACTGTTCACAATACCATTGTGACTGTCATTAATTTTACTATATATTATAACATATAATAACTAATAATGTATCTACAACAGTAAGAAAATAGCCCATAAAGCTATTCATAGTACTGTATCGGTAAGAGACAGTCCGAATAACTGTCCACAATACCATTATTCCTAAGTTACACTTGCAACCTATGGTAGGTATAGTTTCGGTGTGATTGATTACGTAATGTTGTACATATTGCGGTGAAGTAAGTAAGTCTAAATTGCTAATTAAATAATTGAAAATTATTTTAGCTATAGGGAGTATTCTATTCGTATTATATTGTAATTATGAACCGCAAGAACCAGGTCGGTCCCATACTGTACATAAGTACTCCTGTACCTATTATCACCATTATATAAGCTAATTATACAATATATAGGTACATAGGTTGTCATACTTTTTCACTAACCTTCGTTATCCAGTGTGCTCGACGAATCTGATGACCGTTGTCCCCGGCGTTTAGCACGGCGTACTTTCCGTTCCAACTTTTTTAATTTCTTCCGTAAGTAATCGTAACTATCACTTTCACTGCGTTGCCTCTTCGGCATTTTAGCATTCAGGTACGTATTTACACAGATTACTAATAAGCTGATATTTATGTGAGAACAATTGCGGTGCGGCGAAGCACTAAAAAGCGAATGAAAGTTAGAGTGAACGTCAAGTACAAGAGAACTACCTACCCGCAAAAAAAAAAAAAAAACGAAGAAAAGCTATGCTTACCCTCAAATAAAGTGCGAGTGTGGCGATCAGCTGACGCGAGACTACCATGTGTTGATGCCAATTTCGAGGAACGAAGCCAAAGAATAATACTACTCACTTTATTAATGTTTTTCGAAATCCCGTTCAGCGGCCTTGTTGTCTAACTTAAATGGTAATGAATTTTATCGTCAACTGCCAAATTCGACGAATAGTAAACCTCAAATTTGACCAATGATGAAAGCGATGACCATAAACGTTAGCCAAGGGGGTTGTAAGGTATTTGATTACATACATTTTTTTATGCACAACGGGTTAGCATTTGACCTCAATCACACCTGATGTTAAGTGAATATGAGGAAGACGATAATAGGTAACTAGGTAGAAGGTGGAAGGAAATAACTAGCTACTACTGTATTATATCAATGAAACTACGGTTTCCAACTCCAGTAGGTCGGTGGTCTATGCGCAGCACGCTTGCGTTCACACCCGGCACCGGTCGGTGAGGGAATGCCGCGCCGCGCGCTGGCGCATACACTACATCCCTTCTTTAATTTAATTATTTTTTGCTTTACAAATTGGTTGCTTGCACTTCGAAAGTACGATACAATTTTTATTTCTTAATATAATTTCCGTGATAATAATTATAGTTATGCACCTTAATAATCATTTAGCAATCGATATCATTACATTTTTAGATAGGCAATTTAAAATCAGAATAACATAATCACAATAAAAGCAACACAGTTGTATATAGAACTTGATTCAAAATTAGCGTTAAGTAACTATACGAATAATTAACTTTAATCGTGGTTTTTATTTATTTCTAACTAGTTCATATTTGTATCAGATTCTTCGGATAAAGTTTCGTTGTCATCATCCTCCATCACTGTCCACGAACCATTGACTTTCTTAAGATGTACTATATTCCTTCTGTATTCCTTGCCAGTTGTATCATTCCTAATGTGTACATCACCACCAGTAACCTCTGTCACTGTGTGTGTAGCGGGATTGAAGTTTGTTGTTAATTTATTATCTCTAATCAAGTTTTTAACGAAAACCTTTTCACCTATTTCCAGATTATTTTCGGACGCTTTCCTTTTCTTATCTCCATATTGTTTCCCTTTTTCCTTCTTTTCCAAATCTCTGTCTCGTACTTCTGTATCTATAATTTTATTTTCAATATCTGATGCTATAGGAACTTTATCCCGGAACTGCCTCTTGAAAAACAATTCCGACGGTGACTTTCCAGTGACCGAATGAGGAGTGCTATTGTACATCATCAGATATTGGAGAATTTCCTCTTTCCAATCATTCTTCCCTACCTGGCTGATTTTTAATCTTTTCAGAATATCCCTATTCTGCCTCTCTACTTCACCATTCATTTGTGGCCAGTATGGGATGGTATTATGGATGATGATGCCACACTCCCGACAGTAACTTTTAAATAATTCACTCGTGAACTGGTTCCCATTATCACAAGTTAAAGTTGCGGGGTAGCCCAACCTAGAAAAAATTTCTTTTAATACTTTGATTGTGTCGGTAGCTGTAGTACTCCGCATAATCTTTACCTCTTTATATCTGCTATAATAATCAACGAGTACTAGCTAGTAATCGTGACTAGGCAAAGGTCCTAGAAAATCGAGAGCGACATCAACCCATGGCTCTATAGGTAGTTCTCGTCGTTTCATAGGGTGTGGTGGATTAGGAGCAGAAACGAGTGTACAGCCTCTACATGCTTCTACCATATGTTCAGCGTCTCTGTCAATTCTAGGCCACCACACCTTTGTCCTAAGACGTGCCTTCATAGCCACTATGCCGGGGTGTCCTTCGTGGGCGGCCTCTAACACTCGCTTACGTAAATTTTTAGGGATAACCATCCTGTTTCCCCTAAGCATGATGTCACCATGGAAACAAAGTTCAGATTGGATAATTTTGAAGTTATATACTGATTCGTCCCATTCGTTGTTAGAAATTCCGTGTTTGACTTTAGTAAACTCCCCATCCATTGCTGAACATGCTTCAATTTCATTTAATGGGACTGCGACAGGGCAAGAGTAATTTACAATTTGGTTAATATAATTTTCTGTATCAAAAGGCTCTGCAGGTGCCATTTGACACAATCTTGAAATGGAATCTGCTATATTAGCCTTACCCGGACGATATATAACTTTATACCTATAAGCCTGTAACCTAAGAACCCATCGTTCTATTCTTGCACAAGGTTTTGATTTCCTCCCAAATATAGTCTCCAGTGGCTTATGATCACTTATAAGTTCAAATTCTTTACCAAAAAGATAAATTCTAAAGTGCTCTACAGCCCACACTAGAGCTAAGGCTTCCTTTTCTGTTTGACAATACCTTTTCTCACAGTCCGTGAGGCTTTTATGACCATACGCAATCACACGAGGACCATCTTGGCCAATTTGAACGAGTACAGCGCCTAGTCCTACTGGGGAGGCATCAGCTATGACCTGAGTCTTATCACATGGATTATAGTATCCCAGGCTTTGAACGTTGGATAGGCTGTCCTTCAAACTTTGAAAAGCTTCGTCTTGTTTGGCTTTCCAAAACTTTTCAATGTTTGCGGTTTTACCTAGTTTCATTCGTAACAATTCTCTCAATGGATCCGTAAGAGTGGCTAAGTTGGGAATCCATTTGCTCACAAAGTTTACTAGCCCTATGAAACTTTGAATCTCTTCGATTGTCTTCGGCGTTCTACTAGTTTCAATAGCTTTAATGTATTTCTCAAGAGGCTTGACGCCTTCTTGTGACAGTTCGTGACCCAAAAATTGTACCTTCTCGACTTTAAAAATGCATTTAGCTTGGTTTAAATTTACATCATTTTCTTTTAATACTCTCAGCACTTTGTTAAGCCTTAGATCGTGCTCTTCTTCTGTAGAACCATAAACAATAATATCATCTATAAAATTAGCGGTACCCTCACAGCCCAGCAAGATCTTTTCCAGAATTTTTTGAAACATTTCAGGAGCACATGAAATGCCAAACATTAGTCTTTTATAGCGGAATAGACCTTTGCTCGTGCTGAAGGTTGTGATGTACCTACAACTTGGATCAATTTCCAGCTGATGGAATGCATTTTTAATGTCGAGTTTAGAAAAATATTTCGCTTGACGGAAGTTCGGTAACAACTCATTCATAGTGGGAAGAGGATGGTTCTCCCTAATAATAGCCTCATTGGCTCTCCGCATATCAATACACAACCGTACCTCGCCGTTTTCCTTTAAGACTGGGACCATTGGTGACACCCAAGCTGAAGGTTCATTAACTGCCTCTATAATATCCGCTTCTTCTAGTTCCCTTATTTTTTTGGCTACTCTTTCTTCTAGCGGTATGGGCACTCTCCTGTAAGGCTGTATCACTGGCTTGATGGATTTATCGATAGGTATTTGAAGATTAACACCTCTGAACTTTGGGAATATGCTTCCTTGTTTTTTAGAAGTGCCAACAGTATTTACCTGTGTGCCAATCTTTAGGACTCCAAGATCGATAGCGGTGATCTTACCTAATAGGTTTCGTGTACCGTTTTTAATCACATATACAGTAGCATTCTTGCATTTATTGTTAACTGATATTTGAGCATCAAAACATCCCATAATGTCTAAGGGTTTCTGGCTACCGTATGGTAACAATATTTTATCTGGCTGTCGAACTTGATTACACACCACTACCTTCTTATCTTTTAAATAGTGCCAGGTTTTGTCCGTCACAATATTGCACTTGCTGCCAGAATCAATAAGCATATTAACTTCTACTCCCCCGACATTGCAATTAATAGTTGAATCCTCATCCAGATGAAAGATGTAATCAATCTCTGTTTTTTCTTCTTTTCCTGCAGCATTTAAATCGAATTTCTGTTTCTTGCTTGTTATAGTCTCTGTTCTATTTCCTGTTAGTCGCCTTTTTTGTCTTGTTCGACATTTTTCTCTAAAGTGACCCACGAAGCCACATTTCACACATCTTTTATCCTTGGCGGGGCATTTCACATCGTGGGATAAATGTTTATTACTGCCGCATCTAGAACACCCTGTATCTGATATGTGCGATTTTTGCGTTCTTTTAATGAAATTAGCCCGTACATTTACACGATTCACTTCCAATTTTTTGGAATCGCTAAATTGGTTTCCATTAAGATTTTTAAATTGTTCAAGTTGCCTTCCAACTACTTCTAAAGCATTAGCCTTTGTAATTATCTGATCAAGCGTAACAGAATCCCCTTCAGCCAATATTTTTTTCCTCAAATCAACAGATCGACATTTTTCCGTAATTTGGTCGATCAAATGATCATCTTTACATGCGAATTGACATTTCTCGGCTTGATTTCTAAGTCTGAGTAGAAACTTTTCGAATCTTTCGCCTTCGTCTTGTTTCATTAACCTAAATAGATAACGTTCATAGATTTTGCTTTGTTTAGGAGCAAAGTAATTATCCAATTTTTCTAATGCTATTTGATAGACATCTACACTCTCATCAATATTGTCGCCATTGGCACCTGGTAAATTATAATAAACTTCCTGCAGAGATAGCCCTCCTAAATGTAAAAGAGTTGCTCGTTTTTTCGCAGGTTCATCAATATTAGATGCTGTAAAATAAATTCCCAGAGCGCGCTTCCACTTCTCCCAACGTACTCCAACCGAAGTCGAGTCTCCTTCACAATCAAAGGGCTCTAGGTTCGGAAGCGTCGTTGTTGTCGTAGTAGACATTTTGGGGCGACCTGAAATAAACATTTTTCATTGCATGGCCTTTTCTATCAATGTTTAAAATGCATGGCCTTTATATTTATTTAAAGTCAACTATATATTTGTAAATGTTCGTACAATATTTAACTTGCACGTCCCTCTTTTTATTTTTTAAATATCAGTTATAAAATTGTGTATGCTTGCATGGCCTTTTAAGCATATGTATAAGGACTATTCCGACAGCATGGCCCTTAGTCTATTTTCCGTTGGCATACAACCTTATTTTAAGCATGGCCTTATTTTCAATTTTCAATAATGTATACGTGGCCCTTTACTTGATAAATACTTGTAAGTGAGCAAACAACCCAGATTGTAAGCGGTCTAGGTAGGTGCCTACTAAGAATTATATTTGAGACTGAGCTCTTTGGTCATCCCAAGATTACTGTCAAAATATGACAATTCAGGTAGCCATAACATAATTGTTACGATATGATTTATCCACTGTAACTCTGATTACAGTATTTGTTAATATAAATATATACACGTTATGTCATGAACTACGATGCCTAAATTGAATTGTTAATCTACAATAACTTGTGACTTTTCCAAAAACAACACAATGAGGGCATTAGATTTGTGGTTGTTTGCATACTCACTAAGCAAAATGTGGTAATTCATTAATTACATGTAGTATAGTTTAAATGCGTGGCCCTTGTAGGTAGTAGGTAATTGTGTGTTTTGTGCATGGCCCTGTCTTTAACTACCTGCTGTTATATAGATGATGCATATAGGTAGTTATTCCATTGCGCTTTTTCCCCGTTGCTCACCTGATTACAATGATTTTGAATAGGAAATATAATGAATTTCCGGTTTAGCCAACCAAATTTGATAAATATGGTTTTATAATAATTATTTTTATGCGTTAGGAACGTATCAGATGATAACGACATTGTCCAATAGTGCAAAATCTACAGAATATAGCGCACTAAGTACTTATTCGACTATAAAGTAGGTACTTGCAGAATAAGTACCTGACAATTATTCTGTTTCATATAGGAATATTTTATAAGATGAAATACCACCTTTGCTACACTAGGTTTGGTAGTTAGGTATTAATTTCACAAATAGACCCCAATGCATTGCATATACTACTCTGTGTAAAAAGTATCGGGAATATGTCAATAAAAAGACCCGCGTAAAAGAGGTCGTTCTAATTTTTTTACTGCATGTTGGTAGCACTGTACTGATTTAGCGCGCAAAATTTGAGCGGGATCTGTCATTTAATTTGTTTTAAACTACACTTTTTGTTGGTCATAGTTTTGAGTCCTCGGCGATTTTTACAATGGAAAATATTGTTGAACAAAGAGTGTGCCTTAAATTTTGTGTTTCAAATGATATTTCATGTGGTGAATCACTAAAAATGTTGCGAAATACCTACGGCGAATCGTGTATATCGAAAACAAGGGCTTATGAATGGTATAAGGCTTTTAAAGAAGGCCGAGAAGTAGTAGTAGACTTGCCTCGTTCTGGTAGACCTTCAACCGCTACGACCAAAGAAAACATCGACAGAATCAAGAAGCTAGTGCTCGAAAATCGACGTATGAGTCTGAGAGAGTTGGCTAGTGAGGTGAACACATCTTTTAAGTCCGTCCACAACATTCTCATTGACATTTTAGGCATGAAACGCGTCGCCGCTCGACTAGTTCCAAAAGAGCTCAATTTTGTTCAAAAAGCGCAGCGAAAGCATGTCGCTGAAGACATGGTTTCCCGAGCTTCTACGGATCCGACCTTTATGAAACGTATAATAACTGGCGATGAGACATGGGTTTATGAGTACGACATGCAAACAAGCCAACAGTCTTCAGAATGGCGTCTCGAAAACGAGCCGAAACCCAAAAAACCGCGGCAAAGTCGCTCCAAAATCAAGGTGATGCTGACAGTTTTTTTTGACTACCGTGGTGTGGTTCACTCCGAATTCCTTCCAGAGGGAGAAACAGTGAATAAAGAATATTATTTAGGCGTCATGAAGCGTTTGCGTGAGAGTATCCGCCGAAAACGTCCAGATTTGTGGCAACACAACTCATGGATGCTGCACCATGATAATGCACCATCACACACAGCCATTATAGTGAAAGAGTTTTTAGCGAAAAATTCAACAAAAGTTCTCGACCAAGCACCGTATTCACCTGATATGGCTCCGTCTGACTTTTTTTTATTTCCCAAGTTAAAATTACCACTTCGAGGAAAACGTTTTGAGTCGATAGAAGCCATAAAAGAAAATTCGCTGAATGAGCTAATGGCCATACCGCAAATAGCCTATGAAAAATGTATGGAAGACTGGGTGAAGCGGTGGAGATGTTGTATTGCAAGCGATGGGGCCTACTTTGAAGGCGATAAAATAAATTTAGATGAATAATTTGTATTTTTTGTTTTATTGACAAATTCCCGATACTTAGTACACTGAATGTATATCATAACAATTTCACTTTCAAGCCATAATCAGGTGCAGCGACGGTACGCATAGTATAAGTACCTACATAATTTTGTTATGCACGTCAGCAAACCGGTGCATGTACACTTTATCCCTTGTTTTTTTTTTTTTTTTTTTTTTAGATATAGGTATTTTGTACTCACTTTTAACCTCGTCGCCACTTGTATTATATCAATGAAACTACGGTTTCCAACTCCAGTAGGTCGGTGGTCTATGCGCAGCACGCTTGCGTTCACACCCGGCACCGGTCGGTGAGGGAATGCCGCGCCGCGCGCTGGCGCATACACTACAACTACTAGCTAATACTTTTTCTGGTATTCATCGCCTTCCTAAGACTCGTTAATGACATTAATAGAAGTCGGGGGGCACGGCAGTGCCCCCGCCAAGTCGAGCGCGAAGCAAACACTGCCGTACCATCCTTTACTGGAACCATTTCGCCGCATTTTCAGGCCCCCATTTTAGAACCTCTGGATAAGACTAGAACGCAGAAATTTTCGTCATCCAGTAAGCTATAATCACATATACACTTAATTTCTTGTACTGCAACGGATTTCGTTTAAATTTTGTTCTGTTTCCAATACGAGTAGCGTAGACTGGGTACATTGTCATGATACTTCTAATGTATAGAAAATAAATTATACAAAAAATTAAATAGTGGGTGCTGTTTCTAGCAGGTATGACAAAATTTTATCGTATGCTATATAATTTATTACCCAATAAACAGTATATCATGTCCTATTAAACATAAGTTAGCGCCATAAAAATTCCACAATGTCTGAATACTAATAGCCTGTAAACCATAACACACACCGTATAATGGAGACATAAAGCTTGCTAAGTTGCACGCCTCATGCTCAATTAGAGGGTTCGGTTTATTGGTGACTAGCTGTTGCTCACGGCTTCGCTGATGTGGTTGTTTTGGTTCCACAAAATTGGCAAAGGGTCTCTTCGAAAATGTCGTGTCAACCCACGTTGGATCTACACGACGCCTTCCTTTTTTTTTATATGAGAGGGCGGCAAACGAGCATGCGGGTCACCTGATGGAAAGCAATCACCGCCGCCCATGGGCACCCGCAACACCAAAAGGGTCACAGATGCGTTGCCGGCCTTTGAGGAAGGTGTAGGCTCGTTTCTTGAAGGTTCCAATGTCGTACTCGTTCGGGAATACCGCTGCCGGAAGTCCGTTCCACAGGGTGGTTGTACGTGGTAAGAAGTTTCTTGAGAAACGTACAGTGGTAGACTTCCACTCATCCAGGTGATGTGGATGGAAATTTAATTTTCGGCGAGAAGTGTATCGGTTAAATTGAGCATCCTTTCCGATCCTTACCTGTATCATCTACAGTTTTCCGGGAATTCAAACAATATTATTTGACATCTAAACTGTTTTTTGGGCTCGAATAAATAAATATCCTTGGACATACACACAGCGCCATCTAATTCCACACTAAGCAACTCGGCTTGTAATATGCGCACCAGATGGTTGATCTCTCTTCAATTTAAGAGCTATGCTCTTGTCGGTGGAGTTCTTTCCACACTTCTCTACATTCCGCCTTTTCTTTGACTTCCTTATTCGACACGGCATTTACTTTTTCCTCTACTTGTACCATGTATGATTTTTTTTTTCTTTACTGATTTATCCACAGTTATTAACACGTATACAATGTTTTAAAATAAGTACTATTTGATCAATGGTGTGCCTGGTTGATACACTGCACAAATATAAGGTTTCTTACCCTGTCTGCTATACTAAAAGGTTTGTACGATACGGACACGTGTACCAGAGTTATGGATGTTTTCATTTATAATATGCACCTATTTACAATAAGTATGTGTAGTTTATATGTGTAGTTGGTACCCATAATACAAGCCTAGTTGCGTAGTGAAAGCTTGATGGTGCTGTGTGTAAGTCCAAGGATCATCTTGTCAAACAAAGACGGAGAAAAGTAAGGTTTATAAGATACAACACGCAACACTTACATACACTTAAATCGACGCTTCAAGTAGTATTTCCGACATATCTTCATTATATTTAGCCGCTAACGACGCAAGCAGCTGCGACAATGCGTCGGCGCAGATCTCGCTGTCACTGCGAGGCGCCAGGACCATTTGTAAATTTATCTTCAAAGTGAACTCCAACCTTAACGTATGGCACGCGGGATTGGAGAGAACATCGCGGAATAGCTTTATTTGTAACGAAACCAAAATAGAAACGATTTGACGTCTGCTTCGAGCCACTATTGTCTTCATCGTGTGTTATTTTGTGGGATTTTTTTATTACCCTATGTGTAGGTACAAACTGTAACTGCCTATTGTAGTAGAACGTGTCAATTGCATTCCTCAATACGAGTTGGTAGATCTATGTTGAGAGATCCCATTCTTATTTTGCCAAAAAGTCCTTAGTAACACCAACAGTATAGGACAAATTGCAAGGAAAGAAGTTTTGTTTTTCCACGGATAAAACAAAAAAATTGAATATCCAATTAACATACAAGAGGTATAATAATTTTTGGTGGGTAGTGTAATTTTAAGATTAATTACATACTTAAGTTTTATAAGGGATTAACTGGAAATAAATTTTATTAGTTGCCGACGCGGTGCTAAGCCAAAGTACACACCTGAAACATAAAAATTAAAATGATAATAAAAATTACCAAACCGATTTCGAGTCGACATTTACGCAAATAAAATTTATATATAACGAAATCGGACAAATTTATATCTTCATTTACTGGATTTAATGATGTGTTTCCTTTTAATACCGTTTAAAGGCGTAACTTTAAATTTTTTATGGGACTTATCAGTTATATATCAGTAAAAATCTTTGTATAAATTTGTTTTAAGATGGCTGTTTTGAAATGTCTGTATGCAAATGTATCAATAAGTGTCAGATGTAATTTATCGTGTTACGGGGCGTGAATGTTTAGCACCTCTGAAATTTGATATCCAGCATAGAATGCTGTTAACACTGCATTAATGTGCGCGTTTTCTAGAAATATGAGGACTGTATCATCTATTTTTCAATGTCAGTTTTATACTTATAATCTAATGTAGCAAACTATGCATCTATTGCAGTTTCAGTAGGTATATATCTTAATTGAAGGTTGTACCAATCCCTCTCTTTACATCTCAGTCTTTCGCGTTTCAATCACCACCCTGACACGTGTATATATTATGTATATATATTCAATTCAACAAATATCAAATTTGCCTTACGTTATTTATTACCATTCGACACAGGCAATTATTATTATTATAAATATTAAAGGTACAGCCAGCATCAGAAGCAGGTATCCTGAAGTTTCAAAATATATTAAAGTTAAAAACAAAAGTTGATTACAAACTTACCTGGATGTGGACGGACTGTGAATACAACAAGTCCTATTTACATACATATAAGGAGACGACAGACTTCCACTTGCTACAATTCTGACACACGTCTTTTGCTTCATTCACTCTCATAAGGTACATGCTCATCGGATTAAGGTACTCTTGACTTGGCCTTTCTTTAAGACGTCCCCGATTTGATCATGGTACGTTCGCCGTGGTCTTCCCCTTTCCACATTCACATTCACTTCATATATCTCTTTCGTTAGTCTTCTTTCATTCATCCTCTCCACATGTCCTAGCCATCTAAGCAAACGTTTTCCGATTTTTATCAAGTCCCATTTGCAGGATTGAAACTTGAAATCTGTAATTTATGAAAAATTCTGCAATTTTTAATCTTCGGGACACCATCTACTTTGCTGCTGATGTAAGTACAATTTCCAAGACATCTACATACTATGTAAAAAAACATTTCTCACATAAGCACTTTACCACATATATTAAAGCACCTTAAAAACCCATGCCAAGTCTAAAGCCTACTAATAATGGCCGAGTTTCCCATTTCGCAAACCCCAGATAAACTCATTATTTGTATTTACCATTTTAAGTCGTTGTCACCATTGTACCGTGGCCCGTAGCACAATATCTCTCCACTGGGCCACAATGCTGTCATGGGTGTATGTAAAGGTGAATATTTTAGGACTCGAGTGTGAATGGAAGTGGATTCGTTTTATTTTCCTGACAGTGGTTGACCGGCTTTATGACTGCGATATTACTTTAGCTCCGGTCTTTGTGTGGGGTGACCATACGCTGCTATTATGTTAGGACAATCTAAGGTATGATCTTGTTTACGAGGCTATGAGGTTTTATAGGAATATTGCTCCTAAACTAAGCTAAAGCTTTTCCATACGACAAAAGGTTATTGGAAAAATAGGTCGTATGAAAAAAGTTTTTGGTAAATGGTGTAGAGGGGTCGTTAGTCTACTAAGTTAAAGTGTTTATAGTCTATAACTACCTAGACTGTTTTCTTTAATCCATATACCAAACTGCACAAAAATGAAAAGTTACAAAGTCACCTCTGTGGCTGTATATTCATATAATTAGACCTGATTATAGTTATAAGTAATGGTGGTACAAATACAGGCGTGAATATAAAAAAGTAAAAATTCGATTTTGGGTGAGGGTTACTGGAAAATTTATAAAATTAAAGTCATCGTGTGGGTAACCTTACGAAAAATTGTATCGACACGATTTCAAAAATTTTGAAGTTAATATATTTTTAACACCTTTACGAATAAACTTTAAAAATTGCTGTCTCCCTTTTATCTCTAAAAAGTTACTCAGAAAAAAAAACATAAACATTGAATGAGAGCCCTTTCCGAAGCAGGATTAGCTTTGATATACTGACTGGCAGATAAATAAATGCTTCAAGTTAGTTTTATGTGTTGACGTGGTGTCAGTAATAGGTAAAAAAAACTGTTTTACAGAGTTATCGCCTCTGCTACTCGGATGATAGTTGCTATTTTGTCCATAGATGTACGAGATGTGTGAATTTAATACAAAAGAGCTATAATAAGCCAAAAAAAATTGTGTACGAGTATCATGTTGGAATCTTAGCATGGCTACCCTACACTGCGTAGGAAACAATTCAACCGTTTAGCATATTTATGCAGGACACTGGAAGACGCAACATTTAGTATGTATGGTCAACCAATACACCACACTCACAAACCCTTTAAATTTACTAGTCCTTATTACTAACACCTAAGGTGGATAATAGTGACCATTTGAAAATAATGAATAAAGTGGTTATACAGACGCCAGTTTATTATTACCTTTTATGTTACATAAGTAGATGTAGATGTTCATCTACCGAATCTTTTATGCAGGTGTCAAATGGAGAAATTTCTTGGTAAACAATTCTATATAAAATTTATTATAACGTTATTGAAATTTAATGAACGGATTCTGTAAAGTGAGCAGGTACGTACATATAAAGATTTTGTGTGTTGTGTAAAATTATTTGTTGTGTCAAGCTGTGTGGGTATTGGCTACGCTCTGGGCTATACGCTATGGATTTTCAAACAGACCGAGCTTGTATGAAGGTATCGTTAATGAGATGTATGTCATCTTATAAAAGTAAGATATTTTATACATACCGCCTCCGTGGCTACAATGTAAACAACATAGGGTTTACGAATTGGAGGTCGTGGGTCCAATCAACAGCGGGGTACATGTTTAGTACTTTGGTCGGTGGAAGCGTACTGAACCGGAAGCCCCATATTATTTGGGGGACTGGCTATCTTATCTCTGACAACCGAAACACAAAAATGCTATTAACATTGATGTTTAGCGGCAGGCTTAGATAACATGGTGGTAGCTAGCCAGACGGACATTTAAAATGCGCTACCACCTACTAAACCAAGTTCTAAACATGTAGCCCATTGGGGATCCAACCCGCGACCTCCGATTAGTAAACTCTACGTTGTTTATACCCAAAGGTTGTCTGGAAGAGATCGCTGTTAGTGATAAGGACGCCAAATTGTTAAAAAACTCCTACCACTTTCTGTAACTGGATTTTCTTTTCTGTTGTGCAACAAAGTGTATTCGTATTGTATTGTACATTGGAGCCACGGAGGAGGTCAAAACATTATAATATTGCCTGTGTTTGCCTATTCATTTTGCGTTGCAGGGGGCGCCCTGGCTGGCGTTACATGCATTAATTTTCTACTGTAACTTTATGCTGAACCAGATACATAAGAGAGAGGTTACAGTTCATTTGTCCTTTACAAACAGAACATTATAATTGTATATTTTTTCTGTCTGTCTGTGCATATTAAGATACTTTTGGGTATATTATAACTATTTTAATATTAAATACCAAAAAAACTCAAGTGCATATTTTACTGGCGTCATATTGGATTTTTTTCCATTAAAATGTATCCTATGACTCATCAAGGCGAATCTAACGATACCATGCACTTCAATATCGGTCTCGACGATAAGGCTACATGTGCTAACATAGAATACGATATACATACACTAGAAAAACATTATCCGCCTTCCTGGGGCAGTCGGGAAAAAACCTTACAATACTTACAAGTTATTAAAAAGAGACCTGTAAACATACCTATAAATAAATAAAAATAGTTAAAATAATTGAACCACCAAAATTGGCAAAACCGACTTCAGTGAGGTTCCATTCTCTATCTCCGGAGTGCATCATGAGATCTTAACCGAATTTTCTTAAATCTCAACAAAAAAATAATCATCAAAATCATTTAACAATTGACGAAGATATCGCGTGACAAACATTCAAAACGCAAATCCAGGAATCGGGTACCTTCTCTTTTTTTGAAAATCCGGTTAAAAATAGTTTAGATTTGAAACTTTATACCATTTATCTATATGTATCTACATATTTAGAAACTTAAAAGCTTTTGAAACTGTTGTTTAACTGTTGAGTCATAGCTCCTAAACGCTCCAATCCCTAATTGGTACATCGATACACTTTGTGACTATCGTTCAAAACCAACACCACCGAAATTTTATTGCCACGAAAATTATCTGCCATCAATTGTCTGTATCGAGTGCCGACGTCGGCTCCTATCAAACCCCAGACCAAATTTAAACAACACATTATAATGAAGAAGCACAAAAGCCGCGCGCATTCAACACTCCCGACCTAATACGAATAACGAAAACAGTACACATCGGCTCACGTGTTTTCTAAACGCATTTTTCCCCGAAGTAAAGGGCTAATATTTACCCTTTCCATGAGCAGCACAAAGCCTAATGTTTGTCCCGACGTTGCACTTCGGGTCCTGTGTAAACTTACCCTAACAAATTGAATGTACTTCCCAACATCGAACACTAACTTTTCTAACTCTATCATAATGCAATAGAGCTCAAAGTTAAACTGACGCAAATGAATGTAGTAAAGACACAAAAACCATTACATTTTATGTCTATAGTAGCATTTAGTAGCCCGCGGCGATTCTGCGGTAAGGTAACATTGTAAAGAACGCTATAAGAAAAAGGCCACATAGCCTTAGGAGTTTGCAAGATAAACTCTAAAATATCTAACGGTTGTAATTATATTGATTTAAGGCCTAATGTTGAGGCAGTTTTTTATTAGATTTGTTATTTCCTCTGGTCAACATAAACGGGTTTAATTTAATTATATAGGTATGTAGTTCGGGCAGGAGCCGCATTATTTATTACTCTCACTAAAATAGCCAATAGATAACATAAATTGAAAATTTTAAAACCCCCTGAAAAACTATAAATATACCATCCAGCACTAGTTACATGACAGGTGCGATAAACGTTTATGTCGCGCGGGATAATATTTTTCCTGCTTATTCACTTGGACGAAACATGCAACTATCCCACTCTCACTGCTACGTCGCACGCGACAAGCGATATCATTGTACGGGGGCAGATAAACAAATTAACTGTTTAAAACCTAAATATCTTCGATATATAAGTTCTACAAATACACTATAATGCACAAAAGGAGAATATACGTTTTATAAAACACAATACAAAAAAGAGTATAACTAGGAGGCCTTATCACTAAGAGCGATCTCTTCCAGGGAATCTTTGGGTGTAGGAGTACAACTTTATAGAACAGCCAGGTTGTGCAAAATATTGATGCAGATATGAAATAACTACATAAAAATACTTTTGAAAACAAACTATTAATACACCATCATGATTATTATTATTCTAGTCTATGCGTGTATGCAAAATTTCGTATCCGTGTTATTAACCGCAGACACCGAAAAACCGTAACGATCAGAACTAAATCTGTAGACAAATAAATAAATAAATATAAGATAGAAGATAGATAGAATTTATTTGCTGTGAATAGGTAGGTACATAATATCTAGGTGTTACAATTATTTTACGTAAATAAGTCTCTTCTATTCAGCTAAAATACAGTAGCATGCAAATATAACTTTCAGTAATTAAAGTATAATTTAACAATAATATCCATTTAAAAATTCGTCAATATTATAAAACAGGAATCCGAGAGCCATTATTACAATTTAGGATTATTGTATACTTAAAAATTCATTAACACCATAAAAGCAGAAATTCAAGAGCCATTGGTACAATTTTGTTTTCATGAGCTTAAATTTTATTAAACACTTTTATGCACATACTATAGCAAGTCCCATGACACAATACGAGTCTTGGACAATGGTCTAATTTCCTTCCGGGAATGGAATTCCTTGTGTTTCTAGGATACACTTCTCGTGCTGTTTTAAATAATTCTGGATGTTCTTTTTTGCAATATTATATTTGCAAAAAATTACAATATAAATCTAATAAATATCCTTAGACATACACACAGCGCCATCTAGTTCCACAGTAAGCAACTATAGGCTTGTGTTGTGGATACCAGATGGTTGATATACTACTTAAATACATTTTTTTTTGTAAATAAATACTTATTATAAATGAAAACATCCATAACTCGGGTACACATGTCCGTATTCATCACACAAACATATGCCCCTAGCGGGATTCGAACCCGCGACGATTTGGTATAGTGGTCAGACTTTCTAACCACTACACCAAACAGGTCGTCAATACAAAGAATCGTATCCGTGCTCCTACTCATTGAGGAGATCCCTCTTGGGGAGACAACCCTGGCTGTAACATCAGGTTATCGCGAAAATCATGTTTAACTATCAAATGGATTCATCATCATCATTTTCCTCTGGTCCCAATTTATTTGGGATCGGCGTAATTAGTATCAAATCAAATAAAAAATGTTCTGTTTCGTAAGTTATAAGAATAACATTTGAAATCGTCATGACATACAGTTATCGCTCATTCACTAGGCAGTCTCCCCAGAGAAGAACGAGCAAGAAACTCAGCGGTTGCTCTTTTCAAATAAGTTATCAGTGCTATTAACCGTTAAGGAGAAACGATCCTAGATGTAGCATCAGTTCATGTCTACAATAAATAAATTTATTGTCATCAAAACACAACGATTATGAGAGAATCTTATCTTCTTAGGAAATGTTCTAATTTTACCTACAAAATGAAACGGACAACTTACCTACGAACTTGCAAGTTAAATAAAAGCTTGTATTGCCTTCGAGCAATCTCGCATACCGTTTTAAAATCTGTTAAGCCGTTTTTTCAATACAACAGACACACAGAGACTGGTTTTTTTTTAGTGGTAGATTTTAAATTTCCGCCTGACCAGCTACCAACGCTTTATCTAAGCCTGTCGCCAAGCAGCAATGTTGATAGTATTGTTGCGTTCCGACTTTTAGAGATAAGGTAGCAAGTCCCCCAATAAGCTGGTGGTTCGGCTGACTTCCACCTCTACTCATCTTCACTTAAAATCTGGTGTGTTTAAGGTCAAGCGCTACCCCTTGAGCATATAAAAATGTATTTGAAACGACAACCGATTTTATGTTTGGGATATCTCTGACCACCCCAATTGGGATAAGGTCGTTATATTATGTATGTATGTTCAAACATGGCTAGGTGCATATTGTTTAAGCCGCTTTGGTGCCACAATGCCACAGACGGACATAGACATACAGGTTTCATTTATAAACACGCCATTTTCTCCATCGGGGCTTGAAAATTAACCACATCAGCTAACAAACTAGGTGGTAGGACTTATATTTTCCAGGAGACCGAGTGGCATCTACACAAGTTTTAGTTCACTTGTGCCTGATATAGAGCCAGAGAATATTAACTGGATGGACAAGGCATGTAATCTCCTGTATTTGAGGTCGAAATATTCGTGATTTTCCTTACTTTTTAAACCCCCGATGAAAAAGACAAGTGTTATGCGTTTAATGGCGTTGTTTGTTTGTCTATGTGTCCAGTCTTTGTTCTGATGTATCTTAATAATGCGGGGTCTGATTTCTGTAAAGCGTTTTTAGAAGTGTAAGGTTCTTAATCATCAATGAAGAAAATTAACACTGTTTGCGTTGTATACCTGGATGATATTATTACGTTTACTTCGTCATGGGTTTCCTTAATTTTCACTTTATGTTATCTTTTTAAGAGGGTTTATGCTGTCCAGTTAAAATTTCTTTTTAAATACAATATAAATTAAAAATATTCCTCTGACCTGTACACGAAAAACCTAAAAGCTACTCGTACCTTTACGGTTATTTTCGAGGATTCCAAATTATCGATTTTTTATAAACGTGAGTTCTGGAAAAACCGTTATGAAACCTATTTACATACATACATAAAGGGTATGTATGTATACCCGTAAGGGTATAGGGAGATACCACAGACTTCCACTTGCTATGATCCTGCAACACCTCTTGACCTCCACTCTCGTAAGATTGTTCATACATGCTCATCGGTATAAGGTAATCTTGACTTGGCCTTTCTTTAGGACGTCCCCGATTTGATCATGGTACGTTCGCCGTGGTCTTTTCCTACCAACACTGCCATCCACATTCGCATCGTATATCTCTTTCGTTAGTCTTCTGTCATTCATCCTCTCCACATGTCCAAACCATTTCATCATACCTTTTTCAAACTTTGTCACTACGTTCTCTCTCACACTGGGTTTTAACCTATTGTTTACTTATAATTAGGTTTTAGGCTTTTCAAGTGCAGGCGATTCTTTTGATTTATTCTGCTTGTTCTTCTCAGTGGAAAATTGCATTTTGAACAAGCAGTAGCTTAAAAAATGTAAAATTTACTATGTACTCTGTGTACCTACAAAATAAAGCATTTTTGACTTTGACTTTGACAGTAAAAAGAAATCTTATTATCCAATAAAGGTGCCACTGACTGGACGGAGTAAACCCTCTTAAATAAGGTATGTAAACAGAAATCATAATGAATAAGTATTGGGATGGTTATAATCCCTAACATTCACTCAGATCACTGCATTGTTAGGCGGAGTCAAAGAAACTAATATAAAAGATTTGTTTGACAAGTTCCGATCGAAGTAACCGATATCGCCGGAGCTAGTGATCCTATATGCAGATTATGCGGTCTTTGGCATTGAATACAATTGAAAGATTGGACGAAACGTAACCCCTTGTTGGAAATAAAGCTAGATTTGTCTTGCACATTACATAGATGTAATGCGACCGATTTGCCGTTATTTATTACTTACTATAAAAGGTTCTTACCTATGAAATTGGCGTTTTGTATGAAGAATTTCATTAAGACTGTTTTCTCCATACAAACATTTTTGATTTTCTTTTTGGGAACGTCAAATTCAAATTACCGGACAACATTAAGTTAAGTATAGGCAGCGTTAATTTTTAAAAGTAGCCGCTTTATAAAAGTTTCAGCGAATCTAAGAAATGATTATGGGAAGCACATGAAAAGAGCTCTGTTAAAATTTTTTTTATTATGTGATTTCGCCCAGAAAAAATATTTCATGTAAAACCTTCAAATAATATTCCATTTTCCAAATAAAAAACAAATTGGAATATAGCTTTGAAAATCGCAGGAATTGGTACACATGATTAACGAAGAAAAAAGACTCCAATTTCATAGGTATATTTGTTGCACTTATCCCAACTAATATTATAAATGCGAAAGTTTCTATTTATGTATGTATATTCACGCCTAAACGGCTGGACGGATTTGGATGAAATTTGGTGGATATACATATAGGCTACTTTTTTTGCTGAACCTATCTTGAGGAAATCTTCCACGCGAACGTAGTCGCCAGCAACAGCTAGTTGCATATAAAAATTAAGTATTTCGTTTTCGACTAGTGAAGCTAAGAGGACAGTAGTGACACGCATTTTTAAACTCCGACGAAGAAAGAAGTGTTGTGTGTGTGACGGCGTTATCTGTGTGTGTCAAGTCTTTGTCCGGATGTATCTCAGGAATGCGTAGGATTTGAGTGTGTTTTCTTTTAAATTAGAGACTAAATGAGGGGACGGGTGGAGCCACATATGTAGCTTTTAATACAGTTTGTGGTGTATGTTGATGATATCATAGTCTTTGGAGGGGATTCCAAATTTTGTTTTTTTTTATATATGTAAGGTTAATTTCGGGGATAGGTTCTTAGACATGTTTGATAGAAATCGGTTAAGTCGTTTCGAAGACATTTAGCATTTAACAGAGTTGCTTTCGTTTATCTGAATTAAAATAATCATTGGTTAAATAGTTTTCGTGCTTGGAAGGGCAAGTTACCGGGTTTTTTAAAGTTTTTTAGTAATCTTCAGGGGCAGCTTGAATACACTCTCAGTTCCACTAACACAATTCCTCCAATCTACACTCGGCCCATGCTGTAGATTATGAATGGCCCACACCTAGTGAGAGGAAG
This sequence comes from Oegoconia quadripuncta, assembly GCA_949316235.1. Classification (NCBI taxonomy): domain Eukaryota; kingdom Metazoa; phylum Arthropoda; class Insecta; order Lepidoptera; family Autostichidae; genus Oegoconia; species Oegoconia quadripuncta. The sequence continues at coordinate 15,082,029 of OX438743.1, forward strand.
CTGTGCCCGAACAGTGGAGACTTAAGTCGTTGATGCAAGAACCTTAGGTGAGTACTTATTGTTAGAAGTAACGTAGGTAATAATTTTATGCGCACGATTTAGTCCATGGTCGATGTTTGATATAAACAGTCTTGCCTATGTTAGAATTAATTACTGCATCGATCAAAGCTTAAGTAAATCCTATCTCATGATTAGAGGTTATCACGAATTACGAGAACTATTACGGGTTTATTTGGGACTAAATTGTTTTATTAGATATATAATTTAAATACACCAAATACAAAAAGCTAAATAACTTCTTCTTTATTCTTTATTGCACAAGAAATACAAACAGATTACAGTCAGATAATATGTACAAAGGTGAGCTTTCCTCTAAAGAGATCTCTTCCAACCCTACTGGAAAATAACTAACTAAATAACTTCGAGGCGGCTAAACGGATTTCATCAAACATTTAACTAATGACTTGTCCCCTCGTTTAGTTTTTTATATAAATGAAAATTTGAAATTCGAAAGCGCAATAACGGAACCAATTGAAAATAAATTCGCGCGTTGAATTGTTTCCGAACATGATTTTCGAAGCATGTTGCATTTTGGTGTAAGAGTGGACATATACCTACTATACATATTTTTAAACTGATGCTGGTATATAGACAGGCCCATATGAATGGAATGCTAGGCCATCTACTGCGGACACAAACATACAGACGACACTTTATACAAGTAACAATAATACAGGTAAGTACCAGCAAACAATAAATCATGTAATAACAATGGAAAACTAACGGCAGCTCTTTAACTTACGACACTTTCCAACGCGAACACTCAACTTGTCTGACAATTTGCAAAAAGATATAAACTCATCCGAGTTACTTCATTGTTCACAGAAACATTACACAACAAAGGGTTGTCTTAAATTCACGTCTTTACTATTATGTGCTAACCTACCTGTATTTCTTCGTACTACCTGTAAGTATTCGCTATGACTCACTGACCTGTAGCAATTGTTTCCGACACCTGGCGCCCTCCTTTCTTAGTTTTTAATAAATAGTTTATCATAATCTGCATGACATCGTTTGTCGCGCGCGACGAAGGAGTGTGAATGCGATAGTTGTATATTTTGTCCGAGTGAATGAGCAGGACAAATATTCTCTCGCGCGACATAAATGTTTGCGCATGTGATGCTACTAGTGCGGGTATTAAAACAAAACTTATCCAGAGACAGTCTACTATGGCCTATGAAAAACAACATGGCGTAGGTTTGGTTTTTAAATATATTTCTTTTTAGTTTTGTTAAACGACTTCAAACAAGGAGGAGGTTCTGTATTCGGGGCGTATTTTTTTTTTTTTTTTTTTTTATGTATGTACACCGATATCTCCGAGATTTGGCGGTTGATTCACATGGTTCTTTTTGTAAATGAAAGGGGATACCATCGAGTTGGTCCCATTGTAATTTCAGCGCAATCGGTCCAGTAGTTTTTGTGTAATCATGGTAAACATCAGAATGGAATTACATATTTAGACGATTTTGTAGTTTTTACACAGGGAAACTAAGTAGATACAGTTAGGGTTTTTATGGAAAAAGTGTATAGAAGGTCGGTGTAATTATCAGCAATAAATATGACAAATCGAAGATCATCAGGTCGAGCTGGTACACCCGAACTGCCCATCTAACCTGTAGGAGCGAGAAGGTTCGCCATCGCACAAAAATTATCAGGGAGATTAGCAACCACGGATAAATACTAATAACTTTTTTTAACCGACTTCAAAAAAGGAGGAGGTTCTGTATTCTTTATGTATGTACATCGATTAATCCGAGATTTTTAAGCCGATTTACGTCGGTGTGATTATCAACAATAAATATGACAAATCGAAGATCATCAGGTCGAGCTGGTACACCCCAAGTGCCCACCTAACCTGTAGGAGCGAGAAGGTTCGCCATCGCACAAAAATTATCATGGAGATTAGCAACCACGGATAAATATTAAAAACTTTTTTTAACCAACTTCAAAAACGGAGGAGGTTCTGTAATCTTTATGTATGTACATCGATTAGTCCGAGATTTTTAGGCCGATTTACATGATTATAAGGCCGTGCCTGCGCTCACGCTGCTCAGCGGACTCCTCGTCGAGCGGTCGTGTATAAGACCGAGTCTATGCTCGTTCTGTTCGGGCGTTTCCTGGCGAATACGTGATTTAACGTATCTTTCATAACTACTAGACGTACTCGGCGAGCTTCGGGCGTATCCTGGGAACGCGAAATTGCGTTCCGTGAGGCATTTTTTTCAAGCCGTAGTACCCTCTCAGTTTCGGTTTCTTTTGACCGACAGTTCTTTAAACGAGCAGCACCATTCGTAGGCTTGCCCATATTGGTCAATAAAATAGAGGAATTATAAAACAAGCGAATAAAAAAAAAACTGTGACTGATGATGACATACAGTTTTAATAACTTGAGCGGTATGTATTTGAGTAAGCGAACAATTAACTTAACTAACGACGAATATTGAAAAAAGTGGGTTGTGATTAATCCATTTCAGATATTAAAATTTTATTTCAGTGACTACATTACTAAGTGAGCGACTGGATATACAAAGAGGGCAACAAAAGCATAATTGCACTCCGACATAGGTTAGGTTCGAAGGGTATGGCGCAAGCGAGCCGGATGAGTGCGAGCGAAGCGAGCACGGGAGTGCTTGGCACCCCGACATGGATAGGTTAGGTTCGAAGGGTATGGCGGAAGCGAGCCGGGCGAGCAGAGCGAGCCCGGATCGCCTGCCATACCCTTCGTGTTAGGTTGACATGTATGCAATACATTGTTTCATTTAATTAACTACTTCAATTAAAATAAAATGCCGCTCAGTATAAGAATTACATTTGCCAAATATTGAAAAAAATACAGGACGTAACGTTGACACTCAAACAAATATTAGGTCGCTCCAATATTATGAAGCTTCTCATTTTGTTTTTTAAGTAACTCAAATTAATGTTTGTAAGTTGCTGTTCTGTTGATTTCTCCTCACTCGTAGTCAGTCGCTCACTTAGTAATACTATAACCTAAATTAATTAATTTTGAAACTTCAAAATGTAATTTACAGTCACTCGTTTTATTGCTACCGATTAAAATATCAACCAGCGTTGGTCAATGGCTCCTCTCCGCTGCTCCTGCACGACAACGCGCGGCCTCATACTGCACAGCAGACGGTCTCCAAGTTGCAAGAACTGGGGTTGGAAGCTCTCCGTCATCCGCCCTACTCACCAGACCTTGCGCCTACAGACTACTACTTTTTCCAGAATTTGGATAACTTCTTGGCAGGAAAAAAATTCAATACCCGAGAGGCAGTACAACATGCCTTTGAAGAATTTGTTGCCTCCCGTCCAGCTGATTTCTTTAAGAAGGGCATCAATAAACTGCCACTGCGTTGGCAAAGATGCATTGATTGCATGGGTGATTACTTCGATTAATACAAATAAAAAATACATGAAAAAAATTCGTTGAAATTTTTTCATACAAAACGGCAATTTCATAGGTAAAGACCTATTATTTTATTATTTTGAAATGTCTGACCAGACACTAAAAAGAATTAAATAAAAAAGATTTAAAAAAAAACGACTTCAAAAAACCCGGAAAAAATAATTTAATTAAACTACTGCAATAATAATAAGAATAACTGAAAAGTATAAAATAATAAACCAGAGCAGAATGTTCTTTATAGATAGATATACACTATTATATATAACTAGCAGCTGCCCGCGACTTCGTCCGCGTAGACTACATGAATCAACACTTTATTACTTTCCCACGGGAATACATTCAGCAGAAAAATTACCATGTAGAGTTTATCTCAAACAGGAGTTTGTGTTGGTGTTTTGCCAGGAAAATGAATTAAGACAGGGATCCATTAAAAATTTTGACCTTTCTGAAAAATTCTGGTTTATATTTATTAAAGTACTTCCTTATAAACAACATTCTTTGTCATGTTATAAGGTGGTAGCAATAGAACCAAACTTTGAGGTGAACTTACACAGGAGCATGCCACATAGAACTGACCGTGAGAGAAACAGTCCTGTCGTAGGTCTACTCCGGCGAATTTGAGAGTTTGCCCCTGCGACTTATTTATTGTCATAGCAAAACAGACCTTTAGTGGAAACTGAAGCCTTTTGAATTCAAAGCAAAGATCATTTGGTATTAATGGAATACGCGGTACAAACACTGGTTCTCCCTGAGCAGGTCCTGTTAAAATAGTGGCCTCTACTACGTTCCGGTGCAAAGCCTTGACTTGCAACCTAGTACCGTTACAAAGTTTTCGACATTGACTCTTCGACTTTGACTCTTCGACTTCGACACCAATTTGAATTTGTGATTTCAACCCCTACCACTATCGCAAGGGGTTAGCTTCAAAATAAATGTCATTTTCGCACTCAACGTCCCAAAAAACCTAAATAACGACACCAATATAGACTTTTTTGGTATCATCCCCCACCCCTATCTCACCCCTAGAGGGTTAACTTAAAATAAATGTCATATTCATAATCAACATCCCATAAAATCTAAATAACGACACCATTATCGATTATATGGTTTTAACCCCCATTTCACACCCCAGGGGGTTGTCCAATATAGACTTTTTTGGTAGCAACCCCCACCCCTATCTCAACCCTAGAGGGTTAACTTAAAATAAATGTCATTTTCATAATCAACATCCCAAAAAACCTAAATAACGACACCAATATCGATTTTATGGTTTCAGCCCCCATTTCACACCCCAGGAGGCTGTTTTTCGAAAAATCTCAACTCACCCTTATCTCATTCTCTAACCCCAAGGGGTTAGCTTCAAAACAAATGGCATTTTCGTAATCAACGTCCCAAAAAACCTAAATAATGACACCAATATTGACTTTTTTGGTATCAACCCCCACCCCTATCTCAACCCTAGAGGGTTAACTTAAAATAAATGTCATATTCATAATCAACATCCCATAAAATCTAAATAACGACACCATTATCGATTATATGGTTTTAACCCCCATTTCACACCCCAGAGGGTTGTCCAATATAGACTTTTTTGGTAGCAACCCCCACCCCTATCTCAACCCTAGAGGGTTAACTTAAAATAAATGTCATTTTCATAATCAACATCCCATAAAACCTAAATAACGACACCAATATCGATTTTATGGTTTTAACCCCCATTTCACAACCCAGGGGGTTGTTTTTCGAAAAATCTCAAAACACGTATTAGCTTATTTGTTCCTAGGAGTACTCTTGCGAAATTTCGAGTCGAAAATAGTCGAAATGTCCAAGTTATACTGTTTCTTCATACAAACTTCCCACCCCTGTTTCACCCCCTTAAAGGGTGAATTTTGAAAAATCCTTTCTTAGTGCTCCCCTAGACCTCGTAAGGAACCTACGTGCCAAATTTGGAAACTCTAGACCCAGCGGTTTGGCCTGTGCGTTGATATGTCAGTCAGTCAGTCAGTCAGTGAGTCAGTTTCTTCCTTTATATATTTAGATGAGAATACAATACAATTTATATGCTATACAATAATAGTTAGGTATAATAATGAAATTAAAAATATATACAATAGGTACTTTTTGAAGTCGGTGCCTGCGTAGCCTATAAAATACACAATCTATTTTTTCTTGTGTGCAATCTATCTATCTAAATATATAAAGGAAGAAACTGAATGACTGACTGACTGACTGACTGACTGACATATCAACGCACAGGCCAAACCGCTGGGTCTAGAGTTTCCAAATTTGGCACGTAGGTTCCTTACGAGGTCTAGGGGAGCGCTAAGAAAGGATTTTTCAAAATTCACCCTTTAAGGGGGTGAAACAGGGGTGGGAAGTTTGTATGAAGAAACAGTATAACTTGGGCATTTCGACTATTTTCGACTCGAAACTTCGCAAGAGTACTCCTAGGAACAAATAAGCTAATACGTGTTTTGAGATTTTTCGAAAAACAACCCCCTGGGTTGTGAAATGGAGGTTAAAACCATAAAATCGATATTGGTGTCGTTATTTAGGATTTATGGGATGTTGATTATGAAAATGACATTTATTTTAAGCCAACCCTCTAGGGGTGAGATAGGGGTGGGGGATGATACCAAAAACGTCTATATTGGTGTCGTTATTTAGGTTTTTTGGGACGTTGATTGCGAAAATGACATTTATTTTGAAGCCAACCCCTTACGGGTTGCGATAGTGGTAGGGGTTGAAATCACAAATTCAAATTGGTGTCGAAATCGAAGAGTCAATGTCGAAGATTCAAATTCGAAAATCAAAGTCGAAGGCTCAAATTCGAAGGCTCAAAGACGAAGGCTCAAATTCGAAGGCTGAAAGTCGAAGGCTCAAAGTCGAAGGCTAAAAGTCGAAGACTCAAAGTCGAAGGCTAAAAGTCGAAGACTCAAAGTCGAAAGCTCAAAGTCGAAGGCTCAAAGTCGAAGGCTCAAAATCGAAGGCTCAAAGACGAAGGCTCAAAGTCGAAGGCTCAAAGTCGAAGACTCAAAGTCGAAGACTCAAAGTCGAAAAGTAAAATTCATAGTCAAAGTCATAGTCAAAGTCATAGTCAAAGTCATAGTCAAAGTCATAGTCAAAGTCATAGTCAAAGTCATAGTCAAAGTCATAGTCAAAGTCATAGTCAAAGTCATAGTCAAAGTCATAGTCAAAGTCATAGTCAAAGTCATAGTCATAGTCAAAGTCATAGTCAAAGTCATAGTCAAAGTCATAGTCAAAGTCATAGTCAAAGTCATAGTCAAAGTCATAGTCAAAGTCATAGTCAAAGTCATAGTCAAAGTCATAGTCAAAGTCATAGTCAAAGTCATAGTCAAAGTCATAGTCAAAGTCATAGTCAAAGTCATAGTCAAAGTCATAGTCATAGGCAAAGTCATAGTCAAAGTCATAGTCGAAGTCATAGTCAAAGTCATAGTCAATGTCAAAGTCATAGTCAAAGTCATAGTCAAAGTCAAAGTCGTAGTCAATGTCATAGTCGAAGTCATAGTCAAAGTCATAGTCAAAGTTTTAGTCAAAGTCGTAGTCATAGTCAAACGGGTGAATAGAGTTTCCAAATTTGGCACGTAGGTTCCTTACGAGGTCTAGGGGAGCGCTAAGAAAGGATTTTTCAAAATTCACCCTTTAAGGGGGTGAAACAGGGGTGGGAAGTTTGTGTGAAGAAACAGTATAACTTAGACATTTCGACTATTTTCGACTCGAAACTTCGCAAGAGTACTCCTAGGAACAAATAAGCTAATAGGTACGTGTTTTGAGATTTTTCGAAAAACAACCCCCTGGGTTGTGAAATGGGGGTTAAAACCATAAAATCGATATCGGTGTCGTTATTTAGGATTTATGGGATGTTTATTATGAAAAGACATTTATTTTAATTTAACCCTTTAGGGTTGAGATAGGGGTGGGGGTTGCTACCAAAAAAGTCTATATTGGACAACCTCCTGGGGTGTGAAATGGGGGCTAAAACCATATAATCGATAATGGTGTCGTTAATTAGATTTTATGGGATGTTGATTATGAATATGACATTTATTTTAAGCCAACCCTCTAGGGGTGTGATAGGGGTGGGGGATGACACCAAAAAAGTCTATATTGGTGTCGTTATTTAGGTTTTTTGGGACGTTGATTGCGAAAATGACATTTATTTTGAAGCTAACCCCTTACGGGTTGCGATAGTGGTAGGGGTTGAAATCACAAATTCAAATTGGTGTCGAAGTCGAAGAGTCAGAGTCGAAGAGTCAATGTCGAAGATTCAAATTCGAAATTCAAAGTCTAAGGCTCAAAGTCGAAGGCACAAATTCGAAGGCTCAAAGTCGAAGGCTCAAAGTCGAAGGCTCAAAGTCGAAGGCTCAAAGTCGAAGACTCAAAGTCGAAGGCTCAAAGTCAAAGGCTCAAAGATGAAGGCTGAAAGTCGAAGGCTCAAAGTCGAAGGCTAAAAGTCGAAGGCTCAAAGTCGAAGGCTCAAAATCATAGTCAAAGTCATAGTCAAAGTTTTAGTCAAAGTCATAGTCATAGTCAAAGGGGTGAATAGAGTTTCCAAATTTGGCACGTAGGTTCCTTACGAAGTCTAGGGGAGCACTAAGAAAGGATTTTTCAAAATTCACCCTTTAAGGGGGTGAAACAGGGGTGGGGAAGTTTGTATGAAGAAACAGTATAACTTGGACATTTCGACTATTTTCGACTAAGAGTACTCCTAGGAACAAATAAGCTAATACGTGTTTTGAGATTTTTCGAAAAACAACCCCCTGGGTTGTGAAATGGGGGTTAAAACCATAAAATCGATATCGATAAACTCTACATGGTAATTTTTCTGCTGAATGTATTCCCGTGGGAAAGTAATAAAGTGTTGATTCATGTAGTCTACGCGGACGAAGTCGCGGGCAGCTGCTAGTTAAATATATAAAGGAAGAAACTGACTGACTGACTGACTGACTGACTGACATATCAACGCACAGGCCAAACCGCTGGGTCTAGAGTTTCCAAATTTGGCACGTAGGTTCCTTACGAGGTCTAGAGGAGCACTAAGAAAGGATTTTTCAAAATTCACCCTTTAAGGGGGTGAAACAGGGGTGGGAAGTTTGTATGAAGAAACAGCATAACTTGGACATTTCGACTATTTTCGACTCGAAACTTCGCAAGAGTACTCCTAGGAACAAATAAGCTAATACGTGTTTTGAGATTTTTCGAAAAACAACCCCCTGGGTTGTGAAATGGGGGTTAAAACCGTAAAATCGATATTGGTGTCGTTATTTAGGTTTTATGGGATGTTAACTTAAAATAAATGTCATATTCATAATCAACATCCCATAAAATCTAAATAACGACACCATTATCGATTATATGGTTTTAACCCCCATTTCACACCCCAGAGGGTTGTCCAATATAGACTTTTTTGGTAGCAACCCCCACCCCTATCTCAACCCTAGAGGGTTAACTTAAAATAAATGTCATTTTCATAATCAACATCCCATAAAACCTAAATAACGACACCAATATCGATTTTATGGTTTTAACCCCCATTTCACAACCCAGGGGGTTGTTTTTCGAAAAATCTCAAAACACGTATTAGCTTATTTGTTCCTAGGAGTACTCTTGCGAAATTTCGAGTCGAAAATAGTCGAAATGTCCAAGTTATACTGTTTCTTCATACAAACTTCCCACCCCTGTTTCACCCCCTTAAAGGGTGAATTTTGAAAAATCCTTTCTTAGTGCTCCCCTAGACCTCGTAAGGAACCTACGTGCCAAATTTGGAAACTCTAGACCCAGCGGTTTGGCCTGTGCGTTGATATGTCAGTCAGTCAGTCAGTCAGTGAGTCAGTTTCTTCCTTTATATATTTAGATGAGAATACAATACAATTTATATGCTATACAATAATAGTTAGGTATAATAATGAAATTAAAAATATATACAATAGGTACTTTTTGAAGTCGGTGCCTGCGTAGCCTATAAAATACACAATCTATTTTTTCTTGTGTGCAATCTATCTATCTAAATATATAAAGGAAGAAACTGAATGACTGACTGACTGACTGACTGACATATCAACGCACAGGCCAAACCGCTGGGTCTAGAGTTTCCAAATTTGGCACGTAGGTTCCTTACGAGGTCTAGGGGAGCGCTAAGAAAGGATTTTTCAAAATTCACCCTTTAAGGGGGTGAAACAGGGGTGGGAAGTTTGTATGAAGAAACAGTATAACTTGGACATTTCGACTATTTTCGACTCGAAACTTCGCAAGAGTACTCCTAGGAACAAATAAGCTAATACGTGTTTTGAGATTTTTCGAAAAACAACCCCCTGGGTTGTGAAATGGGGGTTAAAACCGTAAAATCGATATTGGTGTCGTTATTTAGGTTTTATGGGATGTTGATTATGAAAATGACATTTATTTTAAGCCAACCCTCTAGGGGTGAGATAGAGGTGGGGGATGATACCAAAAAAGTCTATATTGGTGTCGTTATTTAGGTTTTTTGGGACGTTGATTGCGAAAATGACATTTATTTTGAAGCTAACCCCTTACGGGTTGCGATAGTTGTAGGGGTTAAAATCACAAATTCAAATTGGTGTCGAAGTCGAAGAGTCAAAGTCGAAGGCTCAAAGTCGAAGACTCAAAGTCGAAGGCTCAAAGTCAAAGGCTCAAAGACGAAGGCTCAAATTCGAAGGCTCAAAGTCGAAGGCTGAAAGTCGAAGGCTCAAAGTCGAAGGCTAAAAGTCGAAGACTCAAAGTCGAAAGCTCAAAGTCGAAGGCTCAAAGTCGAAGGCTTAAAATCGAAGGCTCAAAGACGAAGGCTCAAAGTCGAAGGCTCAAAGTCGAAGACTCAAAGTCGAAGACTCAAAGTCGAAGACTCAAAGTCGAAAAGTAAAATTCATAGTCAAAGTCATGTCAAAGTCATAGTCAAAATCATAGTCAAAGTCATAGTCATAGGCAAAGTCATAGTCAAAGTCATAGTCAAAGTCATAGTCAAAGTCATAGTCAAAGTCATAGTCAAAGTCATAGTCAAAGTCATAGTCAAAGTCATAGTCAAAGTCATAGTCAAAGTCATAGTCAAAGTCATAGTCAAAGTCATAGTCAAAGTCATAGTCAAAGTCATAGTCAAAGTCATAGTCAAAGTCATAGTCAAAGTCATAGTCAAAGTCATAGTCAAAGTCATAGTCAAAGTCATAGTCAAAGTCATAGTCAAAGTCATAGTCAAAGTCATAGTCAAAGTCATAGTCAAAGTCATAGTCAAAGTCATAGTCAAAGTCATAGTCAAAGTCATAGTCAAAGTCATAGTCAAAGCCATAGTCAATGTCAAAGTCATAGTCAAAGTCATAGTCAAAGTCAAAGTCGTAGTCAATGTCATAGTCGAAGTCATAGTCAAAGTCATAGTTAAAGTTTTAGTCAAAGTCATAGTCATAGTCAAAGGGGTGAATAGAACTTCCAAATTTGGCACGTAGGTTCCTTACGAGGTCTAGGGGAGCATTAAGAAAGGATTTTTCAAAATTCACCCTTTAAGGGGGTGAAACAGGAGTGGGAAGTTTGTATGAAGAAACAGTATAACTTGGACATTTCGACTATTTTCGAATCGAAACTTCGCAAGAGTACTCCTAGGAACAAATAAGCTAATACGTGTTTTGAGATTTTTCGAATTCAACCCCCTGGGTTGTGAAATGGGGGTTAAAACCATAAAATCGATATTGGTGTCGTTATTTAGGTTTTATGGGATGTTGATTATGAAAATGACATTTATTTTAAGTTAACCCTCTAGGGTTGAGATAGGGGTGGGGGTTGATACCAAAAAAGTCAATATTGGTGTCATTATTTAGGTTTTTTGGGACGTTGATTACGAAAATGCCATTTGTTTTGAAGCTAACCCCTTGGGGTTAGAGAATGAGATAAGGGTGAGTTGAACACTTTGAACCCACCGGGTATGCCATATCACAGACTTTTACTACGTGTGGGTGCACCTGTTATGTTATTGAGAAATTTAAAGCCACCCAAACTTTGTAACGGTACTAGGTTGCAAGTCAAGGCTTTGCACCGGAACGTAGTAGAGGCCACTATTTTAACAGGACCTGCTCAGGGAGAAACAGTGTTGGTACCGCGTATTCCATTAATACCAAATGATCTTCCCTTTGAATTCAAAAGGCTTCAGTTTCCACTAAAGGTCTGTTTTGTCATGACAATAAATAAGTCGCAGGGGCAAACTCTCAAATTCGCCGGAGTAGACCTACGACAGGACTGTTTCTCTCACGGTCAGTTCTATGTGGCATGCTCCCGTGTAAGTTCACCTCAAAGTTTGGTTCTATTGCTACCACCTTCAAACATGGCAAAAAATGTTGTTTATAAGGAAGTACTTTAATAAATATAAACTACTTACTTTAATAAATATAAAGTACTTTAATAAATAGAAAGGTCTTTTAATGGATCCATGTCTTAATTCATTTACCTGGCAAAACATCAACATGGTTCCACATACCTGTTATCTGCCCAGGGTCTTTTCCTGTTTGAGATAAACTCTACATGGTAATTTTTCTGCTGAATGTATTCCCGTGGGAAAGTAATAAAGTGTTGATTCATGTAGTCTACGCGGACGAAGTCGCGGGCAGCTGCTAGTAAATAAATAAATATATAAATCTAATGAAAGTAAACAGTAATAACTTAATTAATTGAATATTTAAATTGTATGAAAATACCTTTGTTAACCGACTTCAAAAAAGGAGGAGGTTCTTTATTCGGGGCGTATTTTTACTGTTTTGTTGATTGTGTATTTTATAGGCTAGGCAGGCACCGACTTCAAAAAGTACCTATTGTATATATTTTTAATTTCATTATTATACCTAACTATTATTGTATAGCATATAAATTGTATTGTATTCTCATTATATACAGGGCGTCCCAAAGTTATGGGACATGAAGGGGAAGTACCTTAAATATCGTAGATAGTGAATTTTGCTCAAAGAAGACTTTATGTTATTTTTAAAAGTTAGTAATTCTGCATTCATAGATTTTCTAAAAATTATTTGCTTCGGCTGGGAATCGAACCGACTCAAATGTGAAAAAAAAAACACCCTACTTTTATGATGCCAATCGAAAGAATAGCTAAAAAATAATAACTCTGCCTAAGTAACATAGTATTTTAAAAGAAAGGAACAACGTGAAATTAATCATTTTAATCAAATAAAAAACATACATGAAACTGCCGTAGTCAATTAAGTAGGTATTTTTTTGTAAATTAATTAATTAAATGCTCAAAATGTGATCCCTCTTGTCTTACGCAAATCGCCAATCTTTTAATGAGCCCGCTGCCTGTTGATTTTCTAATCATTTTATGGTGAACACTCGATGTGATATGGCACAATTCTGTTTGCAACTCGCCTACGTTCTCGTATCGCTTTTTGTATAGCATATCTTTCACGTATCCCCAAAAGAAGAAATCTAATGGTGTGAGGTCCGGGGATCTGGCCGGCCATCTAATCGGTCCATTTGTACCAATCCATGTAGGAAAACATTCATTTAGAAAATCTGCTGCTCTCCGACTATTATGAGCCGGAGCTCCATCTTGTTGGAAAATTAAGTTTTCTTGCTCCGCCGCGGAATGGTTTCTTATCTTATCCCTTAAAATTTGAAGTATTCCTAAATACTTTTCTGTGTTCAAGGTTCCTTGGTAAAAATGGATTAAGAAAACCCGGTTTTTTAAAAGTCCGCACCAACAGTTGAGTGAAAAACGCACTTGGTTATTTGTCTATCAGGATATTTTACGCCATACCACCGCAAACTTCTAGAGATATCTTTATCGTTCAAAAAATATGCTTCCATTAGATCAAAACTTACTTGATATGCCATGTTCGCAATAAATTAACACAATAACACTTGTGTAAGTGAATTGAGACTAAACAGATCAATATCCGAAAAACAAACGCTCGCACATACTGTTCCATTTTCAAATTTAAGAACAACATTTAAAAATATCACTTCTTTTTAAAATATCTTAAAAAGTATGCATTCAAACAAACGCTGTCATAAACTGTTCCATTTTCAAATTATAAATTATTTATTTTTGTTTTTAATTTGCCTTCTGTCTAGCTTACAGAGGACGTATTGAAATACAAGTTTTATCATTTCATCTACACGTGCACTTATAATAAGGAAAACTATGTTAGTACCTATTTTATGAAGTGGGTACTTATTTACGAATAATCAATGCTATCTTTGGAATGATAATATCGCTACTTTTCGAACGTCGTCGGCAATAAATAACTTTCTTGAAATTTGACTCAATCATTTTATGTTGTTCCTTTCTTTTAAAATACTATGTTACTTAGGCAGAGTTATTATTTTTTAGCTATTCTTTCGATTGGCATCATAAAAGTAGGGTGTTTTTTTTTTCACATTTAAGTCGGTTCGATTCCCAGCCGAAGCAAGTAATTTTTAGAAAATCTATGAATGCAGAATTACTAACTTTTAAAAATAACATAAAGTCTTCTTTGAGCAAAATTCACTATCTACAATATTTAAGGTACTTCCCCTTCATGTCCCATAACTTTGGGACGCCCTGTATAATAGTGTATATCTATCTATAAAGAACATTCTGCTCTGGTTTATTATTTTATACTTTTCAGTTATTCTTATTATTATTGCAGTAGTTTAATTAAATTATTTTTTCCGGGTTTTTTGAAGTCGTTTTTTTTTAAATCTTTTTTATTTCATCTAGACCCAAAGATCCAAAGGCCTTAGGGTTCTCCTGAATTTGCACAAACGACTTATATTAATCACTTATATTAATTATAATAATAATAAATAATAAATATTTTCTGCACATACACACAGCGCCATCTAGTTCCACACTAAGCAACTAGGCTTACATATGGATACCAAATGGTTGATAAACTACACAAACACATTTTTTTTGTAAATAAATACATAAATAAATGAAAAACATCCATAATCCTGTATTCATCATACAAACATATGCCCCTAGCGGGATTCCCACCCGCGACCTTTTGGTATAGCGGTCAGAATTTTTAACCACTACATCAAACAGGTCGTCAATTATGGCTCGTTTCCTTACCAAACGTTAATTCCAATTAAATTGTAAAAAAAATCCATGAAGGAACATTCATAAATCGATATATTTATCGATAATTTCTTAAACAAACACATAAAGCATTCACCGAAAGTCTAAATTGCCTAACGATACAATCTGAAATAGTTTCGTCCCGAATTTACGAGTTAGCTCTCCACAAAGCATTCTTCGTCAAGAACGAACGGCATTTTTGTCGGACACAATATTCTTATTAGTTTCTAAACATGACCATTCCATTTCAATTCGAGCTTTAAATGTGAATATATTTAACATTTTATTGAGCTATTATTCTTTATAGGAATGGTATTCGTATTTATAAAACATTTTAAAACAAATAAAAGCCTTTACCTATTGCCTAATATATGCCTATAGATTTTAAATACAATTTATATTGTTAGCAACGTCCAGAAAAAGTACTCCGAGCCGTCTAATTAAAAAGTGAAACGTATATCGACTAAATGTGTGCGCAATGAAAAGTATCCACATATTATGAGGTACTAAGTTACATACATATCTTCACGACCTTTATCCCAAAATGGGGTGCTCATGAGATATCCCAAACATTGTTTGAAATAACATCCACGGTTCACTTTACGAAATATACAGAAATCTACACGTGACAAGGGGTGAGTCCATCGTCGTTGAAACGTGCAAACCTATGATTTTTTGGTGGGCAGTCCCTTAGTCGCCTTTGTCGATACGCACGGGAAAAGACGGGTTGATTCTATTTTTTGTACGAAACCACACAGCACTAAAAGATACATCAGTCACAGTGTCAAACACAAAGCACCCGTCATTCTTGTCGAGGGTTAAAATAAAAAGAAACATCTTGCTGTCAAATTGCCAAAGGCTAAGTAAATAAAGTTCTTCATTTACTTACTAATTTAATAATCAAAGGTATAACGAGAATATATCGGATGAGATTTTTTACCGTATCTAAGGAAAAAAATAGGACATAGGTGAAATAGAAGGTATTGACATAGGTAGTTTATTTTTTATTTTATTTTTTCAAAACCAGCATTTAAATAAATAAATAAATAAATAAATATCCTTAGACATACACACAGCGCCATCTACTTCCACAGTAAGCAACTATAGGCTTGTGTTGTGAATACTAGATGGTTGATATACTACATAAATACATATATTTTTTTTGTAAATAAATACTTATTATAAATGCAAAACATCCATAACTCGGGTACACATGTCCGTATTCATCACACAAACATATGCCCTAAGCGGGATTCGAACCCGCAACCTCTTGATATAGCGGTCAGAGTTGCTAACCATTACACCAAACAGGTCGTCACATTTAGCCTTGTGTCATTTGACGATCGCATTTGTAGCCTACTCCACATAATTACATCATTATATTATTTTACATTTTACAGCCTTTTATAGTCCCCCCCACTCTCAAAACATCAGTTTCAAATAAATTTCGCATGATAGGATCCCTACATATCCTGCCAGTCGCATATCAATCTCCAACTGGCGCAACCATCGATGATGGTTATGAAAAAAAAAATCTTCCTATGCCAATAACTTCTATTTCACTTACCTAATCTAACTAATAACGTATATGGTAAGAAAATAGGATGCGATAAGGCTTTTTCTGACAGGTCCTAATTGAACCAAGGGAAATCTATTTTCAATAAGCACTTAAATACCCCAAAACCCTGAAGAGCGATGTCCGCTATTCATAAATGACAAAAGAATCTGAGATAGCTTTCAATTTGGCTAACATTCAACATATTTTAATAACAATAGATTTAATACGACTGATCGGTAAAGTGGGCAGTGACATGGCATCGATAGCAGCGGTTGCGGGTTCGAATCCCGCTAGGGGTAAACGTTTGTGTGATGAATACGAATAACATAGGTTATAATGGTATGCTTCGCCTGCGTGGAATAAATTTAACGGGATAAAAAATATCCTACGTCTCAATCCAGGTTATATTCTACTTATATACCAAATTTCACCCAAATCCGTTCATCCGTTTCGCCTTGATTGATCAACAAGCCAACAAACAAACATATAAACTTTCGAATTTATAATATTAGTAAGATTTATATATTGGGCATCGGTGGCTCAGCGGTTAAGATACGGTCTCCCAATTTGGAAGGACCGGGTTCGATTCCCAGGCAGGCCACGTACCAATGAGTTTTCATTATTAATTTAATTACTTATGCGTATTTATCCGACTGCTCATAAACGGTGAAGGAAAACATTGGGAGGAAACCTGCATGCTTGAGAAATAAAAAATCAAAGGCATGTGAAATCCCCAACCCGCATTGGGCCAGCGTGGTGGACTACGGCCCATACTCCCTCATATACGAGTGAAGGCTGAAAAGTGGGATGTTTACGGGCAACTAACAGAATCGTTGTAGTTACACGAAAATGTTCTTAATGGAAGCTCTACTTAATTTTTGCAAATATGATTTTTTTTTATGTACAACGGGTTGGTACTTGACCTCAATCACACCTGATGTTAAGTGAAGATGAGGCCGAAGGTGGAAGCGTACTGACCCGGAAACCCAAATATTTGGGTAACTGGCTATCTTATCTCTGACAACCGGAACACAACAATGCTATTAACATTGCTGTTTGGCGGCAGATTTAGATAAAATGGTGGCCTACCACCATCCTGCCATCACACATTTTGGAACAAGGTAATGCGCCGGAACATCGGCAATTTACACAAAATCTTTTTTATGTTAATTGATCCTTTTTCTTATAAGGATCAAAAGACTATCAAATCGACTAAGGCTTAGAGTATTGGAAATGTCACAAAACGCAAAAAACTTTCCCATTCGTGAGGAATTCCATATATTCATTTTATTTTTATTTATTCTTTCATATTACTACTATGTGCGCCTTTAAAATCTTTTCCCCACATACTTTGGATTTATATCCCCAGCCAGAGCTACTCGTATAGAGATCTGTAATCCGACAATATCATGCGACTCTACCTAATAGGAACACAAACGGACCGACGGTAAACGCATTAACCGACTGTCGGATCATTCCAAACTCACTGGCTACAATACCCGGACAAGTATCTAAATCCTTCGATAAAACGCCGCATCAAACGTATATAAGTAGATACGCATTTACCGGTTTTGCTGCGGTGAACTCTACACCTAGTCTTGGGCTCCGAACAAATCTCTGATAGCAAGATTTGTCTAAAATTCCACTGTTTACTTATTCTGGAAAGATTTACACTTGCACATAACTAAACGCCTTAAGAAATTTAGATTAATATTCGAACGATTTACTACCAACATTATATGAGACAATAGCTCTTGCCCGCGATTTCGTTGGCATGGAACATTTAATCGTAGTCGGTTCACAAAAAAATTTTGCCTATATATTGGGCCTTTACCTATGATATTGGAATTTTTTTTTTTCGTTAATCATATGTACCAATTCCTGCGATTATCAAAGCTATATCCAAATTTGTTTTTTATTTGGAAAATGAAATATTATTTCAAGGTTTCACATGAAATATTTTTTAATTTCTGGGCTAAATCACATAATAAAAAAATTTGAACAGAGCTCTTTTCATGTGCTTCCCATAATCATTTCTTAGATTCGCTGAAACTTTTATAAAGCGGTTACTTTTAGAAATTAACGCTGCCTATAATTAAGTTAATGTTATCCGATAATACACACAAAGTTTAGCAAAATTCGGATTTGCCGTTCCCAAAAAAAATCAAATGTTTGTATGGAGAAAACAGTCTTAATGAAATTCTTCATGCAATACGCCCATTTCATTGGTAAGGACCTAATATTAATCCAGGTTCTAATCTATCTACCAACCAAATTTCAGCGAAGAGGTAACAAACACACACACAAACTTTCGCATTTGTAATATTAGTGGGGATAATGTAACTAATGTACCTACTTATCCATATTTCCACACTAATAGTATGTCCTTCCGGCTTTCACGCCCAAACTGCTGAACCGATCGTAAAGGAATTTAGCAAATATATAGCCTGAAACCTGGAGAAGGACACATACCTACTGCTTTTTAACCAATTTCCAAAAATTATGATAAATCCACGTGGGCGACTCCACGGGCTGAAAGCTAGTAGTAAATGATTAAATAAAAACTTATGCGTAGAGAAATATATTAAAGAATAGTCTAGATAATAAAAGCAAGTAGAATAACGTGTCTACGCACCTTATTTGTCTAAATAAGGTGACGAGTCAATTGAAAGTGATGAGTGAACGAAAGGAGTGAATGAGTGAAAGTGGCGACTAGGCACGGAAATCATAGCTTTACTCTACCCACATGTGTTCTATGTGTTAGGACTAGTTATTTAAACGGAGTTCCCAATTTTCTATTACATGTTGTGAATTTAAAAAATATAAAACAATTCCATAATATTTTAATCAACTTTCATGCATCATATGCCACGAAGGCCCCGATCCACATAATTAAGAATCCACGTGACATTTCATTTTGTTTTATTCCCAATAAATCTCTGTCCGCTTAAATAACATTATCTAACGGCCGTAAATATCGGCCATTATCGAAAGCCCTTCAAAATTCCACGCGGTGTTTTTGAACGACGCGAGGGAATGACGCGTCAACTCCATCCACGAAGAAAAATATTGAGACAACAGACCGAACAGGGCCAGTGGAGAGCCCTCCACGGCGACATAATGGCTTTTCATTGAATTCCTCTTGCTTTCTTTTGTTTATATCCCATAATGTTTCGATTGGAGCATGATGGAGGGCGGCCGTGATTACTTTAATAACAAAGAGCTGGCACAAAGGACGAGAGCTGAAATTATGTGCGGGGTCGATCTGTATGGTTCTCACGTAGCGTGCTCTGGGCACGTCATGTTACCTGTTGTATGAGACATTTAAATATTATCAACTCCAAAATAATAAGTTCATAGAATTTTATTCCATTAACTTTATGACTACCAAAGTAGGCTGTAAATTTTTAAGTTATACATAGAACAATGAACATTGGTTCTAAAACGTCTGGTGTACTGTGCGAAGAATGTGACAAGCCGTATTTCTACCTGACTGCCCAAGAAAGGAGGGTAATGTTTTTCGAGTGTATGTATGTGTGTATGTCCGTTCCTTTGGCGCATCTTGTAGCTTAACGGGCTTGATCGATTTCGATGTTATATTCGTCTTGATCCCTGCAGTATACATTTCATGGCAAAAAATTCAACATGGCGTCCGCAAAATATAAAATATACAGGCGAGTTTTGTTTTTAATTACTTCAATAGTTATATACCCGATTGCCACCGGAATGAGGATAATGTTTTTAGGTGTATTGCATGTTTGTAGATTTTAATCTTAAGTCCTGTAGCTTCAAGCGAATGGCTTAAAGGACTTTGAAGTAGTAATAGTCTTAGATCCCTTTTAAATACCCCTCAGGCAGTGTGGTACGACAACGTTGTCTGACATATCGGACGACGAGAAATTTTAATTCCTTGCTATCCGACATGTCGGGCTATCGAAAGGTATGATGTGTTTGACGGCGTTGTGTATGTTGTGTGTGTGTGGGTATGTATCTCAGTAACACGTGGTCCAATTTGAGTGCCGCTTTATTATATTAAAGACTAAACGAGGGGACACGTTATTAGATATTTGATAAAAATCGGATAAGGCTTCTCGAAGGTTGTTTGTTGTATTTGGATGACATCACAGTCTTCCAGGGGTTTTAAAATTTCTAATTTATAGCTAGTTATATGGTTGTTGAGATTAAGTTGGAAGCAGCCTGCATCCAGCGCCTTCCCGCGACCTTCATCAGGAAGTCCTTTCAATAGTGGACGTCCTGTCGTTGATATGATGATGATGCTACAGATTATGGTTTGGTGATATTGTTATTCACGAGATAATAAGTAGGTAGTATCTAATATAGCACACGGCACGAATCGCAAACACAATCTTATCACTGACTAATTTACAAAAAACGAAAAAAGATATGACAATGTGTTTTAACGAAAACGAGTAAATATAGGTAAGCAAATCAAACAGATAAACGATGACAACACCATTTACATGGAAACATAAGAAGTCATACCTTCTAGATTTCCTTTGTGAACACATATACTCCTGTCCCATTGCCACAAGGGCATTAGCTATGGAAGCCTCGCCCCAACGGAAACAAAACGCATTTCTTTATTCATTTTAAAATATGTACTTTGGTACTACAGAGGCGTCGCGACAGTGCCCGGCGATATGTATGCAACACGGCAAAGGGACACGCCGTTTGATATGGTTATTACATCCTTTGTGGAAAGGATAAAGAAGCCGTTGAAGCCGGTTCTAGGATCCGTTGAGAGATTTGTCTTCGTGATACGCTAAAATTTGAAAAGAACCTCGGAATAGATGCGTGGTCGGCCTCCTTGGAAATGGTAATGATACAAAATCGGGACCTGTTTAAAGAATGGTGTTGAGAGAAATTGAATTCATTGTGTAAAAACTGGATATATCTTGATTGCATTGTATTGGTGTGATTTATATGATCCTAAAATTATTCTTACTTCAATTTAAGAAGTAAAAATAAGAAAAAAAAGTGTTTTTTTTCCTCTATCACCATATTTATCACAACAAGTATAACAACACAAGTCAAGGACTTTACAAATTAATGAAATCCCTTCGAGAAATACATTCTACAGTGCCCCGTCGTCTTTTAGCTCGTCTTGATCATCACTGTCGTGTCCCCTGATATACATTATGTATTGTTACTATTTTTCCTACCATAAACTCATGCGTGCAAATAATGTCTACGAAAATTTGCATTACACATGCACGAACATACATAAATTATTCTTACGATTATGGGCAACCTGACATACTGAAATTGCTTTATGCAAGTGCTGTAAAACACCCCGTTTCTCCGCTAATGTCCAGTTAATAACTACATCCCGTCCAACCGCCTGGAAAGGCATTGTAAAGTAAAACGGTTGTTGCGTTTACTGTAATATGGCCAAGTTTACGATCCTTCGACCCAACCTCCAATACGGCCAATTAAAATTCTATTATGAACCCTGAAACGTTCCACGTGACACGTTTGTTAAGAAACACAAGTTATTTAATAAACTATCGGGTAAGTGAATGCAATAAATTATTAACAAGGTAATTAAAACCTTAAACGAGGTACTAACATCCACATATAGGTATACAACTTTATCAAATATAAATATATATTACACTCTTAGAGTAAGCAACTGTAGAGAAATCACAGACTTAGAATACTCAGGCTCGTATTAATAAACCGTTCTCAATATTGAGATGACCTTAAGTTGAAGCTTGAGAATCTGTTGAGAATAGTATCGAGACTGCGACTCGATCTCAATCTTAAGATCGATTTATTAATACGGCCCTAAGTATAGAAGCAGACCTAAAATAAGGAAGTTTCCATACATATAGGGATAACTTTGGATACAAGCAATATTTATATTTATTAAGTAGAAGTAGTTGAAAAATTCCTCGGAAGATATGAAGCTAACAAAAACTAATGTAACTAATTTAAGTATTTAAAAATAAAAAAAATCGATAGCATGTTTTGCATTTTGCGAGCGCCATATTGGATTATTACGATAAAAAGTATCGTAAGATATTCTAGGGATTCAGACGAATCGAACGACACCTTGCGCTTAAAAATCGGTCAGGCCTTTTAGGCTGCAGGAGGTAACATAGACATTTATAATATCATACTTACACACATTCTTACATACATACACACACTCGAAAATATTACTCCTTGTTAGCGCAGTAAAAAGAGTATTTGTTTTTTATGATTAACATCCAGTTAATCGCGTTTGACCACAATCTCACCTGATGGAAAGTGACGACATGGTAGACGATAAAGCACGCGATCCGAGTAGAGGTCTATAGTCACCCTGCTCTTGTAAGGTTGGTAGTCAATTCCAGATCTCAATTAGGAAAGTTTAAAATAAAAACTCGTTGCTCTTTCGTTGACTTCAGTGCAGTCAATGGATCAGTAGCTATCAAACTGTATAAAGCTGTGGATACATAAATCACATTCTCAAAGAAAGACGCACTTGCAAATGAATATAAAGGTCTAGTGTAAGTACAGATGGTACCTACGAGTGGTATTTATTTTGAGCACCCAAATAAACATTACAATGCTATGTTACTTTAAGCAACTACAACTAATAACGGTAAACCTTACGAGAATAAAACGCTTACTATACGAGCTTTTACTATTAGTTACCTTTAAACTAACAAGCTCTTAAGTGCTTTTTGTTATTGCATATTCTTGGGCAAGGCCTTCCCTAAGAACAATGCTGTAGAGTGTTCAGCCAGTATTTGCTGCTTTAGAACACTGTACTGGCAGGATTGGAGATTATCGCTCACATAATTTGGAACGTTCGGAATTCTATTACAAGAGAATCAGTAAATATAAGACAAGCTAACCAATAAGTCAAAAATTCTACGAAATATTTTTATAAATAAATAAAACATATTTATTCACGACAAAGTTAATTTAACAAGTAATTAATTGATAATAAATTAGGTCAAACTGTGACGAAAAGGTAGAGACTCAGCAGATTTGCTGATTTTCAGTCCCCGCCCCAAGTAGAGTAGTTGCTGCCACCAAGGAATTAATTACTATTACTCTATGAATAAATTTAAACATTAACTAAAAGTAAACAAAAACAATAATCTATATCTAAAATCAACTCAAAAACAATTGCAAGTGATAAACCATAAAAAGTTAGTCACGAGAAGGTATCATAGGTAGGTATTTGGTAAAATTTCAATACTTATGTGTGAATGTGCGAGTGAATTTATTGTTCTCAAATTATTATTACTAATTTAATAAATTTAAATCATATCCGAATCATACTGGCAGAGAAACACCCGTCCAAGAAACTGTATGTAAGGTAAAAAAGGTAAAATTATAGTATATCCATCCACCGATACAAAGATATGAGCGACAAAGTTAACATCTAAGTGTGTCATAATCTCCAAAAATTCGCCGTGTGTTTCACCACGCAAAAAAAATAGAACCAAGCCGATCGTACCATCATTTTCCTGCGATTATCCCACTCTATGTGGCGCTGCATAACATGTCTTCCTCTTCCACTCTCCTCTATCAGCCGTCATCTCCGTACTCACCCCTTTCACATACATATCATTCCTCACGCACCTACACCTTCTTCGGTCTTTCTCTTCCTGTGTATCCCTCCACTTTCATACTTAGCACTCGTCTCGTTACGTGCTCATCCCTCCTCATAATGTGCCCAAACCATACTAACCTATTACTCTTCAACTTTTCTGTTATTGGTGCCACTTTCCCGTGGGTATCGCACCAAAAAACATATAAACTTCCACGTTTCAACGGCGATTGTCTCACCTGTCACACGTGCATTTTTGTAAATTTCGAAAGTTGAACCATAGATATTTTTTGAAGCATTATACTTACAATGTTTGGTACAACCAAACGCTTGTTTGGAATATCTCTGACCACCCCATTTGGGTTAAAGTTCTCGAAGTTATGTATGTACGTAATTGCCAATGTAAACCTTTTAGTTCTTTTGCACATACATGAAATTAATTATTTATTGCAACAGCTTAAATCTACAAAAACATTTTTAATTACGAAATGTCTTATACTTATTACATTACTTTATCGCGGATATGTTTAATTTCTTTATCGCACTGGAACTACTCACTTTATCGTGATAAAAAGTGTCCTATGTCTTAATCCAGGGTATATTCTACCTTTACACCAAATTTCATTGAAATCCGTTCATCCGTTTCGCCGTGATTGAGTAACAAATAAACATCCAAACTTTCGCATTTATAATATTAGTTACATAAGGTTGAGGCTTCCTAGTAAGTATGAAAATACCTGTGATAGGAAACTTCGCTCTTCCAGAGCAAACCCTTTTTGTACATACTTAGAAGAAACATTAGGAACTATAATAACTTTACAATAAGTACTTATGTTTAATACTGAAATACATATTTCGGTACTTTGCATACAGTAGATCGTTTAACCCACACGTATATAATTCTACCAACTGATTTCACACACGTTGGAAAGCATCTCAACCGCAGTCCCGACACTTTAATAACCCACAGGAAGTTATCCTGACATTTCTTTTCTCCATACACGGGGCAGTAAACAAGTCGACTGGACATCAGTACCTGACAACTACTATTATATTGTTTGCATAATTGCACGCCACTGCCTGCAGCACCATTCAACAAGCCCCGCTTGCGATGCTAATGTATGCGAAGCGGCCAGGAATTAGTCATTGTGATAAAGGATCGGCTGGATTTAAAAGTGCATTTGTTGTTACAATAGCGTTGTATGTCTTCGGTACGTCCGAAGACACTGAAATTGATACCTCCGACGCTGATGGCGATTAATCTCATGCTGCATGCTTTATTAGAATAACCATTAAAAAAAACTTGGTTGAAAGCAATTCTGTAAAAGAAAAATCTCAACAAATACAGAATGAACTTAATAGCTTCAAGAGAGAATGTGCCTCAAAATAGAATAAGATGAGTGTTAAAATATTTGCTGAATAAACTTATTCTAAGACTCATGAGTATAATGGTAACAAAGGTTATTTTTATTAACGACCTCACATCACAAGCATTCAATCTCTAGCGTATATTTGCTGTGGAGAATGTCTTCATCATGGACAAACAAAGGTTTGGTATAAACTTAATGAAGCGTCGAATGTCAACAGCAAAGGTAAACTTTGTCGGGAAATATCGCTACGATAATACTCTGAAATCACATCCTATTTTTCTTACAGCATAATATTTGACTGTGCGCTGAAAGTGTACTTAAAAATACAAATTAAAAATGAGAACATTTTGACATTTTATGACTTCGGTGATGTTTTAAACAATAAAGCGTATTAGATTTGATTATTGAAAACGCGGCTACGGAAGTCGTAAGATCGGATTCGATAACGAGTGCGAAACTTTTAATACTTATAATTTTTTTTTAGTCTCGACACCTCCGCCATTTTATCCAAAGAATTTTTATTTAGAATATCTTTTGTTTATCTTCTAGATCATTGACCTATGCTCCTACTAGTGTGAGCATAAATAACCACTAGGTTCCATCTAAACGTACCATAGTGTATCAATATAAATAAGTACAACATTGAACCATGGCCCCTATAATCTACAAACCCGTTCCAAAACCAGCAGAATCGCTCACCGATGAACATCTAATCTCTACATCTGAGCTTGTTTCGTGCGCCCGCGCCGGTGCGACTCACATTGCCAAGCGCAAAAGGACATGCGGCCCTAACACCTAGTCTCCAATCGTTGTCAATTCGCAATGAATCTTTTCACAAAGCCGCGTGAGTCCATCGGACCTTATCTGGTTGATCTGAAATACCGCATTCCTCGAAGAATACGTGAAAGCTGAGATATAGAAATTACTTTTACCTTACTCTATAGGATACAGACAGTGTTCTCTAAATAATTGTAGTCTTTACACTCCTGGATTGTTCATGGATTTGTAATAATTCTGTATTGTTATATGAAGAGTGGTTTGGCTTATTAATAATAATGTGCTAGGGTTTCACATTTTCAATGTTTTAAAAGTGTAAGCACTAAATAAGACATAAATTTTTAACCACATTTTCAAAATAAGCAAAAATATTTTCAACAAAATAAAAGAGTAATTCACTAGTAGCCACGTTCTCTTCGCCGTTATGTGACAACAATGTGTAAGTATTTTTTGTCCTAACTTGAAATTCATATTTATAGTTGTCCGTTATTTATTATCCATGAGTTCCATAATGTTAACACTAGAAAAAACTACCCTTAACGTAAAAGAGTTGCGAATTTGAAGAACAATGCAAAGAGAAAAGGTCTTTTGAAAAAAACATTATGTTAACTACAAAAACAGTTCAGAGCTTGTAAAGGGACGCCGATGGATTTTATTGCGCCAAATAAATCCTTAAATTTGTTAACGGTTCGAAGAAACATGGAAAGGATTCCGTCAATTAGAGTTTGAAGGGAAATTTGCAATAACGGTAACAATAGTGACATCTCGAACAAACAAAATGTGACAAAGAGTTTTAGGAAAAGAGTTATTATCGCTAATAAACGAAGCTTAAACAGAAGCTGTTACTTCCAGAAACTACAGTTAGAAAGTGGAATCCCAGAATTGCCAATCACAATAAAAAATGTAACTGTAACTTAAAATTGAAAGAAAACTAAATAACTTCAATAAAAATTTGCTAAGTATTATAATCACTCGTTAAAGTGAATCATGCTTATTTCGGTATCCCACCTTAATTAATTCGGGTTTTAATAACGTATACTTCAACGGAATGAATGTTATGATTGGTAGTGTTTATTTGATAATTGCTATCGAGCCAGTCATCAAACTCTGCTCAATAATGACACGCCACACCGACTTTTACGACATCTTCTTTATTGCCCGGTCCGTTTATTTCGACGATCTCAATACATTATACCAATCAAACGGTGGTATTTTACCTAAAATAATTATAGAATTCAGGTAATAACTGGTTATCAAAAAGCACAGTCGTCAGCTATATGTAGGTGTATTCCCATTTCAATTTGCATTTTTATACCGATCAGTATATTTTACCATATGTAAACAAATAAGAAAAGCAATTCCTCCAAAACGATTATTTTTAATTACTTCAGGCACGGCCGCTGTGCGAATAAGAATCGCAACATTAATTGTTCTGCATACAGTGCTCAAAGCCTATCTCGGGAACAATAAAGCTCTGGCAACGTTCCATATAAACACATGGTTTTATGCATGACAACGAAATTTACTGTTGTAAAGGTCGCTAAAGCCTCTGACAAAGAGTTACATTGTCGTGCTTTAACACACGTCCGAGCGAGGTGCCTTGAGTGACAGGCAAATAAAAGTAGACAAAGGGTCCATAACACGCCGCTCTCCGACACTGGAAATCTGCTACAGATACATTCTCACACTTCCAACTCGTCGGAACAGACACGACTGAAATTAGAGCGCTACGTATTTTTGTTTTGAGCAATAGTAAACAAAGAAGTATAAAAGGTGTACAATATTTCCAAGTCCAAAGCAAACGCCAGCGCTATCCTTTAAAATGAGTGTCCGGCCGTGAGTTCCCAGGTGTAGAGTAGAGTTCTATAGAGCGGTGCGCGGAGCGAAGGGGGGTCGGACCACCAGCGCTGCGCCCGCGCCGTCGATCCGCCGCATAATTACTGTGTACAGACGCACACACACACGCGCACTCCCATCGATAAAACATTAAATTAAATTTTATCTGCCTTGTAAATTTCATGGGCATTGATTGAGTTTTTGGTATATAGACTCGGTCAGGCGAGCCGAAAAATAGACACGTATACCGGTAGCGATATTAAAATCTGACGCGGTCGCTTTCTTGCTTTTACGGCCCCTTCTTTATTCTATCATCACTTCTCTGACATTGATAAAACGCTAATAAAAAAGCTATGGTAACTGTAAAATTTTATCTTTATCAAATCTCCATAAACACGTGACCTTTTAATCCCACACACACATTGAAAGTGATTGTCAAATCATGGAGGAGCTATTCGCATTCTTTACATGTTTGACGTTCCGAACGAAAATGGCTTCTATATTTGCTCAGTGAAATGTCAAAATATGTCGTAAGAACGTCAGAGGAGGAGCGTATGACGTGCGCGGGCGCATCGTGTCCGACCGGTCACGCGAGCGAGACGTTACACTTGTATACAACCCCAGTACTGTTGGTGTGCCAAGAATTTTAGCCTAGAGCCTTTTAGGTCGAATAAATTATTATTAGATCAAGTTTCTTTCAGAAAAACGCTATGTTTACTCACTGCATGATGCATATGCTCCCTAAGTAAGGCTTCTTTGATCAGCAAAAATCGTAGCAGACATTTTTCAAGTTTTTATAACCGATTTTAAAGGCATCTTCAATATCTTGAGAACGAGTCACTTTGCTGTTCACATATTTTATTGTCATGTTCTTACTTCAAATGAGCAAAGTTCAGAAATTTCATCAGAAACAGGAAACACTGTATTATAATCAAGTTCGAGACTTTATTGCTTCAATTTCATAGGTTACAACTACAAGCATACTGATGAGGGGTTAATAAACTCCGCGGCTGAGGAAAATGATGATGATAGAGGACCGTCTCACATAATTCTCTCGGTATAAACGATAATCGATGAGTCATAATTGAGACTTCGGAGAGTTCTAAATCAATAGATAACTATGAAACATGATCTCATAATTACTGGCAAGCTAACGGCGGTACAAAACCAACAAAGCAACGGGAAGACCGTAACTCAACAACGACCCATCTGTGGAAGGCGACCCAGTAATGGCCATCTAAATCACTCGAGGTAATCGCAACAGTGATTTTAAACAGAGGTCACGAATGGGCAATATTTATGAAGACAAAAAAGGCTCGGCCAGTCCGAGTGCCATTTGTTAAGAGGAGCAAGGAGTTTTTATTAATCATATTGTCACGTCACCCGCGAAATTTTGAATCGTTCGTTTTTCGCTCAAGCGATCTACCTATAAAGTCGACGACTTCCAATCCGAATATGGCGCAACCCAGTCGGGACTCGGGAGATGTCAAAGGATAATTGAAAAAAAAAACATTTTACTCGATAAACCTTTAATTTTCGTATCTGAACAACGTGTCCAAAAACACATTAGGTAGATAATAGTGACAGCTTTTTTACAAATAAATTGTGGTCTGGATCATGAGGCCCGTACAAATGACTGCGTATCCTTATCGGTAGCGCCGATGCCTGCGGTGAAATATTTTTATGGCGTTTAGAGGCGGCTTCCGTGTCTTTCATGGTGTCCTGTCGGATCCTGTTACGTTTTCCTATTACAAGCCCACCATTACAGCGTATCTAAGGAAAACATTATTACATTAACGATAGATCTTGATAAACGTGCATTGTATACAACTCAGCATTCCATAAATATTTGTATAAAGTAAGCATAAAAATAAACTTTTATGGTTTTCAATTGTAATTGGGTCAGTGCATCACATTATGGTCGGATTTCTCATTATAGCATTTGTTGTTACAATAAAAGTGCTTGTGATCTGGATAGTATGTTTTGTCTGTATTCATAAAATAAATTTTTGAGCGGCATACCAAAGACACCATAAATCGATGTTCATCACAAGGATCGCCGTAAAATATAGCGATTCGTCGATCGGCGGGAGTGAGTACGGGGAGCGGAGGGAAGCGGAGCTGTGTGCGTGCGTGCGAGCCGCGAGCACCACACCACACCTCGTCCCGTGAACAGGTAGTGTTGTGTATAAACAAATAACAAAATCGACTTGTCTTACCGAGCACGCCAAGGTCGGCCCGACTCGCCCGCGCCCGCCATCCAGAGCCCGAGCCTTTACACTTTTTTTTTCTTCAAAAGCCCTTATTTATTGTGATGGCTGAGTATTTGGGCGCACAGTTTGTATAAGCAATCAATTTTATTCATTTAGACGGAACGAGTTCCCTTGTATAAATAAATGAGTAAATATAAAATATTGTAACGGCCAGAAGAGAGCCTCTCAAGCGTTAACCGATGTTATGATTCAAAATGTTTTTCTAGAGAGCGCAAAGAATACCTACACGTGAAAGTGCACACAAAAACTTATGAAAAATTGTATGCCGTGCTCACCGGTAGTATAAAACAAATCTATGAATAGAGGTTGGTGTTGTCACAATAGAGTGCGACACTGCCGTGTCTGTGTAATCGATACGTCAAACATCGATGTTGAATCGATTTCGTGATGAATGGCGGGCGGAAGTTAATCCACGGGAATTTGAGAAGCAGAGTAAGTCACGGGAAGGCTGAGCCTGTGACGAGAAGGTCGTTCCACCTCTGTGACAAATCGCTGCGTGCCGTCGCTCGAATCGATGATAATTCCGATTTAATTTAATTAACGCTTCAATGGGCTCGGGTCGGTGAACGAACTCGAAGTGAAGAAAAAAATTAATCATTTTAGTTATCCTTGATCCTTCAGATTTGTTTTGTATCTTTTTATCTACTTATGAGTGGCTACAACATCAGCGTCGCTAAATGAAAATGTTTGTTTGACATTATTAAATTGATTTTATTAATGTTGTACAATCCTCGAGACGATAGTTTGTGAGGTAACACAAAATGATCAAACCAACCGTCGTTAATAGAGTTCCATTTTCTATCTCAAGAATGAATAATTATATAGACATTCACCAAATTTGTACCTAATACCCTTCAAATTGTTGTGAAACTTGGATCCAAAATCAACATTTTGGCCTGAAATTGTCGTCCATAAAGTGTTTCTCTACCGACTGCAGGTACTCGTATATCATTTTAACATTTAGATGTAAACTAACATGTAAATTAACCTCATATCCTGTCTCTACGGGCACATAAAAGGAAATAAAAAACATCATTATATCTCAGAGGAAATTGCTTATAAACCGGAGAATTCTTTCATCGTCTCTTAGATAAGGCTTGTTATTAGCTACAAAAAAAACGGAGGAGTAACAAGACAGTAGCCTAACATTAGAACCCGTCAAAAAACATGTAAATCGATCCGTGGCACGCAACGGTCGCATGCCAAGAACTGTATCAACGATTTGGGTTCCGTAAATAATGTAATTCGTCAGTACAAGATCATTGCATGGCATATACATGATGTTAGAAACGTCTAAATAAAATCTTAGGTGAGGTAATAATTTGATATCATATAGTATATTTTAGGCCAAACTTTAGTGGCAAAGCATATTTACCTCTACATTTTTTTTTAATTTCCAATTTTTTTCATTACACTCAATCAACACCAGTGGAAAATAAAATCTCAGAAAATGATTTCGCAGAAGTATATGTTTGAGAAAAAATATCTTGAATACCGAAGATATGTTGGTTTCATCAACATCAACAGCTTTACTGTTGGGGCACAGTCCCCTCTCAGTGATAGAGGGTTTGGGCCATAAGCTACCACAAGAGTCCAGTGCCGATTGATGGATATGTGTCAGACTAGTAGCCATCTGACAGTCAGTGTTCACTCTTGATGCCCACCAACTTGGCTTAACAACTGGCAGGGGCTTAAATAGGCGGTTATTACACGTACACGTTTAATACACGTGTGTCCCACACACGTGTATTAAAATGCCACTAGTGGTCACCCATACAAGGACTGACCGTGTCGATGAAATTCGTCCAATGTCGTCAACCTTACGGCTTTGCGTCGACCTAACATCCTGTATATAAAGAAAGGACCGTGTTATCTTTGGCCTTTTTGAAGTAATACAACCCACGTGTGTCCAACAAGACGTTGAAGGCACGCATGTGTCTCACTATACTCATGATGAGTCAGGGCAGTTCAGTAGTTTACCAACCTATCTTTATATCCTTCACATATAATATTTTAACCGCCTCAGTGGCTCAATGTAAACAACATTGGGTTTACGAATCGGAGATCGCGGGTTCGATCCCCAGCGGAGTACATGATTAAGTACTCGGTTTGGTTGGTGGTAGGGCATTTTAAATATCCGCCTTGCTAGCTACCACCATCTTATTTAAATCTGCCGCCAAGCAGCAATGCTAATCGCGTTGTTGTGTTCCGGTTGTCAGAGGTAAGATAGCCAGTCCCCCAAATATGTCAGGGTTTCCTTGTCAGTACGCTTCCACCTTCGACCTCATCTTCACTTAACGTCAGGTGTGATTAAAGTCAAGTACCAACCCATTGTGCATAAAAAAAATATGGGAGCGTCGGTGGCTCAGCGGTTAACACACGGTCTCCCAATTTAGGAGGTTCGGGTTCGATCCCATGCAGGCCATGTACCAATGAGTTTTTAAATTTAATTTAATTACTTATGTGCATTTATCCGACTGCATCATAAGGAAACCTACATGCCTGAGAAATAAAAATCCAAAGGCATGTGAAGTCCCCAACCCGCATTGGGCCAGCGTGGTGGACTATGGCCCATACTCCCTCATGTATATCAATTATATACATGTGGAAGTTGGATAGGTAGATAAACACTGCACTGTAAAGTTCCAACTTCCACCAATTCGTTTTGGATCAGGGTACCGGTTTTGAGTCAATTGCCTTTGAATGCGCTTGAGATAATTACGAATTCACATTTGCATTTCAAAAGTTGGCATTTTTGAATATTTACATCCATTCGTTGTTGAATACGAATAATTGTAAGTTCGTCATGACTGACTCTCATAGTTAGTTAACATTAGGCATAAACAAACAATATTTCCACGGATAAATTTATTTAAAAGTTGCCAGTTTTTGTTGTTAGTCAAATCATCATCAAGCCTTCACGTCCTCACTGTTGGGGCACAGCCCCTCTTATTCCTCATCACCACGCGGGTTCAGTGCGGATTGGTAGATTTATGTCAGACTAGTGACCACCTGACTGACAGTCAGTATTTTTAAGCCGACTCTCTAGACCACCGACTCGGCTTACGACTGCCTTCGTTTGAAAACATTACCCGCCCCCACACTCCTCCCACTGCAACTCCTGTAAGCCAGGATCAACAGCTATTGCTGCCTGGGGCCCCAGACTAATTAAAGAAGAGTTAAAGGTGTGAAGTAGGAAAGAAGTTCGACGCAATCAGCCCTAAAGCTTGTTAAGCTTGACACCCTGTATTGATACACCACAAATTTCCTAAAGGCTTGAAAATTATGTCGGGTCGCCACTAAATCGGTGCAGAAGACCGAATGGTTATACGATGACACTTTATCCAGCATGACCCTCCTTTCATTAGACCAGCGCTGCAGTTAATCCCACAAAATATGATGAGCAGTTTCGTGTGTTCAGTCGGAACCAACTATTTACCGTGCCCTCGGAAGCATGGAAACATTCGAATTACAATGCCACTAGTTGTCCCCCATCCAAGGACTGACTGCGCCAGACATTGCTTAACTTCGGTAAATGAAAACGAATAGCGAAGGCGACTGCGCCGCAAATTCTTAAACATGTTATGCGTGTAATGGATAAGATGTGAATATTTGATACAACACAGCTTCCCAATGGTTTCCAATGCTGAAAAACCAAAATCGCACCCATCCAGCTTTTAGGAACGATTAATACGAATCGATTTTCTGAGTTACTTGCAAAATATGTGAGCGTAAAAATTCATAAATCGATCCCGCAGTGAGACATTAGATAGATATTTATAGGCTGAATATGATAACAATTTGTTTTTATTTACTGTCAACATTCTGGCTATTTCGTATATAACTGTTAACGGCCAAGTTAAGAGGCTTAGCGACCGCTAAGTGATATGAAAAACGCTGTATAAGTAAAATGCGACACGGGAAAATTATCCAAGAATTATGTAGGTACCCATCTATTAAATGGAATTAGGTAAATCTGTAATGAACTAATGAGGTTAGCTAAATAGGCTGATTACCTGGACGAGCTATAAACTACAAAGTGTTAGATTTTGGAGAATAACAAACACCTGTTGAATATCCATACACCAGTGTTGCGATTTCCTAGTTCTGACCTTAAAACTCTTGACCTCTATTAAGTTATATTAATAAAGGCACTAAACACTATAATACATCAAAATAGTGTATGCCGTATTAAGAAAATACGATAGTCTTATAGTTATGGAAGTCCATATCCAAGACTATTGTGGAAAGAACTATTTCTAATTTAACACGAATGAGAGCCGAATACTACCACTCTACATCTCTCATCTCAAAGTCATCGCTAAATAACTAATTACTCATTCAATGAAACATATATCCTATCACACACCACAAATGTAATCTAGTTGCAGACTCCTTGATCTGTCGAATCAATAGATGGAAAGAAAACAGACCGATAATTCTGTATTGTCAGAACAGAGGCATATAAAAAAATAATCCGCTTCCAAACAAAAAGTTTACTACTCTCCACTCTCATTTACTCGTGTCTCTTGAAACCCGAAGTGCATCGACTTTCCTGGGTCTCATAATCGAGCCAAATTGACATATAAATCTTCCGAGTAACAATGAGCAAAAACAAACCCTACACAGGGCAAAAACTTAGTAAACGTCAATTACAGCATCACTCGAGTATCGCTGACTCAATCGGCCTACACGCGGAATCGAACTGGCTACATGCTACGCCGCTTATGAGAACACAATCACAATCCATTATATTCGTCGGGAGCTTAAAGGCTCGGAATAAAAGCTAAAGGCCTGCGCAAACGCATTTAGCATTAAAAAATTTTGAATTTTCGGCGCTTTCAAATGCCGTTCCGTTTTTTGTATCACTTTAAAAATGTCAGTTGTTTGCATCAAACGTGCAAATCCCAGTAGCTTCGTTGAATGTTCTATGATTTAACTTTTGCTTCCAGTCACAGACCAGTGCTGCCAGTACTTTTCACTATGATTTTTTTATTGTCATACTGTTGCGTTCTCAGTTTCCAACACGGGCGCCGAAATTGTTTTTAAATTGTTAGCCAGTTTGACCAATAAACATGTCAATTCTGGCGTCATAGAATTCTAAATAATACTAGTGTGGGAGGTTGACATGTGTGAAGGAAAAGGGAAGACTTCCACTTCCACTGGGCTGTTGGTATTGCCCGAGGACCGCGATCGAACAGTTATTAGTAGCGTATTGACTATATGTAATATACTGAGAAAACTTCCTTAGGTCGATGTAGGATTCGCGCTCTGATTGGTCGGCTTAGTAATGACGCCTCCACATTAGCATACCACTGATTGTATATCAGATATTTTCGACTTTTACCTCTCAGATACTAAATCAGTTTATCAAAACTCTCCTGGATTGTACATAGTTATTTACTGCAATGGGTATGGTATGATACAGAAGCTATTATATATTATTCAATACGCTGTCAATTATACCAAATTATCTTCAGTTGTAGTAACTTTGTACAAACATTTAACAAATTATAGGAAGGTATCAGTATACGAGTATGAAACAGAAGTCAACTTAGCGCCATCAGATTATCCAAAAATTTATTATTTACCTTTCTACTCTTTTGTTCCAGGGATGATAAAATATTTCGTCTTAAACCCTATCATATCGCGGGTAATTATTTGAAACAATTGGTACGTGCAAGAATATACTCGTACTATTACTTCAGCGCGTGTGATTTATCACCCATTACCTACTCGGTCAGATAGATTGACGCGTAAACGTAACATAATTTCCTATTAGCGTAGTTAGTCCCTGTTGTAACGCTATCTGCTCAAGATATTCTTTTAACTAGCAACTCAGTTTATACAAACCCTTAACCTTTGTAGGTAGTTGTTTTAACGCAGTCGGTAGGGAACAGAAGTTGGCGCAGCGCAGTATTATGTCAGCGGTCGCGTATTGTTTGTCACTCACGGCTACTTCACTGCGACAAATGGTCAGATTCAGTATAAACACGCCGAGGCATTGGAACAAAAAGTTTTGATACAATTTCAGGGTCCTTTTATGTAACCCTTATTAAGTGCCCACGTTAAAGTGCCGACATTTTCAGTAATTGGAGTCCCAAATAGATAAGTTAAATAAATATTCTGATCGATAGGTATAAATATACCTAAATACGTAAGGATATCCACGTCGACGAAATATTCTTGTATTTCGAGCAAACGGTATAACCGATTTATTTTTTCTAAGGTATTGATTTAAACCTTAAAGAGACTTAATGTGAATCAACTGCATTAGACCATTCATGGCCAACAATTCAGGTCACACAATATGTCAGATCTGGACTGGCTATCCTCTCCAAGACTTTTAACAAGCGATTGCGGTACTCGGAAAGAGGCGGTTGCCCATATTGCAAATGATTACCTACACCGGCCGACGTTTTCCCGGCAGCCTTTAAGAACTCAGTGAGCTTATATACTTCAGCTGCTGTGTGGATTGGATTTTTTAAACTGACCAGGCAAATTTTATCTTAATTAAGTGATGCAATGATCGCTGTCTAGGAGACGCTTAACGCCCTGCAGTAGATTAAGTAGTAGGTATAGGCCCTATGTTACATTTCGACAATGTGGTCGCCAAGTACGCACGCACATTGAAGTTTTTGATATGCAACGTTAAGCAACGACTAGTGTTATCAATCCTTGCATGTCTGACCATTTGAGGCATTTTTATATGAGTGTTTTCGTTAAACAGTCTGTCAGCTTGTTATCAATTGTAGACAAATCGGTGGGCTACAAAAGCGGCTTGAAACTACTGTCAGTTCATTACAATTTGATATACAATTCCAACAATCTGCACTGGGCCAGCATAGTCATGATTACTTAGTCGCCTTTTACAACACCCATGGGAAGAGAAGGTTAGTCTTAATGTAGTGTTCCGTGAACCACACGGCCAATGCCGTATTAACATGGGTACATGCCTTTTATACTCACTCATATCCACATAAGATTCTGCAAAGTCATTTCTTCTTCTTCCGTCACTGTAGGTATGAAAGTTGCTAGAACAAGTTTATAGAACTATTTGACCGTGAAAATTGACAATAATGACGGAAATCACCTAAATATTCTTACACTACCGAATAATCTATACAACAACTTAATATAGGACAAAGATATAAAAACACACAAAGAGCGCTGTTAAAAGAGTCACATTCACTGTCACGGCGCGACGGGAATGTAAAAGTGTATCAAATTGCGAAGCACTCATCATTACCAGTATAAATTGATATTGCGGGCACAGTTACGCTATTCTAGTGAAATGTGGATGATGGTAATTACCACTACACAAGTACAGTCAACAAATAGAACGTGCGCCACTCAACTCAATAGAAGCAATAGCATTCATCTTTTATCGCTTCTATAGCTTGGGAGTCATAGATTCGGAGTTCATAGGTTCGAATTATATTACAGTAGGTGCCGTGTGGTTGGAGCACGTAAAAAGAATAGAACGGACCCATCTCTTCCCTTGGGTGTCGTGAAAAGCGACTACGGGACTTTCCACCAAAAAACATATACTTGCACGTTTCTACGGCGATGGGCTCACACCCTGTCACGTGTCAAATTTCATTTTGACACGTGAACTGTGGATGTTTTAATTCAAGCTTTTAATGTTTGCAATACCCAAACGTTAATGTTTGGGATATCTCTGATCTCCCCATTTGGGATAAACTTGGTGACGTTATGTACATACACTGGTCATCAGGAAAATCTACTCACCAAATATGTTTCTATACAACTTCTTATATTTCTGGTTTAGAAACTAATTAATAACTCGAATAGTACTACACCGATTTTAATGAAATTGTCACTTTTCTACAGCCAGTATATCACTAATTATAACGATGTACGAGAAATTTCTTTCGCATGAATAATTATTGCCAGAAACTCGAGTAAATGGTGAAATTTTACAGTTCATACAATTAAAATTTTAAATATACAGAAAAATACATGCAAGATTTGCAGCACCGTAATTTTGTCTGCAGCAGCCCTGATGGTATTGTAGTCCCCAATAGTCAATATGTTTGCAGTTTGAGAAAGTTGAATGACTGATACTTATCGCATTCAAATCCCAAAAATCGATACTCGTGCACTTTTCAACCTCCGTCTTCTTTAACCGCCGACACAAAGTTCGTTATTACTTTGAAACCTATATATGCACCTATCTGTGACATTTTAACGCCAAAACGGCAGAACCGACTTAAAAACGGTATATACAGGGTGAATTTGAATTCGTGTAATTGCTGTTTACTGGTGACTCCACTCCTGATTACGAACAACTTTCCACTAGGAACCATAGACGAATTCGATAAAAAAAATTTCGATTGACCATAAAAAGTAACCATTAAGCCACTTTTAGTATGGAAGTCCAAAAATTTTCGGGTAAATTTGGCTATTGTTCCAAATGGAAAGTTGTTCGTAATCAGGAGTGGAGTCAAGGCCACTAATTGTTGGACTTCCATTCTAAAGTCGGTTTCAGAATGGTTTACTTTGTATGGGTAATCGAAAATTTTTTGATCGAATTCCACTGTTGTTCCTCAGGGAAAGTTGTTCGTAATCAAGAGTGGCGTCACCAGTTAAAGGGAATTACACGAATTCAAAATCACCCTGTATTTTCGAAAGCTGGTATTTGCGAAATCGTTCTTAGCCATGTTTGATGGAAATCGCCTTGGCGATTTCGAAGATATTTAACTATTAACACAATTTGGTTTGTTTATCCGGATGTGATCATAGTCCCTCTAGTGTTTTCTAAATGTTCAATTTTACTAAAATGTATAGTTAATTACGTCAGTGATAGTTTTACATTCACCCAGCTGCAAAAATAGCTCTATGATAATTTATGCTATGGTTATTTTATTATTCCACTGTTGAATATGGACCTACCTTTTGAAGACGATGACACTCTCGCGGTTTTATAAGCCGAACAGATGAAAAGATTCGGAAAATCAATTTCCGGAAGAAGCAAAGGGAACTATTTCATTAAAGAAATTCAGATGCAGTTGACTGGTGGCAAAATAGGAGTACCTATTTTTTTGTATAAAATTGCTTCATATTTAGCTTGTTGGAAAAAATAAATATGCAAGTCTAAATATGCAAAAATAAAGTCAATACTACCGCATCTGTGGAACGACGAGCCATAAGACTCATAGGCGATGACTCAACGGTTACCGGCAAATTGCAAAGCCTTGAACACCGCCGTAGGGTCGCATGCCTTTCAGTGTTTTACAGGATACATTTCGGTGAGTGTGCGATGGAATTGCACGATCTTATTCCACCGTCCCCTTTCCATCTTCGGACAACCAGGCGCGGGGGGGGTTTCCATCCATATGTTGTCAACATACCGAACATCCGTACTAAGCTCTTTGCTTCATCATTTATAATGCGGACTGCTAAGGTATGGAACTCACTTCCCGCGTTGGTTTTTCCCGACGCTTACAACCTTGGGATCTTCAAGTCTAGAGTGAATAGGTATTTACTGGGTGCGCGTGATACATCTTCGGCTACATCGTCACTTTCCATTAGGTGAGATTGTGGTCAAACGCGAAACCAGTTTTTAATAAAAAAAAAATCCATTTCTTATTCCGGAAGTCGATCGAAATGTGTAAATAATCGGACTAAAAGGCTCAGTAGTCCGATGATCTATAATATCTGCATCATCGGACTATTGAGCCGAAAAATTGTCAGTAGTTCGATCATCGAACTACTCAATCGGTCTACTGATACTAGAGGACCACAGCAATGCACAATGCGTGATCGAATCAGGAATAAAGAAATCCGTACGCGAACGAAAGTTACTGTCATAGCCCAGGGGATTAGCAATTTGGAGTTGGAGTTGCAGTGGGCAGG
Organism: Oegoconia quadripuncta; assembly: GCA_949316235.1. Taxonomy (NCBI): domain Eukaryota; kingdom Metazoa; phylum Arthropoda; class Insecta; order Lepidoptera; family Autostichidae; genus Oegoconia; species Oegoconia quadripuncta. Next base: position 15,121,853 of record OX438743.1, read on the forward strand.
GCACTGATGGCCGGTGGGGCATTAAAGTTCTCGAGTGGAGACCACGCACCGGCAAGCGCAGAGTATGACGTAAACTCACAGGGTTATATATTGCGATATAGTTTATCAAACATTTTATCGCGGTTATCTGTCAAAAAGAGTGACATAACAGTCGTACAGCAGCATTTGGACAGATGATAAAGATGCTTTTGTTTTGTAATAATGTAATATAAAATGTAATATTATTGTAAAGATGGAAACCAATTGAAAAGATGTGTTGTTGCGAGTTTCTTGTCGCCTCTTCTCCCTAACCATAACACATTGTGAAGCGATGGAGTTTAAAAAAAATAACATGTTGACTTTCAATAAGTGATATTTTTGTATCCTACATTGAATAAAATATTTTTGATTTTGATAGCGGGACATCTTTGGATGCAGGCCAAGGCCAATACGGTTGGTGTTGGTCCCTCTGGAAATCTATTCTGGACTTATGTTCAGCAGTGGACGTCCTGTTGCTGATATGATGAATACAGTACCCACAGCAGTCATTTAGTTTATTCATCTTTTGACATTACGTTTGTCTGTAATTTGGATATCATGTTTATATGACCAGCTTGTTTTCTATACTTAACATACATACACAGGTCACGACCTTTTTACGTTTTATCCCAAAAGGGGTGGTCAGAGAGATCCCTAAACATTAGTGTTTGGATGTTCCAAACATTCAAAGTTCAATGCACATCTACGATTCACCTTTCAAAGTATACAGAAATGCACACCTGAGGTGAGCCCATCGCCTTAAAACGTGAAAATCTATAGACGTTTTTTGATGCAAAGTACCTTACTTGCCTTTTACGACAACCACCGGAAGCGACGGGTTAGTTCTATTCTTTTTACGTGCCGATAACTAATTAGAAAGGTTACAGATACACCAATTATATAGTCTGTAGATGCCAAAGCCTGTATATACAGTCGGTTCCACAAATAACCCTACAGGGCAATTTTACATGCATCACTGATAGCATGCTATTTAAGCTCTACCACCCGCAGTTGTCTAAAGTGATAATCTAGACAAAATGGTCATCTTAGAAAACTGTAGACGATATAGCTTGAATATGCATCGTATATTATATTATATATGGAACAGCCCTGTATGAATAACTATGATGACGACTGTACTATGGACGCTGGATAAACTGGTATAAATATTTGTATAAACTATCGATGACTATAAATATTTACTCCTGGCGAGATTCAATCCCGCAACAGTTAGTTTCGAAGGCAGAGTCACTATCCTCTAGACCAAATGACCCTCCAAGTGAGTAACGAATACATATGAGGCCAGTAGATACTTATTTTATTTTATTGTCCACGTCTGAATCCTAAGCTGTGTAGGTTTATACCAATTGCCTTTTCTCCGTCGCCCAGCACTCATTATGCAATAAACCGCGACGATTTGCAGCCTAAAAGGGCAAAAGAGTGCGTACGAATTCCCCTCCAATTTCCCTCTTAGCCTTTCACACAATTGTGGGATTACAGTAAAATTTATATGTCTGGCTTTTTCGAATTAGACCGGCTTTGGGGTTTAATGCTGTCTGAGGGCAGCGAGCTCCAAGTGAGCCTAGCACACGGTCAGTGCTAACAATAGGGTTTAGAGTTAAGTCAGGTGATCTCTGCTATTTAAAATACAGTGTCACAAAGTGTTTAATTTCTAAAAGCAGTCTTTTTATGATCTCAAATATTTAGCTTAGAGCTTAGCACTTTTGTTTGTGTTTTTTGTATCATTAAAGGATCGTTGCTATATTTTAGGGTTCCGTATTTAGCTATGACAAAAGAGGATCCCAAATAATTTGTCATGTCCGTCTATATGTTACAGCATTATAGATCTTGTAGCATAATTTCAATCATTTTGAAACTCCATAGGAAGATGTTGAGTAACCTCCACCAATATTAAAATTTTTGTGCCCACACATCGTGTGAACACAGAAAGGTTAGTAGAGTCATTGCGAGTACAGCGGGCAGCAGCGTCATTGTGAACACCACACGGCTAGTGCGTCATTGCGAGTACAGCGGGCAGCAGCGTCATTGTGAACATCGCACGGCTAGTGCGTCATTGCGAGTACAGCGGGCAGCAGAATCATTGTAAACACAGCATATAGACAGTAGCGTCAGTACTAGTACAGCGGGCAGCGGCGTCATTGTGAACACAACACGGCTAGTGCGTCATTGCGAGTACAGCGGGCAGCAGAATCATTGTAAACACAGCATATAACAGTAGCTTCATTACGAGTACAGCGGGAAGCAGCATCATTGTGAACACCGCATGCCTAGTGCGTCATTGCGAGTACAACGGGCAGCAGCGTCATTGTGAACACAGCACATAGACAGTAGCGTCATTGCTAGTACAGCGGGCAGGAGCGTCATTGTGAACACATCATAGTCAGTAGCGTCATTATGAACATCGCACGGCTAGTAGCGTGATTGGTGGCCAACGCGACTAATATGACAATTCTCCCACGCAAAGCAATGCTATCATGTTTTACTAGATTCATATCCAATTTTATTAGGCTGCTCTTGTGAATATTAAATTATAAATTAGGTATCTAATTAAATTTGTGACATTTGAAAACCTCATAAATAACCTTTTCTACCGGCGTAATTACGCGCGTGTAATTACCCACAATGCGACAATAACGGAATTAAAAACAATGGATTAAACTCATTTTGGCGATGATCCACACTTAGATCATAATCACTAATGTAGTCACAGTTCCTGAGTAACAAAATGAGTGCAGATCTTTAGATAAACAAAGTATTACATACATGGTATTAAGCGGCTCATAACCTCGGCTAAACCATGTAATTATCAAACATTCCATTTGCCAAGACCACGCTTAGCTAGTATAAACAAAGGTTGTTTTACGAAAATGTATCTTAAACAGTTAGAGAATAACCATTGTTTTTGTTATAGATCATTTTGCCTGTCAATTTTTCGCCGCACGAGGGCTAGATAGTGATGGGCTGGAGATAATATTTCCGAATAAGTTTCGTACAGATACAAAACAGTAAGAAATAACTATATACAAACCAAGAAACCCGATACCATATTTGGGTATTTTGCGGGCACCATTTTTTTTTTTTTATATGAGAGGGCGGCAAACGAGCCTGCGGGTCACCTGATGGAAAGCAATCACCGCCGCCCATGGACACCCAAAAGGGTCACAGATGCGTTGCCGGCCTTTGAGGAAGGTGTAGGCTCGTTTCTTGAAGGTTCCAATGTCGTACTCGTTCGGGAATACCGCTGCCGGAAGTCCGTTCCACAGGGTGGTCGTACGTGGTAAGAAGTTTCTTGAAAAACGTACAGTGGTAGACTTTCACTCATCCAGGTGATGTGGATGGAAATTTAATTTTCGGCGAGAAGTTGGAGTTTTTACCATAAAATGAATCCTATCACACTCCAGATATCAAGATGAATCTCACGACACCATGCACTTCGAAATAGGTCAAACCGTTTAGGCTACAGGTTGCACAAAACTGACATCATATACTCGAAAAACATTACCCTCCTTTCTTTAATAATGTAAAAAGGTGAATCTGCCGCCAAGCAGCAATGTTAATAGCATTGTTGTGTTTCGGTTGTCAGAGATAAGATAGCCAGTCCTCTAAATGTGTTGGGGTTGCCGGGTCAGTACGCTTCCACCTTCGAACTCATCTTTACTTAACATCAGGTGTGATTGAGGTCAAGTACCAAACAAACTAACTGTGTTACAAGCTAAATATCTTCGCAACGGCTTAACCGATTTCCATCAAACATGGCTAGGAAAAACCATCGCTTGGCGGAAAAGACATAGGCCTCAAAATATAATAATGTTATAATTTTTGCCCCGGGTTTAAACCCGTAGCTGTTTCTTTTTAAAAATAATAATAATCTTTATTGTTTCACACACAAGGTAAACAGTAAGAAAATATCTAAACAACAGCATTATTACAAAATTCAGGCCCAAATATACTATTTCACTTGTGAGAGACTGACATCTGAACTAGGAAAATAAACCTGTTTTTCAGATTGCCAGTCTCTCCTCATAGGTGACGCAGGCAGTAACAATGTTATTATATCGATACAGAACAATATAGCAAAGTAAGCAGAAAATACTAAACTGTCGTGGTATCTAATTCGGAAAGGCTTTACCGGCCCATCACTATCGAAGACACGACCTGCAAAGAATCAGTCTATAATTAAGAAATAAGTTAAGATACTGTTTTTTAGCCGACTTTTTACAGAACATCATGCGGACCAACGCCGGCGCAATTAACTCGCCTTGTAAATTGAATGTTTGCTTTATAGTGATTAGTAATTAAGTGTAGATTTTTTACAAGAACCTGCCACGATGCGTCGATCGTTTAACGACGTGTAAGTATTTGAGTGCTTATTTGTTTTTAACGTGAAGTAATTTTGGTATGTAAATATTAATTAAGATAAGCTGTTTATTGTTGTTTGTCCCTCAAGAGATAAAAGCTATAATTTCTTCTAATAATCTTTTCTGTAAGTAATCTTTATATTTTGTCTTTAAGTGATATTATAATTGCAAATACACTTGTATCGCTGCGATTAGTGCAAACCCCCTCTATTGGTGGTTATCCTAAGGTTTGCCTAGATGAGATCGCTGTTAGCAATAAGGCCACCTTTTTACATAAAAGGATTTACATTGATGATGTACAGTCAGCTGCAGAGAAACATGATCCCCGTACTTACGGCCTTATATGAATAGGGGGTCATATTTGTCTGCAAATTACTGTCGCTGTAATCATTTAATTTAGGTATGTAGTTTTTGTTAATTGTGCAATAAAGAGTATTTCATTTATGTGATTGAATGACAATCATCTTCAACTAGTGAACAAATTATCTTACAGTACATTCTCGATAACACACAATTTCGAAAGAAAAGCTCAGTGACACTTAATATCCGACCCCTTTTGGGTACGCCTTTTTCCTGCAACTTGCACCTCTTTTGCGAATAAGTTATTATGAAAGATAAGACAATAGTAATTTTTATAATTTTTAACAAGTTTTTAGGTTATGATCGCAATTCAGATTTTACAACCCTTAAACATAGGAAATTTTATTAAAAGGAAACCTCATTATATTTTCAAAAAGAAAACCTGTATACATTGACTTTTCATAAAATAAACAAATCAATAAAAAAATTCGAAAAACCTGGTGTTCGTACTTCTATGACAGCAATTGAAGACGGTATTAATGTATTATATGCCTACACATAACAAATATAACTCTACTAAAGTAGCTAAAAATTTATACATACCTGCAAAGTCACCAAATTTTCTTATGAAATAACATGAATGGAACAGGGTAGCAACTGATGTCATGAAATACAGGTATCTATCACTGCTGTAATCGGGTAAAATATCCAAAATTTCCCTAGCGAACTATGTACTTCTATAATGCAATGTTAAGTAGATTAAGTGTGTCCATATCTTTCATACAACAAGCAAATCATCAAAACGCGCCAAGTATTCAACCTGCAAAGAGACTGACGAGGAAGTCTCCTAGAGAGTGAACGCTCAGCCTCCCATACCGCCAGCACCATTTATTTATTTATGGAGATTATTATCGTGCGTAATAATTCACTAAGTTTCAATTGCATAATGACGGCCGACAGGGCTACCAGCTCTCCGCTCTGGGCGGACGTGTTGCTACAGATAATCTTCTTGGTAGGACTATTATTAAATGCAGGGTTGTCAGTGAAGCTCCAGGCCGCCTGGCGAGGTTGTTCCCAGACTCGCCTAGGGACGGAGCCATAAGATTGGCGGATGTAGTTGGCAGTTTTTGTAAAAATGGTCGACTTAGCCTCAGGCAATCAGGCAGATGTCATCACTTAGATCATTTTATAGCATCAAAGTTCTGATTTTTTTTTTATTTTGAATGATTTTCGTTTTACTTATTCATTGTTTCTTTCTTGTATGTGCTCAACTGTTCTTTAACTAAAGGGCTGAAGTATTGGCATATTACAGATTTTAACTTTCAAACCAATAATTGTATACCCCTTACTGTTATGAAAAGTTGATTAATGTACTTGTATTGCTAAGGTACGTTTATCCCGAATCATCTCTAATGGTCAATGACGATAATAACTAAGGTAAAGCAAACTTGGACAGATTATTATTATCATTCTAAATTTTACTTCCGAAAGTCCAAATACCCTTTTACACTTAATACTATTATCTCTAATTTCATGGCCTCGCTTATAAACTCATGTATTTAAAAGTAGGTACAGAGTGAAAGAAAATTCAGATCAAAGACATTGATTCATGTTAGATATTTTAAAACCGTTAATATTTTCAACCATTTAATATCAAAACAACACGACATATACACGAGAGTTAATTTACATGATATTATATATTTCGCCCGCGATTTCGTCCGAGTGGATTCCTATCGCTTGTATAAAAATCACGCGAAAGAAATTCTCTAAATGATAATGAAAACCGTAACAAAATGTGTTGCGTAGTTTAGAACAAGTAAATGCACAGACAGACAACGACTTTGTATTATTTAGTCATAAAATCTGTAATCAGACTTCATTATGTTATATACGATAAGCTGTATCATGGATTTAATATGTAAAGTAGGTACCTAGGTACCTACTTTTTACATTTATCAAGATTTTTGTACTTGGCCTTAATTTACAAATATTAGTTAAGAATTGTTCTTACTACGTCAAGATAATCCGTCATAAAAAATATTCTAATATTGATAAGATTGCGTGAAATTTGTAATATCTCTACTTTTATACGGCGAAGCAAAGGAATATATGAATGGATTTTCCACTGTAGCTTGGCTCCTACCTATAAGACAAGCTGCCATAAATATAGTTTTATTATCTTTAAAAATCGATGATGTGAATCCTCAATTTCATGTCATATCATTTCTGTTCATTCATAGTTTCAGCCTTCTTCATGCCATCTCAATGAATCATCCTGTACAATATTATCATGTAATAATGCGTGTAACATTCTAAACACTTGAGTGGAGATAAATAAAATGTCTAAACAAATACATCAATTTTATCTGAAGTAAATCCTCAATATCCAGCAAATACCTGTGTAGGTACTTGTTCAATAACTATACATATTGTATTCAAATGAGGTCAAATAGTACCCTGGGTATGGGATTTAGCTCGAGTTGTCCATTATTACGAGTGTCGGTAAAACGGAAACGGAGACAAAATGTCACCATTCTCTTGTACGACTTGTCTCTTTACAATCAGTACATCACTCGATGGACGAAATGTACTATAAAGTGATTGATTTATAGATTGAAGTACCTTTTACATGTTCGCAGTTGTCCATTTACCACTGTTCCTTTCCTAGATATCTACACATAACCGATGGATTGGTATTTGATCGATGATGACTCAATCTACAATTAATGTTCTTGTTTCTGTAAATTGCTTACAATTAGATCTCTTAGTTTCGTTCATCATCATCACTTATTATTATTTATCGTATACAAAAACGATACTCTATGAACGTCTCCTAGTTTCACCAATAAAAATTAGTACTATAAAGTATTTAACTAGTGATAACTTATGGCACTGAAACGTGGTATCTCACTACGGGCCTCATAAGAAAACCCAATGTCACGCAACGAGTTATGGAGAGGGCGATACTCGGCGATTCGCTACAATATCGAATCAGGATCGTAGAAATTCGTTGGAGAACGAAAGTCGCCGACAAAGCACAACGGATTAGTCAGTTCAAATGGCAGTCGGCAGGGTGCAAAGCTTGAAGAACTGGTGTTCGTTGCGACAACGATGTTCTGAAGTGGACATAACGCTCTGGCAAGCGCAGGTTTGTTTGTGGATGACCAAATGGGCAGCCTGATGAAGGTCACGGGAAGCCGCTGGATGTAAGCCACTTCCAACCGGCTGTTCTGGAACTCTATGGGGGAGGCCTATGTTCAGTGAACGTCCTGTGGCTAATATGATAACGATGATAATTATAAAGTATTGTTACCAAATAAGAACCCTAGCAATCTAGAAAAATATCAATGTGATCATTACCCACGTAAAACAGAAGCAGGAAACCTGCACATAAGATTGATGTATATGTCGGTAAGTATTTATTATAGCTTCTCTCTCTCAGGGATCACATTATGGTCAAATTATTGTCATAATAGGTATTCTTCACAGAACATGTCTTATAGACAGACTTATCCAAGTTTTCATATGTACCTACTGTCAGATCGCGTGCCTCTGAAACACTTATATAGATTAGATAACATTTACTATCTATGACATCGCAGTTATATATGCAAGACAAATCTCTTCATTAGTACAACATAAGAATTCTACAGAACAAAGAAACAAGAATGATAGAAAGGAGAAACTCAAACAGCAATCAAACAACCGCTCATCAACGCATCAAGCAAAACCACCGATACAGATCAGCTAATTGATGCCCTTTATACATTTCAATAGATATAACCAACTCTGTAGACAATGAACGTGCGTGCGAGATTCATAGAAGCGGGCGATTCAGTATCTGCTTCCCATCAGTGACCGTCACTCTCTCGTACACCGTTAGCTAAACAGATATTAATCATAATTTTCACTGACGCGGCTTCTCAACTATTTTAGATAATAGTTATTAGCTCTTTTCGGTTGTAAACGCGACTGTGGGTGGGCGAGGAAAGGCAGCTACTGGAAAATTGCCGTGTGACACCGAGGGGTAATGGATTTAAAACTGCTCGCTAGAGACACTTCTGAACATGGCTTCTGAATAGCAAAATAATCACTTCACCCGCAATTACCTTCGACTTGGGATCATTTGGCTAAGCTTGCTGCATACTTTATCGCTACACTTACTGAGAGTATGATGCTCGTAAATAAAGCATTATAACTAGTTATAAAATTTACATGTTCTTGAGAAGCATGTACATTAGCGGATTATTGTCATTGTAAACGTGCTTCTTACTACTTTATCATACCATGCATAATTATAAATGAACATATTTTCAAAATCATCCTTCTATAGACACGTGTCCTAACAACATACAAGTATACCAAACGATAACTGACGTGAATCATTTAATAAACGAATATTCATTGTATGAACGACATGACCTATTTCCTTGTCAAGATTTATTCGTGGTCAATTAGGACAAGTCGGGCTTTTCAAGTTGTCATCATCTCGTTGTGCCAATGTGAAATGAGACAACAACTCTGTTCCCATCCGTTTCCAGGCAATGAGGACAACTTCTGTAGCAAATAATTGTACCCATAAGCATTTTAAAAACGTCATCAGCCTGTCTCCAAACTGCTGTAGATACGCCTAGCCTTCTCTAATGCCTCCTTGCTCATTCGGTCACTTGCGTCGACTTTCTTCCGATCGTCTCGGTACATGTGGCTTTTTGCTCTGCCCTTTTCTACACACGATCTTTACTCCGGGATTAGTTTTGCCCCAACAACCATCAGGACTGCGACATATATTACATAGATTTTTTGTAATATAGTGGGAATCACACGAAAAATAACAAATTCTTCAGCAAAATGTTGCTGAGACCACACCACCAGCACCGGTTAGTTGTCAGTCACCGGGTAACAAACGTGACCGGTCGACGCGACCACTTGAATTAATTGAAACAATTAACTGCGGATGCATTCTCTCTTGAATGAACGTAGGTATCTACGAGTATTTGCAATTATTGTCACTGCTTGTAAGTTGGTACGCTGTTTGGTACCTTTATTAAACTTTATGCACCCAGATTAAAACATATGGCTGAACTAAGTCCACTTACGGCTAAACTCAATGAACTAATGGTAAATAAAAGTGTGTGTTTTAAAATTTAATGCTTGAAACAACCGTGGACATCTTACGAAATATACAGAAATGCACACGTGACAGGGACACGTGCAAATCTATAGATTTTTTTTATAGCAAGTCCCTTACTTGCCTTTTATGACACCCACGGGAAGAGACGGGTTAGTTTTATTCTTTTACGTGCCGAAACCACACAGCACTAAAATAAAATGTCGGTAATATATGTTCGCGTGGTATATCACCGTAAACATTTTCATATAGGTTAAATACAACTTAAGAAATGCTTCTTTTTATGATAGACTGGGGTCGCTTTGACCACAAACTTGCTTACTTAAACACTTAGGTCTTTTACTACTTACCGCCTTAGTTTATTCGGTCTATATTGCCTTGGTTCCTCCAACTTCTAGACTCCACTTTCATAGTCATTCGTTCCCATTTTTCACCAACCGTTTACTTTCTTTTTTATTTAGTACTATCGTTCATAAAACAAATAAGTTTTCTCGTAAAAATCTTGAGTACTCAGCGGTTTATAACTCAATCAATATTAAACAACATTCGTTGGCATAAAGTTTCAAGTTCGCGTCGCGGTTTGGAATCCGCCGGTTTAATATTAATCACTCAAGTCAACAAACTTGCTAACTTTATTAGTACGAGACACGCATACTGTTGTTTTATAGAGCCTTCGGGGAAGTTTAACGTAAAATTCGGAAGTTCAATGCGGCAGCGAATAAAGGCAGACGTTTATTATTTTGCATATAGTATATTTAATGAAATTAAAGGGGTTTTCAAAACTTTGTTTCACTTTCTAATGTTGTAAATTATAAAGAACCTAATTATATCGGCAACGAGTGCTCTGATTGTGACTGACTCAGAGGATATAGGAATTATTTAAGTACAAAACAAACTCAGTATTTTCATCTTAGGTGCGTAGCTTCAGATCAAAACAAGAGCCTAAATATTACTCATACCAATATTCAGCCCTAGTGGAATTCTCACACCGTTGGTTTCGGAGGCAGGGCCACTATCCACTTCACCAATCGGCCGGTAAAGGTAAGTCATCAACAACCTACATGCATTTACGCAAGCTACATTTTTGCTCCGAGATGAGCTACACCCAACTGCCCACGTCAGTGGAACAACATAATCTTGTTGTTAGCTCTTCGATATCCCCGGGCAGTAATGGTCGTACACAGCCTCCAACCGCCGTGGCTCATAATTACTTACATTTCAATCTAACTAACCATAAATGACAACAAACTCGGATGGAATTAGAGGTTCTACTGGTTAAGGGTCATTTACATTAGCGGTTTCAAAACGATCACCGCATATTAGATTTATGTGAATGAGTTTAAACTGATGAGTTCAACGGAATACTACTCGGTACAGGAAGCCCCACGACGACCATAACACTTCCAACATAAGCGGGTATAGCTGCTGTCACATTTCTGATAGCGTCCCGAGGTCAGCTTACACTGGAAGTGTTACTGCACATCGACCAGACATCTTAAATAGACGTCTATTGTCCAGAATTTCTTCGGTCAACTAGCTGTGGTATGAGCGCGGGGACCGCATTCCGATTGGCTTGTTTTTCAAGTGACCTTGACAGAGCCAGAGTGCAATTGGCTGACGGTACTAATAACTGATTCGAGGTTCTTAGGCGGGGCGCTTACATCTATTCTATTAACCTGATCTGATGACGGATGCTTCGTCTATTTAGGAAGTGATCGATACTATTATCGAATACATTGGACGTACTTAAACCACTCGCAAAGTATAGGCATAATATCAACTATTCCCACCTTTAGTTTCTGTGATCTGTGGTTCCCACAGAGGTATAATCAGACCGAAAAGGATTAAGTAGCGTAGCAAGTTTATTTTTCTTATTAGCTACGTTTAGACTTTGTGTATGAGGAAATTACGAATTTATTAACACCTTAACTGATATGTCGTAACTATTGGTTTGGAAACAAATAATACCGACGACCGATTGGTGTAGTGGATAGTGAACCTGTCAGCGAAACCAACGGTTGAGGGTTCAAATCCTGCGAGGGGTAAATGTTTGTATGATAAATACCAACATTTATTTCCGAGTCATGAATGTTTATATAAATATTTATGTATATTTATGCGTTATCTAATTACTTAGTTTGGGACTAGATGAGATGATTGGTGTAAGTGTTGAAATATTTATTTAGTATTTATTTATAATATTTAAATATTCAAAAGCGTCGTGAATGATATAAGCTAAGGTACGCGTCGACTTTAGCACAATGATATTAAGGTTTGGTTTGATACTATTTATAAGTCTGTGAGTATTATGTTTTGATTAAGTAGATATATCTACTGAATATTTGTGTGGGATACTGATTTTTCAATATCTGAAAACGAATTATTACGCTGTATTTACTGTGCGTATTATTATCATTTATCACCGAATTGATACAACAATTAGTACCTACTTAAGATAAATTAGTGGTACATAGCAATAATAAATATTATTCAACTCAAAATTAACAAAATAAATTACCAAACTAAGAGTTTATTAGAACTAGCACCAGGTTGAGATGAATGGGTAGGGACTCAGCAAAGCTGCTGATTTTCGATCCCCCCCAGCAAATAGACAAATGAACGTTTGGGTGAAGGTTAAGGAAAACAATTTAAATACTCGTAAGCAAGATACTGTGATGACTACAACAGATTACCTGTATACCTACGTATACCTTACTTAGTAGGTGTAAAAAATCAGCAATTTCCACGATTGGACCTATTTCAGAATAATACGCAGGTTAGCCTTTGTATAGTCTCTTTGTTTGCGAATAAAACAAGGTGTCAGTTGAAAATAGTGCTGCATCCAACATGTAAATAAAACTAAAGACGTTAATCCTAACGTATATCCGGTGAATCGCCACGTTCAAGGCTTAAATACAGCCGATAAAAACATTACTCGAAGCTCTCAATAAATACACATTAATGTCCTGGAGCATTCTGGTTTACATTCCGTGCGGTTTGCAACGAGTTTTATAAAAGCTCCGTACGGCCGCACACGCAATTACAAGCGACTACGCGCCACGGTTCAATATTTATTCCTTCACGAGACAATGCAAAACATACTACTACATTACCGCTCAAACTCCACTCCAGAACCACGCGTACATCTCACAGCACGCAATCAATTCTCATTCCCAAATTACATTCACGGCCCATGCGTGGCGGTTTAAATAAAGGTGGGCGCACACCGACCGCTGAGTTCGTGGCCGTGCATAAATAACCCACCGTGCAATCTTCCAACTTAATGATATTGCGATGCATTATCATTTCAGTCATTTGATATCGACAATTTCGTTTTTCAAATCCATTAGTAGGTACGCGTAACTCGATATCAGAATTGATCTAGTTTTTTTTGCAGCAAACGAAGCGACTCATTTGGTGATTAGTACTGAACGGTTATTATACTATTTGTGACTATTATAATTTTCAATTAATATCAGAGTAAGCCTAACAGCCACTATAAAAGTAAAACGAGGAGATTAATTGTACCGACAGAATTAAAAAATAAAAGCGATCATAAAAGTAACTGGGCAAATTTTATGGTGCGGAAAACAATGCGCTCGATTCGAACAATCGAAATCGCAACCGTCAGCGCGACGAACGATGCGGGGTGATCTTGAAGTGAAAGCGCATGCGCTGAAACAAGAAAAAGCCTGCGAGCCAACCAGTTATTACACTAATCGCTGCGATATAATTCCCAAGTCAACTTAAACACAGGTTCCTTGCGGATCGAAATGCAAACATGGCGGGCGCTTTGAGCCCTGATAGCGCGGGAAATAACGTGTGCGGCCTCTCTACAACGAATTGTACTTTTTGAACATTAACTAGCTACCTATTAGGGAATTGAATGCTTACCTAATTTTATGAAAAAATAGAAGTCATCTGTAGCGTTAACATTTTACGGTAGGTACCATTTTTACGATATTGCCTACAATAAAAGTTTCCTATTTAGATAGATTCTTCAAAACGTTAATCATGCATTCCTTGGTGGCAGCTACTACTCTACTTGAGGGAGGAAATGAAAATTAGCACATTTGCTGAGTCCCTACCTTTCATCACAGTTTCACGTTACCCATTTTCTTTGTTAATTACTTGTTAAATTAATTATGAATACCTTTTATTTATTTATTACCCGATTTGACCGATTCAAAGTGATAAGTAAAAATTGGAATTGCAGGTTTTAGAAATTTCTGGTGATACATTAGCTTAAGATTTTTCAGAAACTAGTTGATTTATTGGAAATTGTTTTATTATACAGCTACATAAAATTAGTAAAAGCTGCAAAAGCTTAAATACAAAGATGCCCGATATAAAATCCATTATATCTGTTATTCCTGTGTCTTCAAGTAGAGCCAGCTACCGTCGCGCGTCTCGCGTCCCTTAATAGCATACTTATAAATACAGCCTACATACAAGAGGCTATTGTAAAGCGACTCACAGCTTGATACCGCGTATACTAGCAGTCGCTAATTCTAGTTAATTAATTGAGAATCAGACTCATGGTGAGCCACGAGATCGATCGAATAAAGAAATCGGTAGAAAAACTATACTCACCGACCACCACGTAAGTAGTAAGTGTAGTGGCAGTGGGCAGCCCACATAGTTCATATGGCTGATGGCAATTGGGCCATAAAAATTCATACACAACGTGGACGTATGACCTAACAAAGTTGTCTCCGGAAATCCATCGGGAAGCCTATGTACAGCAGTGGACGTCCATGTGACTAACACATACATGAAGCGACCCAGCATATCAAATGGAGGGTTTGACAATACACTCGTGTACGTCGTTCTTTACAACATAACAATTCCGTATACAATTGAAATTAAAGTCTTTCCGATTTGTTTTCTATGAGACCTTCTTTCAAAACAAATTTCAAGTTCCTAGGTCAACGGGAACATAGTCTGCGCCAGTTGTTAAAATCATAAATATGACAGAAAATTGATTTTTAGAGGACTATTGCCTCCAGGTATTTCTTATTACAGTCCCGCCTCCACATTCCTCCCATTGTAACTCCTATAAGCTAGGATCAACAGTGGTACACTGCACAAGGTACGTATTTCTTATTACAATCGTTCCTAAGAATAGGATCTCGACGGACAGACAGCCAATAAACAAAGTATTTCCATAGATAAAGGTCCCGTTTTTACGTTTTGAATTACAGAGAACTGACAATTTATTTGTAACGAAATAATGCTTATAAAAATTTGAATTCATATTTCATTTAGAACACAATTAAAATATTATCTGTCAGTGTGTGCATTTCGGTCAGTTAAAAGCCAACACGAAAATCTCATGCTTCGTTTTATCGCGTTCGCGCCAGAGTTATCACAGAGATGCGCCTGCACAGGCCGGCGCAGAACCATCGTCGGACACCGGTTTGTAACCTCGTAAACGTTTAACATGTTATTTATCGCGATCTTAGTGGGTGACCCGCTTTATATGTTGCAAAATAGTAATCGATCAAATATTTTTGGTCTCTTTTCTTCATATTGTTACAAAAGTTTTTTTGCTGTGTAGTTTCGCCTGTCTGTTCCAGTTACCCAATATAGGGTAAATGGTAATAGATAGATATATAAAGCATTTATTTGTTTCCCCAGTCACACACATAGATTCAACTTTTAGGCACAACACTTTAAATCCCATGGTTGATACATTTCTTGGACCTCTCCATCCAGAACAACGCTACCAGCGTCCTAGGCAGCATGCCATACGGTGGGGACCTCGACGAAATATTTCTTTGGTAAATTACCTACTAAGAAAAATTCTGCAGGCTTTTATTGTTGCTAGTAAATACGTTGTAATCAGCGAAATATAAAGCGTTGTAACGTAAGTTGTATACAGCCGGAACACAGTCATACCGTCAATATTTCTGCTTGGCGGCAAAATTAGATGAGATGGTGGTATCTGGCTAGACGGATGTACTTAATTGTATACGCCCTAAAGTTGACGCCAGAACTGAACATGAACCCTGCTTGGAAACTGACCCGCGACCTTTTGTAAATCTTACGTTATTTACAGTGAGCCACAGGAGTTAAGTAAAAAAATTAGGAATAAGAAACTTACTCTTTAGCATAATATATCACGTACATACTTCTCATGTCTGTAGTAGATACTTATGCATTACAAATATCCTAAAAATCAGTTTGATAGTCTGTGCCGGTAATAACAGGGGTCCTGGGTGACTTTACAAATTGAAATGCAAATACGCAGCGTATTTGTAACACCTAGCCGTAAACGTGACATTTATAGGTATAGTGATACCCAAATATTTATGGGCTAAAAACAAATTAAAAGTATAAATTTAAATATTAACTAAAGACCATTATTATTCTGACACATAACATCCAAATCCTGTTTATTATTAGGCCGTCTCCGTCTACCTGTACAAGTCGCCCGGAGTGAATTTTAATGAATTTTACCTTTTAAAAGTCATATAATTTCTTCAAAGTCTATCCGAAACGGTTTATAATATGAGCTTCGTAATAATCTTATTCTATTTTATGATTAAAATTTATACCCATTTAATTGTATATCGCATAGTATTTCATTGGATAAGAACACCCAAATAGACGTGACACCCGAATCATTTGGAATTTGGAAATTGAAAAGAAGATCGATATAAAAACTCGTTCTCCTACTATCTTAAGTAGGTTTATCATATACATAAGCAGTGTAACTTCCAACTTTTATCTCAAGCGTGCTAGATTTAGCATAAGGGTCTATCAATGGCGACTGCAAATCCAATCCACTAGCGCAACTCGTTAAAAAATAATTTTGTCGCTAAATAAACATTATCGATTTATTTTGAACTTATAAATTCCACGGAACGAAATGCCTTGTAGATAGAGATAGAATAAAAAAGAAAAACGAAAAATTCTGTATTTTTTTCTGTTTTAACCGACTCCAACGTCGTCTGAATGTATTTTTTTTTTTATATTTCGGACATTTACACCAATCTTATCTAAACAAAGCTAGCACTACGGATACTATATAAAGTATAAACATTAGATAAATATTCATATAAACATCCGTTACGTAGAGGCGTAGGTACTAAGAGGGGTTAGTTACCACATCTACGGGGGGCCCAAGTGGACACTAGAACAATTAAATTGGTAATTGGAGATCAAAAATAAATGTTCGTATTCATCACACAAACATTTACCCCACTACCACTATCCACTACAACAATCGGTCGTCAGATCTTAAACATGTTCACCCATATTTTCATCAATTGTGAACCGATTTTGATGATTGATTTTATTTTAATAGGGTTTATCACCAGAGTGATGAGCCGGATATGTGAGTACCTTACTGAAGTCGGTGATTTTGCAATTTTTTGGCGATTCAATGATTTTTATCAATGTTGTATTGCTTGTATCTATGCTACAGGTAATTATGCTTCATTGAATTAAGTTCTAAAATAACTGTATAAAATCGTGTAAGATAGGTTTTCGATAAATTGTTTATTTAGCGAGAAAATTAGTATTTAAGGAGTAGCATTAGAGCTAGCCATTTAGAGCAGATAGACCCTTAATACGCATGATTCATTCACCAATAATACAACTGTCAGGTGAAGGTAAGCCATCTAATTCACAAGGGATCGTCGAAGGACCTCCTATAGCTGGGATGTTAAAGATTAGGCAATTAAGTAAGCTCTTATAAGGAAGGCTATTAAAGTTTAAAATATGGTCGCGAAGACCCTGTGGGTATGCTTTAACCCCCCACAAGGTATCTCACGGTGCCTTTACACAACTATTTATCACTACATCAATGGTCGAGTTACAACACGGGAGTTCCAAGGATCGAGTCCCGACAAGAAAACTTTTTAGTAATCACTACATTGTAGAATCTTAAAGTCACTCTTTTTCTTCGTGTATTTGGTTGGTCTTTATCTGGGTATTACTATCCAGCCTGACTGACCCACGGCTCTGCAAGCCAACCCAAACGCGTGGACCGATGGAGATGAAATTTGGCAGGTTCGTTCCGTTACGTAGAGGCGTACTAAGAGGGGTTAGTTGAATTACAACATCTACGGGGGGCCCAAGTGGACACTGAACAATTAAATTGATAATTGGAGATCTGAGAGCTGGTGCCTGTAGCGGGGCAATGGCGCTAGCGTACTGCGTGCTTATGCCTCACACTTAAAAATAAATTGGTAATTATAATAGACTTTACTATGGAAAAAAATAAATGCTTCTTTCAGTATTTTTCATCATTGTTTCTAAAGACAAGATTAAATTGTTTCGAAATTTTAGTTTTTTGTACATAAACACAAAAATATCGCCTAATTTTTACGTTTGTATGAAAACTGGGGGACAATCGCTATTTTACAATGAACGGAATGTTTTAGTTAAGATTTAGTTTAGCTAATATAAAAAGCGCCATGTTTTCTAAACGATTAAATCGTTGACGTTACCAAAGTAAAACAATGTAAAAGTTTAGTTTACTACGAGTATTAGTACGAGTGAACGGAGTTTGACGAAACGGAGACTGCTATACCAAAGGTCGCGGTTTCGAATCCCGCTAGGATTTCGTATGATGAATTGTATGATGTTTATATGATGAATACGGACATGTGTACCCGTGTTATGGATGATTTTCATATATACATGTATTTATTTACAAAAAAAAAGTTGTATTTGTTTAATATATCAAACATCCATAATACAAGCCTAGTTGCTTAGTGTGGAACTAAATGGCGCTGTGTGTATGTCCAAGGACAATTACTTATTTATTTATTTAAAAATAATCAAACTAGGATAATTTTCGTTCAAATATGATTAGCGCGATACGTAACGTCTTTCGTAATGGTTTAGTTTTCGTATTATCTTTGAAACTAGGCCCCCAGGTTACTATCGTTTACCCTCAAGCACTCGCATACTGTATTCTAGTGCTAAGTAACATACCTACACGTATAGTATTGCTAAATGAGACCATACGAGTATTATTGCACCGTTCATTTCGCTCGTGGATTAATTGAAATTATTAATTTGCTTCCCTCCACGCAACCGGCTCAGGCTGTGTGTATTTTTAGCCTTTATACCAGCCACTGTTAGGGTTCTTACACACGCATCATGGTGACAGAATTTGTTTACAATGTCAACGGAATTTATTGCTAGTTATGAATAGAAACAAATCAATATTTTCAATCTGTATGTCCCAACGAAAGCCATGATGAATTTCTTACCCTCGCGTCATCGCTGTCATATTTCAGCGACCATCATAAGCCACTAAGGATAAAAGAGATTCCGAGAACACACACGCCGACTCAAGGTCCGCACTGCGAGAATAAAGTGCGACATGTCGACAACAAATTGATGGCAAACCGATTGCACAAATGCTTCTGACAAATTAACGTTTATTTTTATTTATTATTATTGGTTCTTTCTAAATATTTATTGTTGATTATATTGAAGAGTACCTAAATAAAAGTTTGATTGTTTCTAATGACCATATTGAAAAACTGATGTCAAGATTGAGACGAATTTGAGTCTTATTTTAAAATGCAGCAGAAGTGCCAACTCAAAATCGACCTGAATCCTAAAATCTTTATTGATTCGGGCCCAAATCATGTCATGTCAGACAATAAAATTATTTGCTCATTTTGGGGTTGTACTTATTTCATTCATATTATTCAGGACGAAAAAGATGCAACAAAATTAAATTTCGTTTTAGTTTGCCAGCGAGCGCAGTATTCTTGGTGATAAATTGATAGATCGTGTCTGAAGCACCACACTAGGTTTCAGAACACAAGTAATGGATGTGGGGCAAAAGACGGCAAGACTGAAATGGGCTTGGGCAGGCCACATCTGCCGTACGCCAACAAAACTTTGAACCAAAGTGGCTACAGAGTGGGTCCCACACGAAGTAAAACGGGGTTTTTCTTGGACTATCAATCTAGAACACAATTTAACTACATCTGATTTTTGTCGACAGCTTAAAGTGACTACTACATAAAGGGTCGAGCACTCAAATCTACTATAACACAAATTGACTAGAGCATATTTTTCCTACATAGCATAGTGATATGAACCCAAATTGTCAGGACATTCAGGTAGAAAACACAGCAGCCTCGAAAAAGATGGCGGATGAACTGGACCTTTGAGAAAGACTAGCTCGAGAATTCCATAAACCAGGAAGTGTGGGAAGAAAAGAGGGAAACCTTTCGATTTCGATTAGTAGAATAGATACGTTAATCCGCTATTCGACGCGTATAATTAAAATTTTATCGTAATATGTGAGAACGTCCTTAGAGCGAAAAGCAATACATCATTATCATGCAATTACGGTCTACTTATGATGGGGATCGACGATCGAACAGCGCCTATAATTTGATTAAGAACTACGCGTGCGTAAATAATAACATTTTATCAACATGTACAATTGCCAATTACCGATGCTATATGTTTGTAATTAGTACATATATTTGTGCCAATTCTCGCATTTTTGTGTTCCGCTGGATACGCCTTTGACCATCTTGCCTATTGTGACGATGTGTGTGGCCGAAAATGAAACATATGCTATCTCCGTAAATACATCTGAAAATTCCAAGAATGTAGATTTCAATGTAAAGAACAAGGTTTACGAATCGGAGGTCGAGGGTACGATCCCCAGCCTAATGCCCTACCACTAACCAAACCGAGTAGGTACCAAAAAATGTACCCCTTTTTTCATTCTAAATGTCCGCCTGGCTAGCTACCACCATCTTATCTAAATCTGCCGCCAAACAGCAATGTTAATAGCATTGTTGTGTTCCGGTTCTCACAGTTAAGTTAGCCAGTCCCCCAAATAAGATGGGGTTTTCGGGTCAGTACGCTTCCACCTTCAGCCTAATCTTCACTTAGCATCAGGTGTGATTGAGGTCAAGTGATAACCCGTTGTGCATAAAATACCGCCTCCGTGGCTCAATGTAAACAACATTGGGTTTACGATTCGGAGGTCGATGGTTCGATCCCCAGCGGGGTACATGTTGAAGTACTCGGTTTGGTTGGTGGTAGGGCATTTTAAATGTCCGCCTGGCTAGCTACCACCATTTTATCTAAATCTGCCGCCAAACAGCAATGTTAATAGCATTGTTGTGTTCCGGTTCTCACAGTTAAGTTAGCCAGTCCCCCAAATAAGATGGGGTTTTCGGGTCAGTACGCTTCCACCTTCAGCCTAATCTTCACTTAGCATCAGGTGTGATTGAGGTCAAGTGATAACCCGTTGTGCATAAAAAAAAAACCCAACGCCGTCGTAAGGAAGTCCCTTGATTTACTGTTTGCAATATGAATGAATACCCAAACAGCGTAGTGTTTATTTATGTTAAATTGTGTATTTGGATAATATCGTAGTCATTTTGTGGTTTTAAAATTGTGTGTTTTTTTTTAATATTAACTCTGAAAGAACGTCCTTAGTTACGTTTGTTGTAAATCGGTTAGGCCGTTTCGAAGATATTCCTCCTCCTCAATTGTCTCCTTACTGAGATTTGATGGAAGAGATCTCTTATAGAGCTCACCTTTTGTATATTATAAAAATTGTCCTGTTTTTTTTTAGTTTTGTTTAATGTGTTTGCTTATACTTATGCAATAAAGTGTTAAATAAATAATTATTTAAAATTAATACAGTTTTTGGTGTATTTGAATGATATAGACTTTAGGGGTTTTCTAAATTTCCTATTTTTTTATATTTAACTCAGGGATAAGTTTAATAATAATAATTATAATTTTCCTTCAATCCAAATCTACCATAAACACCGAATTTGTAATGTAGATATTTTTTCATGCTATAGGTACTCTTAGAGAAGCTGAGGCAGCAATATTGCATCGTTTTCATGAAAAATTATTTAAATTTCAAAATTCAATACAATATTGTAAAGAAAAATATATTATTTATTTAAAAACAGTAACAATTAAAGAAGTGGAATTTAAAATAAACTAGAACAAATGTAAAAACTCACGACCGCGAGGCAAGGTACCCAAAACGCAGGCAGCGTTTCATCGCTGAATGCAGATACTTAGGGGTTGAGCGAGGAAATAGCCAGTGACATTGAGTAAGCGCATTGCAATATTAAAGAAAAATTTAAGAGCGCCCGGCCCCCAAGTACGATTCCGACAGGAATAAACATGCATTTAAAGTAAATTATAAATTACACAATGACCTCCATTGTCTACATATAAGATTATAAAACATAATTGTATTGTGTACCGGTTAGTTGTACTGAATAAAAAAAAAACGAAAAAAAAAATTGCCTATAATTTATTTAAATTTATTAAACAATTAAATATTCCATTTAAGTGCCTAAAACTAGCCTCCAAAATTTAAATTGTATTGCTTTTTTAAGGTCACATCTGTATTTAATTAGGACCACAATTTTCAAACAACCCTAACAAACTTTCCGGAGCGGTAACTAATTTGGGTATGCGGACTGATAAATACACGAGCCTTACTAATTCACAATTATATATGGGACACATGTATGACATTCGTTAACGAATGTCACTTAAGTGATATAAGATAAGATAAGATACGATAAGATACGATAAGATACGATAAGATACGATAAGATACGATAAGATACGATAAGATACGATAAGATACGATAAGATACGATAAGATACGATAAGTTACGATAAGATAAGATAAGATAAGATGAGATAAGATAAGATGATTATTTACCAAAAAGGATCATACATAATTATACATTTGCTGTAGCGTCCACACTAGGCTAGATTTCCATATTAGAGAAACAATTTCACTGGTCGTTACATTTTATAATGATATTATTGATTGAATTGTATAATTATATAATAAAAATATAATTATATAATTGAATTATATGATTCTAACATGGAATTAAATGGTTTAAGTCTGAAACAGAAATTGTTCGTAAGTAGAGAAACAACGCCCTCTCTTAACAAGCGCCATTACAAAATGCTTCACTGAAACCTGAAAGGTTCAACATAGAGTCGCTTAGTAACAGGTGACTAAGAGTTAACGCTTTAGAACCCGTGGAAACAGCATTAAGTATCAAAATACGTGTAAGTTGAGATGTTTTCTTTGACGAATATCTTACAGCTGGAACTCGACACGAGTCAACACGTGACAGTTCTACACAGTAGCTACATTTAGAAGGCATACTGTAAAGTGAATTTTGTAATTGGTTTTATTTGTGTTTATATTAACGCTATAAATACTTAACGGAAATAAATTTACCATTATTTTCCATATTAAGTTTATATCGTTTAAAAAAATTCCGCATCTGCAAATTCATGACCCACGCTATAGAAGAATAATATCAAGCCGCAGTCTTTTTATTTACAAACTTTTATATTTATTTAGTTTGCAATGTTCGTTTGTAAGTAAATTAGTTCAACCGCCTCCGTGGCTCAATGTAAACAAGATTGGGTTTACGATTCGGAGGTCGCGGGTTCGATCCCCAGCTGAGTACATGTCTAAGTACTCGGTTTGGTTGGTGGTAGGGCATTTTAAATGTCCGCCAGGCTAGCTACCACCATCTTATCTAAATCAGCCGCCAAGCAGCAATATTAATAGCATTGTTATGTTCCGGTTGTCAGAGATAAGATAGCCAGTCCTCCAAATGAAATGAAATGAAATGAGAATCATTTAGTAAGCAATACAATATACACTAATGAACGTCACTTGTTTTTTAAACCACCACTAGCTATGTGTTGGGGTTTCCGGGTGAGTGCGCTTCCACCTGCGACCTCCTCTTCACTTAACATCAGGTGTGATTGAGGTCAAGTAACAAACCATTGTGCACAAAAAAAAATCCGTTTCAAAATTTGCAAAGCAATTTTCAACCACTTGCTGGTATCTGTTTGAGCTGAAATATGGCATATTTATGTAGGCTCGATGACAATGTAATGTAGGAGCGTCGGTGGCTCAGCGGTTAAGACGTGGTCTTCCAATTTGGGAGGACCGGGTTCGATTCCCAGGCAGACCATGTACCAATAAGTTTTTAAGTTTAATTTAATTTCTTATGAGCATTTATTCAGACTGCTCCTAAACGGTGAAGGAAAACATCGTGAGGAAACCTGCATGCCTGAGAAATAAAAATTCAAAGGCATGTGAAGTCCCCAACCCGCATTGGGCCAGCGTGGTGGACTACGGCCCATACTCCCTCATATACGAGGGAAGGCCTATATCGGGGATTTTTTCGGACTGATGGTGATGATGACAATATAATATTATGGTACCATCGAGCTGATCTGATGATGGAGCCGGGATGTAGGGACTGTAACTCCCTGATGGCAAATGGCAAGATAGTCGAATTTCGGCTAGTTTGTTTTGTTGCCATGAGCACTTTGTATTATGATGACGAAGGTCTGAAGATGGAGCTTGAAGATTGCCAATGGAACTTCTTGATGGACTTTATGTTACTTTACGTCGTTTTTGTACTAGAATAATATGCGATAATCATGATTAAAAGCTTGTTTTTATAAGTATTTATAATGCCGAACTTATTTAAAATGGGAGTAGAATTAAATGAAAGTGAAGACATGGCTAAGGACTAGTGAGCCCATGCAGCAAATACAGCTATCAGATCAATCATCCCAAATCGACTTTTGAGAGGAACATGCCATGATTATATTATATGTGTAGGATTATTTAAATGATGTGAAGGCACCAGGTGCATTTCTAAAGCCAAACATTTTAATGCAAAACATGATTGTGTCCCTATGTATTCAGACTTTTTGGTATCACGGTGTCACTTACGAGCTAACAATTGTCGGAGTGATTACTACCCGTGGCAAACTGTATCTAACCTCGAAATACGGTCATGGCATCCTGAGGACTAATAAGAAATTTCTCTATCTTATCCTTCACACCAGACTAGAACACGGGCTGGTATCGATGATTGACTGCTAAATTGGAAAAGAGCATGGCAAAGGGAAACTGTTTGGTGTAGTGGTTAGAAACTCTGACCACTATACCAAAAGGTCGCGGGTTCGAATCCCGCAAGGGGCATATGTTTGTATGATGAATACGGACACGTGTACCCGAGTTATGGATGTTTTCATTTATAATAAGTATTTATTTACATAAAGTAGCATGTATATGTAGTATAGTATAGTAGTACATGTAGTATATCAACCATCAGGTATCCACAACACAAGCCTATAGCTGCTTAAAGTGGAACTAGATGGCGCTGTGTGTATGTCCAAGGATATTTATTTATTTCTTTATTTATTATTTATTTATTTAACTTTCCACCTACAAAAATGCTGGCATTTGAGACATTACTGCAGCCCTTCCTTCATACTCACCATTCATGATTTTACCCGATCGACATAATCTGTAAAGGGTTATAGGTATCGCAGGAAGGGCGGAAGTTCTTACCATCACGTAGTGGGATGGAGGACATAAGAAAGGCCATAAAGTAAAGGTGTGATAAATTGATTTTCATGACCCACAACATAAATTTCATATAATTTTTTCCCTATTATTAAAATACTCGTATACAGCTACAAATGGATTACGGGGAATAATATATTTTAATTTCAAATCTGTATAGATTCATATTATACATAAAATACGTGAGCGTGACCTTCGATTTAATGTGCAATCTAAATAAAAGATATACCTTTTTGTCGATCTGCGCGTGCACAAAGCTCACTACAGGTGGGTCTCTTCTCGCACGGTATCATATTTCGTTTGATTGTGTATCTCGATCGAAGCTTTCCGGTCGGAACTGGGTTGCACGCCCATATAGATCAAGCCATTGTGAGCCCATATTAATTGGCCTCAGCCGCAGTCATTTAATATCTCCTAATGCGGTCCAAAAGAACTGAAAAAGGCGCCTCAACAGCTCCCCAAGCTCGAACATCCGCGCACTTCAATGGACGCTGTATACACATTGTAATTTGATAGTTTCGTGAGCGATTTGTTGGCAATAGCAGATGGGTGTGTCGTGAAACAGGAAATAATGTCGAATTTGTAGCTACTACTTTTTCTGTTACTTTTTATAGCCAGAGATTCTTTTTGTGGTTTGTTTGTAGACGAATATTTGCTTGTATACCTACCTATTTATAATAATCGCAGGTGAAATTATGGATCTGAATGTAGAGTATCGAGTATCTAAACTATAACACCAGCTGGACAGTGCTTGCATTTTAAATATAAATATCATTATTCTTTGTACATATGGGTACGGTTTTGCTGGTTCCTTCGTATAAAATATCACATTTCAATCATTTGAACACTACAATATCCTTATGATCACGACCATTCATGTGTTACGAATTTCTTTGAACATTTCTCTGTTCATTTTTATGAAACTCCTGACGAACTAAATGGAACGAATTCTACGTAAAAATTCGTCAAATTCCAGACTGGTTTTAGAGGTACGACCTCGCTAAATTTATAGCCCGCAACGGGCGATAGTAAATTAATTTGGGCTCCAACCATCCAACTGTTTTTCTTAAAAAGATTTAAGTACCGACGGCTCCACTTAAAACTATTTCCATCTATTTGCTTAACGGAACAAATCCCTACTGTCTCGAAAGTAACATTCAGGTAAAATGAGTATATTTTTTCAACCAACAAACGTCTATTCGTGTCGAAACTCAACACGCAGGGATTATTATTTTAGTAACATCTGTACGTGTAACTCTAACTAGATACTAATAGATAACAGCGGATGCTTTTTATGTGGCACCGTTTTTTAATCTTTTTTATTTTCGATGCCAAATGTGCATTTTATTTATAGGGGTTGTATCGTTTGGGGTTCAACACAATTGACTATCTACAACACAACGTATGAATGATAGAGTCGCACTTGTGCTCCTGACCATTTGTTATTAATTTAATATTTCCTTTGCCACATCATGTGTAGGTACGGGGCGATGATTGACAAAATCGCGTGACTTTTTTATATTATATAACCAAAGTATAATTTCTCAAAGGTCAAAATAAATGAGAACAAAATTGGGACAACTTAATTAGACGTGAATTTTTTTTATTATTCAGCACAGCACTTAATCACGTTTGAAAGCGACAGGACGCCCCAAACTCCCAATAAGCTACCGCTAATTACGTAATTCAAGGACCGTGACCGAAATAAAAAATAAAAAGCTAGAATAACTCGCAAGAGCGTTGTGGCGGCGAAATGTAAAGGGAGTGAGTCAGTGCAGGGCGATCACTGGATCGGGGACGGATGGGACGACGAATGCATGGAGAGGTTCGGGTACATAATTTTATTATACTCATACGGGAGTAGTAGTGAAATTATGTCTCAGGTGTAAGTATAAATTCACCTACCAATTGATTTATTCAAATCTTAATCTTAGTTAGCCTTGAATTATCTTTACTTATAATATTATTTATTACGTATCCATTAAGTATGTGACCTACACTGCCTAATTTGAAACATCGGTCAAATGACATAAAGTCAACAAATCGATGTATATCTGAATTTTTGGATATTCGTATGGCTAAACCACACCCTCACCTCTCTCCAATTTGCTTTTGTTTTGTAATATCCATAATATTAAACTCTAATAATGGAAACTTATTTAATATATGTGTAGTCACGCAGTTTCTTGCTGCTTCAACTCTCTGACCATAAAATATTTTGAAGCGAATGTAGTTTTTAAAAAACCATTTTATATTTCAATAAATATAATATTAGGTCCTTACCTATGAAATTGGCGTTTTGTATGAAGAATTTCATTAAGACTGTTTTCGCCATACAAACATTTTTGGTTTTTTTTGGGAACGGCAAATCCAAATTTAGCTAAACTTTGTGTGTATTATCGGATAACATTAAGTTAAGTATAAGCAGCGTTAATTTTAAAATGTTAAATGATTATGGGAAGCACATGAAAAGAGCTCTATTCAATTTTTTTTTATTATGTGATTTAGCCCAGAAATTAAAAAATATTTCATGTGATACCTTGAAATAACATTCCATTTTCCAAATAAAAAACAAATTTGGATATAGCTTCGAAAATCGCAGGAATTGGTTCATATAATTAACGAATAAAGAAAACTCCAATTTCATAGGTAAAGACCCAATATTTTAGTATCGTACGAATGAAAACATTTTTGACATTTGACTTTCCCATATCGCGCCACCACACCCAGTCTCTCAATAAGTTTCGAAATTACCATTTTCACAATAAAATTAACTCAATACAGGTAGTCACGCACTCGCACGGCCCAATATCAGTACTAACTAAATTATTCAGCATCTCACAGCCGCTCGCCGCATTTCCTGTGCGCATTAAACTCTCCGGGGTCGATTTTAACGAACTAGGTATTGTAAGCCAGTGCACTGCGCCAGCGCCACTAATCAGCATATTCAATAACATCTAGTTAATGTTATTTTGTGACAAGTGCAACCCCTACACATGTGTCATATTCGAGTTAAACTACTGGATGTGGTTAAAAATGGTTGTTGGATATTGATCGCCACAAAAGTATTTAAGTGCCCAGATGTTTGATTTTCCCATGATTTGCGGCACATACTTAAATTTAAATAAAAAGTTTTTTTTATATATATCTTAGACTAGGTTAAGCCACTGGATTAAAATTGAAATTAGAACACTTTTGTATTATATTTTGTCTTCAAACATTTATGTATGGTATTAACACGGTCAAAGACATAGTCGTAACACCAGATATAATAGAAGTTATAATGTCGAAGGAGGCGTTGTCCCTGAACGCATTTACGTACCAATTTCCTACGTTTATAATTAAAGATGATGGAACCTATAATAACAAATAAATTTTAACAACAAAAACGATGTTCACACTGGCGCTGCATTTTGTAAATTGCTCTGGTTGGTTTGTAATATTTGTTTATAGAAAAGCTAACATGATTCTTCGATAAAAACATAATTATTCAATAGTAATGACCCTAGGCTCGACTCTATACCATTATTGAAAGTCACATCATGGTTAATAATACGTACAAAATATAATTGGATCGCCAAACCGCCTACGCGGCTCAATGTAAACAACATTGGGTTTACGATTCGGAGGTCGCGGGTTCGATTCCCAGCGGGGTACATATTTAAGTACTCGGTTTGGTTGATGGTAGGGCATTTTAAATGTCCGCCTGGCTAGCTACCACCATCTTATCTAAATCTGCCGCCAAGCTGCTGCTTGGCGGTTAATAGCATTGTTGTGTTCCGGTTGTCAGAGATAAGATAGCCATTCCCCCAAATGTGTTGGGGTTTCCGGGTCAGTACGCTTCCACCTTCGACCTCATCTTCACTTAACATCAGGTGTGATTGTGGTGAAGTACCAAACCGTTATACATAAAAAAAAGAACTTGGCAAAACAACCGATTTCATATACAGTCGTGGTCAACTAATTAGGGACACCCTTTGGTTAAACCGAATTGTGAATTTATTTTTTATTTTCCAACTAGTCTAAACCATATTCCATATCTCTTACATGTAAGTATAATTAGTCATTTATGTGCCCGATTATACAAACAATAACGACTTCTTAAACATTAAACCTCTTTGCAGTATAGCTGATAGATTATCGTAGTGCTATTTGTTCAAATAATGCTGGCTGGCCATTTAATTAGGGACACTGAGATATTGCGTTCTACTTTCAAAATTTGAATCTCAATACTTTTTTACTTCTTCTTTTATTGTTTCGTGGTAGTTTTGGCGGCAATCCCGATATTAATTTTAAGTTTTGAAAAATATTTTGTAGAAAAATGGGTAAAAATAAAAGTTGCGATCCAACACTACGAAAAATTATCATGAAGTTTGTTGTCGAGCATGGTTGGCCATACCGAAGGATAGCAGAACATTTAAATTGTTCAAAAACTATGGTATACAATGCAGTGCAACATGTCAGACGCAATAACACAGATTTAAATGTGCCCAGAACAAAAAGATCGAGAAAAACAACTCCGCAAGAAGACAGAATGATAACCAGGTTAGCTAAGAAAGATCCGTTTCTAGGCTCTATTTTAATTAAACACGAAGTGTTTGGGACAGACGAAAGAGCTGGTGTCTCAGCGAGGACCGTTCGACGACGTCTGGTAGAAGCAGGGTTGTTCGGAAGAGTGGCTCGCAAAGTACCGTTGTTGAAGAAAGAACATAGAAATGCTCGTTTGGCGTTTGCACGTAAATATGGACATTGGACCTACGCCCAATGGCAACATGTATTATTCTCTGACGAGACCAAGGTTAATTTGATTTCTTCAGATGGAAGGCAATACGTACGGCGTCCAGTAAAAGCGGAAATGAATCCAAGATTCACAAAAAAGCAGGTAAAACATGGCGGTGGAAACATTAAAATGTGGGGTTCATTTTCTGGACGTGGAGTGGGACCTGTAAGGAAAGTTCAGGGTAACTTAGACCAACATCAATACAAGGCAATATTGGAGGAAACGATGCTTCCCTATGCTGAGGAGCATCTCCCTATTATATGGACGTTTCAGCATGATAACGACCCGAAACATACCGCCCGTTCAGTCAAGTCGTTTCTTACCAGTCAGTCGGTATCGGTGCTAGATTGGCCAGCAAATAGCCCGGACCTTAACCCAATCGAGCACCTTTGGCACGAAATCAAGAAAAAAGTAGCCACTTATCGTACCACAACTTTAGATGAACTTAATGAAGCTTTTTGTGAGGCATGGGCAAACATTCCTGTCGAAACATGCCAGAAACTGATAATGTCTATGCCACATCGGTGTCAAGCGGTAATTACTAATTAATTAATTACTGGGTACTGATTTTACACGTAATAAAATAGAGCTGTTAAAGATATTATAATACTGCAGATTATTAGTTTTGTTTAACTCTATTTTTCATTATAGTTTACTGTCCTTAATTAAATGTCCAGCTACAGAATTATACCTTAAAATTGAATACATGTTCAACTTCTGATATTAAATACTTTTTTCTATTTATTTATTCTTTTATTTACAGCCATTTAAAGCATAATAATCGGACCAAATTATGCAAATAATAGTTACTGAGAAATCAATAGGGTTTTATTATTTGTATGTACATAACCGGTTATTGTTCTTCACTATCTTGCATGTCCCTAATTAGTTGACCACGACTGTAGGTGCCGCTCTCTCCGGATCAAATTTAGATCTTCACCAAATTCATCTGGAACTACCATGTCGGTATACTCTTGCAATGAAAAAATAATTTTTGGCATCAGATTCACAAATCAGAGATATCGAAGAATATACCTACATAGAAAACAAAACGGTCGAATAGATAACTTCCACCTTTTTAGAAGTCGGTTAAAGCGTTTTTTATAAATGGCGACTTAGCTTTAATCTGAACTAGCTTTGCGCACGCGGCTTCGCCGGCGTCGAGTAACTTTATCGCGGAAATTTGTTTATCCCGTGGGAACTACTTTATCGGGATAAAAAATACCCTATGCCTCAAACCAGGGTATATCTACCTGTGTACCAAATATCATCCAAATCCGTTCATCCCTTTCGCCGTGATTGATCAACAAACAAACAAACAACCAAAAATCCAAACTTTCGCATTTATAATATTATAGGCATTTGCCTATGAAATTGCCGTTTTTGAATGAAAACCGCGAGAAAGAGTCACATACATACCATGAAAACAAATTTTTTGAAAGTCGCAATTCGGAATTAAATATTATTTTGTAGACGATAGAGTATGATTAGTTAGTTATAGTAATTTTAGAAATATGCTAATAACCTCCTGATTTCTTTGAAGTCTGAAATAATTACTTAAACACTGTGTCTTCATTAATGAGCATTATATACACAATCATTTATAACATTTACAAAGTCAGAAACTTATCTCGGGGCTTCCGCATTCATCACGTATCAGGAATTACCTGGGTAAAACCGACTCCAGACCCTTATCCACACCATCTTGCCCTATCTTCCCTTTTTAAAACCAAAAAAACTAATACCCTGGATTTGTATGAATAATAGCCTACAGATGTTTCCGTATATCAAAAATAGAAATTAGTAGTTATGCTCACCCTTCATCAATGGTAATAATTAAAATTGTAAGCGTTATCGACCTTCGATCGAGCCACCCAAGTCTGGTGGTTTTACGGAGTTAATTAATGGTATCTTTATTACGTAACCTGGCTAAAGTTAGCTCTACATTCAATGATTATTTTAGTTATTTCTATTAAACTTATCAAAGTATATTTAGTATGTTCTGGGAATGTTTGAAACACGTCAGCAACGAACAGAAATAAACAATGTAGAGCTTTAATAATATGAAAATGAAAATGATAATTGACGACCTGTTTGGTGTAGTCATTAGCAACCCTGACTGCTATAATAGAAGGTCGCGGGTATGTTTGTATAATGAATATCATAGTATTAATTTACAATAAAAAAATACAAGTCTATTTGTGTAGTGTGGATCTAGATGGCGCAGTGTCTGTGTCTAAGGATTTTTATTTATTATATTTGGAAAATGTTCGTAAGGGATTTATGACATAACAATTTATTTTTTTCATTTCTTATTATGCGTTAGAACATAACTTTCATAATAATAATAAATTATTTATTTATCAGACAATAAGGTCCATGTTTACAGTCACCTATAAATATATTAGTAAACAGTGGTAGACATTGAAAATTTTAACTCCCAATTATAAATTCCAATGTAAATAGAAAATTTAAAAATTAAAACATAAAAATTCAAAACATTGGAAGTAAACAATTTTTATACCTATTGCTATATCAGAAAAATTATTACACATCCAGAGTAATTTCAAAATTTCAATTATTTAAAGAGACAGCCGAGTTTACTCAAGTTAAAAGTTTAAACCACGTACCGAAGTTGCCAGTGATCCAAAACACAATTCCCTTTTTTAGTGTTTCTCTTAATACAATTTCCTGTGAACAGTTACAAAGTGGCGAAACTAAAAAACCTAACGACCTCATTACGTCGTGTGTATGCGAACACATGCTATACATTCCACGACGTCAACACGGCCTATTCCCTGGCGAATTTAAATTTGTAATTCCCAACAACATGTCTTCCTTTCTTCGGCCAATAACGGCTGAACGTTTATTAAAAAAAAACACTGACTCCACCCATCGACGGAAACAGCTGCAACCCTAATAATTACAAACGTGGCCTCTTGAGCATTGGGCAACTCCACCGCTATAGAATTGTGTATCTAGTTGATTCCTATAGATACATCAAGATGCTGTAGAAAACTGTTATTTACTCAACCAGCTGGCTCTAAGCCTATCCCTAATTACCATATCACTAATCATACACCTCGATCGTCAATGTCCTATGATTTAGCATCAACGGAGTAATTACCGATTACAGATCTGGTAATTTGTAGGTAATACAATTGTGATTTTAGTCACATGAAATCGAATTTCGTCGGCTTTGTATTTAATATTTACTTAGTATAACATTTTCACAGATGTGTAATCTACAAATTACGCTGTCATACAAGGTTGTTTATTGTATACCTGAAACCTGAAGTTAGTTTGGTCAGAAGCACGTTTAGAATCGATTCCGGCTATAAAACAATGCGGTTGTATTTTTTCCTTAATGTCAGAATGAAGGAGTATTCATTTGGCAGGTAAACTAAAACAGGCAGGCAAGATACATTTTTATGTAGTTTAAAAATGTATTCAGATTTAGAATGTTGTGAAAAACGTTATGTCAAATTGAGTGCCTATTACTGTGTTTATAATTATCTTTATTATTTTGAATATACCTATTTATCTATATGATTGTATAGTGTTCTTATTAGTTTCTAAATTCATTCGAGTATCGGTGGTTACCACTACCTTTATTACCAATACTTAATTATTTGTCTAATTAAGGAATGTTAATCTACAAACGGAAACAGAGCGGTAACTGAATTAGCAACAATTTTTATTTTTATTTTATTTTTTCTATCCACATTGATTACAAAATATTTGATCTAATTGGAGTGTATTGGTTTTGGTATACAAAAAATAACCTCGTATAAATCTACACATTTATCTGTCAATAAATGTAGCTATTACAAAAAGTCTTTTATTATTGCATGCTCACGGCCCACAAGAAACTCACACGATTTCTCGAAATATTTCGTTATAGATTTGATTGCTTCTCTATTTACATTTACGATTTTGATAACTATGGGCGAGCACGATTAGGAGTTTAACTTTACGGTCTCATTCAATAATTTGACCGGTTTATAAAAGTCGTACAAATGGGCCAACATGACCATAACCTTCCCACACAGAATAATGAGAATCGATCTACTGGACTGCTTTAATAACATCTACCTCCTATTTCGATATTGTTGACGCTATAAAGTGATTTAAAATATTTTATAAATTATGCGTGTTCGTATAAATGGGATTTATAATGAGGGTGCGAATATCTAACGTGTTACATTTTATGATTAACACCATTTCCATAAGAGCTTCCATCAACACTTTTGTAATAAACCTGTCTGGAGACCGATAACATCACAATCTTACAACTCCACCAAAAGCTAAAACGCCGTTTATAGGGACATAAACGTTTATGGAATCATAAAGCAGAACCAATCTATTGTTTCCATTCAGCCTACGCCTTTCGGCGATATAACTAATCGAGCTATACCGCTTTTGTCTCCAAGACGCATATAATCAATTGTCACCTCGGGGTTAGATATTTCCCACCTAAGTTTAAGATGTTTCAAATCTATTTGGAACTGGTTTGGGATAACTCGTCGTCTATAAACGATCGGGTATCGTATTGCATGACAAAAAAAGGGATGTGATGAGTGTTCGAGTTGGAAAGGGCGCAAATAGATGGCCCATGCGCCCGCGCCGGTGACACGGACCACGACGCGGACGATTTAAATCCCGGCCTGTACAACACTCGATATTTAAATTTACTATCTGGATAATGTTACAATGAATATTGAGATATTTATTGTGAAAGGTACACAGGATGTTTCGTCCTGATTTATCACTGGTTACGTTTGCAAATAGGGCTCTTAAAACAAATGAAGATGATTGACATTGTTGTAACGTATAAGAGATTTTCGTTTATTTTTATTCTAAAAATAAATTATACTAACAAAATCCTTTTGTCTTACGTTAGCTATGTTATGTGTATTATACCGAATGAGTT
The DNA here is from genome assembly GCA_949316235.1 of Oegoconia quadripuncta. Lineage (NCBI taxonomy): Eukaryota > Metazoa > Arthropoda > Insecta > Lepidoptera > Autostichidae > Oegoconia > Oegoconia quadripuncta. The sequence continues at coordinate 15,156,794 of OX438743.1, forward strand.
TTTTACCGTAAGGAACATATAGGGCATATTAGGTAAGTGAAATAGAAGATATTAAGGTAGGACTTTTTTTTCATTCAACCCATCATCGAATACACCGTTGTGTCATTTGACGGTCGCGTTTGTAGTCAATTCCACATAAATTCATTATTAAATTGAATAAATAAAAAAACTTGAAGAAAATATGAGCTTTAAATAAATTTCGCATGATAGGAACCCCATGAATCCCCCAGTCGCATATCAATCTAAGACCGGCGCGTGCGTCGATGATACATACATACACACATAAAGTTACGCCTGTTTCCCGTAGGGGTAGGCAGAGACCACAGACTTCCACTTGCTACGATCCTGACACACCTCTTTTGCTTCATTCACTCTCAAAAGATTGTTCATACATGCTCGTCAGTTTAGGGTGCGTCGATGATTGTTTTGAATAAAAAAAATTAAACTACCTATGCTAATAACTTTAATTTAAATTACCAAATATGCCTTATTTTTTCCTTACGGTAAAAAAATTCATATTCGGTATAATAAATATCAGAAGACGTACCTAGTATAGTTATACTAGTTCCTTCACATTTTTTTGCGTAGGATATGAGAATGGTTAGTGGGGATGATAAGAGGGTATTGCTGAGTTCAGGTTCGAAAGAGAGTCGGTAAAATTACATAACGGCATCCTTTTCGACGGGTCGAACTCAGCCGACAACGTGGTTTGAAAATATGCTATTTTAAGTCGTGACCTACCAAAACTATTATCAAATCTGTGCTACCATCTTCTTTCACCTGCTCACACTACATCAGTTCTTAAAAAAAAACAATTGAAAATAGTTAAGAAACTGTTACTATCCTTTTCTAAAATTGCATGAAATAAGATATCTAAGAGATTATATCTTAGTGTAAAAGAAAACATAATTTTGTACACTTGCACTAAGAATTCGACCGACGAAATTCAAAAAAATACAGGCAAAAGCTTAAACTTTACAACTTGAATTGGCACATAGTTTTCATGGAACTCATTACATCAATATAATATTTGATATTGTAAATTTTATGGTATCATGTCAACCCATTAATGTGCTACTGCCGGATAGAGACTTTCGTTCATAATGATAGAGCCCCACGTGGGCTCATGTGGTATGTATAGCTCCACGCAGGCCCAATCTTGACGGTGCACATACATAATGGTAGTCGCTCGTGGGGCAATGTGATCGGTGAAAGGATACACATTGATAGACCCCATATGAATCCAATAAAGATCGGTGAACAAGTACGAAATGCTAGAGGCCTAGGCAAAAATCGGTGAACAGGTTATATAATGATGATAGAGCCCTCTACGCGGGCACAAAATAGACGGCGAACAGGAATATAAGATAGAGCCCTAAAAAGCCCAATATGGATCGGCGAACGGGTTCATAATGAATGATGGAACCCCACACAGGTCCAAAATGGATCAGTGAACACCACACATTGGCAGAGCCACATATGGGCCCAATGTGAATAGATGAACGGGTTGATATAGCCTCACGCAGGGGCCATGGCAATAGACAAACGGGTACGTAATGATAGAGCCCACACAGGTTCAAGGTGGATCGCCAAAAGCGGGGTGTTATTAGTTTAAAGTCGAGGAGTCTCTTCCTCCTGAACATGATTTGCCATGGACATCCTTAAATCGTCTTAGGACCCAGGTCGGCCGCAGCAAAGATAATCTGTGCAGGTGGGGCTTCTCCGATGGCGGGAGTGATATATGCGAGTGCGGAGTCTCCCCGCAGACAATGGACCACCTATTATTTTGCTCCGCGTATCCCGACAGCTGCACCTTTGACGACCTCCTTAACACCACAGAGAGTGCTGTTAGAGTGGCAAATTTTTGGTCTAAAAGATTTGAAACTTGCCTCGACTCGAAAAGAAGAAGAAAGCCCAAGTCGTTGGGCATACCGCAATGGATATACATGTTCGATAGACATTATTTAACGCCCAATAAGTGAGTTAGTGACCCTGCCTTCGAAACCAACGATTCCAGGTTCGAATCCTGCTAGGGGTAAGCCTTAATATGATGAAGTCGAACATTTATTCCCGAGTCATGGATGTTTACATAAATATTTATGTATGTTGGGACTAGATGAATGGCATAAGTGTCTGAAATATTTTCGTTAATTTTTAATTGATTTTGATGATTGTTTTTTTTTGGTTGACAGAGTTTTTATCACCAGGGGGAATCCGATATAAATTTGGTTAAGATCTGATGACGCATTCCGGAGATGGAGTGGAACTTTACTGAAGTCGGTAGTTGGCCAATTTTTGGCGATTCAATTATTGTAATAAGAAATCATAGAATAATTTTGCTTTTGAACTGACTACATTTATCCTACATACCTACCATGTTAGAACTAGAGCTGGTACCCATCAATTGTATGGGATATAAGACTCCATGAATCTAAATCCATGGCTCGCTGTAAGCCACATAAAGTTTACAAAGCAGAGGTCGCGGGTTCCATTTCCAGCGGGGTACATTATTACTCGGTTTTGATTGGTCGTAGGGCTTTGTTTGTAAATGCTGTGCCAAGCAGCAATTTTGTGACAACATCATTTTGTGACCCGATTGTTTGAGATAAGATAGCCAGTCCATATAAGTTGCGTGGTCGGTGTGAGTGCCTTCGGTCTCATTTCACTTAACAACCCGCTGTGCATAAAAATAAATCTAAGAGCTACTATTAAGAGCGCTTTAAGTCTCACAGTATTAGTACGTTAATATTCTATTAATTCTGTGGTATTACATACAAACTTTTAAATTTTAAAATAAGATCTTTGGTACAATAAAGTCTTTACAAACAAATAAGTAAACCGGTCATAATATCTTTATATAAGTATCAAAAATTTGTAGAGAATATTTTCGAAACTAAATTGGCGCTTTCCATAATAAATAACAGAGAAATGCAATTACCTTCTTACATCTTCCCTGTTAACTTTTTCGTATTATATATTCTGCATATGCGAATAAATTTCATTAGAAGTGGTTTATTAATTGCCAAAAGTTTAAACTTGAATCTGTACAGACATAACCTAATTACCATATAAGTAGGTACTTATGTAACGATTTAACATCATAAGTACGAAATATTCGCATCTGGGACTTTATTTGTAAACAGGACCCAATAGACAATTACTGGCATATCGAAAGCCACATCAGTCCAATTAATATCTAAAGACGCGTAGCCATATTTTACGTTGATATGTTTGAACAGAAGGCATCATAATCGATTGCTCTACTTGTAGTCGACTACTTAACAATGAAGAGACATCGGAACGCAATCAAAAGTCAATTAAAATGCTGTTTATTCATCCTCAGCTCCGACTGACGATGATTTATAGTTTCGCAGCGGGCATCGGCGCGGACGCACTGTCGCGGCCGCTTTTTAAATTAAAATCGTACCGGTCAGGGCGTGATCTTATCCGGCTCGATCAATTTAGATAGAATAAATATTTATACATTTGACCGTGGATGGGCGAACAAAGCGATTCGGTAAATTGATTATGTCTATAGAAAATTTTCGACGCTCGCCCCTATTCAATCACCTGTAGCAGATTCTAGATATGCATTTTAATAGAGTCCAACCACACGGCGTTAAATAAAGAAATAAGATATGATATTACACAATTTGTTCTATTGAGAAGCAATCTTTGAAATTTATAATGCAATCTATTTTGCCGAAATTAATTTTACGCTTCCCCGTCAAATGGAATTTGCGAATGAAAGTCGATATAGTAGAGAAAAATATTAATTTATTCGTACTCTGCGTTTGGAAGCGTAATAAATACAATTTTTTCTTGTTCTAACTAAAATTACATCACAAATTATGTACTTATCCTTAAAGCTAGCTATTTACAATTGACTAGGGTACATTTCAGTTCTTCAACAGAATTATCTTACATTTATTTACACATTATCATATGTTACACTTCTCACTCCGATTCTTTAAGTCTTCAATGAATAAGTACCTACCTTTATCACATATTAGTTATTATGTAAACCTCCTGTATTTACACAAAGACTTAAATTATTAATCAGGAACCTTACAATACCAGATAAATACTAAAAACAGTAATCTATTTAAAAGGAATGCGTGTTTTTTGTAATAAAACTTATAGTGGCAGTAAACATGAAGACTGCTAAATAGAACAGGTACGAGATTACGTATATAAAATGCAATAGATACTTATAATTATTAGTGAATATGATTCATTTTAGTAATTTTACATTAAGTATACAAGGTGCCTGCAAGTTTGGGGCCTCCAGAACGTCATAGACTTTGGTTCTACTATTGAAAATTCTCACGTTTTCTCGTACAAAATTATTAGATGATCGACGCAATTGTATGGAGAAAACGGCTTTTTATATTTCCTTAAGTCTTAGAATTCTATTTGAGGAGTAGAATCGATACTCCAGAAGCTTCAGGCTTGGGGACACGTAGTATATTAAGATATATATCTTTTACATACAATATAAATCCAATAACAATCATCACTTCAGCAGTTAGCATTTTCAGCACCATCCTATGGAACTTATATTTTTCAATAAAATTAAGTAATGCTATATGCGTCGGTGGTTAAGTTCAGATATTCTCAAATGCTAATTTACATCTTACCGCTAACAAGTAGTTTTTATACAAAGTAAGTCTTCCTCATGTTATTAGGCCTAGTATTTGAAATGGGAATTTGCTGTGGAGGCCTAAGGGGACGCTCCTCACACTGATGATTGTCAATAGAAACGTAGCTGTGGTGATGTGGAAGACGGTCATCAGGACGACCATCACTACTAGCCACAGAGCACGTCTCGTCCTCTGTGCTACGCGCAGAGACCTCCGCGCTGGCACTCGCCGAGTGCATAGGACTTGACATCATCAGTATAGGCGGAGCCATCCCATACTTATACCAAGGATCATGAGATGTCGGCGGCGCAGTATACCTTAGGTTACCATGCCGTCCAAATGCTTCTCGATTACCACTTTTCAAATTGTTAGCGTTATGAAGCGTCCGATTCGGCAATGTTATGTCCACATCCGGTAACCGAAAATTTAGCATTTCCCAACAGTTTCTTTCACCCCACACTATCACTGTACACGTTTTGAGCAACACTTTCAAGTCTGGATCTATGGGATCTATGGCACTTAAGTCCGTCGTCACAAGGAATATAATTTTTTGTCGACGATGTCTCACGTTCACTGAATTGATAACACTTTGTATCGCCTGCTTCGATTCAGAGTACCACTCTTGTTGCAAAAAGTTTATTGATAACACTATCACGAGTCTTTTAGAACTTTCCGATGCACTAACTAAACTATCACTAGAACGTCTCTCGATTAACTGCAGGTCCCTATGTTGTAAACACAAAGAATGACCTAAATTTTCTAACCTAGAGCTCACAGCTCGAGTCACGAAATCTTCATCACGTGGATTGTAAACGAAAAAAGCGTTGAATCGTTTGTTTTTGTTGTCATTCATGTCCTTCGGTGTGGAAGTGAATACTCTTACACCATATTTCGAGTGCATCCACAATTTAAAGTCTTCTCTGAACATGAAGAGTAGAGCACACATTAGTAAAAGAATAATTGCTATTATCAACACCACCGCAATGTAAGGGATATAATTTTCAACACCGTCATTCGATTCGATGAATAATCGCTTTAGCGTCTCTGTCCCGGTTTCTTCGGTAGTGGTCTCTGTTTTACATTCCTTCGCCACAGTCGCAATGGTCTTATTCATTGGTTGGCCGTGTCCAAAGTAGCACGTCATGGTCTCTGTATCTTTCGATTTTTTTATTAACCATTGATTCAACTGAGCTACGTCTTTACAATCACATATCCAGTTGTTCCCATCTACAGACACCCGCGTGCGGGGATTGTTGTCAGTAATGACTCTCCACGGCATATAATCAACGTAACCGTTGTTGTCAAGGTCTAAGAACTCGAGCGAGGGCAGATAATTAAAAGTATCATTTTCTATGACTTTTATTTTATTATTTTGCAAATAAAGCTCATTCAGGTTTTGTAGCCTGGTGAATTGCGTGTTTCTCAGCACCTCGATGTTATTGTTTTCCAAGTGGAGTATCCTCAGCGATTCGATGCCGTTAAATGTTCTATTTTGTATTGTATTAATATTGCTGTTATTGAGATACAAAACTTGTAGTCGTTTTTTACCAATGAAAACGTGATTTAATAATTCTTTTAGATCGTTTCCGTCCAAGTATATTTCAGTCGCGTCCATCGGTATCTGGTCGGGTACGTGATCGTAGCCGGCATTTGAACAATCGACCACATTGGAGTTCCAGGGCAGATCATGATAACACGAACATTTATCTGGGCAAGTCATCTTGCAATCACAGGCGTCAAAGTCACAACAATGGCAAAGGGTGAAACAATGAGAATCATATTCACATAAAAATTCCGAAGATTTTACTTCAAGCAAAAGCACATCCGATTTGGTCCGTGAATGGGTTAAAGAGCACCTTACACTTTCTAAATCCATTACTCTCGGGCGCTGCCTGAGGTCACTTAATTGGTTAATTCTCTGCAGCCATTCCATTGTGCAGTCGCACGCAAATGGATTTTCACTGATGTAGAACTCCGGTAAATCTTTCTCCTCTGGAACAGCTGATATTGCAAAAGCGCCGACTTCCAATGTTTTTATTTTATTTGAATATAGCATAACTTTGTTTAGATTATATTTTTGTAAGAAAGTCCCTGGGTTTATTTTCTCAATATAGTTATTATTCAAAACAACAGTTTCTATGCTGCTTGGAAATGAAAATTCATCAATATTTCGAATTTTATTGTAGCTAACATCTAACATTTTCACGTTGGATGATTCTTTCATACCGTAGGTATCTTCAAGTTTTTCTATCTTGTTCTCATGCATGTCTAGCCATTCTAGGTTAGTCGGAATATGGTTGTAATCAAACCAGAGCAACTCATTGTTAGACACATTTAACCACACAAGAGGCTGTGTATTTGTAAATATACCCTTTAAATCCACCAATTTGTTTCCGTCCAATCCAATTGCTTTCAACTGTTGGTTTGAAGAAAAAGCTCCATCATCGATTTGGTCTATATTATTTGAAGCCAAATTCAATATTTGTAAAGACGGTAAAGCTGCAAAGGTATCCTTTGATATTTTCTCTATTTTGTTTCCCACAAGCCGTAAGCCATACAAATCATCTAAACCTTCGAACTGTGTTATTGTAACTTTCGTTATTCGGTTCATACCTAGGTCTAGGGATGTCAAAAACCTTAACGTCTTTATGGCTTCCGGTACCTCCGATAACTGGTTTCCACTAAGCCCCAAATCATGTAGCTTAGTTATGTTTTCAAAGGAGCGTAAGTCAACCTTAGTTATTCTATTTCCATCAAGGAACAACTGGTTTAAAACATAGAGATTTGAGAAATGGCTGCTATCAACTTCAATTATATTATTGTGCGCCAGTGACAGTGAATGAAGATTTTTCAAATTGGAAAATGCTCCATCAGCTATTCTGGCTATGTTATTAAACTCCAAACTCAAAAATTGTAAGTTATTCAGATCTTGGAATAATAGAGCATCAATTTTTGTGATTCTGTTGTGAGATAAGTTTAAAACTATAAGACGAACTAGACCCGAAAATGTATCTCTATTCACCCACTCGCTGGTTAATTCATTTACAGATAAGTCTAATATCTGCAGTTGGTCTAATCCTTCTAAGAGTCCGGGCGCAAGTACACTCAATGAGTTATTATTTAAATATATTTGCTTTATATCTCGTGATGACTGAAACATCTCCGGCGGCAATGCTGTCAAAGCATTTGTCGATAAGTTCAAAACTTGTAAGTCACTCAGACCCACGAAAGCACGGTCAGCCACATTTGATATCCTATTGTTTTGTAAAAATAGTTTTTGAAGTGCGCGTAAACTTGACAGACCATTGTCAGGAAGCGCACTTATTTCATTGTGGGACATATCCAATGTTTCCAACACTGTATTGCAAGACTTGCCCGGAGCAGTCGGTCCATTACCCCAATCAGAGAATCCCATATTTGATATATCTTGTAATCTGTTTTCAGTTACATTCAGCTCTTTTAAATTGTAGAGTGGACAGAATATCTCCGACGGCAAAATCCAAATGTTGTTATCACCCAAATCCAAAGTTCTTAAGTCAGTAAGCCCCCTGAATGTGTCTCTATGAAATTCCATTGACATCGCAGACCAGTCAGTGTTATGGGTTCTAATACTTAAAGTCCGTAATCCACTTAGCGGGGACAACACCGCAGAGGGCACATATCGAATCTTACACGACTCTATTCTAAGTTCTTTTAGGTTGTGGAACCGGGACAGAAGTTCGGTTCCCTCTTCTTTTCTTCTGCCGACGTCGAGTGAGCTCTCGAAGAAGAGAACATCTGTGCAATGGAGATCCAACGCAGTGATGCGCTGGGCCTGTGAGGTGCTGAGGCCGGCGAGCAGGTCGGTGGCGCCGGCGGCGGTTCGCAGCGAGCACGCGAGCTGTACGCGCGTGGGCTCACCGGCGCCACCCGACACGCGCTGCCACTCGCACTCCTGCGGTGCCTCCGCCACCCGGCTGGTCAGCGACGCCCCACCCGCTCCCAGCCACATCCAACATCCCAATGAAATCCATACAAGTAATCCAGTGGATAACATCGCGAAAAACTCACTTTTAAACTGTCACTTATTTCAAATCGTCACTATTTGTTTAGCTGTTATCGCGCACATCGCTAAAACAGTCCGGATGCGGTCGGAAAACTTCACGAATTTCCCGTCAAACTTGTTCCGAAGTACGACGCATAACGGCACGAGTACGGTTTGAAGAGTAACACAGCCACTCGCAACGAGCTGTGGGAAGCGACTGAGTGAGTGACGGCGTGCGGCAAGTTGAGCGACCGGCCGCCGGCACGCTCCCCGCGCGGACGCTCCTCCCCCGACAGAGCCGACCAATATTTGCCTCTCTTTTGTCTTAAAAGTTCACAACGGCAACAAGTTGCTTGCAGCAAGATTGGCATGAACAGGAGCGCGCTTCGCGAGCTTTTATAAACATGGCGGTACTTACTTTGTTTGTTTTGCCGTAATCATAAAATTTCAATAGCGCCTCTAGAGATTATAGTGAAAAACGTGTGAACGCTGTAGCTTAGATCATGAAATTCAAAGAGCTCAAGTTTTATTTCGGCAAATGTGGTTGTCTTACCATTGGAGCGATATGTATTATCATTTATATTGTACTTACAAAACAATAATAAAAATAAAATGGATTTTGTACTAATGCAACGAAAAATGTAGGCCTAATCGTTGTAATATAATAGATAGTAATAAATAATCTCCGAGTACTTATGTGGATTAGTTTTTAAAACCTAAACATAAGTGACAATGACCGATAAGGTGCCATTCTTTTTGGCACTAATATTTAGGTATCTTTCATGGTCTTGTGAAATCTCTTTGTATTACAAACCTCCAGCTGCATTGCGGTGACTCAAGACATAACGTTGGTGATAAGCTTTATCTGACACCTCCAGTAGTTCCGTTCCAACTTGTCAAATCACTTACCTGAAGTGATGACATCATTTTAGTCATCATTGCTTAATGTTACCACACTCTACAACATTAGTAAATAATTAACAAATTAAAACATTAAATCATTGGTAACAAATTACCGCTATTTCTTTGATTTAATTAGTACAATAAAGTATACCTGTTGAACATAAATATAAAAAGAACAATATTTGAGTTTCCTGGGTTTCTTCTCAAAGGATATCTGCAAATTACAAACGGACTTCCTATGAACATAAAAAAACATATTAATATCGATTAATCATATATCAATGTTCTCGTTTATACAATAATATTACTTATTATATTCATGTTCTTAAAAATAAAATGTAATAGATAGAACCCAAATGAGAGATTTGGAGGAGGTCTAAGCCAAGAGGCACTCCGAAATAAGGGTTGTATTGTAATAATAATCAAAGTTAATTTGTTAATAATAATAGCATAATTAGAATTAAGTTGAATTGGTATGTAATTTCGGAATAAAAAGTTATTTTATTTATTCTTATAAAAAGAGACGAAATGTTCTTATTTAAGTAGCTTTACGGTTTACTGAAAGAAATCCTCCAATCGGATAACTCTGCCTTATAGATCTAGATTTTGGTATTTATATTTTCTTTGGTACAACATGTGTTTGGTAAACACATTCGTTTACAAATCAAATCAAAAATTAATTTATAACCAATTTTACGCGTACAAGTCACGTACCTACTTAGATTAACAGATTATAATTCATCATGCTTTCTTCAAGCCCGGCAATTTGAGTAAGCACTTAGTAGACATTTAGAAAATGGCTTCTTAATACATAAGAACTATATTTGTGATAAAAAAAAGCCCTTGGAACAGTGATTACTAGTTGTAAATTCGAGTGGAAATAAAATAAAAATATAGTTACCTACTCGTACGTTTACAACTACTAATTATGTAGGAAACTTCGTGATTCGTAAACATCGTCGTTAAGTTTCCACTTGTAAACCTTATAATATAAGTAGTTTATGTGTCCGTCTTGGTGTAGGAGGGTCTGTCAAAAGAGTCGGTTTAAATAAGCTCACATTTGTATATATTTCGAACCATTTCTTCTCTGTTTTCTGTTTGGTGTGCAAACAAAAATGAAAAAAAGGGATTATTTGGCAAATTATAAAAATAACATGTGATAATCTCATGACATTCAATTAAACGAACAAGAAACTCAGGGGTTGCTTTTTTCAATAAGATTTTTACAATTCATGAATCGACATATTATTTCGGCTTATACGGCTTCCTATGTGAAATGTTTCTTTACAAAGTCTAAGAAGTGACAGGAATTATGGTCAATTCCTGTCCAGTCTTAGATTAGAGATACATCCCTTATCCTTGAATTTTCTCAACATTAAAGCGAGTTGCGAGCATCATAGCTCTGAAATGCAATGACTGAGAACCAACCAAGACCAACCCTTTTGATTTCAATTTCAATTTCTTTTCAATTTCTTTATTCGGGAAACATACAGTACAGTTTATGTAGAAGTAACTATTATAGATATAGCGGAGACCAAAATCGTTTATACTGATAGGAGGAAATGTCATACTTCGAGTATGTATCAAAAGAGAACATTTCCCTTAAAGGTTTTGTTTTGCTCAACAAAGCCTATTTCTTCCACAATTTCTCGAAGATATTGAGAGCAGGCAAACTTTTTATGCACAACGGGTTATTTACCCGTTCGGTAGGTATAGGTTACCTGACCTAAAAACTGGTTGACGACAGACTGAAATAAGATGGTGATAACTAGCCAGGCGGACATTTAGAATGCCCTACCACCAATCAAACCGAGTACTAAATACGTACCCCGCTGGGAATCGAACCCGCGACCTCTTATTCGTAAACCCTATGTTGTTTACATTGAAGCACGCAGACGGTTTCACATTTATTTATTAAGTTACAGCGATATTTCGCTGATAATCTGCAACAAAGTATGCGAGTCAATGTAACTACGATCCCACATGATCTCCGAGCCTAATATGCGTCAACTTGGCAAGGGACTTCATGTTCTTGGCTGTACGTGGAGACTGGAGAGGAAGGTAGGTATAGAGACACCTCACAAAAGACTTAAAGTGTCAGAACACCATGAATAACGCTATATCAAGCAGCGATCATAAGATTAAAGTCGTTCGTTGGGCGATCTCCAATAGGACCTCACGGGCACCTCGACGACGACCCATGGATTATTATGATCGAATGGAAAATTGCGTATTTACAGAGATCTCGGATAGACCAAACACCAATTACCTACCTTTATTATTGCAGAATTATTTATAATAGTCGTGCCACACATGTAATACTCGTAGTAACCTACCTTTTGTAATCAGGTTTCCAGACTTTAATGATAATATTGATAATAATCATCAGATAAGTCATTAAAATATCAACATGCACCAACTTGTTTGTTATTATGACAAAAATGACTACAAATTATAAAGATTTCTGATAAATGTATCACAAAGGACCTATAGTGCTGATTAATAATATTTTAATGGGGGATTTCCCTGAATAATATTGTTCAGGGCAGTCCCCATTATATGTACAGAGAAGAATAGCTTTTCAAAACACTAACTCTAACAAATTTACTAAATCTTAGGCAAGTGGGTACAAAATTTCGTCCTTCACTGTGACCTGCCTTGCCCCAGAACACAGTACAAAGCATCAGAAAGAAGTGTTATAATTTTATAATTTTGTCGAACAAGCTTCTTTCTGTATTGTCCTTTTTCCTACCTACTTTGTACATACACAAAACACACGGAAAAGACAATTATTTGCGACTCTACTATTTTATTTTCTAATGAATGCAAGGCTTTGGCGTCGTCTTCCACATTTCCATATAAATAAATTCTATAATTATAGCATTGTTGAATGATTAGAAAAATAAATTTATCACATAACTTTATTTTAATGGCAAATAATATTACATGTCAGTTGACATGCACAGGCACCTACCATCCTATTATTTAATTTAACAAGTTCCTCTACATAACAAATATTCATTTACTTTGCGAATTAATTAGTCACCATAAAAGTTAATAGTGGGAATGGTCATGTATATTTAGCTAAGTATATTAAACTTAACAATAACATGAGTATCTTACCTATTCTTATTTTAACACGCTTTTATTGTTTCTTGTATGTATAAACAAATCTAAAAAGTCGACTGTCTCCCACTTCTCGTTATACATACTATCCATAAATACTTGCATAATATTATATGCGAAAATAATCTGTTGAACCGATTGTATTTGAAATACCTTTTACAGCAAGTTAGCCTGTAGACAGACAGAACCGCATAGGGGCGTCCGACACCGGCTAAGCCAATTTCGTCATGTTTTAGATTATTTTTAAAGGTACATAGGTATTTATAGTCGTAGTCTGGTGTTTATATTTTTTTTTTAATTTAGTTACATTGTGGCGATGTTGTGTTTTTAATTTTTTTGAAGCTTGTATTTAGTGGGATTTAACATTTGATATTTTTATTGTTTTTATGTGATTCCATTTATTTTTCATGTCTAACAAAGTAGTGAGCTAAGTTACTTAACTTTGTTGTCTGAATTGCAAAAACGGAACCCTAACATGACCGATTGGTATAGTGGGTCATAACCCTGCTTGCGAAACCATAAAGATGGCTGGTTCGAATCCCGGAGTTATGGCTGTTTATACAAATATTTATGTACATTATGTTTATCAGTTATCAGTATCCAACGTACAAGGTGTGGTATAAGCTTTGCTTAATTTAGTTTGGTTGGGACTACATGACTGGTGTAAGTGTCAGAAATATTTAAATTTATAATTTCAGTTGATGAAATTTATCTGTCCGTATGACACAGCATCAAAACTCTTGTGCTTGCCTCAGTATGATCTTTTATAGAAAATTTTAATATAGAGGTTAATAAATGGGTGTAAAAAATGCACCTTCCCATATATAAAATATTTAGGTGGAACGATTTTTTTCCCGTCAAAGTAGCCCTTGTCACTTCTGCAGAGCTAATTCTCCAACTTCAGACTGTCGAATTTGACAGTTGCAGCTTTACTTGTTGGTCGTACTTACCAGTTGACGATAGTTTTAACCGCCCCCGTGGCTCAATGTAAACAACACAGAGTTTACGAATCGGAGGTCGCGGGATCGATCCCCAGCGGGATACATGTTTAGTACTCAATTTGGTTGGTGGTAGCGCACATCTAAATTTGCCGCCTAAACAGCAATGTTAATTGCATTGTTGTGTTCCGGTTCTCAGAGATAAGATAGCCAGTCCAGTAAATAAGAGTCTTGGGAAGCCTCCCAAGACCAGCCGGTCTGGTATTATTTACTCTACTTTTCTTAACTAATTTCTTATCATCTTGATCAATATTTAATGGAATGTTTTGTACTCAACTGACTTCCCGCGGGGTAGTGCCAACTCCCCCCGTTCTCAACTTGAATCATTCCAGCTGCTCCTGATGTCCTAAATTTATCAGGGAAAGATGAGGATCGGGAGCAGTTGAACTGCTCGAGTTGGCACTACCGCGACCTTTAGATATTGCATGAAATTACCGGACTGTCACTGGATGTAGGCAGCTTCCTACATCCAACCAATTGCTCTGGAAATCTATGGGGGACCTATGATCTATGTTTCGGAGACTTGTATGAACATGATGATGAAGATTTTTACTTGGTCGAACGATGTATTAATTAGCTTTCGACATTATTTAGGAAACCCGAGCTTGACAGTTGGCGATGAATTTCTTTACTATTGAATCAAACAATCTGGTTGGGCTGGTATTATGACATATACTTACTCTACTGTTCTGAGCTACTGTCTTATCTTGATCAATATTTTGTGAAGTGTTTTGTACGACTTGTCGGTGAACATAAAACGTCAATGTATTTCTCTTGGCGGTGAAACTCAAAAATCGACATTGAATGTGCTCACAGCTACTTAAGAGAACGAAGGACGTGTGTCGGTTCTCTTCAATTACACTATAGAATATTGTGGATATTACCACAATATTAATGCAATTCTCGTCTCGTTTAGATTATACCGGTGATTTTTTTTGCAATGAAGAAAAAAATGGGGCATATTAGGCAAGTGAAATAGAAGGTATTTTTAGGAATTTTTTTTTTCGAAAACATCCGAACATAGTGTTCTCATTGACGGTTACGTTTCTTGCCTATTCATTAAATTAATTAATTAAATTTTAAAAATACTTGGAGAATATATAAGTTCCAAAGCATGACAGCATATCAGTCTCCGGCAGGCGCGAGTGTCGAAGATGGTTTTGAAAAATATATATTACATTACCTATGCCAATAACTACTAGTTCACTTACCTAATATGCCCTTTTTTTCCTTACGGCAGAAAAGACTCATCCGGTCGGTATATAAATAAATATCTTAAATAAATATCTTTGTACATACATACAGCGCCATCTAGATCCACACTAAGCAACTAGGCTTGTATTATAGATACCAGATGGTTGATAAATTACACAAATACATACATACAACGACGGGACATACACATATACCGCAGTCAAATTTTTATTACACCCGTCGTTAGTCGGGTTAACAATACAATACAGGATCAATCATACATAACAAACACGAGTGCGGCGAGTTTCACAATGACTAGCATCAGTGTCCAATTACGCAATGCATACATTACTTTATCTACTACTGAACATACAATAATTTTATTTAAAAAATATTTAGCGAATTATTTTACCTGATAGAAGACGAATATACAATACAATACAAATACACTTTATTGCACAACAGAAAGGAAAATACAGTTACAGAAAAGTGGTAAGAATTGAATGAAAAATTTGGCGACCTATGGACTATGGATGAATACCTATGACTACGAGAACTGGACATTAGTTGCCGAGTATTGTTATCATCAAAAATTATTGTAAATTATTTTGCGCAATAAAGAGTATTTGTATTGTATTGTATTAGTTATTGATTATTTACAATGTCAGTCCAAAGTGAATTTCTTACGCCTCGATTAAAAACGAAAATTACTAGCAATACTAGAGGTAAATAGAAAAGTAATAGAACTAAGTAATTGCAAAAGTATTACAAATGGTAAAGGTAAGATAATTTTTACATACAAAAAAAACATTTAACCCCTACATGCATTTAATTATGGTTTAAGATGTATGAAAGACAGTGGAATGTAGACGGAGAATAAGTTAGACTTGCTAATTTGTCACCACGTAAAAAATAGACTTTTTTACGTGTGATTGTGTATTAAAAGTATGATTAAATATTCATGATGCAGTTAAATGGACGCGGACCATTACGCGCACTAACGCGCCGCCCGCCCTCTCAGGAAGTTATAAATCACGACGACTCAACCGACTCGTCAACCGACTTACCTCCACATCCACTCGACCCACCCTGTCCCTCCATCTTCAAACAGAGAGGGCCAATAAAGTAAAGACGCGATCGTTATCAGAGGTTCGGATAAACTGGTTGTGATTTAGATGAACCACTGAAAATTTTTTAATCTACTTTTTATTGCACGTGCTTCCTGCTACACTGTGCTGGTGAAAAGAAAGGAATAATAAAATATCCTATAGCCATCGTCGGTTGTCGCGTTTGATATTTCCTGATTAATCACTATAACACGCAAGCGTGCACGCGAGTGTTAAAAGTGTGATAATGTTCTTGCGATTTATTATCGGAGTCCACTTCTGTCGATAAAAACGCTATGGTAAAACAAATGTGAAAATAATTTATGTAGGTAAAATTTTGAGGACATCGCCTGCATGTCAGGCGTAACAATTTAATGCACTGCTATCTAAATAAATATGCATCCAATTCAACTATTTCATGTAAAATATTGGTCCAGTCTCGCGACTTTACAATAAAAAAAATATCAGAGACCCCTGGAACATAAATTTCAGACAATTATATATCTTATATAAAAGATAGACGAAGCACTGAAGTCCACTGACTTGCATCGAGAAAACTGCCGTACCCCTGGTATAATAATACGCTCATCATCGGGCTCAGTGCAAGTTAAGCAAAGTCATTGTCAGGTGACAGTCTGACACAAATCCAGCAATCCGTGAATGATGTGATGAGGCTAGGTGACCTATTCTGCCTCGTAGCTGAGCTGCAATTGAGTCCAGCGAGTGATTCGATAGTCGTCGAAACTTTCCGCTGCCTTATCAAATGTTGACTATTTTTAGAATACGGGGGCTAATGAGCTGCGAGAAAATACCAAATTTGACTAAAATATCTCAACAGAACCGTGACAACGAAATGACTGATTTATTTATTCAGTCAACACTGTATTGCATCATCATTATCATCATTAGCCCGTAAACATCCCACTGCAGGGATATAGGCCTATCCTTGTAATGAGGGAGAATGGGCCATAATCCACCACGCTGGCCAAATGCGGGTTGGGGACTACTATTGCATACACAAAATAAATTTACATCTACTCCTACGTAAAATCTTAAAGTATAAAAATATAGAAAAGACTAGTTTATCGCCAATAGAGTATCATAGAAGAACAATATTAGAGTGAAAACGGGACATAAAGTGGAGTACAAAACTATCAACAATAAATGTAAACTTGCACAAAATTTACGTCGCTGATGTTGTGTAAGGGTTAATATTATTAAGCTACTATATATTTCATTAAACTTCAATTTCACAAGTGCACATGACATCCACAGCATGGCCATGACACCGAGACCAAAACCGACATGTGATTCCGATCACCATAGCTAACCACAACATTACGACTCCCGCCAACTGTCCCTGCCGTTTCGATTCTATTATCTATCGATAATACACCCCATTGTGTGATTCCACAAAAAATGCATAAATCGAATCGATCTTACTAGCTGTCTACCGCTTTGTCACCGTTTCTATGGCGTTAATGGTTAAATTCGGGATTCCCTAAAGACCCATACATATTTGGTGGTAGTAAACGTCAAAATATTTTGTATCAGCTGTGCTAATGGCCTGTAAAGTCGGCATTAACGTCATATTGTTGTTATCCGGGGATATTGTTACCAAATGGGATTTATTTGGAGATGAACAATAAAGGAGCATGTTAAAAAGATCCGTCTTACCGTATATTCAGATTATTAGAGCGTTCGATTTAAACTCGGTAAGCAACGAGGATTCTTTTCTCTCTCGTGCGAGGGTCGAAGAGGCCATGTCCTTGAGCTGTTGAATTTGTTAAGTCCCATCTAAAAATAATAAAGGAGGTGGGGCAATGCCGCAGAATTAATATAAAGAAAGAAAGAAAAGAAAGAAAACATTTAATGTACATGAAAATTTACTATTTTTATATGTACTAGTAGTACTCAATGTGGCTCCATTGTACAGTGTCTAATGTTTTTTTTAAATTATCAACTTAGTTTAAACACTTACGGTGTCTATATATTTATGTTGTAAAAATAACGACTACAGATTAAATTTGATAATAAGAAAATTTAGAAAATAAAGAAATCGACGTAATGCAAATTTAAATTTAAATTTAATGTGTGGTACGTTGACAATGATACCCGTAGAGAATAACGAGCTAGAAAAGCTCAAAGGTTGGTTGGTCTTTTTAAATAGGTTTTGGGTTACACTAACACGTGTCTTCACCTATTTGTCTAATCTAATCTAATCTAGATATCTGGTTAAACACTAATTATCCAACTAATATTTATGAATACGAAAGTTAGGATGTTCATTTGTTTGTCATTATGAACCTTGTACACAGAGTATGCCGTTGATTAGGACTTTATTTACCGCGATATATAGTGATTAGTTCCAACAAATTACAGACACAAAACGAATTCCACTAGTACCAGTAAATACTAGTTTTCAATATACAAATTGGAATACCTACCATGTGCACTAAACCGCAAGAATTAGTATTCTAACCCCTCCCAAATAAAAACTACACTGTAATTTTTTTCTTTGGACGCACGTCACCGTACTGGAATGGAAACATTTTTTTAGCGATCTCTCAAATCTCAAAATATACAAGTGTCGAAATAATCGGAAATATCTAACGATTGTTTTTAATACCTAGTATCTCTAGGGGTACGCGTCTCCGCAGTATCAAAAAGTGTATGCCTCCCCGTAACATTTTACCGATTTTACATGTCAAAAATTATTAAGAAGATTTTTTCCTAAATATCCGTAATTTTCAGTTACAAGCAAGCTTCATTTTGCAGTCAGCTTTTAGATTCAAAGTTAGTATATGCTACGGAACCTGAAGTTTATGGCCGGCTTTATAATTTAAGTTTTAACAAAAATAGATATGATAAATTACCATTTTTATGCAATCACAGTAAACATAAATGTGTTTCCATAAAACTGGATTTGAGAAGTTAACACAAAAAAGCTCAATACATCTTAACGTCATTTGCACAATTAACAAATCTCATTTCTTAATTGGCAGCCACAATTGCCTCCTGATTAGATTAAAGCTTTATAATGAGAAAAACTTGGGGCTCGCAAAAAAATTATGGGAATTCGAGACCTTCTACTTCACGAAATCCGGCGAATGAATGTAATGCTCTTATGATTAGCATTATTTAGTCCCAAGGGGCGGCCGATTCCGGTTTACGAGATAAAGCGAATTTCGCGAACAAAGACCGTGTTTTTTTTCTCTCCAATGCGGTTTTTAATTTGTACAACATCTGTGTGGATATCGAACTGTAGATGCTTTAATCGTATTTGTTACGCCACATGTCATTATACTTGTTTAAATATTTTAGATGATTATAGAGAATGGGATTTTATCGTTTTTAGGGAGACGTTAGGTTCTGTATAATAAATATATCAACTATACTTATACCGTAAAAAATAAAGGTAACGAATATTTTATTTTACAAGTATAGACATAATTGCATTCATTAAATTTTCAAAGTTCTCTGGTCTGATCCGGGAACCAACCTAAATGCGAACCAATTCACAATTACTTTTATCTTATCAATCCCTGAACTACCCAGTCCAGGGATTCGATTTTTATACTTTCACCAGTTCAATACGTATTTCATAAATATGAAACTGTATTTTTCGCAAAAGCATACAAAAGCCAACAACTCAAAAATCGCTCTGCAGACGCGCAGCAGCCAACACCATGTCACATGCCAAGAAAAATAATTATAAATAAATAGCCTTCGTCATACACACAGCGCCATAAGCAACTAGATTTGTAATATCGATACCACACAAACGGTAAATATATATATAACTACATCTAAAATAACTATCTAACTAATATTATAAATGCGAACATTTGGACATTTGTGTATTTGTTTGTTCATGTTCTATCACGGCGAAATGGATGAACGGATTTGGGTGAAATTTGGTGGATAGGCAACAAGCCCTGGAAACTTAGGATATTTTTTATCCCGATAAAGGGAGTAGTGGCGAAGCCGCGAGTGGAAAGCTATCATATTATAAATGCGAAAGTTTGGGTGTTTATTTATTTGTTTTTTGCACAATCACGGTGAAACTGATGGTCACAGTACATATTTGAAAATGTAATATATGTCAAAAAAAATATAGCATCATTTAGGAAAAATAGTGATAAACATGATGTCAATACAAGAAATAAAGATAAACTTGCAGGTCACATAAGTCGCCTCCACAAAGTCAGTAATTGATTCAAAGGTTTACGCTTTTTCAATAAAGTTCCTGTTGATATACAACATCTTCCTTTCAATAAATTTAAAGATACTATAAAACAGAAACTTATTAAGAAAGCAAACAGAAAATATCAGATTATTTAGATGATAAACAATCATGGACATAACCAGCCCGTTCGCATAACCAGGCTATTTCACAATTAATAATGAAACATTATAATATAAAATAATAATTTTAAAAGATAGATAAAACCTTTTTTTAAAAGAGCTACCTCTCGAGTTTCTTGCTTGTTCTTCTCAGGGGAAAATTGCCTTTTGAACAAGCAGTAGCTTTAAAAATGTAAAATCTGACAATTTTAACTGTACCCTGTGTACCTACAAAATAAAGCATTTTTTGATTTTGTTTTTTGATTTTGATGGAAATGACATTTAGTGTAGGTAGAACATTCTGCGGATTAAAACGTGCCATATTTTTATCCAGATAAAGTGAGTAGTTCCCACGGGATAAATAAATTAAACATATCCGCGATAAAGTTATTCCACGCAGGTATACAAGTACGTATTCATTATCTTATGGCTATCATAAGTGGGATTCGAACCAGCAACCTTTGGCACAGAAATCAGGGTATCTAACCACTATACCAAACACGTCGTCGTCTTCAAGGGATGAGGAAAGGCGATGATACGATATAGGTTTATATGGACTCAAGACATGCCGCCGCGCCTGGACTTATCTGGTGCTCTACCATAAAAGGACCCTCAAATTCGCGTTATGATGATGAACGGTTTACGTATGTATGAAATGTTTAGAAAAACGAGGTATTTTCGTTAAAATTATGCGTGCTTATTAATTAATAAATCTAAGCCCTGTTTCGTCTATCTCATAATTAGAAGTCGTTGCGGTATTAATTAAACATATCCGCTTATTATAATTGGTTTAATAACAAGACCTAATTGCTTTATAGTGTACACTTTTATTATACTTAGTGAGTAGGATATTCTTATTTTATGTCAAATACCTACCAAATAAAACTATGACAAATCCATATAATTGCCTAAGAAACCACGGTACTCCAAAACCGCTTTTTATGAAGTCGGATGAATTTTAATTTATGTGAGGATTTTCTATAAATAATTACCCATAGATGTGTAAACAGTAAGCTGAAAGCTTTATTTTTTAAAGTATTTTATAGCTATAGTTAATCCAGCTGGTTTCGTCACGGCCCGTTTAGAGCGACGGCTTGCACTAAATACGAATGTTTATGCCACCACGGTGACATTAATAACAAAAGACCCAGTGATTTATACATACAACACGAATCGATTTTAAAGTTTAGTCTACGATTTAGTGGCCGGCTTTATATGTAGCCAACAAAGGGTGCCTTGTTTGTGTAGAGATTTTTCAGAGTTCCGCATACGTTATGGATTTATGTGACGAACGACGACGACCTGTTTGGTGTAGTGGTTAAAAACTCTGACCGCTACACCAAAAGGTCGCGGGTTCGAATCCCGCTAGGGGCATTATGTTTGTATGATGAATACAGACATGTGTTCCCGAGTTATGGATGTTTTTCATTTATACATGTATTTATTATTATGAGCGCGGTCTCCCAATTTGGAAGGTCCGGGTTCGATTCCCAGGCAGGCCATATACCAATGACTTTTTAAATTTATTGTTACTACATTTACAACACTTTATTAAATGTTTCAAGAAAATCGCGGTTATTCGTTTTTCCGAGGTCAAACCGTATTTTCCCTGGGCTACTGTGGCTGACATGTTTATTATATTATCATTATGGAATACTGCTGATTACTCAATTGTACAGTAATTTTCGTGAGAGAGATAGAGCGTATCGTGAATAAATTAGACTCTCCTAGGTTGCGTTTACGGCTGGCTACCGAGGACTCGTAATTTCGTTTTCGATTAGCGATAAGCAATGTTTCAGGTCAGTCCCTGGATGGGTGATCACTAATACTAGCATTTGAATAGGAGTGGCATATTAAATAGTCCCGGTTTTTTTCAATTGTAGGCAGACGTTAAGCCAAGTCGGTGGCCTACAGGAGCGGCTCAAAAACACTGACTGTGACGTGGCCACTAGTCTGACAGAAATCCACCAACCCGCACTGGGCCCGCGTGGTGGATTATGGCCCATACACTGTGTGAGTAGTGAGAGGAGGCTGTGCCACAACAGTGGGGACGTGTAAAGCTGGTGATGATGTACTCGTGTAAGCTGGAATTGAATTGTAAACATTTGTTATATGGTACGTAAATCTACGGATCCCTGTCTGCGCGGACTTACTTCGCTCTTCGTCAGCTTCTTAACATTTCAAGTGACCACTAGACACGCGCACGGCCGTTTGTACGAAAACAAAGATTACTGTTTCAGATTTAGTAAAACATTATGAAACAATTGGTTTGCTCCATTTTAAGTAGGATTTATTTACCATAACGTAGAGCTTTAGCACGATTTGAAACGTGCATTATACCCTACAAATAGTACAGAGACCCTGTATATCGTTCAAGAGGCGTAGTAATAGATCTCTCGAAAGTCAGTCGGCAAACTCGGGCCTGGAGTCTCCTATAACTTTTTGCGGTTGTAATGAAATCTCTTTGATTGGACTGTTTGTAACCCATCTGCAACATATACAATACGACAAAACGTTGTCCTCTAATACAATTCCTATAACTATTATCGGATACCCAGTCTACCTTATCAAACTAAATAATTGCACACAAACCATATTATTTTACGTCAAATATGACAAATTTACATTTCACAAACTCATAATAATACACAAGTGACACAACACAAAACACCTTGTATTAATACATAAATGTATTTCATGGATTATATATATGTATATATAAACCCACCTAGACTCCACCTATATAACTTAAGTTTCTGTAATTGGTTGACAGTTTGCTGTATTAGGCCTCACATTATTATATTATTACATGATAATTACGTCGTGACCAATGATGTTTGTCTGTTTAGTATAAGTTGTTTATATATGACAATACATTGTGAACTTGTTTGTGGTCCTAATAAATAAATGAAAAAAAAAAAACTATCATACCCAGCACTGCAGCCACTGCAGGACTTCACATCTCTATTTCCGCAAGGTTCTTTGTAAAGCATTTTGTTTGTCACACATACAGGGTGCAGTAGCACTGGGTAAGCGAAAACGATCAGCAAAGTTAAGCAGCATTCGTTGGATGGGTGGCCATTACTGGCATTCTCATACAAGTGTTTTCGCGCTTCGGGACACGTTATCTGACGTTATACAATCGGTTTCGGTTATTTATTAGCCTCTTAAAAACTCTGGAGTATCAAATGAATGTCCCAAATTCCACAATCCACACCGGACCAAAATGATTATGGCTCAGACTATCTTTTACCCTCATAGGCCGAACCCTTGCAGTGGTTACTTATAGCCGGCTATGTCGAGAACGTAAAGTACCTCGACGTTCCCTCTCTAAAATGACAGGGTCAGAGACTGCCACTCTACGAAGAGTCGAGAGAGATAAGATCATGCTTAGACTGCTGGTTATTGATGGTGGTCGGGGCACCCGCGGGAGATGCTCCTCTACTTCTCATCTCTCTCCTCCAATATATATATATATATATATAAATTCGTCTTATCGTAATGTGGGACAAAACGATAATTAAGCACTTTTAGGGTCTTCAAACCTAATTAGTTATTGTATGGATACTCGGATGTAAACTGTTCGTAATCATAATTATAATAAATATCATCCGTGCTACGACCTTTGTCGGATGCTTCTTCTAACGTCGAATTAAAAATCAAATGGAAATATCGAATAGTAGACCGCATCCTAGCGTGTCAGTGACCGATCTTGAATGGGCTCTAATTTTTTTTCAGTCCTTCAATTTGTGGGTTCTGGCTTTGTGATAGAAAATTAATGATTTTTGGTCAGTGCAGCACCGGAGGTACAATGGAGCCATTGACAATGGTGTCCCGCTGCCTACTATATCGACGGAAGGCGACTACCTACGTTCCTCACCGCTCCTGGTCCTTTGTCCACAAGAATTTAAGATACGTCACGAACCGAATACAACCCCGTGAGAATACCCAGTGATATTTCTATGATTCTCTAATTATGAAGCGAAGGCATCGTTTTATGACTTTTAATTTCTTACTAGTCCTAGTTTCCTATGTGTAGATGACAGGGCAAACAAAATTGTTTTCTAAATGCATATTATGCGTGCCCATTTTTTAAATTATGGAGACGATAAAGTATAAATATTTTATATCTTTAATTATAAGCTTTTATTTAGTTTGCAATGTTATTAATAAAGTTCCCTTAATAATTTTAGAATTATTAAAGTGTTGTACCCTAAGAGTTTATTTACAGACTTTATATGCCCATATTTATTTTGTTCGGTTAGGTTAATTAGTTTTTCTCGATGTTCTATCTGCCTATCTAATTGGTGTAAATTAGTTATAATAATTTAACACGGAGATTGTAATCACTCCAATTTTTTGTGACGTTTACGCAACAGTATTCCTAATTCTTCTCTTTGTTTCCTATCATTTGAATTTCGCTGGTCAAAATATCTGAAAAAATGTGTGTGATAGACGCAGACATTCAACAAATTAAAAAGGAACTGTCCCAATAAATTACGTCTCGTTAACTAACTGACCAAAATATCTAGCCCCAAATATATAAACTACAATACAATTGTGGATCCAACAGCCCCAAACATTAAGGGTGGTCCAACATTGTCACCGCACACACAAAATGTGTAAATACCGTCTTTGGAAACCAGCCCGGATAATTTATAGCAATTCAATGAATACAATATATACAGCGTGTTAAAATTAGACAGGCTGAGCAGGATAGGTAAGTCACATAATTAAGGATTATTCCTAATTCAATTAACGCATAGTTATTATTATTGATATCAGTCGCCAAGAATATAAAGCATAACGTGACTTGACACAGTATTGTCACATTTTTTGTCCCTTTGTAGAGCCGTGAGTTGATCGCATTGTTTGTATGATTTTGTAAAAAAAAAGTTACAATTTTAAAAAAGTTTTAACCAACGGACAGGTTTTATACAGGGTACAATATAATAATGCACTGAGGGTGCTGTTGGGGCTGCCGCGCTGGTGTAGCGCCTTGGGCATGTTCGTGGACGCGCGAGAGGATGGCTTCCACGCCGTACTCCGCGCACGTGCTGCCGCGGCGCTGCACATACTGCACGGCAGCACCAACAGTCTCCTGACTGTCATTGCGATAGGCTGGATTTCACAGCATCGAAGTTTGCGTACTTTTGTGAAATGAAAATAAACTAATATAGGTTAAGGATAAATTGTTACTAACAAAATATGGACCCAAGAAGAAAGAAGTTAGAAGACATATTTTATTTTATACTAAATTTCTTGATTTTTGGCGACCTGTGTGCGAAGTGTAAGTTTTGTCTCGATTTTAACTTAACCATCGCGTTCGCGTTTACGAAAAAAGTCCCTACATTTGCAAACTATCCGCTAGAGGCGCTGCACATTTCTCCATACAAATCTTCACGTAAACCTGAACGCGGTAGTAAAGTTAAGTCGAAACAAAACTCACACTCCGCCCCTCGGTTTGGTGTTATTAGGGACCCTAACTGCTAACTAAATAAAGTTCGCAGGTTCGAATTCCGCTAGGGGCTTATTGTACGTTGAATGTATGATTCGGGTACACCCGAGTTACGTTTTTACTCGTATTTATATTATATTTTTCTCTTTGTTATAGGTAATTATGTATTTATTACCAAA
The DNA here is from genome assembly GCA_949316235.1 of Oegoconia quadripuncta. Classification (NCBI taxonomy): domain Eukaryota; kingdom Metazoa; phylum Arthropoda; class Insecta; order Lepidoptera; family Autostichidae; genus Oegoconia; species Oegoconia quadripuncta. Next base: position 15,182,772 of record OX438743.1, read on the forward strand.
ACGTGTGAACTCCTATTTGGGTATTATATCAACAATCTGGTATCCATAATGGTTTGTAACTAGATGGCGCCGTACATTTAGTTATTATGTTATGCCCTTATTACTGTTACACTCTGTATAATTTCATTACCAGCTTTATAAATCGGTGTGTCCATTCAGCTGACGACAGTGTCTGTTGTTATGGCCAATAAATTAAGGGATTTACTTGTCGGTGGGCAGTGATTAGGTGCCATCAATGAAATTAGAGGGAAAGTCGGAAATTAAATCGTTTAAGCCGGGCTAATGGCGGACTTACATTGACGACGGTGATGATAAATCACTGCTAAATAATAATACTCGCTTGTCGAAAATTGATGTTATTATAACCCTTCAAATTTTATAAGTAGGTATACTTAATGCAAATTTTTGCATAAGTGTTAGAATTCTTCAAAAAAATGACACACCTCTTACTAAGTATAAAGCCATATTTTGTTATATAACCCAGCAAATAATGCATATATGTAACAAACTAAACTGTGAGTGGACCGACTCGCACTTGGCTGGTTTTTTAAACTATCTAAGTGTATCGATGACGACCTGTTTGGTGTAGTAGTTAGAAACTCTGACTGCTATACCAAAAGGTCGAGGGTTCGAATCCCGCTATGGGCATATGTTTGTACGATGAATACAGACATGTGTTCCCGAGTTATGGATGTTTTTCATTTATAGTATATGTATGTATTTACAAAAAAAAACAAAATGTATTTGTGTAGTATATCTAGTATACAAGCATAGTCGCTTAGTGTGGAACTAGTTGGCGCTGTGTGTATGTGCAAAGATATTTATTTATTTATCTGGTTTTTATTGATGGCATTCCTTAGAAGAGGCCTAGTGCAAATCCATAACGTGATGTGAATATAATATCGTAAGCTATGTTCAACGACAAACCATCTTTGTTTGAAGCAACTGCTTTAAAAACATGTCAAGCAAAACTGACTTTAATTCGGATGTTTTTATCGAGTGTTCGAACCAAATCCGCCGCATATCGAGTTATAAACAATTCCCGTAATTCATTTGGGATTCGCGTGACGTCTAACAGAGATATACTGAAATGACCAATCACGAACGTGCACGGCCTACGAAACCGCGGTATTTACCTCGTGTGATCATTTAAGCTACAATAACCACAAATGTCTGGATACTGAATGCTCGCTCGCATAGCGAATGGGTATCCAACTTCTAAAGTCTTGCAATAATGAGAATAGTCTCGAAGACAGATACAGGGGGTGGCCTGGGGGTCACGAATCCACGAGAAGTACCAAAGTCGTAGGTAGCAAAGTCCGCCATCTAACAGAGAAGTTATCAGAAATTTTAAAATTGAAAACGAATTCTTACATTGACATTGTTATGTACTTTTCTCAATTATATTATGTCTGGATATGCAGACGCTGCTCGTATTATGAACCTAACCTTAAATTATAATTGGTTGCTGCAGCCTATGAGATTTAATAAACATCTGCATCAGCACAAGGATAGATCTACTTTAAAATTAAAATGAAGGCATCAAGTTGTTTATTGCCTTCTATCAGTAATCTTGGTAGTAACAGAGAATTTCACGGTAACTTCTATCAACTTTATGTAAAAGTCTCATTCTGTCTCACAAAATTAATCATCATGGAGCCGGGTAAAAAGGACGTAGGTATTTAGCCCAGGGAAAATACGTTTATACCTCGGAAAAACATTTCTTGAAACATTTAATAAAGTGTTGTAAGTAACGCAAGTATCTATATATTTCCCCAAATTAGTTAAAGTTGAAAAATGTCTTTCTTTAAAATAAAAATGCTCAATTTATGGGTAAAATAGAAATACCCATATCGTTACAAAATATTAGTTCTCATTTTTATTTCTTAAGCAATGCAGCTCAACGACATTTTCAGCTAAAGACACATGCATGCCTAACTATAACATGCTTAGTTTTAAGTTAATTCTAAGTTAGCTGGTTTAAAGTAGTTTACTTAATTAAATATCAGTTAGTATTTATTGTTATTAAGATACAAATTAATAATAGGATTTTGTAATAAAATCTAGACTAAGCAATCGTTTTTTTTCATGCTTAGTTATTCAAAATTACATCTCTAATATGCCTCATAAGATAGCAACTCTATAACTCGGTTCTGAATTGTCTAGCTATACTAATTTTTTACCGTATTTTCCATGGTCTAATTACGCCAATATTTATTTCAATTATTTATATAATGTAAGTATATTTATTTAAAAACAGTAACAAATAAAGACATGGAATTTAAATATAGTAAACTAGAACAAATGTAAAAAATTGGGGCCGCGAGGCAAGGTACCCAAAACGCTGGCGGCGTTTCCTCGTTGTATGCATTTTTTTATATAATTCAATCTTGTTTCCATAATTTTTCAATAGCATACTAGATTCAAATAACTCTTATGTAACTACTCATATCTCAAGTTAGTTTAGTACAATTATCTAAATGCTGATGCTCGTATTGCGGGGTCTTTTGAATAAAGCCTAAAGAAATATTTTTTTGGTGAATACCAATTCTTAACACAGCTTAATTTTCGTCGAGATGTTTATAATTGCCATTATTTATTCCAATTTTAATTTCTTAATGTACTTATTCAATCGAATGTTCGCGAGTGAACTTCGGTGTGAAAATGTCTCTTCGATAGTTACATTTAGTCCGCAATCGGCTATTTCTATGTCCATTAGTTTAATGTGATTCCTTCCAAATGCTAGAAACGTAGTAAGTACGTTACTTACCTACATCCAGTGCTCTTTGGTTTTATTCGAGTTACTTTTCTTCGAACATTTACAATCTGCGGCGCCTGTTCAAAATTTTATATCAATACTCTTTGAAGAAATTTGACTATTTAATTGCATAAGTATCGATGCCAAGTGTATTGGCCACCGTGCTAAAGTTATGAATGTCCAGTTAATAACGTAATATAAAACTTTGTTATACCTTAAAATATTAGAAAGGCACCATCTAATGAAGCTAAAGGCGGACCGCTAGTGATCAACAAGCTAGTTGACGTTTAGAACCCACGTCTATTAATGTCTACCTTTGTGATGAATAGTTCGTTTCCACTATTGTTCCACGAGTTTATCGCTAATGAGTTTAGCAAAAGGGCTAGAAAGGAGTTCAGTGCCAAACATCACTCAACATTAGAACTAATCATTATTATAGTAATATCGGTAATTACTTCCTGTACATTAACGATAGGCTAATTGGCTCATTAATCTGTATGCACTAACCTGGCTAATTATTGGCGACTAGTTTTATTAGGAAACGAATCACAGACGCAATTCCTGGTCTTACTTACAATCTTCGATTAGAAAGTTCATAGTTTCAGTATCATATGAGATTCAACCTAAATAGCTGAGTACTTAAGTAAGTATATAAAATAGATAATGGTGTCGATTCGGTTGCACACGAACTAAACTAAAACCAGATTTAGACTGGTGCTGTCACGTTATATTGTTCCAGAGAGAAAAAGACAGACCTACTTTAAAATTGGTTTTAGTTTAGTTTGCGTACAACCGAATCGACACCACTACCTACTTATAATAAAATAAACAGATCTGTATTCACTCTGTATTATCTAAATTATAAATGCGAAAGTTTGGATTTTTGTTAGTTTATTTGTTGCTCAATCACGCGAAACAGATTTAGATGAAATTTGGTATGTAGGTAGAATATACCCTGGATTGAGACATAGGATATTTTTTATCCCGATTAAATGAGTAGTTCCCGCAGGAAAAACAAATTTCCGCGATAAAGTTGTTCCACGCAGGCGACGCCACGGGCGGAAAGCTAGTAATTATATAATTAAGTCACAAACAGATTGTCTTTGTTGACAAACATTATATCAAAAGCAGTCAGAATTTCCGATCATCATAACTTCATCTTGTAAGAATTCTTAGAAACTATTCATCATGGTCGTCATTACTCTATGCCCATTTTATTTTATGTTATGTATTACCATTAAATTTAACAACAATCGGTTGACGGTGACGCAACTTGGTCATATTTATGTTTGTATTTGTAAGCCGTTAAGATTAAAACCGTTTCTACCTCTTCGAACTGGGCTGCTGGTATCGCGGGGTACATGGTACATTACCATAATTTACCTTTCACTGCTATCAAGTGAGTTGTGGGACATCAGTTTTAAAGGTGTAGCAAACTGATGAGACGGTGCGGTTGCATCTTCAGTATTATGGATTTTTTTACTCGCTTCAGGGAAACCAAAAGGAGGCCTAAACCCTCAACCGGTTCATACCTCATGTATTCAATGAGGTGTCGTTAATAAGTACTATTCCCGGGAGTGTTCTATGGTATAGGTTGTTATCACAGTTAATACAATATGTCACTGCAATCATTTTGTCACAGTTGCCTATAAATAATTCCAGCACCCCATCGAGATGGCATTCAAATGATAGGCCATGAATTTTAAAATATTATTTTTTAATAAATAAATAAATATTTAAAAATATATGTTTCAATGTTTCATAAAAAAATGTCTAAATAAAAACTTTAAAAAATTATAAAACTCGACTATGATTTTGAATTACCTAACCCATAAAAAAATTAACAGCATGTTTCTTATGTGGTCACACCCAGGACATGCTACTATAACTGAAACCACCTGAAACGCGGTTATTTGAATTATGTTATTATAACAATAACTCTATATAACTTTTAAGTTTTCATTAATTTATAATTTTTTCATTTGCCCAGGTGTGCGTGCTATTTGACTTCGCAACAATATCTCGAGGCCACACAAAGAATATCGTTTACCGCCAACAAACCCGCACTATTGTCGTTGTCAAAACAGGATCAGTTACAATAAATCTTATAAAAGCTCCGAACAGCTAACGACACATTCCCATTCATTGCTCTTTGATGGGAGCTCTACTGAATAGAAAGTTTACCTACCTACAGTACAGCACGCTTTTGTGGCATGTCTTGAAGCATGCATCTGCTCTACCTGTGTGGTGTGTCCAATGAGGTTTAGAAGGATCTACGTAAGTATATTGAACAGATCTTATAGGTAGGTATAAATAACCAACCATACAAACTATTTAGTTACCAATCAATTACATTCTTAATTCCAATAAATTTTCCATACTGACTTAATATTCTACGGATTTCCTCATTCCAGATTCGATCTTGTAGTGAAACGCCGAGCATCGCCCTCTACCTCGGTGTTTGCGTATGACGTCATCAGTGCCATAAGTCAACACTGGTAACACTGAGGTATTGCCTAAAAGACGTTTTCCGAACGCAGCCTATCCGACTTGGATTTTGGATTCTCTTGTCCTGGGTAGATGTATTCGAGAATGAAGTTCCCAACTAATATTGGTGTGGGAACGACACGGACATTTGCCATAATTTTCGTTTTGGCCATGTTCATGTTCATCCTAAGGTCCGCTTGTTCCGATATTCGATTGGGGTCTTCAAGCATAGTGCAAAGTACTTCCATCAATTTTGCCATCACTACAATATCTAGCAAACCGAGGGTCACCGATGTATTTGAATGAAGGCTTTCTCATAATCTATAAACGCTAAACATAGTGGCAAGTTGTAATCCTCGGTTTTCTGCATAACCTGGCGTAGCGCGTGGATGTGGTCTTGGTGCCTTCCCTTTGGTATAGAGGCTAGAGGTTATCAAACCTGCGTGCGAGACAGTTCATGATGACCCTCTATAACAATTTGTAGACGTGGCGCAGAAGTGAGATGGGACTATAATTCTTCAATAGGGTGAACCACCACACTTCTATTCCATGACTCCAGCGTTACACCCTCAAACATCATGAAATATAAAACTGAAGAACTTTAAGTACCGATGTTCCACCCGCATTGATTATGTCATCGGCCGGAGCTTTATTGTTTTACAGCTGGTCATCATAATCTCGTATAAGCTTATATCCGGGATAACTTCGGTATAGTGCCTGGTCAGCTTAATTCTTGGATCTGGGGCCGAGCTGACAACAGATTTAGCAACCAAGCTATAAGGCTGTCCATAGAACCTGTCGATCTCCCTCAATACCGCTGCCCTCATCATCGCTACACTGACGTCCCTCTTTTACTTAGTTAACTAGCTTTACCCAATAGACACGTTTCAGAAACTTTCAAAGACTCAGAGCCTTTGTTACGCTCTAGTGTATCTTTAATACTCTTTTTATTAAGGGTACAGACATTGTGCGCAAAGACTTCCATATCCGTCTATTAACGTTCCGTTACCCATAGCCAAGTTTCCCCAGTTTCAACTTTTCATCTTCTCTTGCCTAGCCTTGCGTTGAAATGTCCCATAACAATACTAAAACGGGGTTTTTAGGGTATCTATCTACTGATCTCCTCTTACATTGCCTCTACCTCTTTGTCTGTATTAGAACACATTTCAACAATTGCTATGTTCATATTCAAATATCGACAATGTCAATGATGTCACGTCGCATTTCATCTGTATTTTTTAACCAATTTCAAAAAGGAGGACGTTCTCAATTCGGCCTTTTATATGTTTTTTATGTATATACACCGATATCTGGTCAAACGCGAATCCAGTCAATCATAAAAAAAAATATATCTCCAAGATTTGGTGGTTGATTCATGTGGTTCTTTTTGTAAATGAAAGGGGATACCGTCAAGTTGGTCCCATTGTAATTTCAGCGCAATCGGTTTAGTAGTTTTTTTTGTAACCTTGGTAAACCGTAGAATAGCCTTACATATTTATACGATTTGTAGATTTTGCACAGGGAAACTATGAGTAGATACAGTTTGGGTTTGTATGAAAAAAGTGTAGAGAAGGTCGGTATGATGATCAATAAATATGGCAAATCGAAGAACCTCAAGTCGAGCTGGTATACCCCAACTGCCCACCTAACCTGTAGGAGCACAAAGGGTCGCCATCGGACAAAAATTATCAGGGAGATTGGCAAACGCGCTAAAATACTATAAAGTGAAAAATAAAAACTTTTTAACAATAACAAAACCGACTTCACCGAAAAAAGCCACCAGGAAGTAAAAAACTAATTTTATTGAAATGCTCGTATTTACATATCAGTTATTTTCTATGTTCACTATCGTAATTATTATTATTTCTACTATATGAAAAAATATCTTTCGAAGTCGATGCCAATGTGTAACAGTGATTATAATGTAGATTGATTTACATTCAATTGTAGGGCCGACTTCGATAATTGTCGAAAGTGACATAGGCCACTTTTTATCCCGAGAAGTTATGGTATTCCTTTGGGGAAATTATTAACACACGCATTACAGAATGTAACAAAAGGGAGCATTCAATCTTATTTTTCGGGAAACGACATCAGCTACTTTTATTCTGTGAAAATATCTCATTCCTCGAAACAATTGAAAAGTATACCGTACAATAACAAATCGACGCAGCAACAATTCGATTTCGAAAAATATTTGCATTAGTTAGTTGGTGGGCTAGGAAGTAACATGAGACTCTCTTTGTTCCTTATCGAAATTTAAATGCACCGCCAGTTCGCGCGGTTATGTACGGGGCGATCGATCGTGACTATTTTGAATAGGAGCAGGAAAAAGTGTAATGTCTCCACCCCCACAACCGCAGCCCCGTATTTGTCGAGGAAATATTTCAACGAATGCGTTTCGGTTTACCTACTAAATACTTCCCCGTGTTTATAATACCGATTTATCTGTGGATAAAAATTATCGAACAATTCGCAATCGTCAGCTTATTCGGGCGATTAAAATTTTTCATTTTCCGTAACATGATAGTGCTTTATGGAAGTCTGTGGCTGTTTCTTGTGGGAACACTAAAGCTCAGTCATACACTTATATTTACACTTCCATTCCATGTACACAATCATTGACTTTTGTTGAACAATATTCTGCCTTTATTATACATCAAACTCGAAATTACAGGAAATATAAATAAAAGCGCCACACCACCCACCAAATTCCCGCCAAAAAGTCCTCCGGCCTCCATTTATTTTATCTGCTAATATTATAGTTTATTTGCTATCTCCGTCGTTAATCCTAAATGAAATAGAGACAAATGATTGATATTTCTTTATTCTCTATGGTTTATGCCATAGACTATGGAATTAAGTTCTCGGTACACGAATACAACTGCTCCGTTCATCAAGTTTAAGTTAACCAATCACACAACTTTATTCGATTCAATGGACCAATGAGAATCATTTATCACACACTAGTAAAAGTTACACTAAATATTGTTAAATGAGAACGAACAAGTAAACTGCACTTTGTTTGTTTGTGATGCGAATGAATGCATGCACCGACCCGTAGCGCACGCGTGAGTGAAGTGTGTTTGTTTGCTTTGTTATTTTGGGTCTGATTGTTATTTCTGCGTTATTATGAGTGAAATTTTCTAAAACTAATGATAATTATAGTTAAAACGTGTTCATTGATCTTTAGAAAAATGTTTGCAATATAGGATAACGTACATGGAAAGGGGTAAGTAATCATTTCATTTAAAAACGGGACGGTTGGTTACCGAAAAAGCATTATGCGAATTGAAATTTATTGCTTGCGAATTACATTTGACTTGTAGATAAACTAAATGTATGAAACTTAAGAGTTACGCAACGGTAAATGGTTAGTTAGTGTTCCAATCCAGCATAGTTTACAAACAGTCACTGCATGATTACCACAAACCAGAATTAATCCTTCCTTCTATCCTTTCTCATGTAAGATGAACTGATATTCTAGGAAAATGCAAATAGTTGTCTAGATTATAAATTAAGAAAAGATGAGAAACCCTATTTTACTTGCAGAAAATTCTTTTGTGAACTTATAAGCACAAAGTAGTTGAGGATAAATAAAATATTAATGTTATTATTAGATGTGATATATGCCACATGTAAGCTCCTAACATATAGACTGTGCGTACTGGGCATTATGATCCTCGTAATATTTAACTCGTTGCATTAAAATAGTTGCCCTCTTGAAATCGGTGGCTTTACTTGACAGAATAGTTGTGATCACTTACATGATAACGTAGTTGAAGTGCCTACTCTGTTACTTTGACTAAAAGAAAAATAGAAAATTTTCAGCTTCACATGTTATTGTAAATGGCCTCGTACACACCACGGCACATACCGGACATAGCACTTTTATTTTAATAAAGGCCTGATGTGTCATGTTAAACATGTTAACACATTCATGGACCGTAAACCAGACACAAGAGAGGTTTTATTGTTATTTCGTCTGTAGGCATTCTGTGTTCGCTAAAGTGTTAACAAAGTTTATTCCTCACAACATTACAAACAAGCTTTAAAGTACAAAATCTTCAAACAAACCAATCTGTAATAAACAACATTCATTCCCGAGTCATGGATTTTATTCGTTATTTAGTATTATAGTACAAGCTCTCCTTAGTTTGGGACTAGATGATTGGTGCGTCTAAACTATTTATTTATTACCAGTTCTGACAAAAAAAAAGTCGTTTTAAGCCTACTTCAAAGTAATCTGAAATGCAATTATGTTTTTAAAGTTTTTTTTTAACATGTTTATTGCTATTTAGGCAGTATGTGTATCTCAGAAGTCGGTCGTTGCAGGCTGCTTCCAACCATCCACTCTGAAAATTTACAGAGGAGGCTTATCTTCAGAAGTGGACACCCTGTGGCTAAGATATCTATGTGATGATATACAGAGTTTAACCAATGTCGTCCTTTTAACATTTACGATGTCAGTATCACTTAAATCCCGACGGGCGTGTGCACAAAGGGGTGTACCATCAGGACATTAATGATCGAGGTGTGCTACTGCTACGCCTGCATACCAGTCGGGACGATAGCGGTTAAGGATGTTCTTTAGTTAACAGAATAGTTTTGACTACTTATATGATATGAGTAGTCGGAGTCTCTCGTCCGCTACTTTGCATAATAGAAAAATAGAAAATTTTCAGGATTCAGATGTTATAGTAAGTCACCAAAAAAATATTCTAAATAATTTATTTGAAAAATAATATTGAAACTACACTAAAGCAGTATGAAGTACATCAAAGTAATTTGAAGTAAGAATTTAATTAGGTGGTTTTAATATGCTGATTACTATTTAGATTATTTTTCCCATATATTTTGGAAGTTGGTGGATGCTCTTGAAATCTATGGATGGGGCCTATGTTCAGCAGTGGATGTCCTGTGGCTGATATGATGATGATCCTGTTTATGCATATACAAAGTTTGATCATATTGGTTTATTAATATCGCAGATTTTGAACATTTTGCTTATCCTGGAATACTAGAAAAATAAACACTCAATGATAGGTGACTGAAACAGGATGTAGATTTCTTATAGAAATAAATGTTATGCTAGCTAGATTTTAGAAATTTTATAATTATAACTATCACCCCAACAATAGATTGTGGAAGTTTGGGGATTGAATAAAATTTGGACTAAAATCATCATGATGTGAATAAAATAATCAATAAGCCTGCATGACAAAAAGATTACAGGTTAAAAATTTTACACTAATTTAAGAATTCTAAACCCTTTACATAGCATGAGTTTATGGATTACAGAAATAACAATTATAATACAAATACTCTTTATTGCACAAAACAATTCACAATATTTTTTGATGATAACAATAGAACACAATTAGATGGTCTTATCACTAAAAGTGGTCTCTTCCAGACAAACCACAAATAGCCAAAAGTGGTGAAATAGTTATTTCTAAATTACTACTTATACACATACATAACATACAACACATACATAACCTTTATCGCAAATGAGGTGGTCAGTGATATCCCAAACATTAGCAATTTTTATGACATATGTTAATTATATTTAAACGACTTCAAAAAAGGAGGAGGTCTGTATTCGGGGCGTATTTTTTTTTTTTTATATTGTAGTTAGCCTAGACCAGAGGTTCTCTGACTTTTTTTCTCATAGACCCCTTTCAAAATTTAACTGGTTCCAGTGAACCCCTGCAGCTACATTTCTACCATATTCCCAAAACTCGACAAAAAATGTGAAGATTGGAAGCGGTGGTGCTTTGAAAATCTTGACACGTTTTATTGAATAACGAATAATATGCAAGTTTTTACAAGTAACAGTCACTGAGCTTGTTAAACTATATCTGTCTACTTTGATAGGTCAAGCTGACATTTTATTTCTTCACTATCAAAAGCAAATAAATTTTCGTGGACCCCTGGTTACGAATTGTGAACCCCTTTTTTTGTCATGCCAACGTAGACCCCTTTGGAAACTGATGGTCTAGACGCTGGCTAGAAGCCACTTCCAACGGGTCGCTATGGAAATCTATGGATGAGGCCTAGGTTCAATATGTAGGCTGATATGATGACAAAGAGACTAGTTATTTAGCTTAAATATGTTTTTCCTTTTATAAATATTTGCATGTCTTATGTTCGAATACGAAAGTTAGGGAGATTTTGTGTATTCGGATGTTCTTTAACATTATTAGTGGTGGCCGAATATGGTACTGTAATATTTTAATGTTTTGGTTATTTACATTGTGCAATATACAATGTACTTATTATGCTTTGGCGAAAGTCTGTTATTTACTTTATTGGCTCAGTGACTATAACATTTTTTAATCGGATTCTTATACAGAACAGTCAGTATTTGTAACTTATTATGTAATATGCATGTAGTTTTTACTTTCATGCAATCTTCCTGAATTCAATGTAACAATGTAGAGAATTATGAAACTGTCTATCTATTAGTATTCCAATCTGTGAATAAAGTATGGGTTGCATATTTTTTATTAATTATTTTTTCTGATATAGATTATTTTTGTTTCCAATCTTGGCTTAACCTTCAATTGAAAGCAATGGGTACCAACTATTTCACATGGTAATATAAGTGACTGGTGTAACAAATAAACGGTTTATCAATTTAACTATTCTCACAGTGTTATTTTTTAAAGTAAAAAAAATGCTAAAGGAAAAAATTGAGCCACTGTAATCTTAATATTAAATTAACACACAACCTTCCTGTTTCAAATATGTTGTCGTTATGAGTACCCAAAAGTCTCCTGGAAGAGATCGCTTTTAATGATAAGGTCGTCAAAGTGTCTACTCTTACCAATTTTCTGTAAATGTATATTCTTTTCTGTTGTGCATTAAAATGTATTTATATTGTTTAAGGATTCTAGCAACACGGAAGTAAATTAGCAGGAATCCGGATATCCCCTGTTAATATTGTTACCTTCTTACCTGTGGAAACAATTTGTCTATATCTACAATGCCCTAAGTATTGTAAGTTTCCAAATAAAAAAAATATATATGGAGGGTCTGACCCTCTCCACGGTGTGTCGTGTGACCCATTGTTTTTTTTTTCTAAACTATCATCGAATAATGCGTTAAATTTGTCATTTGACGGTCGCGTTTGTAGCCTATTTCGCATACCTCATATACATCATTAAATTAAATAAATAAAGAAAACTTGGAGAAAAATAAAAGCCGCGTGCGTTTTTGAAAAAAAATAAATTTACCATTGCCAATTCACTTTTAATATGCCCTATTTATTTTCCTTAGGGTAAAAAACTCATCCGGTATACAGTATATCTCACTTGAATTGAGCAGCATTTGAATGGAGCTAACAGATCATATTACTTCTATAGTTTGTGCCCCTGAAGCCATTTCGGAAATACATGCAAATATTAAAGAACAAATTCGAATGTAGTCAAGTCTCGTAAGATTACAGTAACTTATAACTACTTATAATTAATAGTAAGGTGAATAAAAAATGTAATTATATATGGATTAACGTATTTAATGTACGGAATCGGTACACACATCTAACTAACTTGCACTTCTACTTTATTTAAAGTACCGTTTCAATAAAACAACGACGGAACAAGTGTAAACATGTTCAGTTTGTAATGAATTCTGCTGATCAGCAGTTGGTTTCACTTTCTAGTTTACCAGCAACGGCAGATAAAGCGCACGTAATACTTTTATTCAATATGAAACATTTCCTTCTATTCAACAAGGTCTACTAGGTAGGTACAGTGTAATCAATGTCTATATGGACATTATTTAGTTGATTATTTCAGATTAAGTTAGCTTTATTGAAATAATAGTAATATTATTATTTCTATTATAGGGTTTCAATAAAAAAAAAATCCAAATAAAAAAGATTGCCAGACAAAATTCGGGACGTGTGTAAATTCAAATTCGCAATGTAAAAAAATCCGGATATTCGCCTAATACGCAGCAACTTAGCATTTTTGTGGTTGAATTCTTTCTTGCTTTTGTATTTAATTTTATTCTTTTTTTTTAATTCCTTGTAAATAGCTCTTTCTTTAATGCGCATAAATATCATGTATCGTATGTTAAAATAAGATAAAAAGAAAAACCACTCTTTCCGCCACAAAATTCTAAGTTACCCACTCTTGGGTCAAGGAGAAAGTAAGTTGTGTAAAGTCGATTCTATTGACTGATTATAATTTATAAAATATGAATTGACGATTATTAAAGAAGCAGAAGTTCTGAATGGTATTTCTGGAACATTGAATTTATATTCAATTGTTATTTATAAAATATGAATTGACGATTATTAAAGAAGCGGAAGTTTGGCATGGTATTTCTGGAACATTGAATATCAATTAAATATTAATTTCCAGTTAATATGTCAATATATTATTTATACTTTGTAGAGATATTGGCATATTATCACAAGTATTAAATTTCTTGCTCTATTCATAGTAGCGTATGTTTTAAGCTCCTTTGCCTGATCGTCTGGAAGACATAGCCATGAGCGATAAGGCAGTCTTTGTACACCTGTATAAATTCTTTCTATGTATGTTGTGTACAATAAGGAATTGTCTTCCTTAAATATTAGGGGCTTGACGCATACCGTCCCATTCACATTTCGTCACGAATTCAAAAATGGGCCCACTCGCATTCGGTCCCACTCGCATTCGGTCCCATTCGCATTCCGTCCCATTCGCATTTTGTCCCATTCGCAAAATTCACCATTTTAATTAATTAATTACATTTCTACAGTTGCTAAAAAATAATGAATATCTATATCATCATAATTTTTACAATGAACAAGACGTTTTGATTGTCATGTGAATGTTGATTTTTAAATAATAAATATTGTTATGTTGATTTTGTAAGAATTTTGATTTTGGAACAGTACACATAATTATTTAAAGCTATGTGTTTTTATTTGCAAACCTACCATTTTTTAAACAATACAGTTCAACTTGTAGGTTGAAAATGTTAAAAAGAAATTTTATCCCGAGGGTAACCATTTTGCGAATGGGACAAAATGCGAATGGGACCAAATGCGAATGGGACGGAATGGGAATGGGACCGAATGCAAATAGGACCGAATGCAAATAGGACCGAATGCGAATGGGGCCGAATGCGAATGGGACCATTTTTGAATTCGTGACGAAATGCAAATGGGGCGGTATGCGTCAAACCCAAAGGCAATTGCGGGCATTGACCTGTGTTTTATAGTCCTTCTATCTATTATACCTACCCATAAAGTGATGAAGTCTTGATTTTGATCTGAAAAAAAAACATTAATATTTTGTGTAATAAATTGTATTGTATTAATATTGTATAAATTGTATATATTATATAGCTGACGCAAGTCATCTCATTCAACCACTTCCGTCCTACCACAATTAATAACAAATGACACTAATTTGGAAATACGTACAATATATCTAGAGCGAGATAAAGCGGCCTTGACATAGTGCATACATGGTCGTAGTAGCAATTTGTATATAAATATTATGGTAGTTGGTCCATAGAAAATCTTTACCTTAGCCACCACAGCTCCTTATAAATTACATATAGTTCTATACGAATCGACAGGTGAATGACACAGGTAAATGTGTATTCATTGATATAGATACGCATCCGTTCTGCAGAGTTCTTTCGCTATAACGCCCTTGAATGCTGGTTGGTCTGTGGGCATTCTGGTTTACATTTGCTTATAATTTCGTAGTTTTTAGCATCATCCATCCTCTGTTTATCAGCCACAGAACGTCCTCTGCTGAACATAGGCCTCTCCGATAGATATCGAGAGTACCTGATTGCGGCCTGCATTCAGCAATTTCCTGCGACCTTTATCAGGTCAACCGTCTACGTGGACGTCCCACCGTCCCACGTGCGTGGTCTCTATTCTAGAACTTTTCTACACCATATGTGGTTCATCCACTGTCACTTCAACTTACTAGCTCTCTTATAAGACCCATAGTCGATGATTACGTGTTAATGCTGGACTTATGGATACTTTGAATATAGCCGCTCATCTTTAAGCACTGAATTATTTTGGACGAAAAGACATTGCGCAGTTCCCGAACGCGAATCCCTTTATGGGCACTTTTTAGCATCACTCGATGGCTTCACTGAAACCTGCCAATTCATTCGTATTTTATTTTTTCTGTTTTTAATTCTAATGAAGAAGCAGATAGCAGCTGCTTACTACTACGTGCTTACAAAATAAGCCGGATTCTTCGTCTAAGTACAATTAGATTCAAAAGTGCATATCCAGTACCAGTTATTTAGATTTTTACAAACATCTTTAAATCATATTATATAAGGTTTTCATACAATTTTAATGCCTGAGAGATCGAAGAATAAAAAATTTTGTAGGGAATACCTAATAAAGTCTTTTTCATATTGAAAATTATTTATCGTTTTTGTATACTTAGAGCCAAAACAGAAATTGATGTAAATTTACAACATCAATTTTTAAATTTAACAGTTGTGGAATAACGACCTGTTTGGTGTAGTGGTTAGAAACTCTGACTGCTATACCTAAAGCTCGCGGGTTCGAATCCGGCTAGGGGCATATGTTTGAATGATGAATACAGACATGTGTTCCCGAGTTATGTATGATTTTCCTTTATGTATGTATTTGTATAGTTTATCAACCATCTGGTATCCATAATACAAGCCTAGTTGCTTAGTGTGGAACTAGATGGCGCTGTATGCTGTGCAAAAATATTTAAATAATAAAATAAGAAAAATATCTGTCATTCTGCTATAATCAATCTATCTAATCTAACTAATATTTTAAATGCGTAAGTTTGGAAGTTTGTTGTTCAGCCACGTCGAAACGGATGAACGGATTTGGATGAAATTAGTACATAAGATATTTTTATCCCGATAAAATGAGTAATTCTTGCGGATTTTATCGCGGATAAATTAAACATTTATCCGCGATAAAGTTATTCCACTCAACCGAAGCCGCGGGAGATAAGCTAGTGATAATATAACCTATAATCACTAATACACCACCCTATATCTCAGGACCACTTCAAATCGAACTTACATGGGTCAACGTGGATACAAATCAGAGAGGTGTTAAGTTTCAACATTTTATCTCTATACATTTTGGAGTTAGACGCCTCTGACAGACGGATGACCAGACGGATAGAAGGGTTAGCTCGATAATAGGGTGCCGTTTCCACCCTTCTGTTGCGGAATTCACATACGCATAAATATAAAACAAATGTAAATCACTGTCGGTGGTCATAAACATAAGTACCTAGTCTTTACACGAATCGTCATCTGCATAGCAAATAGGTATTATTTGAATTATTCCAGTAAACTAAATAGATGTTATATAATTGAATAATAACGGCGATCTAAATAATTATATAAATAGCATTTGATATTTGATTATTCACCAAAGTGAATATACATAATAATATAATAAAATGTCTGTATTGTTTTCACTACAAACTTTTTGGCTAAGTTACAAGAAAAGAACAAATTAGTTGAACATTCTGTTTGCGGAGACTGGGGCTTACGCTAAGATAATGCTACTTGTATGACAAGTCGCCAGGCTCCCCAAACACTATTTACGATAGGGGATGATCCCATTGCCGTTGAAGGGTTCAAATGATAGATAGATAGATAAAGCGTTTATTTGCATATTACAGAAACACGTACAAAAATAATCGACGCTTCAATAATTCTGCTTGATTCGTGTAAATCTATAGATGTTTTCGGAATAGGTCCCTTTGTTACGACACCAACGGGAAGAAACCAGTTGGTCTTATTCTTTTTACGTGCAGAAACCACTGGTGCTAGTACTAGCCTATGTTGCTTGTATGACAAGTCATCAAGCTCCCCAACTCTAAAAACTGGTCAATGACAAGGGGTGAGCCCTTCGCCGTTGAGACGTGCAAATCTATAGATGTTTTCGGAATAGGTCCCTTTGTTACGACACCAACAGGAAGAAACCAGTTGGTCCTATTCTTTTCACGTGCAGAAACCACTGGTGCTTGTACTAACCTATGTTGCTTGTATGACAAGTCATCAAGCTCCCCAACTCTAAAAACTGGTCAATGACAAGGGGTGAGCCCATCGCCGTTGAGACGTGCAAATCTATAGATGTTTTCGGAATAGGTCCCTTTGTTACGACACCAACAGGAAGAAACCAGTTGGTCCTATTCTTTTCACGTGCAGAAACCACTGGTGCTTGTACTAACCTATGTTGCTTGTATGACAAGTCATCAAGCTCCCCAACTCTAAACACTGGTCAATGACAAGGAGTGAGCCCATCGCCGTTGAGACGTGCAAATCTATAGATGTTTTCGGAATAGGTCTCTTTGTTACGACACCAACCGGAAGAAACCAGTTGGTCCTATTCTTTTACGTGCAGAAACCACAGCTTTTTGTATTATATAATCTTTAATTTTTATCTTATAGCTAGGTACTTCTCGGTGCTCCATTGTCTGTATAATTATAAATGAATTATATATGTTTATGTAATTCATTTAGTGTTAATGTAATATAGAGCTTAGTAAGTTAGGAATTTTGAAATCAATCTCAACTAAACTCTACTATTTTATTTGTGATTTCCGTTCAAGTCGAAACATGTCTTGAGGTTACCTACAAAGCAATGTATTATTGTAAAACGCATAAATAACCAGAAAACCTTGTTGGTTTGTCATCCCTGTCGAATCCTGGAAACAATTATGATCACCTTGGTTTAGTTTCATACCAACCAATTTGATGACACAATGAATCACTGACTCACGCCAATTGCAGTTAATAAGGACAACGTATTTTTATTAATGACATTATACAATTTTTGATAAGTATATAAGTCGTCTGATTAGATTTGCAATCGTCACTGACATTGTTTATACTACACACTGAATCGAAGTCAAATTACCTAGTAGCCTATAAATTCATGTGTTCAAAGATCAACAGAAGATTTTTCAATGAATAAAATTTTATTAATGAGTATTGATTCAGACCGTTGTGATTATAAATAGATTCAAACTTTATGATGTAATTACCCACTACACATTTCTGTAAAATTTGTTTTGTGACTTTAAATTAGGTACTCTACTGTATATTTTTGTAAATTACTTTTATTAACAATTTGCTGCGCTGGGATTGGGTTAGGTAATTATCGATTTTTTGACTACAGATTTATTAGTCCCCCAATGTTGTGTTTCAAATTTCATTAATCTTTGTCGTAATTAAATATCCACTGTATCAAGCATCCCAGAAGATCAACCAAACTTGTCAATGGTTTTGCCCAATAATTCAATTAGTTGAGGTTGGTACTTATAAACCTATGTAAGTACTACGCCTGACTAGACTTCTTAAATTCTTTGTCAACTCCCTGGGTTTTTCAAATCACATTCTCCTAAATTCTGACTTTTTGTTATTGAATTCATATTATACAACTAGCGTACTGCCCGCGACTTCGTCCGCGGGGAAGATTTTATCAAAATCGGTTCAGCAAAAAAATTGCCTATATGTTAATCCCGGTCCTAATCTGTCTATCCACCAAAATTTCATCCAAATCAGTCCGGTCATATAGGCGTGAAGATTTACATACATACATACATACAGACTTTCGCATTTATAATATTAGTTGGGATGTCATACACGTCATGAAAGTCTCTTCTGTTCTATTGTCAAGTTCTGACTTGAAAATAGACATTTGAGGCTGAGGATGACTTGACGGACACAATATTTAGGTAAGAAATATGTAACTGTACCTATCCACGTTATTAACGAAACAAGAGCAACGAAGAATATTATTTAATAATTAATTACCTATACATATTATTGTTCCATGGCTATAGGTAGGTAAAGTAATGAGACGAAGCTGCTTTTCGAGATAAGACTTATAGAAGGATCAATAGGTAAAGTTGGTCGAACAATTGATTCGTTTATTATCAGTTCAATGTTTAAAATCCTCAGGCTTCGCTAATTGTTTGTTTTCTAAGAAAATAAGAGACTCCTCAGTTCATTGTTGGCCTTGACAATCATAGTACGGTCATTGGCATAGTAAGTTGATCTTGCTTTTCGGTGTATTTGCGTATGTTGTTATGTAGGTGGCACTATTCGGCAAGGTCGTAAATTGAGGAGCACGGTCAGTTTGAATAGAAGTGTCGATCGGTACGGTTGTTTGATCCAATGTTTTTAATTTCCGTGTGTCATATGTTTGCAATCTTTGGCTCAATTTATAACTCTTCTCCTTGTGCATACTAATCAGCTGTGCGTTACATTTTTTTGTACCTAACGACAATTTGTGATCATGAAAGTGATATAATTGTAATGTTTTCCACGATAGTTAAAGATATTTATCTTTTCGATTGAATTCCGGATCGACACAATTTCGTTATCTATCAAGGTATCTATCTATTTTTTGTCATCACTAGACATCAAGGCATCAAAAAGATGACGAAATAGACCTACTATTTTTTTATGTACATATGTTCACACATATTTTCGTCAATTGATAACCAATTTCGATGATTATTTTTTGTTCGATATGGTTTACCACCAGAGAGGTCCCATATAAGTTTGGTTAAGATCTGATGCTGCACTCGGGAGATAGACCCTATTAGCATGTAATTAGATGTATATTTTGATTACATAATGATTGTTGCTGAGCTCTGAAGTCTGTTACTTTTTTTGGCGGGTCAATTATTTGAATAAACATTTATAACACTTGTTACAGATGAGTGATAGACTGATAAAATGGACGTCAAGAATAGGATGCTGCTGCAGCATTATCAGCAAGCTATCGTTAAAGATTTAGACGTCAAGTACATCCTTGATGAACTATACACGAAGAATGCAATATCAAACGAAGATTTTGATCACATTTTCAATCTGGTGAGTCTCGTCGGTAGTTCGATACATGAGGTGACGTTTCAAATGATTCATAACACTACATGTGGGCTGTTCCGTATATTATCTGTAAAGAAACAGTGAACAAATGTGTGTGAAATGTGGTATTGATGTTTATATAAATATATATGTATGTTTATCCGTTATATAGGGATCCATGGTACAAGCTTTTCTTTACGACTGGAGAATTGGTGTAAGTAAGTCCGAAATATTTATATTTAAGTACTAAGACAATTTAATGTTACATTAAAGCTAATTTATCTGTAAATTTCATGCGAAACATTGACGGTCAACGGCTACAACGGATTGTATCAATGATTTCTGAAAATGAAATGAACAAAGTTCTTTTTTCATTTGTTACGAATGATCAAGATGCGGACGACCGATTAATGTAGTGGATAGTGACCCTGTCTGCGAACAAACGCTTGCGGGTTCGAATCCCACATTTATTCCCGACTCTTGGATGTTTATATAAATATGTATGAATTATCTATTATCAATAGCACAACCTTTGGGACTACATCATTGGTTTGTAAGTGACCGAAATATTTACTTTAAAGCGAGTTTTCAAATGATGCGTTACACTTGACGCATCTACTGTATTGATATAGGCCTGCTTGTATTGCTGGTTTGTATTGATATTATACCGCGTTGTGATAAGATAAGATTTATGCTACCTTATTGGCGAAAAATTGTACATATGCAATAGTCATGAAATCGATCTCAATGCGTAAACCATAGAAGTGCTGTGAGTAAAACTCAATTGGCATACCACACATGAATATTTAAAGTGCCCACCTGATACCAACTCAGTGACTAATAAAAGAATCCTTGGCAAGCAAATAGAACACATCCCGGATGTGGTTTCTCTTTGATAATATTTTCCTTATCAGTAGGGAAAGAACACGTTCGAAGACATTTAAAGTAGTTCGCCTTTTAGAAAAATTTACTTTGTGCGATACATACCCCTACAGCATGGAGCACCTTTCCTAGCTGGCACCTTAATTTCACACCCACCCGAATGGCCACCAAAACCAACACGTATTAAGTCATCAACAACCTTTCACGTCCCCATTGTTGGAGCCAAGCCTCCTCTACGCCAGAGGCCACTACGCGGGCCCAGTGTGTGCCCAATTGGTGGATTTATATCAAATTTGAGGCCAACTAAAAGTCATTGTTTTCAAGCCTGCCCTGTATTTATATCAGACCTTATCGAAAACGACGTGCATGAGATTATAATAAAAATAAATACAAAGCATATTTAGAAAATTAGAGTAAACTCTTTGGAGTAAAATTTTTTAAGGTGAGTCTCCTGTGTCTTATGTATAGATGGATTAATGTGTGTGTTTCGAGGTAAGGATATAAAATAAGCTCCACTGTCCGTTTCAGACGAATCGCGTCGATCGTGTAAGATACCTGATCGAGACGATACTTCAGAACGGAAACAATGAGGCCTACGAAGCATTTGTCGATAGCCTAGCCAAGGACTACAGGTGGTTATGGGAGAAGCTGGTGATCGAAAACAACGACCAGATGCTGAACGACAGCTTTGAGGACAGCCTTAGTAGAGGCGACGTGCCGAGGTTGCCCGATCACTACGTCAGGAGAATTGCTGTGGTGAGTATGTTACTATAAGAAATAAACTGTGCCAGATAGGGATCCAGATCTCTCTTTGTACACGTGGCCGCACAATGACCGTAATCCTTCCAGTATAAGCGGGTCTCGCTGCATTTACATCTCTGAGAGCGTCCGCCGCCATCTTACACTGATCATCATGAGTCGCATTTGCGACACCTACGGGACGAGGCGGTTATTTCATCATCATATCAGCCGAAAGACGGTTGTTTAATTGGAGCGAACTACTTTTATCTATTTACAAAATTTTAATTCATATCACTTGAAAACGTTACATTTTTTTAATTTAAATTAAAAACAAGGAAAAATTATATTGGTATACTGAAAATCGCTGAGCCTTGCTTATCATCCAAATAGTCACAAATTTTATGATGGTTTTGAATTTATTTAACGGGAAATATTTAATGTCATCTGAACCTTATATTAAAAGCATATTTGCCTCTTAAATAACTTAGTAACTTTGTGTGAACGACTGACATGAACAGCTAGTTTATTTTTTATCTTCAAATCTGTCTGTTTTTAGTGTAACCTGGTACTTGCCTACGAAATATAGAATGTTTTGACTTTGTTAATCTGCCTGTATATATCCATAGTGGTATTCTCTAGAATGCGACACAGCACAAACGACATTGCTTACTGTAGCTTATTTAGGCATGTTATCACTCTGTTTATGGGTCACCTTACGCTGTTGCCTATAACGGCTATTAGTTCGAGGCCAAGTCGTTGTATCACTTACTATAATTGGCCATTTGAGTTAAAAAAGGTTACCTGTAATAATGCCGTCGTAATGAGGATGAATTTGTAATTTTCGAAAATCGTATAAGCGCTTGATCTAACAACATACCGAATGCTAAGAGAGGCCTAAGGTGGAAGCGCGCTCACCCGGAATCCCTAAGTTATGTTGGCGACTGGGTAACTTATCTCAAGAGCCGCAACACAACAATGCTATCAACTTTGCTGCTTGGCGGCAGATTTATATAAATAAGATGGTAGTAGGTAGCTAGGCGTACATTTAAAAATGCCCTACCACCAATCATTGTTAACCCCTTTGTTTTAGTCAGAACATATTGTTTCTTATCGTGTTCACATTACGAGAAATCTAATAAGGAGGAGGTTTTATTACCTTATTAATAAGTTTAGGTATTATAATGTGCCGATAGGAAAACCATGATTTCCTATTTATGCATAATAACTTGAGCTTGATGTTGGGACATGTTTTCTATTTACTATCTCTCTTTCTTATAACAAATCAAATAAGGATGGATCTTCTTTTCTCTACATGATGTGACGTGACATACGAAATAGTTCAATAATTGAAAAGAAACAGTAATTATATTTATTTATAACTAATTGTAATATGGCTGACGTTTTAAATATTTGCTATGGTCATGCGCTGTCACTAAATTAAGGTGTACTGTGTGAGCAGGCAAATGTAAATCAATGGAAACAAATAAAAAATATGTAATAATTGCTTCGTCTGAAAATTTTTTTTGAGGGAACGAAGGATTTCTGTAACATGTAGCATTGCGTTATAAGAAAGTGGAAACTTATTCAACATCAACCTCAAAACTATTGGTACCCCATGGCAATATAAAACTAGGCAATACTAATATACCGGATAGGTTTTTTTTACCGTAAGGAAAAAAATAGGGCATATTAGGTAAGTGAAATAGAAGTTATTGGCATAGGTAGTTTAATTATTTCAAAAACGCTGGCGCCGGCCAATGATTAATATGCTGGCGGGATTCGTAGGGTTCCTATCACGCGAAATTTAATTGAAACTCATATTTTCTCGAAGTTTTATTTATTAATTTAATGATGTAATTATGTGGAATAAGCTACAAATGCGACCGTCAAATGACACAATTAACGCTTTTTTCGATGATAGTTTAAAAAAAATCTACCTATGCCAATACCTTCTATTTCACTTACCTAATATGCTCTATTTTTTTCCTTACGGTAAAAACTCATCGATATATAGTACGCAGGTGGCTAAATTAGCCATACAATTGACGACCTAGGCGTGGATGTATGGCAGACATTTCCGCTTTTACAATGCGGCTCAGAGCGGGCTTGTCAGGTTCCTTTGGATACTACCGAGGAGTCCTACCCAGTGGGGCTTCCCTCTGGCAGCGTAGTTTCCTCCAATTCCTCTGCTCCCGAAAAATCTACCATCGCTAACCCGCTGGCCTAGCGTAACAATTAGGGCAATTCCTCCCATCTCAACCAAATTTTTTTATTTGTTATCTTTATCCATTCTCATGATAAATTAATCCCCGTCTCTTCGATTTCTTCCAGCAAGACCCTGTAATGTGAAGGGGCATAGATTGGATAAAACAGATATACATACCCATTATATCTAATAATAGATATACTCGTAGACTATTGATACAATATATAACAGTTGCAGTTATAACTTCAATCTTCCACGAAATTTAAAACGCATGTACTTATTATGTAATATTTTCAGGAACAAAATGTCGCTGAAAAGTTGAAACTCCTCTCTCGCCACCATTTTCTCGTTCTCCACGGTATGCCGGGGTCAGGGAAAACCTCGATAGTCACCAGCGTGCTGCGAGAGAATCCCGACCTGATCACAAACAACTTCAACCGCGTCGTCTTCTGGCTAAATTTGGGCAACTGCAAGACTGATGATAATATTATTGCTCAACAGAACAAGTAAGTGGTTTTCAGCTTTAAGAATAAAAATACTTTATTATGGATGCCAAACACTATACAAGGTACAAAAATAGAAAAGCAGTAATTCATAATCATACAGTTAAAACACAAGGCGCTTGACATTTGCCATTAAATATTTATTTGTATGGGGTACGCAAAGAGTAAACGTACGTCATCACATCATAAAACGGTATAACGGTCAAGCCCATACACAATAAAACAACAAAAAAATATGTTATAAAAAGAATAAAGTACTAAAATGTGCAGAATGTCGTCACATCAGATTTGTTGACTAGTTGCGGTATACACAAATGGATAAGCACACTTTTCGCAGCGCTGGTTTTCAGTGCTCTCCGTTTACACCAATCAGTAATAAACCATGCAAAGTAAATTAATAAAACCAGCCTTTCTATACCCGTTCCACTAATGAATCTGCTCGTCAGAATAGTCCTTTTTAACCCAAAGTGCAAACCCTTCGACGCAAAGTGAGGTGTTTGACTGCGGCTTTTAAGCGGTTTGAACATTTTTGAAAATAGTGTTTGGTTATAATTATTTATTTGTTTGTGTGTTGTTTTAACCTAGTCGAATATATTTGTATGTGTATCTGTAATATGCAAATAAACATTCTATCTATCTATGTGAATGATATTTAATAGTATCTCGGTGTTCTTCTAAATTATCATTATACATTTATTTGAAACATATTTTTAAAGGAAATTTTCGATATATTATCAAGATGTATTAGCTTAGCAGTTGACGCTCCGTTTACAATAATTTTACAGTTATTTAGTAAAAGTACCTAAATATGTAGATTTCATTATCATGTACAAAAATCACGAAGAAAAGGACAAATTGTGGCGTTAATTTGACGTAATTCTTCGCGAATATGATCATTAGAAAAGCTATTTAGGTATTTTCTAAAAATAACTAATTGTAGGAGTTATTTTCCCAATTTCTAAATTTTTATGACGAGACAAATTCGACTACTTGAAATAATCACGCAATTAAGATCAATGATTGCCTTGAAACTGAGGTACAGTGTATAATGCTTGTAATAAATTCGACATGACTAATTTATCATACGTGGGCGAAGACACGGTTGCCATCATTTATTATGGACAGTGTTACTGGTATTACATTTTTTGTTTACATAGGCTAAGTTAAAATATATTTAGAAATCAAAGCACGACGGAAAAACTAAGCCAATATAAAAATACATACAGAAAATGCCTGTAAACGCCATTATTGGATATGCGATACAACGATCCTTCGTTTTCTAATAAAGACCTCCAAATCCATCTTCCTTTCTTTTTGTACCTAAGTAATTACGTATGTCTGTCTAATATGGTTTTAAGGTTTGTATGGTGATAAAACTATCTATCAATTAATTTTATCATCACCTTCTTTGCGTCTCCACTGCTATGGCCTCCACTTCCCCCCATCCGAGAACGGACTGCACAAGAGGTTGCTTAACTTCAAGTCTTTGTTAATCTACTACGAATAGCAAATGCGACTGCGCACGAGCGCTTGTTATTGAATTATTTTAATTATAGTTGTAATTATAGTTGATACTCATGCTTACTCATCCTCATCAAAATAATAAGATGTCAAAATAGTCAAATGATTTGTCTTGCTAGACCTTGATGTCCATAGCATTTCTGTTGGCAAGATATTTATACACTAATAGTATGATATTGATTGACCCGCCTCCACACCCTCCCACTGCAACTCCTGTAACCAGGATCAACAGCGGTACAACTGAACGTCGCCTACTGAAAGTAAGCGTGTCCCGAGAAAAGACTTTACGCTACCTTGGGCCCCAAATTTCCTTGGGCCCCAAATTTTAATAGTATGATATTGTCAAATATTTACATTTTTGCCATCAGGTTATACCGGAAGGCGTCATCGATATATACTCCCAACTCTTATATGAACTCATCTGTATCCATGTCTAGTATCGGCTCCAACGCCGATTCACATTCACTCTCGGGCTATGAGTTAACAGTGCTCGAACTCCGAGACCGACTGAAGACAATGTTCTCTGAGCAAACTCTAAAGGAGTCCCTATTAGTATTGGATGAGGTGAATGAAAATAAATGCGTGGAAGCCTTCGATATCGGCTGCAAAATACTAATAACTACCAGGGATACAGAAGTTGTAACGAATTTTCAACCACAGATCGCCAAAGTAAGTAATGCTAGTTGTATAAATAGAATTAGATGATTGACCCAGTGTAAACAACATAATGTTTACAAAACGATGGTCGCAGGTTCGATACTCAGCTGGGTATATACATATTTAGTACTCGGTTTGGTTGGTGGTACATTTTTTTATGCACAACGGGTTGGTACTTGACCTCAATCACACCTGATGTTAAGTGAAGATGAGGTCGAAGGTGGAAGCGTACTGACCCGGAAACCCCAACACATTTGGGGGACTGGCTATCTTATCTCTGACAACCGGAACACAACAATGCTATAAACATTGCTGCTTGGCGGCAGATTTAGATAAGATGGTGGTAGCTAGCCAGGCGGACATTTAAAATGCCCTACCACCAACCAAACCGAGTACTTAAACATGTACCCCGCTGGGGATCGAACCCGCGACCTCCGAATCGTAAACCCAATGTTGTTTACATTGAGCCACGGAGGCGGTTAACTAGCCAGCTATATTAAATAACTTTGCATCTAGGATTAACAAAAAAATTTCTTCTTTCATTTCCAGATAGAAAACAAACTTACCGAGCTTGAAACACTGGAGCTCTTCGGGTGTTGCCTCGGCGTGAACCCTAGTACTTTACCGCGGCAGGCCAAGAAACTCCATGAGTTATGCAAAGGCATCCCGTTCCATATAGGTCTCATAGGCGCCGAGCTAGCAGCGAATAGGGAGCGACTAATCAACAACAGGAGTTATTGGAACTATTACTTAAATATGTTGGAGAAAAAGGATTTTTTCTTGTAAGACTTTGTATCTTTTATCAACTTTACATATAAAAACTCACTAATATCTGTTTACATACATGTATCTAATGGTCAACTGACTAGTACTACTAGCCATGTAGTCAGATAGTTAAATAAATTCGATTTTACTCCATACATGCACAATAACTTTATTATTAATACAATTACTGCTACATATTAATGATTACTGCTACAATTAGTAATATGACGAATACAGAGACACTAATCTTACCAGTTATTATTAATTCTTTAACAAATGTTGTTAAAGTAAACAAGTAATACAATACAACAAATCATATCTTCTAATTATCTTGTGTATTCATGAATAATATTAAAAGTCCTTGGCCCTTGCAATCCTTATAGCAGGCAAACAAGGAGTGCGCCTTCGCAGCTTTGGTTTTTAGGCGGCTCCTCTGACCAGCATCCCGTTTCGTCTCTAAAAAACTCTAGGTTTGTGACTGGTCTATACCACATGGGATCGCGATGAGCTGACCCAGTTCTGTAGTAGAATTTGTGTGAAAACTAGCGACATTTTTAGAATATAGATATTACTCTGAACTCGAATCAAACTTTCATCGCATTATTGAAAACACCTTTGTAGTTAGTTTGTGTATTGTTTTAAAATGCATTACACTTGCACCACGGATATACGATTGCCAGTCAACCTTTTAAGTTGGTTAATTATGAAAATATTAAAAGTGGTGTCGATTCAGATGTACACCAACTAAACTAAAACCAGTTTTGGAGTGGTGCCGTCGCATCGTACTGTTGCAGAGAGACAGAGACAGTACTACTTTAAAACTGGTTTTAGTTTAGTTGGTGTACATCCGAATCGACACCAATAACCCGTAATTATTAATAATTTTCAAGTAATTGCACTAACCATAACATATAGATTTCAAATTCTGACTTTCCAATATGACATCTGTTCTGTATTTTCAGTTTGGCAAGACACAATTATAACCCAATGAAACCTATAGAAATTTGCATCAACTCGTTACAACCAAACATTTTACCTCTTTACAAGATGCTTACTATTTTACCGGACAACGTGAAAATGTCAGCCAAAGTGCTAAGTAAATTATGGAATAAAGAAGTGAACGAAGTAGAGAGGATAATGAAACAGCTTCGCAGTAAATGTCTCATAATGGAATTCTATGATCATGAACAAAGAAATTACATATACGAGATACACGACTTGATAATGAATTATTTGCGAACGTGTACAAATGAAGATGATGTCATGAAGTTACACAGTGACTTCCTTAAGAGCTATCATTACCACAGCATTTCTAACGCTCCAGTAGACATCGTCGACGATGGTTACATAGCGTACTACATTGGCTACCATATCCTAAATACGAAAAATTTGAACAACATATGGGGTTTGTTCAACAAACTTTTCCTGGATTTGAAGTTTATAGGCAACAAAGTGAGGCTAACGGGACCGGCAGATGTAATATTTGATTTGCAGACCTATGAAAATCGTATAGTTCTTGATGTAAGTATAATTTCGGCCAACATTTGTTACACTTTTTCACATGATAGCTATTGTCTCTCACACATTATTATATTCTACTAATAAACAATGACGCTAGACAAAATAACAGATTAACTGACTTCAAACTATGATAACATTATGGTTGTTGTAAGAACATTGTCTTGTTATCTATTGCTATAGCTTGGCCAGAAGGTAGATTGGACCCCAGGGCTCTTATAACTATATGGTTGGTGGCAAGCATCAGTCCTAGGATAATAGACCAGTGAAGTTTCTAATATTTGAAACGTTACTTCTTAATTCGCAGGATAACAATGTCAGTGACAGTTTCTTGTAATATAGAGAGGTGGCATTACCTTTACACTACCTATTAAAAAGTAATTATTTAACTTTCTCTGCTATAGACATTCGACCGAGATCTCCTATACAGCATCAAGAGCTACCTGAGTACCCACGGCATCGATCTCTACCGCTACCCTTGCACCGACATAGTGCAGAGTGTTCTACAACACGAAAACAGAGAGATCTTATACACCAAGGCGTTGCAAGTAGCCCAAGAAAGGGGTGTTAAGAATGAGCTTTATTTTGAGTTCTTGTGAGTATTACACACCATTTTTTATTAGCTTAAATTTTATTATTATTATTATATTATTATAGACGAGCAGCATTACTGCTGATATGTCTATGTCACAGTGTTGGAAGAGTTCACATTTTATGTTGTTATTCAGTCAATATTTAAGTCATCACTAGTTTTTTTTAAATTTATCCTATCTATTCTTGAACGAAATCACTGATTTATACCTCAAAATTTGCGAAACACGATTATTTCTTAGATAGATTTATATCTCAAATGAGTTCTGTATTATCCCGTTTTGCTACACTTTGTGAAAAATTGTACCGGTTAAATTACACCTTATTATTTTCTAGAATTCAATTTATTTTACTTTACAATATCGGTATAATTTGACTTGACACTAACGTTATTTCATTCGCAAGATGTCTTTCATTTGCACGTAGCAATAAATAGCGCTGTCACTTTCTCTGCTCTTGGCGAAATAAGATCGGTTTTTAGGCGGGTCAGTCTTAATATAATACTTGTTTTACTTCTTAAGTTCAGATTATCATTATCTCGTACTAATACTCCAACATACACTCAACACTTTATTTACTACAATAACATTTCATAATTATATAAAGTTATATTGTTCTAGACACGAACGAGATGTAGAGGAAACTAAGCCAACCCACATTGATGTCAAAGAAAACATCACAGCTGTTTGCTTCCTTGGTGACTACGCTCTGGTTGGCACCACGACAGGGGCCATCAAGGTACGAATAAAGCTTTTATAATAAGCAAGCAGCTAATCTCGTAATGCCCATCTTTTGTTAAAAAGACTGACGGACAGCATTCAAGTCATCAATTTATAGTAATATTATGACAGATGAGGGAGGCCTTTGCCCAGCAGTGGGACACTATGGGCTCTTAATAATAATAATAATTATAGTTGTATTATTTCAAGAAATATCGGTGAAGTTTGCTTAGTTAAATTATGCACTGATAAACAGTGCAATTGCAAGTGCAATTGAACATTGATAGCACAGCAATCATAGTCATATTAATCTTTGCATATACGAAAAATAAACTTTAATATATAATGGTTTTTTCTTCCAGTTCTTCCACATATCAACAAACAAGCTAAAAAAAGAATTACCTGGCTCGTCCGCTGTGAAATGGATATGCGCGTGCCCGGTTAATCCTCCTATAGTGGCCGCGTTGCGCGACGATGGTTACATCAAAGTGTGGTACATTGACGACCTGGAACAGGATGACGTCATCGAGGAAGGTGATGTATTTTATTATGGTCCTTCGAGCTTTATCCGTGTGCAATGCGGCAAATTAATTTTTGTCGCATACCAACTAGGTACTACCTTCAAAATTTTCGCATCCTATTAAGTTTTCTGAAATGGTTTTCCCTAGCATTTATACCTACCTTTGTACATTTAATATCTTAAGTACTTAAATTAATTTAATATCATAAGTAGATGAGTCCCTCAAGAAGTCATCATTACTCAAGTAACACACATAACAGTAAGATTATCCCATTGAGAAGACTTCATCGAAAAGTTTCGCATCGCTGGCAGCTGTCAGATGGTTCTCAAATTTCACATTGATGCTTCCGACCGATTCGGCAATGGCGACCACTTCGACTCCTAATCGGTTTGGCGCTGGTGCGCTCGAAGAGTGCTGACATGGCCGATCTTTGCGGTGAACTCCCGTGCGCAATGTGGATACTTACGCACAAGTTTCACATTACCAAAGTACTGTACAAGTAGCTGTTGTAGCGTACGAATAGTTAAGTCTTGTACATCTTGATTGAGAGATCAGCTGCAGTATGATGGAACGGGCCGATGCCTCGCCCACTTAGATACCCCTCTCAGCCCGTACCCTCCCGCATGGTTACATTTCAAAACACGAGAGTTGGATAACTTGACTTGTTCTAGTTATGCTGTGTCGTATTTACCACCAGCGTGTTGAATTTTTTTTTTATCACCAATCATCTAGTTCATAACTAAGCAAAGCTTGTGTTATGGATACTAGACAACGCATAAACATACATAAATATTTATATAAACATCCAAGACTCAGGAATAAAGGTTCGTATTCATCACACAAACATTTACCCCTCGCGGGATTCGAACCCGCAACCGTTGGTTTCTCTGATAGGGTCACTATCCACTACACCAATCGGTCGTCATTGGTCGTCGATTGAAGTGAACATACATTCATAAAGTCACGCCTGTTTCCGGTTGGTGTAGAGAACACAGACCTTCTTGTTTAAAAATAAATAGAAATCGGTTTTGATTACCTAATTTCCTCAGCAGAACCAGATGAACCGGACAACAACAACTATCCATACAACATCACAATCCCACCAAAGCGTGGGTCCGTCATAAACTGCAGATGGTTTAACAACGCAGAGATCCTTATCACCCACACATCTAAGATCATTATCCTGTACTCGCCCAACGGTGACGTACTGAGGGTTATCGAGTACTTCGATAGAGAACGTGACGTATTATGCTGTGTCCCTTGCAATAAGGATAAACATGCAATAATAGCGACTAGCAATGGTTTGTCAAATAATATCGAGGTGATAAATTTGGAGACTAAGGATAGGGTTATGATCTTCGAGGAGACTGATGTTGTGGTAGACATTTTAACCGTCCCAGGTAAGATAATGTTTTGTTTTCATGATTTGTGGCTTATTCCACTATTATCATAGAAATATGACAATTTCTTTCATGTACTCATTCAAAGCAAAATGATGATATGCCTCCCAGTATATACACTGTCATATTTCCTTAATAATAGCAGCTTTTTCATATCAATGTGAATTTTTCGATTAATTTCACATTATACAGGGCGTCCCAAAGTTATGGGACATGAAGGGGAAGTACCTTAAATATCGTAGATAGTGAATTTTGCTCAAAGAAGACTTTATGTTATTTTTAAAAGTTAGTAATTCTGCATTCATAGATTTTCTAAAAATTACTTGCTTCGGCTGGGAATCGAACCGACTTAAATGTGAAAAAAAAAACACCCTACTTTTATGATGCCAATCGAAAGAATAGCTAAAAAATAATAACTCTGCCTAAGTAACATAGTATTTTAAAAGAAAGGAACAACGTGAAATTAATCATTTTAATCAAATAAAAAACATACATGAAACTGCCGTAGTCAATTAAGTAGGTATTTAATTTGCCTTCTGTCTAGCTTACAGAGGACGTATTGAAATACAAGTTTTATCATTTCATCTACACGTGCACTTATAATAAGGAAAACTATGTTAGTACCTATTTTATGAAGTGGGTACTTATTTACGAATAATCAATGCTATCTTTGGAATGATAATATCGCTACTTTTCGAACGTCGTCGGCAATAAATAACTTTCTTGAAATTTGACTCAATCATTTTATGTTGTTCCTTTCTTTTAAAATACTATGTTACTTAGGCAGAGTTATTATTTTTTAGCTATTCTTTCGATTGGCATCATAAAAGTAGGGTGTTTTTTTTTTCACATTTAAGTCGGTTCGATTCCCAGCCGAAGCAAGTAATTTTTAGAAAATCTATGAATGCAGAATTACTAACTTTTAAAAATAACATAAAGTCTTCTTTGAGCAAAATTCACTATCTACGATATTTAAGGTACTTCCCCTTCATGTCCCATAACTTTGGGACGCCCTGTATACAGTCGGCTCCATAGATGGTAGCATGATGGCTATGTAAGCTGTACCATCTCTTACTCCAGGGCCAGTTTTAGAGAACTGCGGTTGGTACAGCTTGAATAGGCACCAAGTCTTGAATAATAATAGTACATTACGATATAAGTGTATGGTGGTAATATATAAAACTGGTGAAATTAGATCCACTTTACGAGCAAGTATGTTGAAAATAAATAAAAGGTTCATCACAAAAAACATAGGCATACATGAGAATTAATAGGTTGTTTAGTGAGCAAATAGACGAAACTCAGTCGCGCATTTTTTTTAATATACTTGCTCATACAATAACTCTTTTTACATATACACACGTACTGTCTTACAGGTAGCAACAGAATCATAACGCTAAAACCATACGAAATACAAGAGCATGAGTTAAAAATAATCAAAGGCTCGTATCAGAACTGCAACATGTGCAGATGCAAGAAGGTGATTGGTTGCGATGATGTCAAGGAAAACTTGGCGTTCACCTCGGTCGCTGTGAACAAGTCTGGGACCCTCCTGTTTGTGGCCACTGACGATAGTAGAGTCATATGTGTGGACCTGAAGACCAACTTGCGAGTTTTCGACCTTGATAATCGAAGGGGGTAAGTAATGTCTATCACTGTCATTGAGCGTCACGATTCACGGTCAAGAAAAGGGTTATTTCGTCCTAGAGTTGGTGTTTGTAAAATGTTTGTTAGCCATGTTTGAGGGCAATCGGTCCAGCCCTTTCGATTTTTTTTGTTTAAATGTGATTTGTTTACGTATATGACATTGTAATAAAAAGTCTTCATTTATAAGTCATTAAACACGTGATTGTGTATGTCCAAAATATTCCACACATTTTGTGTATAAAAATTATAATAATGAAAAAACCGAACCAACTACAACTTCAGTGCTGCAGTGGTACTTTTCACGTTTCTCATTCGTTCATGGGTGGAACAATCTGTATAAATTTGAAGTCGACATTTGAGAAACTGTTGTATATAGAGTATCAAAATAAATTGTAATGAGAGTGGCTCGATCTCAATCTTGAATTCGTTGTAATAATACGGCACTTAGATATTGTAACATTGTTTGCGCGATAGCTTGGTTGGCTAAGTGTGTTGAAGGGGAATTATACAATACAATGCAAATACACTTTATTGCACAAAAGAAAATACAGTTACAGAAAGTCGTAGGAGTAGAACGCACAATGTGGCGACCTTATCACTAACAGCGATATCTTCCACGTATCTCTCTCATATTTCGGCATTATTTCTCAGTGTGTCTGTCTAATAAAACAGCAGATTTAAAAACAGTTTGATTTTCGAAATCTGACGGTTGCAAGGTGGTTCTTAGCCATATTTGATGTTATTTCTTATATTTGGGCATTTGAGCGCGAAATGTCTTTTATAGGAAACCAAAGGTTCAAGTTACAATCTAACATTGTTGATATAATTACAGCAATGTGGTGTCGATGGGAGTTAGCGAGGTCTTGGACGACTTCGAGCCAGGCTCAGATGTTTTGCTAACAGGCACCGGAACTATGGAGCACTCCGCCAAAGTCTGGTTTTTGGACAGCGGCTTCGTCTCGCAGAATACTAAGAATGGGTGAGTGTTGACATTCGACTTCCTTTAGATATTGTATATGAAAAATACGCAACGAAGCGCCAATAGTAAGCAAAGAGAGATTCTACAGTTTAGAAATCCTGTATTAGCCTTTCTTCCGACCTGTTGGATTAGATTGGAAACTTCCAATTAAAGTATATTATAATGCCTTTAGTTGATAATTCTAAACAACTAGCTGTTGGATTGTGTCTGTTAATATCATCTTGGCGTTTTACTGTCTCTCGATTTCCACAATATCCTAAACATGTTAGCTGACGTGACTGACTGATAATGTTTTCAGCAAAGTTCGATTAACAACAAAATTCGACGTCAGCTTCGCCCACGTGACAACCCCCCAAACGCCCAGTACAATTACGGGGCCGCAAAGTACGTCCAATACTCCAAAACGCCACCAGTCCTTCGTCAATCACAAGGAGGTGGAGAAGAAACCAGCTAAGAAGACCATGAGCCTGGACAGGCATTCATTGAAGCCGCTCGTGTTGAAGGGAATCTGTAATGGGAACAGTGAGGAGGG
The DNA here is from genome assembly GCA_949316235.1 of Oegoconia quadripuncta. Taxonomy (NCBI): domain Eukaryota; kingdom Metazoa; phylum Arthropoda; class Insecta; order Lepidoptera; family Autostichidae; genus Oegoconia; species Oegoconia quadripuncta. The sequence continues at coordinate 15,218,064 of OX438743.1, forward strand.
AACGCAACCCTTGTTAGCTGTAGTCGATGATAAAAACAATATACAGGTTTGTTTGATTCTTGTTTGTATGGTGATTTATCTGTCATCACTGTCCACTGCTGGATAAAAGCCTCTCCTGAGATACGATTTATTTATTTTATTTATTTATAGTTTATTGTACACTAACCATAAAAACAGTACAGCAATAAAGAGGATGTACAATGGTGCAAGCTTATCTCTAAAAAGAGATTTCTTCCAGCAAGACCGTGAGTGACAAGAGTGAGAATTGAAGTGGATAGACATACATACGTGTACAGATTTAATAATAATAAATACCTAATAATAGTAATATAATATATAATACTTGTATACACATACTTATATGTACAATACATATACCTACTTACATATCTAAATAGATAAATAAATACTAATATATACATATATAAATACATATTATGTACAGAATATTAAGAAACCTATAGTACCTGTGTGTTATAAATACCTATATTTGCAATACAATAAAAAATATTAATTGTAAGCCAAGCCCAAGTAGTGTTCCCTTAGTCGCTTCTTGAAAATCCCAATTTATTTCGATTTTCAAAGGAAATTGCTTCTCTAATCGCTACGCCAAGCAGGCAGTTTTATGAGCCTAACACAAATCCATAGCACCCATCAATGGCCTATCTATGGTATTATTATTGCCGTGATTCAATAGTAAAACCATCAGTCGCCTTTAATTTGATCGATATCGGCTATGGTTCCTTGGGGATGGTTGTTCGTAATCAGGAGTAGAGTCACCAGTAAACAGGAATTACACGAATGAAATTTCACCTTTTATTGCGAATTTATGGATATTTGTAACAATAAAACTAAACTATAGGGGCGTATACCATCCATAGCTTCACTCCTTTACCCCTTAACCTACATACTCATATATTATTCATCATTAACAAAAAATAACTTACAGATAATGCGTGGAAGAAAAGTTCTAACCGAAATACAAGCAAAAACCGACGAGCAAATAACCACTGTCAAGATATCTCCCTGCAACCAGTACATCCTATACGGCCTCAAGTCTGGCAATGTCAATAAATACACGATTCGTACTAAAGAGACCCGACCAATAATGGACGTTAACAGCTCAGTGCAATATTTAAACTTTGTGAATGCTAACCTACTAATGGTTGCTGGGAAGAATCGCTGTTTGATGGCGTACAGGTTGACCAGCGACGGCGTTTGGATGGCTGAGATGTTACAGCGCGGTAACACGCATCTGGGGTCGCAGGAGATACTTAACGACATACAAGGTAAATAGGCTGTAATCTTTCACAAATAGTCTGATCAGTTTAAAGTTTCACTAAATGTAATACCCGATGAATAGACCTGCTAGACTGGTTTTGGGTTCTTGGAATATTTACGTCAGATATTCATTCATAACTCAAAACGACACACTACTCCATTATTTTACCACAAGAAATTATGAAGTTATTTGCAATGTTCATGACTATATACAAAGTCAAATAATGAATTGTCATCTTTTTCTTTATCGTAATTCTTTTAGGTAATTTATATTTTTAACTTTTGTAATGGAATGGTTGTAATGGATTTAACTTAAATTTATGAGAACTGTACTGAACCGTAAAAGGCTCGTAATTTTTGTTTGTGCTTTCTAAATTGTATTAATATTGCGTTTAATCATTTGAGGTGTTTTTCTATTTTCTCGACACAGATCGTCAACTCCTGCAAAAGGCTCAAATGTCACTTAATATGAAGTATTTCGACAAAGATCGCTACGTAAGATTCACCCATATATAACAAGTCTTTAAACATACATACAAGTTATAATGTCACGCCTGTTTCCTGTAGGGGTAGGCAAAGGCCATACATAGACTTGCTACGATCCTGACACACCCCTTTTGCTTCATAGACTCACATGAGATTTTTAAACAATCCCATATTATTTTCCAGGCAAGAGAAAGATCAGTCCGCCTACCGCTCTCACAAACTCTGATAGCGACAGCAGTCTTACTTCGAAAGACAGATACTTCCCAAACGGCGATAGGCAGAGTCTCTGCAAAAGCAGCGGCCTAGTTGAATGCTTCTGGGTACGAGACACTGGACTTATAACCGTAGAGCACAATGCCACTATAAAGCTATGGGACCAAGATTTAAAGCTAGCGACAGTGCTGAATGGAAGACAGACGGATGTCAGAATCACTTGTGCCTCATTTCAGAAGAACGTCCTTGCTATTTGTGATGATAATACTGGATTCCAGGTATGTATGCTGTAACTTGGAAATTAGGGATTACACCCTGGTCATTTTACCAATTATAATGACATGATATGCCAAGCTAGCAAACAGTCAGGGCCTGCGGACTTGACATATCTTTAAATGTATTGTCCAGCTACTACCATCTTATCAATGTTGATAGCATTGCTGTATTCCGACTATTTGTGATAAGATAATCAGTTTTCAAGCCATCCTTGTAGGCTAAAGGTTTAATAACTGGATTATGAAAACAACCCGTATCGACGAAGCACGGAAAATCATGCCATCATCCAAGGCTGATCAGATCCAAACGTTGCTTGTAACCCCCTAAATATAAAGCCCACCCACCACCAGTAACCCCCTAAATAGAAAGTCGACCCTTTAAAATACAAATAAGAATCGTTTATTTGACTCATTTAGCGACACACACATACAGGTCTCATAGATGCATTATCATTCTGAGCACTCTGAAGGAATGCCTCATAAAGCAGTACTGTCACTGGTTCACTTATACTTTACACCGGAACTCAGCTAAGCTCCTGGCAAAGTGAAAGTGGTAAAACATGATTGGCCTCTTCCACTTTACCACGCTGCGGTTTGAAGGAGTATTTCAGCCACCAAGCATAATAAGCACCGCACATCATACTCGTGTATAAGCAGAAACTTATTTTTCAAACTGCGTGATGATTATTTCAGACCTTTGAGCTAGTACTAAGGGACCACATGGAACTCCATCCGATCCAGGAATACAAATTGCTCAATAGGATCATATCGTGCGATCTCACAACGGACGGGCATATCCTAGCCATGGGCCTGGACTCTGGCGACGTTGTGGTGAGATATTAATTACCTATTTTTTGTAGATTCTAAACCAATATATGAACGTATTCTTGTTCAATTTAAAAGCTTTGCTCTTGTCGATGGAGTAATGACCACGCCTCTCTGCCTTCTATTTATGTACAAGCCTATTTCATAAGTAAACACAATATTCTTGTAATTGCATGAATAAATTGAATTCCGCCCTCGATTTAACCTCTTGGTAGGACACGACATTCACCTTTTCGTATAGCGGTAGTAAAATAATTGGTGTAGTCGCTTGTTAATAAATTCAATGTAATTTTGCGGCTTATAAACTGACAACAGGCTAGCAGGCTGGCAGCTAGACATAAACCTATACTACTATAATAACACCTTTATTATTGAACGCCAAGTGCAGCTTGCTCTGGCCGCTCTGTTACAGATAAGTCGATACCATTTTTGAAACAGTGGAGAAATATCGATACATCACACATAAATGACGTAATTATAGGCTAAAATTTTGTTTTTTGAAATTCTATACAAGTTAAAAGAAATATGTCGTTTAATAAGAAACACGTTGCCTTATTACATATATACAAAACGTCACGACCCAAATGATCAGAGATTTCCCAAACATTAAAAGTGTAATGCTTGAAACTACATCCAACTTCACTTTTCGAAATATACAGAAACGCACAAGTGACGTAGGGTGAACGCATAGCTGTTGAAACGTGCAAATCTATAGATGTTTTTTGGTGGAAAGTCTCATTGTTGGCTTTTTACGACACGCGCGGGAAGAGACTGGTAGGTTTTATTCTTTTTAATTGCCGAAACCACAGTATGTTGTCTAATGAAGTCAATAATTTGGCAGAGGTAGCTCACATAAGAATCCTGCTAACTATATGCAGAATTGGGAACAGGCTCACACATATTCCTCAGAGAAGAGGCAACTGTATAGGCTCTTGATGATGAGAATAAATATAGTGACTTATTTTCAGGTATGGAACGTACCAGGCAGACGCCAACTAAGGCTCCTGAAGCACCACAAGACCAAAGTGCAGTCGTGTTCCTTTTCGCCAGTCCCTGACCGTTTATATCGCAGTGGTTCCTTGAGTTCCCCTTCCGTCCACACCCTTCACCCCCCGTCATTTGCTGAAGGTGATGATGAGCAACCCCCATTAGTGCTCGTGACTATGGCATCGGAGATCGTCTGGTGGAATGTCACGTATCTGATTAAGATGAGAGCCAATAAAGCTTATTGGAGGTGTGTATTGGTTAATTAGTGTACATTTAAGTTTAAACAAGTCATTTATTTCGAATAACACAGTACTTTTTTTGCATGTCATATTACAATAGCCATTATCAAAGCCTTATGTCACCAATGCTGCAGCACAGCCACCTCTCACTAGGAGGGAGTATAAGTGAATTTTTTACAGACTAGAGGTTTGTACACGGTAACACTCGTGTTCGGAGGGCAAAGTGACGTTGCTTAACGTCGCTAATCGAAAATGAATAGCGAATGGGTCTGCGACATGAGTACAATAATAAATATTAAAGTACAAAGTTAAGAAAATCAGAAGTAGAATTAGAAGTAAAGTTTAGAAAATTAGAATAGTAGAGAGCTACTAAACTCCAAAAAGAGTTTTGGAGTTTATATTTTCCTATGGAGAGTCTCTAAATGTGCCGTTCTTATAAGATGGACTCATCACACCGCCACCACTGCTGGACAGTGGGCACAGGTCTTCCGTGTCAATTCTCATGCGACATCTAAAACCTTCGATCACAGAAAGAAGTAGATACTTACCAAATTTTAAATTAAAAATTCGGCTTGAAATGCTTTCCAAAAATCTTACTTTTATAATGTAGCTTCGCCTGTTCACTCTATTTCCTATCAGGTTGGTCCCGTTCAAATGAAATCTACTTGCAAATAATTTTGGACAGATTGTTAAATTATATCAACGAATGCCTAGGCAAATTCTTATGTACGAGTATAGCAGACATTTCCTATATTATAGGAAACTGCGCTGTCGGTAGCATCCAAAGCAACCTAACCAATCTGCGCTGACCAGCACAATTTTCTCTAAAAGCGTATCCGCTTTTACATAACGCCGCCTTACATATTTGCTTAGGCATTCAACTAAATGTGGATTCACTTACTACACTATTTTCCAATCATATCAAAATTACGTTACTCAGGTCATTTAGTCTAATGTTTTAAAATCATTTTTGAGCAACCATTCATGTAACTTTGTTTTAAATATTGTCCCTGATAATATCCTTAGTTTGTCTGCTAAACATTGAAATCAATTTGGTAGTCGTGGACGGCAAGTCAAACCAAATTGGGGTATTTTTTCCTATAGTCGAAAATAAAACCACAGAGCAAAGTAAGTTACGTAACTTGTAATTATTAATAACAAATTACAGGAGCGGTCGGAATGTGGTGACTCCAGTCGCCAGTCCCATAGAGCATAGGAACGATTTGTACACCGCCATGGATAATTTGACCCTAGGCCCGCCCAACAACTTCTTCTTCGGCGATGGTGTGTTCAACGCACAGGATTGCTGGAAATCCATTTGGAGAAAGAAAACGTAAGTTCTCGTTTTTTAAACTATTTATCTCTACACACAGAGGAAAAACGGAGGTGAACAAAAATTAAACAAGAAACTTAATATAAGGCCACACCGCCAGCGGGCGGGCGAGCGAGCTAGGCAGGCGGGCGAAGCGGGAGAAGGAAACTATACAAACTACGCGGAATATTGGCGAGCTAAACTATGGGGTTCACACCGAAAACTACGGACGGACAAGCGAGCGGGCGGAGCAACCAAAATGCTGGGCCAAACCCAAATATTTGGGGAACTGGCCGACTTATCTCTGACAACCGAAACACAACAATGTGCGGTAGCTAGCCAGGCGGACATTTAAAATGCCCTACCACCTACCAAACCGAGTACTAAACATGTACCCCGCTGGATATCGATGCTGCGACCTCCGATTCGTAAACCCTATGTTATTTACATTGAGCGGTTAAAAGTAAAACTCACATTCTCTGAGAGACAAAGCTTGCACGCGATTGGTGTCGACAAGGTCACGCACTGGCCGGCGACTCGAATGTCACAGCTTACTGGCGCGTGCGCTGTTCCTATTTTACACCCATCACGGGTTCTATTTCGTAGAAACATTTTTTGGCCTTAGTTACGCTTCCATATAATTATTATTCGTAGATCGTAACCTAGTACACATTATGACACTGCAAAGTTTACTGAGCGAGAAATTAATGTCATGGGTCGTCATTTAAAAAAATCCTTATTGATTGGGCAAATAAGCAAAATTCATGACCCTCTGTTGAATTACACTACACTTAAATACACTTTCTAAATTAATTTCAGGTATAAACAAGGTTCCAGGAAGAAGGAAATACTCGCTTGCATCAAGCTAGCGGGTATGAACGCGAAGAAACTGTGCCACGACGAGAAATTCTCCTGTTTCGTGACAGTCGATAACCCCGGCCATATTCATATAATGAACGTAATCCGCCCTAACGCCTCGTAGCATTGTCGGAAACATGTCAAACGCACGTTATTTCGCTTACCGTATAGATCAATAAACAAGAGGACTTTACAATCGCTAATCGTACGTCGGAAGCCCTCTAAATACATTAAAACTAGATGGCGTTGACTCATTTCCAGCAAAGACAAAAAGAAATACGCAAAACTTCGTCCTGACAAATTGAGATTATTTTGTTCGTAGGTGTGCTGTTAATAACAGCCTGTTATTTATAAAAATATATAGGTATTTATTGAAATCAATAGTTATTTCAGTGTGTGGTTTTCCGGGCTATGATTTAGCATCATCTAAAATAGTTTAATTGGATTTGGAGGTTCGGTTTGTAGTATAACGATTGTCAGTCCTATTATTTTATTGGTCCACGGTTACGGTTCATTATAGCGAAGATTATAACATTAGCTTATACTTAATCGCTGCGGGCCGCACCAAACCATACATGAACAGTTTTGTATTCTACTTGATTTTTTTATGTATAACGGGTGGTTTCAATCACGAATAGCGGACGAAGGTACACTACGAAATATTGCTACTTGGGCGGCAGACTTAGATAAGATGATGGTAGCTAGACAGGCGCCGATTATTTAATATGTCTTATCATTTAGCAAATTAAGTACTAAACACGTACCCCGCTGGACATCAAACCCTCGGCGTCCGTTATGTGAGCCTAAGCGCGTATAAACGTGCGTTAAGGTTCGTTGCCGTGCCGTAGTCTGTAATTTAAAATGAAGCCGGGGTATATGCTGCGTGGTTTGAGGAATAGAATATTGTATACATACATACATAATGTCACGCCTGTTTCCCGTAAGGGTAGGCAGAGACCACAGACTTCTACTTGCTACGATCGTGACACACCTGTTTTGCTTCATTCACTCTCATAAGGTTGTTCATACATGCTCGTCAGTTTAAGGTACTCTTGACTTGGCCTTTCTTTAAGACGTCCCCGATTTGATCATGGTACGTTCGCCGTGGTCTTCCCCTACCAACACTACCATCCAAATTCGCTTCGTATATCTCTTTCGTAAGTCTTCTTTCATTCATCCTCTCCACATATCCAAACCATCTCAGTATACATTTTTCAATCTTTGTCACTACGTCTTCATTCACACTGCTTAACTCCCTAAATACACTATTCCTGATTCTATCTTTCAAAGTCACCCCATTCATACATCTCAATGATCTCGTTTCCACTGCATTAATTCTACTTTCACTCTTCTTTTGCCATACCTAGCATTCAATCCCGTAAATCAGTGTTGGAACCATCACTCCACCATGAACAGCCAGACGAGCTTTTTTGGACACATTCTGGTTCCTCATGAAGGCATGCAGTGCTCCATTCACCTGATTTCCAGCATTCACTCTTCTTTCGAATAAACCAAATACACAAACTCACGCACCTGCTCCACTTTTTCTCCATCTATCAAAATACTGCAATCCGTCATACATACACCTCTCTCAAATATCATAACTTTCGTTTTATTCACATTGACTTTCATTCCTTTTTCTTTCAAAGCTGTATTCATAAGTGTTACCATCTCTTGTAACTCCTCTTGTGACGACGCAGGGATTACTTGATCATCGGCATAGAGGAGACATTTGACGAGTAAACCATTCATTCTCAATCCACATTCAAACTCTTTCAATACTTGCAAACAACTGTCCATGAATAGGATAAACAGTCAAGGGGACGCAACACAACCCTGTTTAACACCTTTCTCGGTGTTAAACCATCTAGTATACGACCCATTAATCCTAACACAAGCACTGGAATCTTCATAAAGTGATTTCTGTGCTCGTATCAAATATTGTATACTGTTATTTATTACTCTGTTTCAAAGGTTTATTGAAAGGTTAACTGAAAACTGCCTTACAAGCGAGATATTTCGTTGCGTATGCATCAGATTTTTCCATTTGTACTCTTTCTGCAATGCAGAAACGACAAAGAGGAAGGTTTGTCGGTCGAAAGAAATCTGTCTAGATTGTAGGCATGTATGAAGGAATCTAACCTTATTTTTACACTCATTTGGGTGGTTGTAGATTGATTCTGCTCCCATTAGATATAATTTTTGTACCGTAATTTGATCTGTCCAAAGAGCCGGCCTCTGGTCACGTGGTCCTGTGACCTTTTCCCTTCATAAATTGTCCTAAGGTCGTCCTAAACACGTGACCAACCTTAACTAAAACAGTTTCTCAAAGTAGTAAGCTTTAATAGTAACAAGACAAGCAACACAATGACAATATATGTATACATTACGGTCACTTTAATAAATGCGTTTAATATTAATAATTACCGGTACCTATGAATTAATAATAACAGCAACGTACTTTGCATTATTTAGTTATTTTTTATTGGTCCTACAAGAAATTAAAATTGTTGATAGACGTACGGCGACGTCGACTTACCGACACTTGTGTACAATTTTCTTACACCTAATTATTATTTCATTATATGCACTGAGTTACATAATTTTGTCCCATGTATTAAAAGGTGTTTCCTAGGGATATCAGCCCTTTGTAAACAGTTTTTTTTTCATTCCCTCCTTGTACAGGCTAGTCATCCGTTGGGGCTATTTTTCTCTCTTTTCGAATTTTCGTAAAAGATGACATCTTTTGTCTTTTTTATTCCGTATTCTGTCTTCTTATTCCGTATTCTTGGTTTTCTGTTTCCTTTGTATTGATTAGTATTCATCATCCGTAATTATTAGTATTTCTCACATTACACTGATCGTAACATACACACAAAAGATATTATTCCGTATAACGTTGCTAAGTTTAAATCGTGATATAAAGCTGTTGTAAAATATACACATTCGTAGTTATTAATGTTGTTACTTGTTTGAGTGTTCACAAATATATCACTTATATCAGTAATATTATTTAGGTTGTAACATTTTGCGTTATTCGAGCCCTTGTACTCGATTCGATGTAACAATTTTTTTCAAGAGTGTAATTCGTAAAGTGATATAAGAGATTTTATTAAGGTTGTAGACAAACATGCGAACGACGAAGTACGTATTATTTTAAGCTAGGAAATTCGATCAAAAATCCTATTTTTTTAATTGAAAATAGTGAGAGTAAAATTTGATTATCAGTCGCTTAAGTAATATAGGAATTTGAAAATTTTATTTGTAAGACCTTTCTATTTTAAATAAAACGAAAGGATCTTGATTATAATTTTTATTTCTGGCATGACTGTGATCTACGTAGAATCTTTTACAGACTTAGAACAAAGATTTATCAAATATTAGTTAAATTAATACTTATAACTATTTTACATTTATTGGATATTAATTGGATAGTTTAGAATAATTTCAGTCTTTTAGTCAACGAAACAACCGCTAATGTGATTATTTTGCTTTTTAGCCGCCATATGTCTAGTTTATTTGCTTAAATTTTGATATATAAGTACGTAATTTGAATAATAATTTATTCCAAAACTTAATAATCTGAGTGATAGATTTATTTTTATTATAGTTTTGCTACAATGAATATTTTGCTCATTTTATTTTAAAGACATAGAGACATAGTTAACATAAGATTATTGATAACTTTTTGCGGGATGACGCACAATTTTCTGATCCATACACTTTTAATGTAATTTTATATTATTAGAATAGAGAGGTTAAAATGTTTAACAATTCCCGTTGGAAAAATTTTTGTAATATCTAGAATATAAGAAGAGAGGATGGACATGAGATATATAATATTTTTACACTAAATGTAGTGTGGCAATGGCCAATTTATCTATTTTAATCCGTTGTAAGAATATTTGTAATTCTATAATCCCACCTAATTTATACATGCACTTAACTGTTTTTACGTTGTCGTCGTTTTAAAGAAGTTTTATGATTTAAACAATATTTTGTCTGACACTGCATTTTTAAATTCTGTTACTACATGGTGTTGGGTTCATGGATGGAAAGTCGGAAACAGGATAGGTCACTTAGAGTAAATGTCATTAATCGTGTGTGTTGTGGTGTTACTAATTAAAACCGATATTAGATTTTGATAATAATATCAAATTTTGCTTGTCGGTCTTAATAAAAAATCTTTAGTCTGTTTTATCTCACAAATTTTTGCTAAACGCTAAATGTAGTAAATTATAATTATTTACACAAAAAATTAACGCCCTTTTAACTAAATTTTGTTTAAAAGTTAAAACCCAAATATATTCCAACTGGGTGGGGATGAAACTAATAAAGAAGGTACTTATTCTATATTAATGATACGTAGTTATATTACATAGTATATTCTATTAATGAAACAGATTAAAAAATACTAACAAACACCAATCATTTGTACCTAAACACCGAGCTACTATACTTCAGGTGTGATTGAGGTCAAGTACGAACCTGTCGTGCATAAAAAAAAACTTTCAGACTAACCATCCGTCTACCGAGCAGTCTGTTTGTGAACAAGTAACTAATTTTTGTTGACCTGGAATCCCATCTTTTTTCAAGGATTTTTATTGCCGAAGGTAGGCTGTCTATCATCCGTCAGTAAATCATAGTGCAGACAAACTTGCAGACGTGGATGTCAGTGACGCGATAATCGATAATGTACCTTCGGGGTTTTAGTCGATTCATAACAATCGATATTAAATTCAACCGTCGTCGTACCACATAAAAAGCGTTGCATCGCTAAATTTGTAAGCATCCTAGAAGTAACAATAAGGGCATAAACGTTGTAGAGATATGAGATAGACGTATCGAGTTACCATAGTTTACTTCTAGGGAGCTTACATAATACCAAAAGCGATCGATCGCAAAGTTTTTAAGTGGTGCGGCTGCAGAACTTGTTACTTATAGTGTAGATGTTAAACACCAATCAATAATGACAAGAAGTTAATTTTGCAATAAGGAAAATGGTTCTAACAATTTTTTGCTTAACAGATTATTATGTAGTGCCATTTATTTTCGAATGATTGTAAATAATGATGTTATATATTGTGATGTGAAGAAGTCTATGAAGGATCTCCTAGGTGTATGCTATGAATTTTATCGTATTCAATAAGGTTACTTTTTCGGTGCTACATTTGTATTTTATATTTTTCTATAAATAGGTGTTAGAAATTGTATGTTGTCCGTCCGTTGCCTGTCATTTTGCTAAAAATCGTGAAGTTATCTAAATGTTAAAATTATGGGATAAGTCTTCTATGAATGGAGCACAAAAAAATACAATGTCGTCTATCTAATACATTTGGAGTAAAATATTGGCAACGGATGGTTATTTAAGCAGCAGATTTGGTGCCGTGTTCTTACATCTTATAGTGTTCAAACAGTTTTATCGGTATATAAAGTTAAGAGGTTTGAGGAGAAAAAATAATGCTCAATAATTGCATTTCTTTTGCCTGTTCCTAATGTTATTATGTATCATTCATTACAATAAACTGATTCCATATTTCAATAAAAAGACAAAAATAAAATTAAATGATTTGCCATCAGTAGTGGAATCCCCATACGGAATAACGTTTAGTTATTTAGAATTATGTCACAAAGAGATTAATAATTAATTATTATGCCTACCTTACCATACTGTTATTTATTAAAAAAAACTTATACGTTTGTTGGGCAAAGTAACAGGTTAGTTGCAAACTGAGGCAGGCCAGTGTTACTTGTTAATTTTATTTTTGTTTTGTGCTTAAAGATATAATTGTTGACAATTATACCAATATTAGCGTTTGAAATAGTTTAGTTAGTAATAATCTTTTACTATACATACCTACATAAATGCAATAATTGATTGAAATACTATTTTTAGATCATTTAGATAATACATTATTTTTATGAACAATTTTTTACAATTCTTAAATAAATATATAGAATTTTCTTATGAATGCATTGTTTTATTTATATGCTCTTCAAGAGGACCTTTCTTATGTTCATCTCGCACTGCAAAGTACCATGTTCCTCGGACTCGGTCTACTGGCCGACCTTATGATAATGGCCATTTTCCATTTAGTTTTCAAATATTATTTTTATTCAGTTAGCATAATATATCGATTCATAATTAATAGGTACCATTCATGAAATGGGTCAATACGGAGAAATCTAGGATTAGTTACGAGTTGTTAGGAAAGACCCACATATTTTAGAGATAAATAAAATGTACAGTAACCCGGCATACAATGCTACCGGCTCGGTCCACTCGTGGAGTAGTACCTTATCGTTACCGATAAAACGGCGCGCGTTCGCAGCACTAGCTTAGCTACATCCCTATTGCGAGCTTTTCGAAAAGGCGGGCTGTCTCTTCGTTTTTGATCTGTCACGCAACTGTTCTAACTTTTCTTTGTAATTTGTAAAAACTGCGAAACAAATTAGGATTAAGCTGAGCTGTGTCGAAGACTCCTTATTAAACGTGTTATCTAGTGAGAAACAACTTTCATTCGACTGGCCTACCCTAAAAATGCAGAAACGGGGTTCCATAACTGCATTCCAAGATTTTCAAAAACTGGGTGACGGGCTAGGTCATTTTCGGTCATTTTTCAAAAAAAATATATTTTATTTTACAGGCTTGATTGTGTTATAAGGAATGTAGGTTGTTATGGAACCCTGTTTCTGCATTTTTATTTAAAATACCTCATTAATCTTAGATTAATGATATAATCATTAAATACAGGACGTCCTGTGTGGCTGATGAATTGGTAGAATTAATTATTTTATTTACCATTCGAAATGGCAACCATTAGGTACAAACAGTGTTGCCAATCGTAGAAAAAAGGATTTTAGAAGGAATACAAAAATCGGTAAAATGACAATTGGTATGTAGTATATCGACATTTATTACTACAATAGTGTAGTAGTTGTAGTTTCTAGTTATTCCGTCCAGTAGTGGCGTCCTCATTGGACAAGTTAAGATTTCTTTTAAATAAAAAAAACCGCTCTAGCCTGCATTTGATTTTATTCAAGATCACCACAAATATTTTGAGCGATATAGCCTTCATAAACGCTCACTTGATTGACGTACGTCCTTCTTGGTCGACCTTTACAGACCCTTCCATTCAAGCTTTCATTATATAACGCTTTTGTTATTCTCCTTTCAGTCATTCGTTCCATAAGCCCAAACTACATAACATACCGCTTTCTATCGTACTCACTAGGTTCTATCGTACTATGATTTAGCATGGGTATCTAGCACTAAGCTTAGTGCTAGATACCCATACTAAATCACAGCTTTATAGTAGGAAAGGTGTGACGTGCTAGAGGACGTAGTGAGTACGATAGAAAGCCTCTGAGCTAAGCCGCGGACCGACAGACGGAAACGGCGAATTATAAAGGTTTCTTGTTGACTACGGAACCATATAGGTTTCCTTCAGAAAGTATCTTTTTATAACGGGATTCCTTCGTCTGAGCATAAAAGCATTTCTCTCTGGAATACGACTGTTTTACTATTGCTTCATTTTTTCACCTGGCAGCCCTGATCATAATTTTATTCAAATTTCAACGGAAATCGCATCTAAAATGACAATGAAGTGAAGTGAATGTCTAATGTGGCTCGAATTATATTTATTTCAATCGTATCTAAAGGGATAATATTTATTTTACATGTCTTGATGTCAGGTGGGGGTCTGGCTCAAACAAATAGTACATAAAAAGTCGTTTCTAAATAATTTACTTAGCTTGATTGGTGAAAAGCATGGCACAATTCAACTATCTGAATGAATTAAAAAGTTTAGCCACAATGGATGGCCCTATCACCAGGGGCCCGCTGCAGCGTTGGGCTAAAAAGTCCGGAAGTGAAAATATCAACCCAGTCACGAGTGCCTCACTCCAGAACATTTCAAACAACATTAGTACCTGCAACCAATCCATGCAGAAGTTGTCCATATCGGCGAACCAAAGCTGTAACAATAGCGTGCTATCCACCAATAAGACTCCTACACGAAATGATAAGAAAGGAAAAAAAACTCCTTCCAAAAATAGGACTCCCGGTAAGTCATGATTTTGAATTAACAAAAGAATAGGATATAAAATAGGGCCTCTGAACAGCAGTTACTTTTGTAACTGAACTGCTTCCGGTTATGGCGTCGTTAGAGGGCACTGAGACAAGGAAAAACTAAAAAAGTGATAATTCTTGAACTTTTTATTGCATCCCTTATCGACATTCTTACCCTGCCTGCACCTCTATGGCTTTGTTCTATAACAAATTTAATTTGTTTATTACGTGAGTCCTTATTGAATCGTTGCAACATCCATTAGATCATTTGTGTGGCTATCATGCATTTACGTAGACAATTCACTTTAGAATAGAATAATGTTATTCATTGTCAGAATACAAGGTACACAGATACAATTCACAACAAGCAATATGAATACTGAAAGCCAGGCAGTTTTATAATTTATGTGCTCCCTGTATCAGGCCAACGAAAAACTGCGTCGAGTTGCGGAAATTAAGCCCGCTAAAACCTATCAGGCCAACGAATTGGATTTGACTTTATTGAAATCTATTGGTGATGCTGCTTGTTGCCGCTGTGAGAGACAGGGTAGCCCCAGTGATTTGCTGACCTCTATCATTATTACATTGTAAGGGTCATTATTTAAAAAGTAGCAGCTACTTCAACTTTTTTCGATTTGATGTTCAGATTCAAGCACCATAAGCTTCGCCGGTATGAGATTTGACGTATTTTGAAATGAGTGTGTATGTGTTACATTAGTCTGTAGATGTTATAGTCGGCATCAAAACGGTGAGAAACAAATTACTTCCTTTCATTATTTTCAAGTCAGTCAAGTGGACTCGCCGCTTGCCATTCCTGGTAGATAAGAAACGTATAGGATTCTGCTCAGCAGTGGCGTCTTGTAGAGTGCGAATATTGATTGATAATGATATGATGCTACATGATCCTTTTTCTATACACCACATGTTACCTCATTCACACCTGATGTTAAGTGAAGACTAGGCTGAATGTCGAAATGCACTCACCCTGATCCCCAGACTGATTGGGGAACTGGCTATTTTTCCCAAACAGCCAGAACACAATGATATTATGTATATTTTTGTTGTCATACCACCAACCGAAACAAGTACTGAATATGCACCTTACTGGTGACCCTATATTGTCTACATTGAGCCACAGAGGCGGTTAAATGATGTAAATAGATGATCCTAAACTTTAACAGTTACGACTATGACTGATACTGTCAAATCTGTAATTTTTTGCCATAATATTGCAGGCCGTTCGAAAACTCCTACTCCTAATAAGGCGTCTAAGACTCCCAACAAAGCTGACAGGTTCATCCCATCCAGAAGCAACTCAAATTATGACTTGTGTCATTATATGGTAAGTACTCATATATTTCTCTAATTAGTAAGTTCTGTTATGCTTCACTGTTTTCACACTTGGTGGGTACCAATGGAGCGCAGTGAAGTGAAGGGGGTGCAGTGGACCTAATGGAACCCAATCTAAACAAGATCATAAAAGTGTCAAAACATGTCAGGTGGACGAGATACTTCAATAACTACACAATGCACATTAAGACTTGGTACTCCCAAGATTGCTTCACAAACACCCTTTGTTTTCATACACATAAATTTCAGTGTAAGGTCGTGTGTATGCAAAACACATACTGCTTTAAAAGCACTAGAAAGTACCTATCACTTGTGTCCCACCATGTTGAGCAAATAAGCATAGCCATACACCCTTTCCTCTGTACAGCTAAGTGCCCTATTGAGCCCCCTGTATCTTTGTTACAGTCTAAAAATGTTTATTTTATAGCATACCTAATAATAATTGTAACAAAAATTTACCTTTGACTTTTGATATATGTATACAGGGCGTCCCAAAGTTATGGGACATGAAGGGGAAGTACCTTAAATATCGTAGATAGTGAATTTTGCTCAAAGAAGACTTTATGTTATTTTTAAAAGTTAGTAATTCTGCATTCATAGATTTTCTAAAAATTACTTGCTTCGGCTGGGAATCGAACCGACTTAAATGTGAAAAAAAAAACACCCTACTTTTATGATGCCAATCGAAAGAATAGCTAAAAAATAATAACTCTGCCTAAGTAACATAGTATTTTAAAAGAAAGGAACAACATAAAATGATTGAGTCAAATTTCAAGAAAGTTATTTATTGCCGACGACGTTCGAAAAGTAGCGATATTATCATTCCAAAGATAGCATTGATTATTCGTAAATAAGTACCCACTTCATAAAATCAACAGGCAGCGGGCTCATTAAAAGATTGGCGATTTGCGTAAAACAAGAGGGATCACATTTTGAGCATTTAATTAATTAATTTACAAAAAAATACCTACTTAATTGACTACGGCAGTTTCATGTATGTTTTTTATTTGATTAAAATGATTAATTTCACGTTGTTCCTTTCTTTTAAAATACTATGTTACTTAGGCAGAGTTATTATTTTTTAGCTATTCTTTCGATTGGCATCATAAAAGTAGGGTGTTTTTTTTTTCACATTTGAGTCGGTTCGATTCCCAGCCGAAGCAAATAATTTTTAGAAAATCTATGAATGCAGAATTACTAACTTTTAAAAATAACATAAAGTCTTCTTTGAGCAAAATTCACTATCTACGATATTTAAGGTACTTCCCCTTCATGTCCCATAACTTTGGGACGCCCTGTATACTACTCTGTGTAAAAAGTATCGGGAATATGTCAATAAAAAGACCCGCGTAAAAGAGGTCGTTCTAATTTTTTTACTGCATGTTGGTAGCACTGTACTGATTTAGCGCGCAAAATTTGAGCGGGATCTGTCATTTAATTTGTTTTAAACTACACTTTTTGTTGGTCATAGTTTTGAGTCCTCGGCGATTTTTACAATGGAAAATATTGTTGAACAAAGAGTGTGCCTTAAATTTTGTGTTTCAAATGATATTTCATGTGGTGAATCACTAAAAATGTTGCGAAATACCTACGGCGAATCGTGTATATCGAAAACAAGGGCTTATGAATGGTATAAGGCTTTTAAAGAAGGCCGAGAAGTAGTAGTAGACTTGCCTCGTTCTGGTAGACCTTCAACCGCTACGACCAAAGAAAACATCGACAGAATCAAGAAGCTAGTGCTCGAAAATCGACGTATGAGTCTGAGAGAGTTGGCTAGTGAGGTGAACATATCTTTTAAGTCCGTCCACAACATTCTCATTGACATTTTAGGCATGAAACGCGTCGCCGCTCGACTAGTTCCAAAAGAGTTCAATTTTGTTCAAAAAGCGCAGCGAAAGCATGTCGCTGAAGACATGGTTTCCCGAGCTTCTACGGATCCGACCTTTATGAAACGTATAATAACTGGCGACGAGACATGGGTTTATGAGTACGACATGCAAACAAGCCAACAGTCTTCAGAATGGCGTCTCGAAAACGAGCCGAAACCCAAAAAACCGCGGCAAAGTCGCTCCAAAATCAAGGTGATGCTGACAGTTTTTTTTGACTACCGTGGTGTGGTTCACTCCGAATTCCTTCCAGAGGGAGAAACAGTGAATAAAGAATATTATTTAGGCGTCATGAAAACGTCCAGATTTGTGGCAACACAACTCATGGATGCTGCACCATGATAATGCACCATCACACACAGCCATTATAGTGAAAGAGTTTTTAGCGAAAAATTCAACAAAAGTTCTCGACCAAGCACCGTATTCACCTGATATGGCTCCGTCTGACTTTTTTTTATTTCCCAAGTTAAAATTACCACTTCGAGGAAAACGTTTTGAGTCGATAGAAGCCATAAAAGAAAATTCGCTGAATGAGCTAAAGGCCATACCGCAAATAGCCTATGAAAAATGTATGGAAGACTGGGTGAAGCGGTGGAGATGTTGTATTGCAAGCGATGGGGCCTACTTTGAAGGCGATAAAATAAATTTAGATGAATAATTTGTATTTTTTGTTTTATTGACAAATTCCCGATACTTAGTACACTGAATGTATTCCTGTGGCCTGGTGCTAAAAACGCCTATTTCAGAAATGGAAAATAGTTACAATATTTTCTTTATTATTTTTATGTAGATTAAGATACGATAAGAGCATAACATATCATATTATTTACTTTATTATTATACCTATTTATTTTTAAACATTATATTCAAAAAGTTCTACAGGCCTCGACATAAAAGTTTTCTCAAAGTTTGGCCCTTGTAGATATTGTTAGTGTTAGAGCTGCACACTTTTACAAGCTATAATATTCACTATGTTTCTGTACTATGGTAATTTGAAGTCATCAAATTTAAACTAAACAATTGTTATTATTTTCACATTAGATGACTCGCGAAGAAGACAAAAGCGAAGAGGTGACAGGGCAGACAGCAACCGGTGAGGCTCTAGGCCGCGCCCTTACTGACACTGAGCCTGGTAGACTGCTGCAGTATACATGCAAGGCACCAGCTGCTCCAGAAGGCTATCAGAACAGACTCAGGGTGGTTTATTCACAGGTATCATTTTTGTTCGTTTTTGAACTCATCCACTCCAGAAGATAGTAATTTCAGGTAGAGTCCAATGGTGGGAGGAACCTGTTTCAAGCAGCACTCATAAATAAGAAATGTTTTGGAAATTACTTTGCAGCAGTTCTGGTTGTCTTTCAATATGGAAATAAAGTGAATAAACCCTAACCAGAACTAAGCTTAGTTTCCTTTTCCACTAAAACAGAGGAGAAGAAGAATCAAGGCACAGAAATCTTGGAATTCTCTGCTCAAAGTAATATCATAAATTACTTTTTACTCCTAGTGGCAAACCCACTTGGTACTAAACTATTGCGGATTGATTCAAAGATCTACATGCTGCAGATGGCATAACCATAAATCATTGTCCCAATAATTTGGTTAATATCTAGCTTTTACTGTTAACACATTAAGATGTAATATGGATTGCTGAGAATTTCTATGCCCTATGTTTTGTTGTTTATATAAGTTTAGATATATGAAGTTGACTTGTGTATATTATTTATTTGCAATTGTTTACTTTGTAGGCCAAAGTCCCATCATCCGTGAAGAACACAACAAGATACATACCACAAGCCCCAGAAAGGATACTTGATGCTCCTGACCTTTTGGATGACTATTGTAAGACAATACTAACTAAAACCAATAATCTAACTAATATAAATGCGAAAGTTTTGGATGTTTGTTTGTTCCTCAATCACGGTGAAATGGATGAACAGATTTGGATGAAATTTGGTATATAGGTAGAATATACCCTGGATTAAGACATAGGATATTTTTTATCCCGATAAAGTGAGTAGTTCCCGCGGGATAAACTAATTTCCGCGATAAAGTTATTCCACGCAGGCGAAACAGCCGGCGGAAAGCTAGAATAATATTATAATAAATTTTATAGTCAACAGCCCATAGCCATAGACAGACGTCAGCCTCTCTTAATAAACCAATTAGCAGCACTTTCATCATCAACCGGCTTACACTGCCAGATTTCTTTATCATCATAATTTTACTTTATAGTGTTTTTGTCAAAATAAGTTGTTCAAACAATCCAGTCATGACAATTGTGTACATCATCATTATATGTTGCACAATTTATTTTATAACACATTTGCTCGAAAAGTGGTATTTTTTCTATGAAAAACAGGTTCAAAAAGTGGCGCATTTTGGCCTCGGGCTAAAAAGTAGTACGGTTTTTTTTTTTAAAAATGTCAAGAAGTTTCGTCTATGGTAATTTTTTTAATCCTAGCAAAGAGTTTTTATTCCGAAAATTGATAAAAATTTTAAAAAATTAAATACTTTGAGAGGTATTTGTACACTAAAATAAATTATTAATCTTTATTTCAATCAGTTTCGACAAGAAATAACAACCATTTATTTATAATAAGAACACAAAACTTTAATTTCCTAATTTGTTAGTGGCTGTCTGTACTGGCTGTCTGCAGTATCCTTTGCCTAATTAAAAAAAAACGCTTGTGCGCGCGCAGCGCTAATTTGTGAGCAAAAAAAGTAAAAGTTATTTCGCGCGCTCTGTGAAAATTTGCAAAAATGTCTTCAAGCGACGAGGATTTCATGGAATCTACGCCCCCGGATCTTAAAAACGCGGCGAAACAAGCTACTTTAAGCCTTCTACCTGAAAAATCAGTTGAGGTGTACTTGCAAGCGTACGAAAATTTCATACTCTGGAAAAAAAACAAAAATGCTCATTCATTTTCAGAAAGCATTTTTTTAGCCTACTTCATGGAACTCTCACAAAAATATAAGCCGAGCACGTTGTGGAGTCAATATTCAATGCTTAAAAGTGTTGTAAGAACGAAACATGGTGTTGATATCAAGCCGTATTCAAATTTGCTGGCTTACCTGAAAAGAAAAGGTGAAGGCTTTACCAGCAAGAAATCTAAAGTATTTGCGGCTGATGATATTGAGAAATACTTGAAGGAAGCTCCGGATAGCCGATATTTGGCAACAAAGGTCAGTTAAAACTAAATTATTAAACATAATTCCTTTAATTTTCGTATTTATTTACGATATAACTAGATAAGTACCTACTTCGGTTTTATTTTATACCTACTTACACAGTTTTTGTTTCTTTTCAGGTTGCATTAATATTCGGCATAAATGGTGCATGCAGACGTCAAGAGCTGACAAATATAACCACTGATGATGTCGAGGACCATGGGCGAATTCTCCTTGTCCAGATCAAGAACACAAAGAATAAAATACCACGCTCATTTACAATACAACAACCTTTTTATGAAATCGTAACGAAATACGCAGCACTCCGTTCCACAAAAGCGAAGACTAATCGATTTTTTCTAAATTACCAGAATGGTAAATGCACCAGCCAACCCATCGGCCATAATAAATTTGGAATGATGCCTAAACAAATCGCCACTTTTCTCAACTTACAGAACGCACATGAATACACAGGGCACAGTTTTAGAAGGTCCTCGGCTACATTGCTCGCCGATTCAGGAGCGGATATATTGACACTGAAACGCCACGGAGGGTGGCGTTCCTCCAACGTCGCCGAGGGCTACATTCACGATTCAGTCAGGAATAAAGAAAAAATCAGTTCCTGTATTACAAAAAATATTAATTTGGAGCCGGGCCGTGCTGACTCTCGACCATCAACGAGCACATACATCCCGCCATCATCTCCGCCGCCGCAGCCACCTCCGCCGCCGCAGCCCTTAACTACAGAGCCAGAGCCCTATTCTGGTCTCATTTCTCCTACTTTCACTCAGGAGAGTGAGAGGAAGACAGTTAACAGTACGACTATGTTACAAATGCCGACTGGCAACGTAGTACTACATTTTTCAAATTGTTCTGGTTTTTATAACTGTTTTAACAAATAATTAAAGATTTATTCATTTCAGTAGCCCCATGTTTTATTTATTTCCTCACAAATGTGTTATAAAACGTCGTGTGACACACGTGCCCATTGATAATTGCAGCCTCAGCTTTTTTTGTAGCCCTCACCTACGGTTCGGGCTAGCAATCAAGCCTCGGCTGCAATGATCAACTTTGGGCCCTTATATCACAATGTACTATTATTCATATTCCACTTCCAGTAAATATCAACATTTGTTCTTGTATCATTTACTTAACAAAGAATTTAGTTAAAAACTATCACTGTAATAATGTCCGCAGATCTCAATTTAGTTGACTGGAGCCAGTCGAATATCCTGGCTGTGGCTTTGGGCAGCTCTGTATACCTCTGGAACGCTGGTACGGGACAAATAGAGCAACTGCTAACATTGGAGGGATCGGAGACAGTGTGCTCTGTGGCATGGGTACAGGGCGGAGCATCCCACCTAGCTGTGGGGACATCATCTGCTACAGTTGAACTGTGGGACTGTGAGAAATTGAAAAGATTGAGGGTAAGTTTATTCCATATAGGCTTTTTAACCCCAAATGCAAAAGAGTTATAAATTTGTAGCATTCTGTGTGGCCATATGTGGTAATGTAGCATTTGTTCTTCTTTTCGAGTCAACTTTTATTGGACCAAACCTAGCCCCTCTAACAGCATGTAACAGTGTAGCACTAAAATGGCTGAATATAATATTTGAAAAAGCTTTTTCGAATATGTAATATTTTGGAAAGTTGATGTTTGTGAGATGGTTCTTAGCCTGTTTGAAGGAAGTTGGTTCACCCATTTAGAAGTTCATTGTATACAATCCAGGTATACCTGGATGATATTATTATGTGGTGTCTCTTTTTCTAGTGGATTTTCTAAATTTGTGTGATATAAACAAGATGCTTCAATTTATTTTCCAGATTTAAAATTATTAACATTTTTTACCACTAAAGAAACTAGCTCTGTTTCAAAAAAATTAACTACACTATTTATATCTGTTAATTCGTCATCACCTCAGCAAGTCTGCTGGACCAATAGGCTCGGATTCCACGGCCCTTTGTCATCTCCCACGGCGCCCAACTCGCATCTTCAAACAACCGTCGTCATCCCAGGTGGGACCCACCGTCGCAATCTCTTCCAACTAACCCCTACATAACTGTTGTAGTGTATGGACGGCCACACGGGGCGTGTCGGGTCGCTGGCGTGGAACCTGTACATAATGTCTAGCGGCGCGCGCGACGGGAACATCATCCACCACGACGTGAGGCAGAGGGACCACGCCGTCGCCACCATACATGCGCACACGCAAGAGGTGAGACTATCAGTGTACATTTGTTTGTATATTATTCTAAATGGAAATAAAAAAATAAAATATCCTTAGACATACACACGGCGCCATCTAGTTCCACAGTAAGCAACTATAGGCTTGTGTTGTGGATACCAGATGGTATCCACAACACAATGGATATACTACATAAATACATTTTTGTATTTTGTATAGTGGCCAGAGTTGCTAACCACTTTACCAAACAGGTCGTCATTCAATGAAAAAATCCATTCGGAATAACTGGAGTACACGTCCGTATTCATCATACAAATATGGCCCTAGTGGGATTTGACCTCGCGACCTCTTTCCAAAAAAGAGATAGTCATTAAGCCAATGTCCGCCTCACTAGCCACCATTATATCATCTGAAATTAATCCACAGCGGACAAAAATTCTCCAATTTATTCCCGGACGTTTCAGGTGATACACACTCAACTAAGCCCCATCTTTACTTAATGTCAAGTGAATATTTATTTTTAAATCAGTCAATATTTACAGATTTGCGGATTGAAATGGTCTCCCGACGGTAGATATCTTGCTTCGGGCGGCAATGATAATCTGCTCAACATATGGCCTATCGCTCAAGGGCATCATTACTCGCAGAGTCAACATGTCTATTCGTTCAAGTAAGTTGCTTTTGTATTCAAAGAAACCCACATCATCAACAGTCTCACACGTGTGAGACTTGATGATTAGGACGTCCCCACTGGGAGAGGGTATGGACCATAATCCACCATGCGGGCCCAGTGCAGATTGGTAGGTTTCTGTCAGGCTAGTAGCCACCCGACAGTCAGTGCTTTTAGCCACGGCTGCAGGCCACCGACGTGTCTTAACGACTGCCTTCAATTGAAAACAACCGGAACCGACTATTTAAAGTGCTCTCCTAAGCACGGAAACACTCGTATTAAAATGCTCCTAGTTGTCACGCATCCAAGGACTGACAACGCCAGACATTACTTAACTTAGCTAGTCGAAAACGAATAGCGAATGCGACTGCGCCACGAGTGCTTCGAATTTGAATGAAACCCTACCGAATATATAATGATTACAACCAGACTATCTAAATCCACTGAAAGTACATAGACTGAAGGAGCATTACCTTAAACTGTCTCAATAGATTATTATTATTATTTGTATACATTTGTTTAAGTATATATCATATTTATTTATAGGTTTTGTATTTATTTTTATCATATTAGATTATATATTTTATTATATTTATTTATATTATAACAACACCATAATTTAAGTATGTATGTCATCGACATGGTTGTTATTTTCTCTATTTATTAGTTGTATGTTTGTTTATAACTACTGTTTTTGTAAGTGTACTCGCTGTCTACTTTTACGTTACCTCACAATTTGTCTCCTTACTGAGGTTTGCTGGAAGAGATCTCTTATAGAGATAAGCTCGCCTTTTGTATATTTTAATATTCTCCTGTTTTTTGTTTTGTTTGACGTGTATGCTTATATACAATAAAGTGTTAAATAAATAAATTACCCCTAGTCACGTTCGACCGTATCGTAAAGGCTCATACAATTTCATTTGGATGGCGTTGCTCAAATAGTTGATTACGATTCGGGAATATTTTCAAGAAAGTGCTGACATCTCGGATTGGCCGCTTTTGCAAGTCGTTGTTGTACAAAAGGGAAATACATAAGGTTTACATTTGAGTACAACGGCGGACTTATCTCATAGAGGGATTTTTTCCAGTCAAACATAGGGTTAATTAGAGAAATATGGCATGGACAAATCACAGCGAAATTTTAATTAAAATTACGACTAAGGACTAAATGACACAAAATATTAAATCCTATTTGAATAAGTACTTACTAATTATGGATAATTAAAAACTAAGTAATATACAAATACCTACACACCAATAAATTCTAATGGTATATATGTGATAATAATTGAATTTAATCACTAACATTCATTTAAAATAACACATTTAAGTAAATTAACTAATTTGTTCAATAACATCTGCCTTTATACAATGTAATTTGAGTATTAGCAGTACCATCTAGCGAAAAATATCCCTATTCGACATAGTATGGAATTAGCAATCTACCCCCTATCATCTTTTAGCCTATCTCTTGTACTGTCTTTGTGATTACTTTGTTCATTTGTACTAGCCAACACTTAGCGGCTGTGAAGGGCCTGGCATGGTGCCCATGGAGCAGTGGCATCCTCGCTTCGGGCGGCGGTACCGCCGACCGGACCATTCGTATCTGGAACGTGAACACCGGCGCCAATATCAACACTGTCGACACCAAGTCCCAGGTAAATTGACTACACCACACAATTAGAAATAAATCACTAAATATTTTAAAACATGAATTGTCTAGTCAGTCTATAGTATAGATACAGTAATAATAAATAAGACCGCCTCCGTGGCTCAATGTAAACAACATTGGGTTTCGATTCGGTGGTCGCGGGTTCGATCCCCAGCGGGGTACATGTTTAAGTACTCGGTTTGGTTGGTGATAGGGCATTTTAAATGTCCCTGGCTAGCTACCACCATCTTATCTAAATCTGCCGCCAAGCAGCAATGTTAATAGCATTGTTGTGTTCCGGTTGTCAGATATAAGATAGACAGTCCCTCAAATGTGTTGGGGTTTCCGGGTCAGTACGCTTCCACCTTCGACCTCATCTTCACTTAACATCAGGTGTGATTGAGGTCAAGTACCAATCCGTTGTGCATAAAAAAAAATGGGGAAGCCGCATTCCATCCGAATACCTAGTTGACTTGGTGGAGTAGTTAGTATATTATTTTTTGTAATAGCATTAATATCTATTCTCCAACTAACTATTTTTCTTGGGTCCTCATAAAAAGCACAAATAATTGCAGGTGTGCTCAATCGTTTGGAGCACTCACTACAAAGAGCTGATATCCGCCCACGGCTACGCCAACAACCAACTGGTGATATGGAAGTATCCGCTGATGTCGCGTGTCTGTGAGCTGACCGGTCATATGGCGAGAGTGCTTCACCTCGCGATGTCACCCGACGGCACGGCTGTTGTATCTGCTGGCGCCGATGAAACTTTGCGGTAAGTAGAACTACAGCGTACGTAACGATTATATTATCCCAGTGGGAAAATGTAATATACATGTTTGGGATAGCTAGCAGCTGCAGACGGATGGTTGTCAAATTTCACATTACCAAAATAATACACCTTAACTGAGAGATGATCTGCAGTATCTAATGAGCCACTTAGATACCCTTGGACCCGCATCCCTCTGCATGGTTACCCCCTTGAAACTCGAGAGTTGACTAATTGTATGGAGACAGAAAGCTTTCTTGTTTTTATTAATAATGTGGTAGAATATCGACTGTAACATAGTAAACAGTAGTATTTATTTACTTTTGATTTTTAGATAGATTGTTTAATGATTGGTGTAGTGGATAGTGACCCTATCAGCGAAACCAACGGTTGCGGGTTCGAATCCCGCGAGGGGTAAATGTTTGTGTGATGAATACGAACATTTATTCCCGAGTCTTGGATATTTATGTATGTTTATCCGTTTATCTTGTATCCATAGCACAAGCTTTGCTTAGTTTGGAACTAGATGATTGGTGTAAGTGTCCGAAAAAAAAAAATGATTATTAATAGTGACTTTCCACGTATAATAGTTTTTATATCTGCTGTTGCTGTTATATGACATGCTGTTGATTCTGTATTATTCAAAAATAAAAATAATTCGACAGTAACTGTCAACTAACCAATCACACACTAAACTCAAAATAGAAATGTGACGTTTGTGAGTTCGAACTTAAAATCAGACTTCATCTCTGAATATCAGTCTTAGCTTAGTCTTCCTCACGATGCCATTTGAAAAAGGTCTGAAGCAAGTAGTGACCTGATGATAACCAAATTAAGTCTGCGGGGTAGAGCACTTCCAACTGACTGGTTACATTCCTCTCCTTTATTTACTTATTATTGTGAAAATCACGAAAGACTTTCGGATCTTAAAAAACAGGAACAAAGTTCTCGTTGACCTTTGACTATATAAGATACATTGACACTAAAATCCCAGGCTCTTATACTAATACCCAACTGTTTTTCACAGGCTGTGGAAATGCTTCATGCTCGATCCGGCCAAGAAGAAACAGCCCACCGATTCAAAGGCAGCTAAATCACTACTCAACCTTAACTCTTTAATTAGATAACTTATGCAAGGTGTTGTTCTACTTAACTGTTATTAATATTTTGACTGATTATTGTGATCTTTACAATTAGATAGGTATTATAATAATTAATAGTTGGGACTTGTTTGTCGACAGGTGACTTTGCGTGTAGTAATTTGTTTTAGAAAATGCGGCGTCATCTAATGTGGACCAATTAATGTTTTAATAAATATGAAAAATGTGCTGACATAAATTGTCATCAAAAGAAGATTCTGCAAACGACTTAACCTTGCATCAAGAACTACGAGTCATCAAATCGTTTCTCAACTTCTGATGGCTAATAAGACATTACAAGAATTAAATAATCTAATCTAATCCAAATGTGTTGGGGTTTCCGGGTCAGTACACTTCGACCTCATCTTCACTTATCATCAGGTGTTGAGGTCAAGTACCAACCCATTGTGCATAAATAGTAAAAAAATAAAAATTATGAATTTCTGCCTACGACATAATTGACTATAGTTTCATAATTTATTTACTTTATCCAGTACCGGGTGGAAGACATTCCACCTTAGCAGTTTTATGAAATTTATGGCTAGTCGTTGGAAAGCAATTTTTATATTGCATGGATCTGCCTGCCATACCGTGCGTAAGGATGCGATTTAGAGTTTAAGGTTCTTAAAATCACTATGATTTTTTTATGAGTGTTTGTCGTGCTTACAATCATCAGTTTGAAATTTAAGCATCATATTTAAAGCGTCACATAACCACCAAAAGATCAGGTTTCTAGTGAATATTTTTGCTTGTGAGTTGTTAACTGATAGTCGAGTTGTTTAATTCTCCTTTCATACTATAATATACCCCATGTTAATGTGAACAGAGGCTACAGCGAAAGAAGTTATTCAGAAGCTTATACACCCAATTTAAAAAAAAAATGTGAACATCATTTTATAATGTCTAATATTTGAATAAAAATCACGTCAAATCAATCTAAATGTACTCGACCCTCGCCCAGGTGATTGACAACTCTGCTGCTCCGCTAGACAAATGGCAAACGTTTCTTTTAACGATAAACGCTAACTTCAACTCTCGCAACTGATTGGCTGAGAACTGTTCGGGCTTATAGACACCCAATCAACTGCGAGAAATGATTATACAGTGTGTCGTTATAGAAATGTTAGCGTCTGGCCGCGCTGGTAGCTTAGTTTTTGAAGCTACTTTGATGATTGATTATGATGATTAGCTACGTCATATTTTGTGATAATGAAGAAGAAAAACTATTGTACCCAACTTAAAATATACACGGAAATTTTGTTAGTGCTCATATTTTTCATTCCGATAAAATGCTGCCCTTTCTGTCCCCTATTCACTAACACGCGGTAGAATATCGCGTGTATAAAGTTTCATAAAAATATATATTTTTTAAGTCGTGAAACAACCCTTGTAAAAAGTTAACTCTACACAAAGCACTCTGTATTTTTGTCATATATATCAGCCGAAAGACGTCCACTGCTGGACAAAGGCCTCCCCCAAGGATCTCCAACGATCGGTTCAATAAAATTATACTACCTATGCCAATAACTTCTACTTCACTTACCTAATATGCACTATTTTTTTACCTTACGGTGAAAAGACTCATCCGGTAAAAAGTACAAAATAGAAACCCTGCCCTTATCGTTACCAACCATACAACGTTTTGTAACTCTACAAAACGGCATGTTTTTATTTTAGTGTTGTAATTACAATTTGTTGTAATATTTATATAACTTTGGATTTTATTGTTGAACAATAAAAATATAATATTGTTTCGACAATTAGCATTTGTAGTATTTTTGGACACTGTTAATTTTTGACAAACAAAGACAAGTTGAGGTCGTTGAATGTAAACGCGATTTTAAATTTCACTTCTTTCTTTTCTGTCAATTGTTGTTCTTAGTTTCACACTTGTCTGTTCTATAAAGCTAATCTTATTTTCGTAATTTTAACTTAACTTTAAAATGAACATTTCATTACCTCAGCTTTCTTGTTTAAGGACTTTTGTGTACAATTTTTATTATTTTAAGAATGAATTGATAAGATGCCTTTGATTGATCATGTTATTTTATGGTTCACTAAATAAAGATTCCATTTGAATTTGTTTTTAATTTTGTAGTTGTAATACAAGATGTAAAATGTAGTATTAAAGACTTATGATTAGGTCTATTCTTGACAAAAAAACATTTCAAGGAATGTCAGAGTTCGTCATAAATACAGGATTTTTTTTTATGAAAAATTACCAAGTATAAAAAAAATATCTTTTCCATTGTGATATAAAAGTTTTTGTAGTAATTTACGGCTTTACTATAGCTTTATTTTTTATGAGAGCGCCATTGAAAGTAATAGTAATGGACTCTTGAGAACGAGCAGGAGAATACGGATTGCAAATTGGTCCAAACTATAGATATGTACCCAAATGTAATACTGTAATAGTATCTAACTAATATTATAAATGCGAATGTTTGGATGTTTGTTTATTTGTTTGTTGTCAATCACGGCAAAACGGATGAATGGATTTGGTTGAAATTTGCATTTCGGACGTTATACCAATCTAGTCCCAAACTAAGCAAAGCTTGTACTATGGACACTAGATAACGGATAAACATACATAAATATTTATATAAACATCCAGGAATGAATGTTCATATTCATCACACAAACATTTACACGTCGCGGGATTCGAACCCGCAACCGTTGGTTTCGGTGACAGGGTCACTATCCACTACACCAATCGGTCGTCGTATATAGGTACAATATACCCTGGATTAAGACATGATATTTTTTATCCCGATGAGTAGTTCCCGCGGGATAAACAAATCCACGCGGGTGAAGCCGCGGGCGGAAAGTTAGTTATTTATAAACAAAACAACAAATGTGTAAAAAATGTTTATTAATATCTAAATCTGTATATTGAAACAAAGTGGAATGTTATGAACAATGCAATAAAGAAAACTAGACGTGCAGTAAAAGTGTCATTTAAAAACAAATCTCATGTGCAAATAACGCGATGTAAAAAATTGTGATATATATTCTTTATATGTGATGTAAAATAAAACGAAAATAATGCAAGTTAGTTGGAAAAATTAATAACAAACTATAATTAAAATGGAATCGAACTGCAAGTTATGGAAATTGGCGAAGAAAACTTCCACTTACCTTATTCTTAGACGCAATGGAGTATAACACTACCGGAAAAGTTGCGTTGATAGCATGGTAAGGGAAGTTCAAGTTTTAGCGAATTCCCATAAGTTGCATCGTCATATTCTAACAATCAAAACAACTTGTATAAAAGCGGAAGTCAGTGACTAGAACTAAAAGTAATTTTCAAAGAACACATTGTAAAAGCGGGCGGCACTTCATATTAAATGCACAAGAGGAACTAAACAAAGCTACCGTAAAACAAACTACTAATTACAACCGATTCACTTACAGTGCTAAATTCATTGTACTTGACAATCCATGCTATTAAATCACAGGTACTGCATAACCATCGATAAGGAGTTCAATGTAAAACTATACAGAAAGAGGAAAAGAGCCATTAGGAAATCAGCTTTAGACGCTTGATAATTGTGAATGACATTATGCATGGTTCATCGTCGAATTGCGTATAAATGAAAAAAGAAGAAGTCTGTATCCTTGGACATATACACACAGCGCCATTTAGTTCCACACTAAGCAACTAGGCTTGTTTTATGGATACCAGATGGTTGATATACTACACATATACATTTTTTTTATAAATACTATAAATTTAAACCATCCATAACTCGAGTACACATGTCCGTATTCATCATACAAACATAATTGCCCCTAGCGGGATTTGAACCGGCGACCTTTTAGTATAGCAGTCAACGTTTCTAACCACTACACCAAACAGGTCGTCAAAATATTGCGTATAAAAACTTCCTTTTGCATAATTATGTTACATTTAATAACAGTCTATCTATACCAACAATTATTTTAAATTCTAAAAATATAATACATAAAGCAAATCATTTCCAAGAGGCTAAGTTCCGCTCCGTAATGGATCTCTCACAGCTGCTCACAGCCTTACTACCGGTTTTATTTTGTGTGAAGCGAAATCAACGTTTTACGTACGGAACTCTTCACTAGAAAAAATCTATGATATCTACGAACAATGTTTGCTACTTATCGAGTATTATGCAATACAGCCATTACACACGTTAACATTTTTGTGATGTATTTAGTCTTAAAAAAATATTCAACACATCCTCAATCAACTCGGTCAGGACGCAATAACACTTCGATGAAAATACGCAAAAAACTTAATCTAACAAGAACACATTTCTAATCTGGCATTCGCATCTCTAAAAAACCTCCTATTTCAAAATAATGACTGTACAATTTCCAATACCTACATCCAAACACTTTCTAAGCTCTTGAAGTTATTATTATCATTTGTTTAGTAAACCACATTTAATGTATTCCTAATTTAGTTAAGTATATTTTCATTTTATAACTAGCTATCTACATGGCTTTTATTGTGCTTACATAAACTCGCAGATCGTTGAATTAATACTAAAAAAATACTTAAAATAATTTTTTGTAATGAAGACAATGAGATTCAATAATACATTATTCTATTGACCGTCTCGCTACCGTCATCTTAACAGTTAGAACTACGATTACAAACTGATCTTTTTTAATATAAATTAATAACAAAAGTACAGTCAACGCCAAAAATAATTACGCAACTGGAAAAAATCTTGTAAGTAAAAAAATAAATTCTACATCCTTTTAAAGAATATATTGTTTTGGCAATGACCATACAACTAATTGTCGCCGAGGCAATTATATCACAGAGGCAAGGCTACGCGAGTGGAGGGAACCCTCTCCGTCCAACATTCCGGACATCGCGACCGTATTCGAGATGGGTTCCGCACCGCGCACCAACTGCTCATGGCTCGTAGTTAAGGCACCACCGTATTTAAAACTTCTTCGCAAACTAGATCGGATACTCTTCACCGAGTCGCTTTTTCTGACGAACGAACGACGGAGGTAGTCTCTGGTTAGTGACAAGGAATTCCTCGATGCGGAAGCTCTCGGTCGACTTCTGGAGTCCGTTTCGTCGGTGACTGTTATAGAGGGCGCGGCAAATACACCGCTGTATTCTGGCGGTTGAGATTCTAGGGAGATGTGCTGTTCTCGATCGACCGTCTCACTCAGTGTGATGGGAGTGTGCGGAGAGTCGTCTGCTTGCAGTCCGTCCGTGCGCGTCGCCGATGTTATTCTAGAGAATAAATAATATATTTTGAGAGTTCCGGATCATAATAGCCATCTAATAAAATTTGTAGTTTCGGAACTGATGTGTAAGCTGAGACATGTAAAAGTCACAAAGGTGAATTATTAAATTTGGCTATTAGGAGAATCCATAAACTAGTATTATTATTGTTAAACTGGTCTGGAAAAATATACTATTTTGTATTTTGTAATAAAATACATACAGGTCAAACCCTCGTTATTTAGCTTCGCCGCAATCGGGTACAAAAAAACCAGCCTGTGTCCAATTAAAAATATTATGTGATTTAAAAGCTCACCACACGTCTCCTGGATAGTATATACATTTTCAGAATCTTTGTGATGAATCCTTTCCTGTAGCTGTGGTTTACATTTTTGTGACGTAACCTAATTCTATGACACACGATGAATCTAACGTTACATAATTACGTGACGATAGGTCGTCAGAGCTCCATCCTGCTCTATCACGTGCATAACTGCATAAATCTACACCGCTCATTCCGTTTCTCGCGCACGGAATATCTTAGGTATTTCCTTTTTATTTCGTTAATGTAAATATAACATGTAATCACTTCATGTTTGGTTTAATTATCACTCAAAGTTTCATGACTCTACCTAAAATATTTACGTAATGTCAGCCATTTATTTGTGCGTTCAGGCGTAACTTTAGATTTTAATTCTATCGAGAAAATTTCATGGAATCTTGTTTTTGAATACTTGATCACTAGAACAAGTTCTGCTTTTAATTATTAATTAATACAAAGTGAATGCTTAACGGATCGTTAATAACACTGGGCTGGTCCTAAGCCGTTTGAACCATTTAGAATACGGGGGCAGTACACAGCGACTTACCTTCGAAGCGTCCTAAAGCTCCTTCGCAATGTGTTAAGCAATCGAGCGCCTGTAGCAGTGGAGTACGACGGCGGGGGGGTGTACTTGGGGGGCGGGTCGGCGCGGGGGCGGGGGGCCGCGGGGACTGGGGGCGGGGCCATGGGGGCCTGCCCCATGCGCGGACGGTACAAGCTCTGGATACGCTGAGGGGGATAATAAAAAAAATGTACATACAATACATGCTAGTACCACAGTGTAAAGAAAAGAATGTAGTGCCGGATGCGGGCGGCGCGCCACGCTGCCTGCGTAGCGTTACCAGAGCGTTGTTTTAAGCCGTGGTAGTAGCCGGCAGCATTGTACAACAGATTCTATCGAGCGCATATGTTTATGTTCACGTTGCCGCTACATGCGATTTGAGGTGTGAGAGCAGTGGTAGATACTTGTAACACGAGGAAATAATTTGTAAATGTGACACACGTTAGCTTTTCCGCCATGTCTATATATATGGCACGTCGCGGCAGCGTGCGACCTCGTCGGTGATTGCTCACTATTACTTTTCTTTACACTATGCTATTATACAGTGAAAGAATTTGGTAATGACAATTAACATACACATTTTATTTTATTGGGAACAACAAACAGTTACACAATCGAATACAAAAATAAAGTAGTACAATGTGAATGATAAATCAATGTATAACACAACGCATAACGTTATCCACAGGTTACTGAGATAAAATAGATTCCTATGCAAAACATAGGCAGTGGTTGCGGTGCGGGCGAACAAAAACAGGTTTATCGCCTTGGTTTACCGAGTTTTTTTTTTAAGTAATATATTGACCACTCAAAATTTGGACAACAGATTTCTTAAATGTAAATGGAGACAGTGCTAATATTATGTCAGCCGTCAATAAACAATCATGTAAGACTATAATGGGTGTGACTACAAATTCGAATAAATACATATATTAGTCAAAGACATGCAAATCATAAAACATTAATAGAAAATGCAGTGACAATTAAATTTCGTTCAACAAATTGGAAGAATAAATATTCATTACATTCCATGTGTAATTTTACGTGGAGACATCTGTTCAATTGTATTGCCTTTTTGTACAATAAAGCGTTTACAAACAAACAAACAAACAAACAATATTTTGAAAGAAAGACAGAGAATTTTATTTAAACCTATCTCATGTCATAAACAATCAAGTTTGCACGCTTTTTAAAGCACAGTATGTTTGATAAATATTTATATAATCATATAAATATATACATGCCCATTGTAAGCTGAATAAATGTTTTCTTTCTTTCTTTTTGTATCGTAATACTTGCAAATGTATAAATATAAATTCATAAAACGATATTGGTCGGCATCTTCCTCTTTGCCAGGAGGCCAACTGGAACCTCGTTATCTATTGCTGCGGCCCAGAACCAATATCCGAATATTGTGTTATGTGGTGAAGATAGAAGTAGTCGGTTGGCGTGTTAATTATCTAACTAATATTATAAATGCGTAAATTTGGATGTTTGTTTGTTGCTCAATCACGGCGAAACGGATGAACGGATTTGGATGAAACTTGGTATAAAGGTAGAACATTCCCTGAATTAAGACATAGGATATTTTTATCCCGATAAAGTGAATAGTTCCCGCGGAATAAACAAATTTCCGCGATAAAGTCGTTCCACGCAGGCGAAGCCGCGGGCGCAAAGCTAGTTTACCATAAAATTGACAATACAAAATTTCATTTCGATTGATTGTATGGAGACTCCGGCTTTCCCCAAAGGAAACGATCAAGAATAAAATAATTAAAGTAATTAAAACATTCACGATATTAAATACTGTACACTCTTTCTTACCAACTCGTCCGTAAAATCACTAGTTCCGTGATCCTTGTAGCACAAAAGTATAAATATTCTCTAATTAATATCGATTGTTCAAAAGTAATATATTAAAACAATTGGTATCACTTAAACACACATACACACAGAAGCTGTGTGTATGTGTGTTTAAGTGAAGAAAAACATTTCGGAATTCAATACGGCTTCGATACCATCTGTGTAATTACAACATACCACGACAAATGCAAGATTTCTCTTAACCTGATTTGCCTAATATTAGGCCCATATTTCATAATGTTGCTCAAGCGCAGATCTGCGCTTGAGGATAGTTAGAGATGCCGCTACACAAGTTACATAAATCTATACCTTTTTAATGTCCATAAGCGGCGAGTCATAGAATATAATGATAATAATGGATATAACGAGTATACACTGTATGGACTCGAGGAAGGATTTCAGGATAGATTCTTTGTGTTATTACAAGAAAACTTATTTGCAATGCAGTCAGAAATGCCATTATTTTGGTTTAACCGTGGTAGCCAATAGATAAAATCTTAGGACATGCTTATATGTAGACTGAAAAATTGCTGGGGGCATATATTCTCGCAAATTACACGTATAGTCAAGCAGGTAAAAGTATATCCTTGTTCCCTAGCGCGCTAGATCTATTGCATTAAACACATTAATTACTCGTATGCCTTGCAAAGAAAATCAAATTGGTACGTAGTGCATGACTAGTG
Organism: Oegoconia quadripuncta; assembly: GCA_949316235.1. NCBI lineage: Eukaryota > Metazoa > Arthropoda > Insecta > Lepidoptera > Autostichidae > Oegoconia > Oegoconia quadripuncta. The sequence goes on from OX438743.1 coordinate 15,254,084, forward strand.
TTGTCAAGACATAAAATTTCCATACCCATGGCCTGTTTCGCCTTGCTATTAACGCTATTATCCAGCGCGCTAGACTTTTAGCTGCTTTATATCAATATTAGGAATTTTTACTGTCCACACACATAAAGGAGACCAGATAAAAACTCTGTGGGTGCCTCAAACCCACGATGTAATAAACATTAATTGAGGATACATAACACACAGGTAATCAAACTTCCATTATAATGTACGGTCCTGACTCTAAATGACATATGGGTAAAGCGGTTCTTCGTTGATAGATATTTTCTTAAAATAGGTTATTTTATGCACAACAGGTTGTATCTTTACCTCAGTCACTCCTGATATTTGAAGATGAGTCCTAAGGCCACGCTCTCCAGGAAACCCCAACTATTTGGTGGACTGCCTATCTTAGCTCAACCAGCCACAATAAATACTATCGACATAACTACTTGGTGGCAGACTTAGTAACATGATAAATTGTCAGATATACATTTAAAAATGCGCTATCATCACCAAACAGAGCACAAAACATGTCACTGGCAATCAAACCCGCGACTTCAGTTTTGTAAACCCTATGTTTTTCAGATTGAGCGACGGAGGCTCAATACTTTCAAGCATTACAGATATTACAGAATTCAAATTAAACACATCAGATACGGAAAGGCGTATTTCACAGAATTTCAATATAGGACACTATAGCCCAGGGAAAATACGGTAAAAAATTAGCTTGCTAGACAATTCAGAACCGACTTATATAATTGCTATCTTATAGAGGTATATTAGAGATGTAATTTTGAATAAAGCCTTAAAAAAACGAGAGCTTAGTCTAGATTTTGTTTTACACCCTATTTTTAATTTGTATCTTAATAACAATAAATACTAACTGATATTTAATTAGGTAGGTAACTTATTGATGGATTAAAAACTAAGCATTACTACATTTACAACACTTTACTAAATGTTGCAAGAAAATTCCTTTTTCGGAGGTCAAACCGTATTTTCCCTAGGCTATAGTGTCCTATATTGAAATTCTGTGAAATACGCCTTTCCGATACCGCCACCTTTCTGACTTCATAATTGTCGGCAAAAGCCAACAACGTTATTATCAGGTTCAGAGCGTTTATCCAGGTATTCCATTCTCTTCGAATCGAATAAACTCGATTGTAATGAAACTTTATAAGCATAAATCATGTAGATAGATTTAAAAAGTATATTATAGTATAGTAGTATAGTATAGTATTGAACATTTTTGAAGAAGAGTATTGAAACTGAATTAGAGCAATTTAAATTTTTCCATAGTAACAGAAAAAATGCATTATATTTCTTTAAATTCGATATTTTGAAATGTTTTCTACTAACTTTTTAGATCGATGTATCCTGCTTATATGTATAAAGTTTCATTACAATCGGTGTATTCATTTCGGAAAATTTGGAGTTGCAAGTTTGAATGGAATGCCGTGTGGGATAAACCCTCTTAAGGAGAAGATGTGCTGAACACCTGATGCGACGGGACAAAGGGAGATGAACGAAAAGGGTAACTGATCACCAACCTAAACCCGATGGTCGGAAGTCATTAGATCATAAACACATATTGGATTAGATAATGCAAGTTTCGTATCCTGCTAAATTCATTCCTACTGCAAAGGATAACGTTCCGTAGGAGGCGCCTGCTTTGAATTAGATTGGCGCATGGCGTAATTCTATTACTAAATTGAAGTCATGACCTAATAGTAGGTACTTCAAACTTCAAGCATTTATTTCAACGTAAATACATGATATCATTTGTTGAATGTCAATTCAAATCTACTGGAAATTACGATAGGGCTCAAGCATTTACTGCCAGGTAATATGTCCAAGCTACTAGGGAAAAGGGAAATCATCTGTGGTAAAAGAAGCGGTACAATGTAGCACAGTTGGTTTCATATAATTTGATGCCTTAACATTGTCTAATCCAATATATGTCGTGCATTGGACCATATTAGCAAGGAACCAGAAAGAATTACGTGATGACGAATAACCTGATATAGTGGATTGATACGGGCTGAATTTGAATGAAAAAAAAATGTCCTGGACCCTGTTTATCCTTATTCCTTCCTACTGTGCAATGCCTTATCTAATATACATTAGTTTATAGCGCACCTCTAGTATATCCGGGGATCCTTTGCTCATGTACCGCCATGTTTGCACGAAAGCCGTGATAGGCACCATCAGCAGAGCCCCTTGTTGCATAAACACCGCAAGTTGACGAGCCCAAATCGGCCAGTACCTGTAATGTAGAATTATAATTTTAGTAATGACATTCATTACGACTGAAGTAAAACATACAGCTTGATTCCATTCGCATGAGCGAACAGTTTATTTGTGTAGTCAGATGTGAATTATATCTTACAGTGTGTTTGGCTCCTCCATGGCTCAATGTAAACAACACAGGGTTTACGAATCTGAGATCGCGGGTTCGATCCCCAGCGGGGTATGTGTTTAGTACTCGGTTTGGTTGGTGGTAGGGCATTTTATCTTCGCCTGGTTAGCTACCACCAACTTTTATCTGAAGTCTGCCGCCTTGTCAGAGATATGATAGCCAATCCCCCAAATGAGATGGGGTTTCCGGGTCAGTACGATTGCACCTTCCTTAACATCAGGTGTGACTGAGATCAAGTGCTAACCCATTGTGAATAAAAAAAACAGTTTCTATGACCTTACAAATTCATGTATTTTTGAAAAATCCAGAGTGTTTACCCATTCGTTTTCGAATACGAATAATCGTTACTTTGACATTGATTCACCATTGGTCCGATTCATCTTTAAAACTTTCAAGTCCTTGTACACAATAATCTGTGTATAATGGATAATTTGACTTTCATATGAAATTGACAACAAGCAGAAATGTGGGAAAGCGAAAATAATAGAATACAAACTGGCTCAACCAAACTCGATTTCTTGAAAGTTCGAAAATCGCACGACAGATCTATATCCTTCCTTATATTTATATGGATATCGCGTTACATCGGCAAGGAACGCTTAATGCGTTTAATGTTAAAGACGTTTATTCAAAAAGTAACCTATTACTGCTGTTACCCGGTTGTTTTAAGATTAGCAATGCAAGGAAGGTTACTGTATAAGTTGTTTCTATTTAATTAATTTCTCCAACAGTTGTCTATCAGTGGAAACCTCTAACTGGATTACAGTTTTTTAGTTTAAGTGATACTTTGTAAAATAACTGTTAGTTTTGTCAAGATTTTTTTTTTTTTTATGTAATCATATATCGTTATACGAAACTCATTATACGAGTGAAAGCCCATATCCTTGCAGTGGGATGTTTACGGGCTGAGATGATGTATCATGAATTCATGCAAGAAAAAGTGCAACAATATTTACCCCACAGGTTTCCTCCAGGAGTAAAGTTGACGTTGTTGACCGACGCGGAAATCCAAAACACAAATTGCCTGAAAAATTAAAGAGGTCCGATAACTTACGATTCTCACTTGAAATTGGCGGTAGTTAGCCTGATTACACATATTTTCAAGGCATTCACATAATGCAATATTGTTTTTGCTATTTTCAAAGGTGTTTGACAGTGTTGATAGACCACTGTTATTTAAAAATTTTGATGTTATCAAAAACAAAACTTTTTTAACTTTAGTGATTGAATTTAAAACTTTACGGATTCATGCAAAGTCGAATCAATTACATTGGAAAAATAGGATATAGAAACTAGATCTAACTGGGGTAAAGTCAACAAACTTTCGAGTGAGGATAGTGTACCACAGTGTTCAACAATATGCCCCATTCTATTTCTTGTTTACATTAATCATCTCCAATTTATGGTGCAGAAGTTGTGAAATAGCTGCTGTTCGCTAATTATAGTTTTTACAGTTAAAGAAAAACGATAATGTTTTTGACAAGGCAAATAGTGGTTTTAGGTTATCTTTGCGCTATTGTTTACAGCCTATAATTAAGTTTTAAAACACCAAAAAGCATAATATGAATATTGTCAATGATAAAGTGGAATTTGTAAATACCGCAGTCTTTTTGGCAATCACTATATATTTCGGAACATAGATAACACTTACACACAGCAGGACAGGCAGTATGACGGTCCACGTGAAGCTCAGCAGCGCTGCCAACGTCGCGGAGAGACGGCTGCGGGCGTCGTACAGAGCGCCAACTACCACGTCCGGCGAGAATGGTCGCCCGCGCACCACGAACACGCCTATAGCTAGAGCCACTTGCACAGCGCAGTGCCACCACGACCCGACCCATACATAGTCTATGAAGTGGACTATCCTGATGCCCGCCTGTGGGGAAAACATTTTTAGTGGCATTTTCTAACCACTAGCTGGTATCTGATTGTGCTATCGGCATATTTAAGTTCGGTGACAATGTAATATTACGGTACCATCGAGCTGATCTGATGATGGCGCCGGGATGTAGGGCTTGGAACTCCCTGATGGCAAATGACAAGATAGATATTTGGGCTCAATGATGACACATGCTGACGAAGGGGTGATGATGGAGCCATACGATTGTCACTGCAATGCCTTGAAGGATTTTATGTTACTCGTAAAAAAAGGTATTTTTAATGTAGAACTTCTTTTGTGTAACCTTCATAAGTATATTTTTAACTACCGACGTAAAAAGAGGTGTTATAGATTTGAAGGCTTGGTTTGTCTGTGCGTCTCTCTGTGATATTGTAGCACCTCAACTGCTGAACAGAATTGAAAGCAGTTTTTCTTTTCGAAAGTGGTATTTGCAACAACCATGATCGTAAGGAACAGTGGATTGTTAGCATTATTTGATATAAATCGGTTTAGCTTTTCAAACAATTTTACCTACATTTGATAGTCTCTGGGGTTTACTAAATTTTCAATTTATAGTTACATAAATGAGACCCTGAAATATATGATCAAAATCTGGAACTCACATCGGTACTAAGAAGCAACCCCATCGCCAGTCCAACCACGCAGCTCAGAAACGTGATGGTGGTCTCCCAAACTTTCAAGCCCTCAGCGTTGGTCGCCATGATGCCCGTGATCACACAGTGCCATATCGCGAGTTGTTGCGCGATACCGAACATTATCAGGATGAAGTAGAATATCACGGCCCACGCAGGCGAGAGCTGGAATCAAGAATATGAAAATTTTACCAGACGGTTGGCTTCGATGACCTGACAATGACCACGAAATAAACACACGGTTTGAATTGCTTACAACTGAATTCTTTGTGTGTCTGCCACTTTCGTTGACATTCAAAGCGATGGAATGAGGTTTAAGGGGCTCTTAAAGTTAAGAAGCGATTGAGTCTTCGGATGTCAGAGTAGCAGTCGTTAAGGAAAAATTAACACCATAATCGTTTTATTCTGTATCTAGCCCTCTGATAAACCTAGGCCTCTCTAAGGCTTTCCATTGGGAATGTTCGTATGTCGCATCCAGAGGCTACAGAGCTGGTTCTATCAACTGGGGGCCGTCATCCAACTATACGATACAATCCACGGATTGCAACTTTAACTTATTGATTCTCAGATCTATGTTAGTTACTCCAGTTCCTCTAGATTTTCTCATTTCGGATTTCATTACGTAGAAAGCAAAAGCACCTAATCTAACTTCCGCTGTAGCCACGTTACTCAGCCGTAAATCATCACATATCGCTTGAAGACAAACCTAGATTAAGTAAACTTATATAATGCCGATTTTCCAAGAAGCTGGGTGGATATGCATCACCAAATTTTTTATTTACCATCAAGCCGTGTTCAGATGCGAATGATTAAAGAAACAATGACAGTACCAAACAAACTACAAGTAAGGTGACAAGGGCTTAGTGACCGATCACTGTATTTGAGTAGGAAATGACGCGACTTTGACTTTATCTGTAAGGGGTTACTGCTGGTGTCACGAGCAGTGGGGATTAATATCTTGTTTAATGTTTCTTTTGTTTGTCAAACTTTTTTATAAAAAAAAAGACCGCGGAGTACGACTCGTGTTATGAGGATTCCGTACATAACATCACCATTGGCAAACTTTAAGGTTCTTTTTATCAGAAACTGCATTGCCAGCCCTAAGGACTTCTCACCCAACAGCACCGCTGACTAACTTTTAAAAAACACAAACTTAAACATATGTTTAGTTACCTAGACTACTTAATGATAATTATGTTTGTCTCATAATATTCAACTATTTCCGTGTTTATTCCTTCACTTACAAATATCCTTTATTGCACAAAATAATTTACAATAATTTGTCACTTGAAAGACAAGACCTCAATTTATGCTAAATTTCGAATTTGTAGGGTAGGTAAATTTTTTGATGACCTATCAGTGGGACTTAGTATTAAAATACACTTCGAAAGTCCGTATCTTTTTATTGCGTTAAACTCGAAACTTGACTTTTTTACAGTAGTATGCGGTCGAAGATCTTAGCATTCGATATTAAATGAAAATTGATACTTCCAGTCGTTTCTGAAAAAAAGGATTTTGACACCCGGACAGACAGAGATACAAATGGACAACAATGCGATTAGGGTTTTCCCTTTTGAAGTAAGGAACCTTAAAAAGAGCTCACCACATCTGGGGGCAGCACGGCTAGTGTCGCTGGCACAAGCTGCGTGGCAAGCTGTAAGGGCTGCCAGCCGCTGAAGGCGCGCGGATTGCTACTCCGCCACACTGTCACACCGACCAGGCTTCCATAGTGACCCATATAGCGGACCGGCGTGGTAACCTGATTCCCTGGTAACGGCTCCGACGTTGGCCATAAAAATTGTGATGATTTTACAGACTCTGGAAATTGACAAACGTAAAATTAAAAACCTATTGCAAAATTGAGAATAGATAAATTATACTTTATGCCTCGTGGATGTTGTCAACCAATTATTGTAAGAGAAATATGTATCTTGGAATCACACATGACTGTGCTTCCACCTACAGAACATGACATCGGTTGTCCCTCGCGACGTAGTGGTGAGAATGAGATAGTCCAAGCGAATGAACAGGACAAATAATCTTGCGCAACATAAACGTTGTTCGCGCCTGACATGCTACGCGAGTGGTGTGATTAAAGAGGAGAGCAGTATGTACCACAAAGAATAACTTGTGTCGCAATAGCACTTATCAATCGAAACGACCACTAGTGATAATTCCGTACTAGTGTATATCCGTGCTTCAGAGGGCACCTTAAGCCAAAGCCAATTCAGAGGCCCATGGGTAGCTAGAATGGCCATCAGTAAATACCAGTACGTCAATAGCTTTAGGTCCGACAGAAACCCACAAATCCCTCTCAATCCCAATTTTAGCCCTTCTAATCTTGGCCGAGTAATTCCTAACGGAGTAGAGTATCATACAACTGTCTATTTCCGTCGATGCCGTAAAAGGCGATCAGCATAATAACTAAAGATGGGTCCCAAAAAACTGCGATAGCGGCCAGCCCACCGTGGCGATTAAAGCCAATCCTCCCATAAAAAATGGATCAGAATGACCAGACTGACTGTTATAGCCCGTTTAAGTGATGATGACTCACCGAAGCTTCCAGGTATATAGTTAAACCCGTAATTTTTCAATATCTGCACGCATGTGTTGGCTAAGAAGGACGCCAGAAGTAATACTGCGAAAGTGAACGCCACAATACAAGCGCTCTCTCTCTGCAGGATAGCATTCGTTTTGTTTTTGGCATTTTTGTGTGACGTCAGCTGCATTATACATGCCCCTAGCAAGCCCCACGTCAGGAATGTCTCTTGTGTAGCCGCTGACCAACTCTGAAAATAAAGCCATTGTATAACTCTCCGTTCAATGAAGGTTGAATGAATACTAAAATATCTCTCGGCTTCGTACACAAAAAAAATTATCAACATGAATACATAGTAATCTCTACTTTATGTTCTCTTTCTTTACAATGCGTTTGCGTACGCGATTAAGCAAACAATAGACTATTTGTTTTACGCCTGCTGCAAGCAGATCAAGTCACATGAATCGTCTATACGTGTTTGTGCTCAATCAACATCGAGATATAGACATATTTATCAAGACCAGTAGTATTAAGTTTCACGTTTTTGTAAGCAATTACGTAAGCAATAGCAAGTAAACGTATATTACTATGTATAGTAACTCAGCTGACAGATATTGGCGTTGTAGATTTTAAAGTAATAAAATTAAAGAAAATGTTGCAGGTCGATAGTGACATAAAGCAGATCACTGTACGCCTTATTAGGCATAACATTAAACCTAACTGAAACTTTCGTAGGCAGTTCATAAAGAAACAAAACAATAAAAAAAAAAAAACTAAATACACATTTATTCTACTTCGTGACATTGATATCAATTTTATTTTCGCCACAATTTTGACAAACAGGACAGTGTTCTTGTAAATTATCTTTTTACATAAATGTATTTAATTAGAAATATGTTTTTTGTGATATCACCCAACAATAATGTATGACGATTCGCCAGCCAAATATAGGCGTATTATGATCTGCCCTATACAACAATCGGCGTGCCATATTATAAATAACATACATTACTGTTTATAAAAAATTCACTCCATTCAGTATCGGAGAATATATTTGTAACCGTATCATACGGTATCAGTGTGAGCAGTTTCGTACACAGAACCAGTGTCCCGCAAATAGGTAGAAATATCAGCATGTAAACGGCCTGTAAATGTATTAAACAAAAACTCAAACATTACGATTTCACGGATAAATTAATTAACGTTTGCATCAATGCCACTAATTTTACCTTGCCGTAAGATCGCAATCCTTTGCTCAGCGAAACAAACACTAACATCCACACTACGGCTAAGTTAAATGCAACCTGAAATTTTATTGTCCCAAACGAGTTATTGGACCCTAAATTTTTCTGTAACACCTCCGCGTGAAAGTATTGTGGCAGAGTCTCCTGTATTTTGAATGAACCGTTTTTCATTTCGCCATCTGAAAGTTAAAATAAAATTACTCCCAATGAATATCGTCGATTTCCTACTCGTGATCGAACCCGACGAAAAAGTAATTGACCAAATTGTCCGGCACATTTGGCGACCTTCTATTTTACTTCCTGCAATTTGTTCGTCGATTGATGTTACAAAATCATTGACATTGGGACAAATTATGGAAAAACAAGTCTATTTTCATTGTAAACGTAAACAAACTCACCTTCAAAACTGAATTCGTGTGGTAGTGCCCATTTGTACTTGTCATTTGTTGTGATGAACGAATCTCGAAAGTATATGAAAATCCAAGACAGACCTATGATGCTGTACATGCCTATAACGGCCTGTGTGATGAGTAATGTGACGCCGACGCCTTGAAATATCGGCGATATCCGCCACATATCCACTGGACCCGATTCCAACACTTGTCCAAGGCACAAGTGTAATGTAAACAACGGTATTCCGATCAAAAGTGACAGTATAAAAAACTGTACTATGAAGCTCGCTGGAAAGAGAACATCGTAAATACCTATATTAATACAAAGCTACATTCAGTAATTTATTTCTACTTTTTATTACTTAGATATGCACATTCCGCAACTGAAAGCGCAGAATCTCTAAATAGATAATTAAACTCTATTAAAGAAGGTTATTTAATACTGTTTAATCTCTTTTTATTATATTCATTATTATATTCATTTATTCGAGTGGGACCTAGGTGCCTAGGTAATTTAGTTACTACTAAATTATTATGCATTTATTGTTTTGTATTAAATGCGATTAAATAACAGTCACTACTACAAGCGATTACTTTAGTCCAGGGTTTGTGATCTGATAATACAATCGGAGCGTTCCATTTGCAAGTCATATTTTGTGAATATAATAGGGTTCTAAAGTATTGAAAGGAAAAGTAGGATACAAAATGAATAACAGGAAATGTTTCGCTTACCTCCAAAATGAACACTAAATATGGCAAATCGTGAAATGTTAAATATTCCCACTGTACAACTGAGGCATGCCAGCATTGCGCTCAGACGGTGTGGCCATACTCCAAAAGGAGGTTCTTCAGTCTCATCGTTTCTGAAAATTTATTATCATTTTATGTCAACATGTCATATCACCCATATCAACACCACACTAGAAGGTGAAGGAAGTTGCGTTGAAGGAGGAAGATGAGGAAGAATATGTATCAGCTGCTCCGATAAGTTACGATTGTTGAGTGAATAAGAGTTTTATAGTCTAAACAGTATTCATATTGGACGTATCCCACAGACTATCCCATCAACAGTTAATACTTTATTGGTTTCATTTATAGTTATTTATAATTAATTTAGTTCAAACACTCATCTAATCTAACTTTAACAAGTTTGGATGTTTGTTGTTCAATCACAGCGAAACGGATGAACGGATTTGGATAAATTTGGTATATAGGTAGAACATACCCTGGATTAAGACATAGATAGGATTAAGACATAGGATAGGATTACGACACAGGTTAGGATTAAGGCATAGGATATTTTTTAAACCGATAAAGTGAATAGTTCCCGCGGGATAAGCATATTTCCGTGACAAAGTTATTTCACGCAAATGAAGCCGCGGCCGGCTTTATGATTAGAAAGCCTAACTAGCTAAACGTCTACAAAGGTTAGACTAAAAATTAGGAATCCGTTATACACGAGCAGCAATGACGATTACGATATATGTATGTTGGGATGCCTTTATAGCAATTACACACAAAAAACCGTTACATGTTAGTCGAAATGCCAATGAAATCTTGTATGTAATTGAATGAGAATTTGCAGCTTTGCTTTCTCTTATTCAGGTTCCCCTTGGATAGTTTTTAATCCGCACTGAACTCGTGTGGCGGATTAAGCCCATAGGAGACAAGGCTATGACTCAACAGTGGGAATATAAAGTTGTTGGTGTCCACGTTTTTAGGTAGAATATACAAATAAAAAAATACGACAGAACAATACGACAATACAAATTCTCTTTCATTATTATATCATAGACGAAGTTTAATATCCGTCAATAAATCTATTCCTGCTGTAGAAACATTTTTACTCATGCATTAGATTTAAGTAGAGTATAAATAATAACGCTGAAACTCAATTAAATTGATCGACAAGAATACAGGCTCCGTTTAATTGTTATTGAAGTTCAGTGGAGTATAATCTATAATTAGTGATTCTTGAACTTCATTATGAAAACTTTGAATCACATCGTCTATTTAGCGCAATGCGCCGTATGGAGTTCCATGAGGCGTATGTTGACGCACGCATACGCATTTATTACACATCATATTAAAATCGAGATACTTTATTGCAAAATTAATAAACGCTGTTAGTAAGCGGTAGTTTTCCTCTGCTTTGCCCAATTCACACATTAGTCATTGTCATCGCGTAACAATGGCTACCGTCACCATTTGAGAGCAATCAAAGTTGCGTAATTTTTAATAACCCATCTACAGTGAATGCATATTTTCAACAGCGGAAAATAACAATGTACTGTCATCTTGTAATTTGTGATTTGACGACCGATTGGTGTAGTGGATAGTGACCCTGTCAGCGAAACCATCGGTTGCGGGTTCGAATCTCGCGACAGGTAAATGTTTGTGTGATGAATATGAACATTTATTCCTGAGTCATGGATGTTTATATAAATATTTATTTATGTTTATCCATTATCTAGTACAAGCTTTGCTTAGTTTGGGACTAGATGATTGGTATAAATGTCCGAAATATTTATTTATTTATTATCTTGGAATATTCTGATCAGTACCCATTGTAGAATATACGCCAAATGATTTTAGTAAAGAGTGTAAATGTACAGGCCTAAAGATTCTGATTCAGATCAATGAGTCACATAAGAATCCAGTGTTATGTCGGAAGGCATGGGTTGCGAATATTACTAATCAAATACCACATAAAACAGTTCCCGGACAGACGGGCAGGTTTCGAAATCCCAACTTCGGTGCCCAATGGCAGGAAACGTTCTGATAGTCTACATAAATCATTATACCATGTGAAGTATCAGTCTATGTTCACACGAAACGTGTAGTTGGCCATCGATTGAGAGCGAGCGTGACGCGATCAGATTTTATATTATTAGAACTCGCATTCATGTAGATTAAACTGACACTTACATAGAACTTACGCGTATAAGCTTGGACTCTACATTCAATCGGCGGCTGATAACACATTTGGTGTGAAAATAGCCTTACTAATACATCCGCTTTAAATGTTAGATAAAGTAAAACAATATGCAATATGTGCAGGGTCAACCTGAAGAGAATGGATTTATCATTGTTAAATCCTAAAACAAGAAGAGGAGTATGTATATACTAAGACTGCATGCATATATTGTATTAATGTTACTCTTAGAAAAAATAATATCGAAATAGTTTCCACTCACCTCTCGTCAGTGGCACCATTAATAGATTGATTTGCAGGGAGGACCCCCGCTAGAGATTCGTTCGAGGAACTTGAACTGGAACTTCTAGCGGTGCTGCGGGCTGTGTTGCGTCCCGTCCAATCCCCAGTGACGTCACTATCCACCGGTGACGGCAGAGACAGGGCCCTATTCATCAGCAAAGCCCGTCGTCCCACAATCAACGGCCCTGACGTACCATCACTGCTCAAATTCGCAGCGGTAACTTGCAGCTGTATGGGCGCACTAGTCGGCCGCATATTGACGTGATGCTCCAGAAACAATATAACAGGCAACGTCAGAGGTTCACACACATTCTGTGTCGAAATTGCAGGGAGAACTATCGGGTCTAATCTTCGCATTGAATTCCGTAGGTTATCGTGCGTTGTACTAGTCCTCTCTAGCGTAGACACAACTGCTTGTCTATGAGAATCAGAGAGATCTGAAAAACTTTTTGACCGAACTACACATGTTTGCCTCTCCGAATTTGCATGATGTGTATGTGTGGCTAATGATCTATCGTCGTGCAGCAGTTCTGACGACGACGGTCGTCCAGCGCACATTACTTGAGTATTATCATCTATCGAACTTAAAGCCTCTGAGTTATCTGAATCACCAATACATTCTTTAATCTTACAAATGAGATCCTCTTCATCACTGTCCAGGTTATTTACACTATCGTCAAGGCATGCCAGTAATGATTTGTCGAGAACCTCATCTAAATCGTTCAAAATATCCATAAATTGACAAAGAGCGTTGGCTTGAAATTCTTCGTCGTTTGTGATGTCACTGGATGAATGTGATGTAAAGTTTGAGTCAGATTTGTAACATTCTGGAATAGTTTTTTGCAGGTCTTCTCTCAGATCGTCTTCATCATCATCGATATCCTCACTCAACTGTTCACTGCTATCGTTGTCGTTGCTCTCGAACATACTACTCGAAGCGTCGCTATCTGCACTGCTACCAGGGACATTGTCTCTTTGTTCATATCGACCTTCGAGTGTATTGACCACTTCCATTTTTATAGCATGGCCTAATTCATAGCCTGCTCTTTTTGGCGTTAACCCTGAAACAAACCACTAACTTAGGAAACTGATTCTATTTTTAATAATTTTATGAATAATTTTAAACGCACAATTTTTCAAAGTAACAATTTTCCACAGCTTGTACATTGTCAGTGTCAGTAGTGTTTGTGTACTGAGTACATATTTACATATGAATTAGCAGAGTAATAAGTGTAATTAGTGGAGCATCCTACGAAAGAGACAGGTATTAGCACTTTAATGTCAAGTTTGTATAATATCATGAGTGACTCAAGTCATACATGTGGGGTACCTACAGCACAGTGACAATTTAACACTAATAAATATATTTTATAGAGCGACCAGTTGGAAGCGACCTGCATCCAGCGACTTCCCGCGACCTTCATCAGGTCGTCTGTCCACCTTGTGAGTGGACATCTTACGCTGCGCTTGCCGGTGCGTGACCTCCACTCGAGAACCCTAATACCCCAACGCCCGTCAGTTCTTGGGGGAGGTCCTTCAGCAGTGGAGTTCCTATGGCTGATATGATAATGATGAAATATATTTTATTAAAGTAAATAAACAATCAAAAACAAAAAAACAGAATGTTTTAGCTTTGGCTTGAACTTTAAACATTATTGTTGGATTCTTAGATTATTTTGGATTGCTCATGTATCTGAAATACTGTTTATGTCATATCCAAAGTAACAGGACGCCAAAAGAATATAGTGCATGTTTTTAGTATGAGATTAGATCCTGGAATACTGAGAATGTCATTCTCCGACGCAAAAAGATGTGTGTGTGTGTGTCTGTCTGTCCTACCGTAACTCCTTAAACGAGTGAACCGATTTGGATGTGGTTTTTTTATTTGAAAGCAGGTTTTTTAGTGGTGATGTGATTCTTATACATGTTTGGTTGCCTGGAAGAGATCGCTTTTAGTGATAAGGTCGCGAAATTGTACATTCTATTCTTACAACTTTTCTGAAACTGTATTTTCTTTTCTGTTGTGCTATAAAGTGTATTTGTATTGTATTGTATTGAATGTTTTATCAAAATCGGTTCAGCCGCTGTTTTAATCTACTTTTTTTTCGCAGGTTTTCTAAATTTAAAATTAAATGTGGTGGATTACAGTTTGTATGAAAACTGGTCACTATCGTTCACCTTTAAGAAAAAAGAAGCGACGCTTAGTGCGAATGTTCGGCACATCGACAACAAACGGGTAGTTCCAAGATTGAAAGGTGAAGTTAGCCAAATTGCAAGTTTCCACGTCAGTCCTTGATAATAGATTTCTTTTGTTTTCCGACCTCATAAGACAAATACTATCAATGGACGGACACATCGCACACCACTGCAACGCTACGTTCCGTCAAGACAACCAAATAGGAAAACAAAATATATTGAATTATATGCATAAGCTTTTAGTAGATCGTTGATGTTCACGCACGAAGCGTCATCGTGACGGTAAAAACGTACTGTGTCGTTAGACGACAAATTTTACCTTTATATTTTTTATGATTTACTGGATACGCGTTTGACCACAAACTCATCGATGGAAAGTGACGAGACGTACTCGAATATGTATGAGCGCCCAATGAGACAATATGTGACATTGCATATGATGTGGCCTGTGATGTATTGTTTTGTGTTGAGCGTTACTGTTAGTTACTGTTTAGTATTGGTGACATACACATGTGTAAGTCACCTACACGACGAACTTTTTGATGTAGTGGTTAAAAACTCTGACTGCTATACCAAAAGGTCGCGGGTTCGAATCCCACTAGGGACATGTTTGTATGATGAATGCAGACATGTGTTCCCGAGTTATGGATGTTTTTCATTATGTATTTATTTATACAAAAAAAAATGCATTTGTGTAGTTTATCAAACATCTGGTATCCATAATACAAGCCTAGTTAATTAATGTGCAACTAGATAGCGCTATGTGTATGTACAAAGATATTTATTATTTATTTATTAGTACCGCTAGATGCCGCTATCCGTTTCTAAAACGCGATAAGGTTTTCTTGCGATCGTATGTCCTGTCGTAATTCGTATTTTGCCTCGGAAACAATTGTTTCATTGCGATTAGAGGGTTTTTGTGGATTTGTATGGTCCTTCGTTTCGTTGTTGGTGCTGCCTAGGGTATTTCGAATATCCTGTTCTAATCTACAGTCATTGATTTTACGCAGTAATATACAGGGTGAATTTGAATTCGTGAAATCCCCATTAACTGCTGACGCCACTCTTGATTACGAACAACTTTCCCCAAGGAACTCCTGAAGTGGAGTCACCAGTAAATAGGAATTACACGAATTTTCACCCTCTTTAAGTCGTCTACAGTTCGAGAGGTTTGGCGAGGGTGTTTGGTGTAGTGGATAGTAAACCTATCAGCGAAACGAACAGTTACGGGCTCGAATCCCGCTAAGAGTAAATGTTTGTGTGATGAATACGAAAATTTATTCCCGAGTCATGGATGTTTATATAAATATTTATGTTTGTTTGCTTAGTTTGGGACTCGAAAGCGTTCGAAAATGTTTATTAGTCTGTGTCTCAATTTGGTCGACTATTTCTTGCATACTAGTAGAGCCTATTTATTAGCTGTAACAATTTACCTTTTAATTTCGCTATATAAATATGCTACTATTGTTGTGAATACTTTTCGAAATTATAAGATTAGTAAGCTGTTAGGGGTAGTACAACTAACAAAAATCATCACTTTCATGAAAGCTTAATATTTCGTATACGGATCCCTTCATCGGAAAAGTGGTTAAGAGAATTTCTTAATATTTTTTGCTCAATAATACCGTAAACGAGGTAGTACAAAATTTGAAAAAATACCCCCCTTTATTTGAAATGCGTCCCTTACATGTAAAAGGGTAAACTTTTTAGGCCTCATAACTCATATATCCATTTTTTTAAATCTTTTTTTTTATACAGGGTTTTATCTGTAACAGTGGAACAACTTATGTTCTACTTATAATTTTATATAAGATTCTGGTTTCTCTTGAATTAGGGATGGACAGGATGCCCCCACTTGACATGTAATGCCTTCCTTGAAATGTATTATAACTATGTCGGCGTCGTAACTCGTATATCCATGCCAAATATCAGCGTCATAGCATTAATAGTCTGCGAGAACGAGACAGAGACGGACGTACAAACAGATATGGCAAATTATAAGGGTTTCGTTTTTTAATTTGGCTACGGAACCCTAATAATTACTGTGATGAGATAACATTTAAAGCCTGTTTTCCTGTGAAATAAGTAACACGGGTGTGTTGCTGACGCGTCGACAGAGACAAATGTGACTTATTTTTAACTTTTGAAACTCATCTGTTTTGAGCTACTAATGCAGTTCATTTCTCCTAAATAATCCAACATATGACTTTCTCAATACACTAACATCTTTGTATATCTATATAATCTAATAGACTAATCATGAAATCAGTGATGAAACTAATTACTATTTAATTATACGTCAATTGTGTAATTAATAAGCATCTACATAGATAAGGCACATAAATGTTGCATAATATATAATAATAAATCTGCTTCCAACCAAAGGCTTATCATGTTCTGGCTTACTGAGAGTAAGATAGCACTCCTCAACAAGTTGCGGCGTCCTGGGCGTGTAATTTCCAATTACCAACAAAGAAATGAGTAATTGAAATTAGGAATACGAAATAGTATCTAAAACTCCGGTTTAAATATACTTTTGTATTCCTTTGTAGTGTGTCCTGAAAACCTTATTTTTTCAGATTCTTGATGACAGTTGGAAAATTAGAGGACATTCATTGCTAACGATTTTAAAAGCTTCTGTGTTAAAAAATAGTCATGTAAACCCACTCTGCAATATTTTTACTGTGTTTCATTATACCTATTTGTGAGAGTTATTTATTAAACTTCAAACTTCAAGCATTTTATTTCAATGTAAGATACATGATATCATTTGTTGAATGCCAATTTAAATCTATTGGAAATAAAAATAGGGCTAAGCATTTTTCGGTCAGTCAGTATGTCCAAGCTACCACCGCTTCGGAAAGGGAAATCATCTGTGAGAATAGAAGCGGCACAAGAAACCCACAAATTAATCTACCTCTTCTTTTGAACTTTTATGAAGATTAACCTTGCACTGTAAGAATTGTGATACTATCACATACGGACTGACAGACATGACAATGTTATAATGGTTTCATTGTTCGCTATGGTACCCAAAAACTTGTGATATAAAAAAGTTTTCCCACTGTGTTCCCACCCCGAAGGGTACACAGGGACTTTACATTATATTTATTTGCAAAGACTTAAATTCATTTTACTACAAATTTAAGATTGACTCCAGGTAAAATGGTCATCATCCTTGGGTAAAGATGGACTATAGATATCCTAAATAACAATAATAGTACCCGAAGCTATAAACTTATTCTATACAAGCAAAATCCGAGGTTACAGTATAGAAATGTGATACTATGGAAAAGACTTATTTAAGCACAACATGCAACTCAACATTACTTTTTTTTATAACTTCTGATAAGGTCATTATTGTTTCTGAGCAACCCCTATCGAATTACAGGGTAGTAGGTAAACAGTACTGAAATAACCACCTGCCGAAAAGAAAAGAGTAAGAGAGAACGCAGCATATTAAACATTAAGAACAGAAATACAACATACAGAAGATCAGTAGCGAAAGCCATAGACCCCCTTTTATTCACCTTTAGATTGAGGTGGGTGGGACATGTTGCAAGACTACCAGACAGGAAGAGTAACGAACACAGGGTAGTTCCTTGGCACATTGATATAAATCACATCTGAATTTTTAACATTGACTCTTACAGCTAATCAATTACCATTCCCCCAACTGTGTAATGCCAAACAAAAAATAAAATGAACCTGATGGATGGAGGAGGTAGTTGATAGCCATTTTAATAACAGTAAGTATAAACAAAATTGTATAATATACCTCACCTCTACTGTACACTACAGTAGTTTTACTCCTAGTTTTCACAATCCCAAAAAATTTTTTTTAGGATAATGTCATAGCTCAGCTGATCTGCCTGGAAAAATATTATGGCAACCCTACTTAAAAATATCAGTCACAGTGTAGCCTTGGGGCAGGTGATCAGACAGAGATACAAACAAAGAAGAGGTATATGTCCTGCGTTATTGGAAACTGCAGCAGGGAGTCCCTCTGTGAGGGGTTCTTCTATAGTAAACTATAGAAGATAGTAATGAACATCACTTTTATAAATAACTGTGGCGCTCAATCAGGTTCCTTTGGATACTACTGAAGAGCTCTGGGCAACAATTCCCAAAAACGCAGGTAGTAAGTAGTAGGTAATGAATGGCTAATTTAAGTAACTGCGTACGACATAATATAGAACCCGCATTGGGCACCTATTTATTTATAATCACTGTTTATTGGGTGGGCACATTGATTAAGACCACTACATAGCATATCTGTCTACACACAAACTTCCCAGTGAAGGTTTGGATATGGATAAGGGTACTCTTTGTATAATTACTAACGAAGTAAATCTTAAACTCAAGAAAGATTACCACTAACCTGGATTTCCAGTTCCGTATCAATCACAACTTCACTGATCGTCAGATTTCTATCGTAAATACATTTCTATGCACTGCCTGATTCTATTAGCTCATTTATTTATATTGTTGCAAGTGCATTCTATAGCTGCCTACTAAAATCACAGATATCTATTGCTAAGATTTCTTTTGTTTTGTAATTTTCGTTAACTTTCCGTTTCCCAAATCGAACAATAACTATGGCCACAACATTTATTTAAGTAGGTAGGTAGGTACATCTAAGGTAGGTACCTACATATTCTGTGCGTGCACAGATTAGTCGACCAGCGAACGAATATTACTGAGTGAAAGGAGTGGAGTATCAGGGAGGTATAAAGAAATTGTCTGTGGAGCGGTGTACACTGAGCAAATCAACAATAATCATATTATTATGGACGTGATGGCAAGCCTAGCAGGGCTGCCTCTGTTATAGCGTTAAGCGTATTTTAAAAACGTATTAAAATTAACTTTCAAAAGTTAATTCAAATACGTTTATTTAAATAAAACAGATAAATATTTGTTAGCATTTATTTTTGAATTTTTAATCTGTCATCTTCAGACGAAACACTCACATGGCTGTTATGGGCTAGATCCCTTTGCCTTCTCCTAACGGAGAGAATGATACCAAAAAAAAAAAACAGTCCAGATTGACTTGTCTTATTTGGTAAACAAACAAACCCTTGGTCTTTAGACATTATCTGAGTAATCTGTGAACAAACCACACTCGTAACAAAAACACGACTTGCCGTATAAATCACGCCATGTACACTGTGTATAGATGTCTTAAATTATATAAGAAACACATGGAATGTGAATTTCAACGAAAACTGCTGCGAATTATCCTTAAAAATACTTATTTTCGCTGAAAATATAAATTTCATAACCACATACTGCCACAGGATAAAAAAAAACATTGACATTACTGACGTTCGGAAATCTATTTTGGTTGTGATTTTTAGGGATGGGAAAAGTAATGTAATGTGATGAGCGAAAGAACTGAATCAATGAACTGAATTGACATCATCTATTTGGAAAATATTAATTTTTATAGGAATCCAAAACGTATTTAATTAGTTGTAAAGAAATTTTAGGCTAGTATAAATAATAGTAAAATAATCGCTAGTATGAAGAGCATACTAGCGATTTCTTATTTTTGATTGATTTAATAAGCTTGTTAATATTTTTTTTATTTCAGTTATTTGGCCTATGTCCAACAGAAGACTTCTGTGGGCTGAAATGACGATTATTAATCAAATTAAATGATTAATTGAATTAGATGATCAAGTTCACTTCATTTTCGTACTCATTCACCATCATTGGTTCGGTGATACCCCAACCCTATAAATTGTCTCTGGTTGCTAGTACGCCATATTTGTTTACCAAATAGGACAAGTCAATCTGGACCATGGACTTATTATTTAAACAGGACTGAGTACTCGCCGCTGAAAAACGAGCCGAGCAGGATGTGTAACGTAGAGGCCGTTTGTCTCTGTCTAACAGGGTGACCACAATATATTTGTTACTTGGGACAAATGTTGTAATAAAATATTTGTCAAAAAACTTTGGCGTTTTGACATTTGCCGGCGTGAGCCATTTATTTCGCATTTCTTCATTTTTTGGGAAACTGCAATAATAGTACAACAGTCAGGACCCTAATCAATCACACATATTTGACATATTTCGACTCATTTCAAGAATTCATGGGCATCCTACTTCTTTGATTTACAAAAATATTATTTTTAGCTTACCTGTGGAAAGATATGTTGCAACCACCATAGGATTCACTTGGGCAAGTATAAACGCAACACTTTTTCACCATTTTACTCCTTTTACTTGTTATAATATAACAAATACTTTAAAAAACTTTTAATGCAAAGAAAATTCAAAATCACACCGAACCATCACCGAACCGCCATGACATGACATGCTTTTCAGGGTTACCATAAAAATAACAAAATCGAAATAAAAATGTATGTTTTCTGTTTGATTTAAGAATATATGAAAAGAAATTAATGCGAATGTTATTTGTTTATTTATAATTGTTAAAATAACATAAAAATATAAGTGTTTCAATGGAATTTTTGAGTAGCCAAAACTGTTGATCATAATCATTTTTTTTGCTGGCAAGATGTAAGAACGAGACACACGGCCTCCGTTATTTCTATCTCTCTCGGCTCGGATTTGCCTTTGTGTATGGTGCATCCAATTTAATACCTTATTGCGTTGACATAGTGATCATTTTCCTAAATGATTCTTTTGATAGTTATCAGTCCTGTTTAAATAATAAGTCCATGATCTGGACGGACTGTAGTAGTACTTTGCATTCCCGATGGAGGTATGAAAGATTGAAATGAAAGAGTCTATCTAACAATGGTCTAACATCGTACACGATGTTTGGGAAATCTCCGAAAAACTAAATTCATACCGTAGTGTTGCCAGAAATAGCTTATCACAAAAAGGCGCCAGATTCAGCGATAGGAGTAGATAAGTAAAAATGGAAGCTAGGTGACCCCAAAAAGCGCTAGATTTAGCTCCGAATGCACTAAGGTGGCAGCAACCGGAACACAACAATGCTATTAACATTGCTGTTTGGCGGTAGCTTTAGATAAGATGGTGGTATCTAGCCAGGCGGACATTTAAAATGCGCTATCACCAACCAAACGGAGTACTAAACATATATCCCACTAGGGATCAACCCGCGTCCTCCGATTCGTAAACCCTATGTTGTTTACATTGAGCCACAGAGGCGGTTATTTTCTATCATATTACAAAGTTTCATATAATGTTAGTCAGAAAAAAGAAGCCGAAAGACAGTTATTAGGTATCTCAAGCAGAACACATTTCGGTGTGTATTTTTTTTTATGCACAACAGGTTGGTACTTGACCATGTTAATTGAAGATGAGGCCGAAGGAGGAAGCGTACCGACCCGGAAACCCAAATATTGGGGGAACGTAAAACCGATATGATGGCATAGACAGTGACGTATGAGCGGATGACTGACAAGATGAAAAAGATAAAGGTGGAGCCATTATTTTGTTTGAATATTCAATACACGTCCGATTCCGATCCGATTGTCGGATCAGACTTCTGTGTCGGAAACAGCGCCGAGATGTTTACGATTGCAAGTAACAGTAATTCGTCGACTATTTTGTCATTCCGCTCCGCATGCAAGCACTCGGGTTAATAGCTCGAAAACAACTGAGTTCAGACGCCTATTCTCGCACACTCGACATTTGTCTATCGATAGACATTGGCATGTCTATCTCTTTCACACTTATATACGTGTGTAAAAGTGACAAACCTATTGATGTCGTTCGACATTGAAATCTCGAGTATGTGAGAATCAGGCTCTGAAGTTCAGAAGAACGGAAGAATCGAATGTGTATCGAGTAAATATACAGGGTGTAATCGTTAAGTGTGCACAGGCGATTATTCCGTAACTATTATAGATATCAAAAAACTTTAAACTGATATCGAAAGTACTTTACCTAATGAGTAAAATGACATTAATAACTTTTTAAAAATAAAACGAGAAATATCCAAAAAAAATATATTAAACACTCCCATACATTTTATTTCTTAGTAAGTACAAAATTTTGTACCTATTCAAAGCAGATGTTCGAATTAACGTCCTCGTTGCGCAATACAATGACGAGCTCTATTTACAGTTTCTAAATGAACTTTCCTTAACATTTGCGGAGTAATTAAAGCAATTGCACGACGTACACGATTCTGTAACTCTTCTAGGCTGTGTACTCGCTCAGCGTACAGCCTTTTTTTGTTTTTATTTAGTATGTTGCTTTTCAGCCAGTTCAAATCAATGCGATATTGAAACAAGGTTTATTATTAATTTGAAGTGGTAAGATAATTAACCTACACGTGTATCTACTTGAAATTCATCACTATCATAATACATAATTATAAAATGATAAGGGTAAAATGAGTTGATACTATTCCACTTAAAATAAGGAAACTAAAATCTCTACTATCTCATGCTAAATGTATGGGAGTGTTTAATGTATTTTTTTTGGATATTTCTCGTTTTATTTTTAAATAGTTATTAATGTCATTTTACTCATTAGGTAAAGTATTTTCGATATCAGTTTAAAGTCTTTTGATATCTATAATAGTTACGGAATAATCGCCTGTGCACACTTAACGATTACATCCTGTATAGTGATCAGACAATCGGAAACACCATCTGACGTATATTCTCGCCCTTAACTAGTTTCGTATTGTTGGACAAAAATGGTTTTACAGCTTTTTTTCTGGCTAAGGTAGTAGGAAGGCACGCATTTCAAGCTGCATTATTTCTCTTGATTCGCGAGTGAGGCAAAATGCGGCAGTTAGATATTTACACCTAAGGAAAACTGAATATCTGTGTAGAGGGGCGTTTGGTAATTACCCGGTTTGTTTATCAGATAACAAATCATTTTGCTTAGTCAATCAAAATCAGTTCATCATCAGATTATCAGAGTAGTCCTCAAGAGTAGTCTGTGAATTGAGCGCCTAATGGCGAGCCTTATATCTTTGGTCATCTCATGTAAGACAGAGATAAATAAGTAATTTTTGTCGATTCGTTCGTGTAACCGACTAGCGTTCTAAACGTGCATCAAAGACGGGCTGGTTCAAGGTTTTTCTACAATACTTGTTTATTATGACTGATTATTTTACGATTTCAACTGTATTATTATTGCCATAAAGCCGAATTTTATATTTCTGCATGCAGTGTCTAGTGTGATAAGTTACATGTTTTCAATAATTTTGATGCGATAAGATCAACTTATTTGTTCAATTCAACCTATTCATTTGCTTTGTCGTGTAGTGTTTTTGATTCTTTTGCTTTTAAAATATTTAAAATCATGATATTCCTCAAAGGAAGTAGCATAATGAGCATCAGAATGCGGCCATCAAATAAGGTTCGTGTTTCTAAAGTATTTTATGTCAGTCGTCTTACAATAGTCGTCCAGATAGTAGGTTCTGCAGAATTATTTCCAAAACATTTTCGAGTCGCAAAGTTAACGTACTAACTACTTATTATAACTTATTTTGGTAGCTTTTGCAAGTGATGGCGGCGTTTTCTTCAAAAGTTTCGCTCAACGAGGTGGTGATCGCTTCTGCTGTGAGGACCCCTATAGGCTCGTTCAGGGGTAGCCTGGCGAGTCTTTCAGCAACTGAACTAGGAGCTGTCGCCGTCAAGGGAGCAATAGAACGAGCAGGCATTCCTAAGGAAGAAATTAAAGAGGTTAATTTGTTTCACCTACTTTCACCAACAATTTACAGTTAGGTATTCAATCTAATTGGTCCACTTTTATTTCTTGTGGTGAGTTACCATACTTACCAGGTTTATGTATAGAATGATAGTCATTCGTTATTTCTATTAGTAGCTATTGACAACTGTCAATGTTTGGATTATCTAAATCTTGTTTCTTTAAATAACTGTCACTCATATGGTGATAAATTGATAAAATTTTGATTGATTCTTTGTTACCTAATCAATATAACTTTCAGTTTCAATGCTACACCTACTATAGTACATTGCTTTCTGGAATTAAATTATGCTTATAACTTTTAGGTTTACATTGGTAATGTATGCTCAAGTAATCTGGGCCAAGCTCCAGCCAGACAAGCAGTAATTTTCGCAGGTCTCCCAAAGA
Source organism: Oegoconia quadripuncta (assembly GCA_949316235.1). Taxonomy (NCBI): domain Eukaryota; kingdom Metazoa; phylum Arthropoda; class Insecta; order Lepidoptera; family Autostichidae; genus Oegoconia; species Oegoconia quadripuncta. The sequence continues at coordinate 15,278,679 of OX438743.1, forward strand.
GTACAATTTGCACAACTGTAAATAAAGTCTGTGCATCCGGAATGAAATCTATAATGTTAGCTGCACAGGGCCTGCAGACTGGAGCTCAAGATATAATCTTAGCTGGAGGAATGGAATCTATGTCGAATGTACCTTTCTATTTGAAGAGAGGGGAAACTTCATATGGTGGCATGCAATTAGTTGATGGCATAGTATTTGATGGTCTCACTGACGTATACAATAAATTTCATATGGGCAATTGTGCAGAAAATACTGCAAAGAAATTGGAAATATCAAGACAACAGCAAGATGATTATGCTTTGTCAAGTTACAAAAGGAGTCAAGCAGCATATGAAGCAAAGGCTTTTGCCGATGAATTGGTTTCTGTTAGTGTGCCACAAAAAAGAGGTGCTCAACCTATAATATTTGCTGAAGATGAGGAATACAAAAGAGTTAACTTTGAGAAATTCAACAAATTGGCAACAGTATTTCAGAAGGATAATGGAACAGTGACGGCTGGAAATGCCTCAACATTAAATGATGGGGCTGCTGCAATGGTTTTAATGACAGCAGATGCAGCACAGAGATTGGATGTAAAACCTATTGCCCGTATAGTGGGTTTTGCTGATGGTGAATGTGACCCTATCGATTTCCCAATTGCACCAGCAATTGCTATTCCTAAACTTTTGGAACAAACTGGTGTTAAAAAAGATGATGTAGCCCTATGGGAAATCAATGAAGCATTCAGTGTGGTCGTCGTTGCAAATCAAAAGCTATTGGATTTGGATCCAGCTAAAGTTAACATACATGGAGGTGCTGTAAGCCTTGGTCATCCCATCGGTATGTCCGGTGCAAGAATAGTTGTACATCTGTGCCATGCTTTAAAGAAAGGGGAGAAAGGTGTTGCATCAATTTGTAATGGGGGTGGTGGTGCATCATCTATAATGATTGAAAAATTGTAAGTAGGTTTTGCTGAGAGAGAATTGAAAGTCCAAATATTAACAAAAAGGCCTTTAAATCCTTTGCAGTGCGATACAGATGTCTGTGGACAGCAATTTAATGAAATTATCAAAATCTTTCTTTAATATATTTGGTTGGATATTCCTGTCTGCATCGCACTGTTTAGGTTAGTTAGGAGAATTAAAGCACATTTTTATACTATCCTTCCTCAGTCAGTAGTTGAAAAAACGAATTTTATAAATTTTACTGGTAACAGGAATATTTGTGTTCAGTCAGTTTAACTGTAATTTTTTACAATTTTACATGTTATGTACTGGGTGTAAATTTAAGTACTTTGGTGTTGATTCATTTGAAAAGAAAAATAAGGCAGGCAGAATCTCCCAAATTAAAGCATTTAAGTTTAATCCTGTTTATAACTGTAAAACTGACCAAGTTTGCATGAGTGTGTGTCTATGTATAGGTGATCCCATAACTGTAAGAACAAAATATTAATTGTTATAAAAATATATAATTTTATATGTGATTCACAATAAGTATGTACCGATGTATGAGTTTATTATTTGAAATTGTTGTGTTTGTATTTTATAATAGTAATTGTTAATAAATCAGCATTTGTTTCTGCAATATTATTTTTTATTGCATTTTCCAGAGCTTCAGCAATAGAAGGGACTCCTGTGTTAACCTTCTATACAAAGGATCCATGTCCTTTATGTGATATAGTGATGGAAGAACTGCAGCCATATAAAAACAGAATAATTATTGAAAAAATCGATATTACAATGAAAGAAAATCTCCGATGGTTGAGACTGTATCGACATGACATACCAGTATTATTTCTGAATAGGAAATTCTTATGTATGCATAAGTTAAATAAGTCCTTGCTAGACAAAACATTGAAAATAATTGAAGAAGAACAAAGCTAAATTTGCTATTGGTCAGTGTTCTTTATTATATCAATTGTTTGCATGGCATGTCATTCGTTATATTTAGCTTTATTGATCTAAGTTTAACTGGTTTTAGAATTAGCTAACTGGTTCTATAAAAAATCGCAGTGGCCTCATTAAAGCGTGTTTTTGAGGTAGAGAGTGGACATCAAATAGACTTGATTTTTGGGTCAATTTAAAATGGTTTTATCAACTTTGTAAATTTTATTATCCTTGTTTTAAATACAAATGGATTTGCAATAGATATCACTTCGCCGTAGTATGTCTGATTTCACTAGGCCATGATGCTTGCTTTGTATTTAGAATTCAAGGTTTTAAGTTTTTCAAAATTGGTTTACCCAAAATCTGTATTCTAGGATGACAAACTCAACGAACTCCGATGGCTCAAATCACAGAACACTATTACTCCTAGCTCAAATCACCACTCGGTCACTGAGACAAAAAAACCGCTTCAGTGCCTGTGTATAACTCGTGTCAGAAACGCATCAGTCGGTTCCGTAGTATGTAAATACTTCGACCTTATCACTTTCATTCAAGAATAAATCGGCTTAAAACAGGTGGTGAAGAATAAATAAAGAAATAAATTGCACATACACACAGCGCCAGCTAGTTCCACACTAAGCAACTAGACTTGTATTATGGATGGATCCCAGATAGTTGATAAACTACATAGTTATACAATTTTTTGTAAAGAAATACATATATAAATGTCAAACGAATAAACAATAAGGCGCTGTGTATAAAAAAAAAAAAAAAAAAAGAAAAATAACATAATAATAATTATGTACCAAATAAACGATTCTTATTCTTAAACATCCATAACTCAGGAAATACAAATAGATGCCCCTAGCGGGATACGAACCCGCGACCTTTTGGTATAGCAGTCATAGTTTTTAACCACTACACCAAACAGAATAGAACCCTTTTCTGTAGGTAACATCAATTAGAAAATTTAGATAAACCCCGAGGAACGAATCATAATATCATCTAGACATAATACATACATATCATAATATACTGGATAAGTTTTTTTACCGTAAGGAAAATTGGGCATATTAGGTAAGTGAAATAGAAGTTACTGGCATAGGTAGTTTATTTTTTTTTTCCATAAACGTACGCGCCGGCCGTAGATATGCGATTGGCGGAATTCGTAGGGTTTCTCATGCTTTTATTTGGAACTCATATTTTCTCCACTTTATTTATTTAATTTAATGATGTAATTATGTGGATTAGATTAGAAACGCGACCGTCAAATGATGCAATTGGCTGTGTCTTAAATATAATAAAACCGTCGTTTTTCGCTTGGTTTTAAAATGAAAATAATTTCACCTAGGCGTAGATAATCCGTGGCCTCGATTGATTGATTTAGATATGGACCTGTTTTTAACCCCTGACGCAAAAAAGGGGTGTTATGAATTTAAATCCTATGTCTGCCTGAAGCAAAGGCTGAGCCATAATCAACATAATTGCTGGACATAGGCCTACCTCATAGATTTCCAAAACGATCGGTTGGAAGCAGCTCGCATCAGCGGACCTTCATTATGCCTACCCTCCACACTTTGTGGGTGGATTTTCATTTTCGAAAACTAGTGTTTGCGAGATGGTTTTGAACCATGTTTAAAACAAGAATAAGAACGAGTCGCTCTACGGCGTCTATGGAATTGAAGAACGAATGTGCTATTGTGTATGACAAGATTACGAGAAACTTTATCGAGTCGCTATTACCTCGAGTCACCCAATGTAAGTTGTGGTTGCTCTACTGAAAGGATAAGGAGACGTGCACGTTCCGCGCTCAGTACTCAGAGGTTCCGCGCCGTCCTCTCATCTGGGCTTGCCAGGCATATATACCGGGTAAATCCCAAATATATCGTGGCAACTTTTTAGATAGATAAATAAATACAATAGTATTTATTTATATACAGGGCGTCCCAAAGTTATGGGACATGAAGGGGAAGTACCTTAAATATCGTAGATAGTGAATTTTGCTCAAAGAAGACTTTATGTTATTTTTAAAAGTTAGTAATTCTGCATTCATAGATTTTCTAAAAATTATTTGCTTCGGCTGGGAATCGAACCGACTCAAATGTGAAAAAAAAAACACCCTACTTTTATGATGCCAATCGAAAGAATAGCTAAAAAATAATAACTCTGCCTAAGTAACATAGTATTTTAAAAGAAAGGAACAACGTGAAATTAATCATTTTAATCAAATAAAAAACATACATGAAACTGCCGTAGTCAATTAAGTAGGTATTTTTTTGTAAATTAATTAATTAAATGCTCAAAATGTGATCCCTCTTGTCTTACGCAAATCGCCAATCTTTTAATGAGCCCGCTGCCTGTTGATTTTCTAATCATTTTATGGTGAACACTCGATGTGATATGGCACAATTCTGTTTGCAACTCGCCTACGTTCTCGTATCGCTTTTTGTATAGCATATCTTTCACGTATCCCCAAAAGAAGAAATCTAATGGTGTGAGGTCCGGGGATCTGGCCGGCCATCTAATCGGTCCATTTGTACCAATCCATGTAGGAAAACATTCATTTAGAAAATCTGCTGCTCTCCGACTATTATGAGCCGGAGCTCCATCTTGTTGGAAAATTAAGTTTTCTTGCTCCGCCGCGGAATGGTTTCTTATCTTATCCCTTAAAATTTGAAGTATTCCTAAATACTTTTCTGTGTTCAAGGTTCCTTGGTAAAAATGGATTAAGAAAACCCGGTTTTTTAAAAGTCCGCACCAACAGTTGAGTGAAAAACGCACTTGGTTATTAGTTTCAGTCACTCGTAGGGGATTTTCTTTAGACCAAATACGATTATTGTTGCGGTTATACATACCGTTATTGCTAAAGTTAGATTCGTCTGTCCAAATAATATTATCCAAAAAATTTGGATCTTCGAGCAATCGTGCCTGGATATCAAGACAGAAATTTTTTCTCCTTTCTGTATCGCCCGGAAGTAATTTTTGAACCAATCGTCCTTCAACATAACTCTTAAAACCGTGTTTTTTTAATACACGGTGTATTTTACTTTTTGAAACTCCAATTTCATGTTCTCCTTCTCTCACCGATGCTTTCGGAAAAGCCGAAAAGTAAATTAAAATACCAAGTTCTTCGTCGTTGATCGTATGGTTTTCTTGCTGTGGTTCTCTTGGGCGTTTATCGAAACGTCCCAGAGTTTTCAAATTGTTCACAAGCCTTTTCAAAACTTTACGAGACGGTATTTGTCTATCAGGATATTTTACGCCATACCACCGCAAACTTCTAGAGATATCTTTATCGTTCAAAAAATATGCTTCCATTAGATCAAAACTTACTTGATATGCCATGTTCGCAATAAATTAACACAATAACACTTGTGTAAGTGAATTGAGACTAAACAGATCAATATCCGAAAAACAAACGCTCGCACATACTGTTCCATTTTCAAATTTAAGAACAACATTTAAAAATATCACTTCTTTTTAAAATATCTTAAAAAGTATGCATTCAAACAAACGCTGTCATAAACTGTTCCATTTTCAAATTATAAATTATTTATTTTTGTTTTTAATTTGCCTTCTGTCTAGCTTACAGAGGACGTATTGAAATACAAGTTTTATCATTTCATCTACACGTGCACTTATAATAAGGAAAACTATGTTAGTACCTATTTTATGAAGTGGGTACTTATTTACGAATAATCAATGCTATCTTTGGAATGATAATATCGCTACTTTTCGAACGTCGTCGGCAATAAATAACTTTCTTGAAATTTGACTCAATCATTTTATGTTGTTCCTTTCTTTTAAAATACTATGTTACTTAGGCAGAGTTATTATTTTTTAGCTATTCTTTCGATTGGCATCATAAAAGTAGGGTGTTTTTTTTTTCACATTTAAGTCGGTTCGATTCCCAGCCGAAGCAAGTAATTTTTAGAAAATCTATGAATGCAGAATTACTAACTTTTAAAAATAACATAAAGTCTTCTTTGAGCAAAATTCACTATCTACAATATTTAAGGTACTTCCCCTTCATGTCCCATAACTTTGGGACGCCCTGTATACTATATCTGCGTTAATAGTCTATTTTCTGATTTTCTTTAACAAGAGTCATTTCTTTGTTTACCTAACTGCTTACCCCGCAATTAGTATTATCTACTCGTACTTTTTTTACCCAGTGGGTGCGCCGATGAAATCACTTCCAGTGAGAAGGCCGCCATTGTACCTACCCTATTTATAGGTTCAATGTTTATAACTACTGTTGATGTACAATAAAAGATATTTGTAATAGCCGTGGCGGTTTGTACTATCGTAGCACCAAAATGCCGAACTAATTTGAATGTGGTTTTTAGGGTTCCGTTGTCAACAAGAGCATCGGTGGCTCAGCGGTTAAGTCTCCCAATTTGGGAGATCCAGGTTCGATTCCCAAGCAGACCATGCACCAATGAGTTTTTAAATTTAATAAATGTCGTCGTCCCCCCCTCCGCCAGCTAAACGGTTCACAGCGGAGGATGGTCACTTAAAGACGACGATGAAATTCCTACATTACCTAAATTTAGGGTGCATATTATTTTTAAATGATAAATAAATAATTAATAAATAAATTATTAATAATATTTTTGTATTTGTTCCTGTAATGTATTTTTGTACGATCTATCCAACTACACACCACACGATAGGGTGCCAAAATAAAAAATATCCCTACTTCACGTAGGGGTGGTATGCTAAACCCACAGACCAATAAACACACAAACCAAATTTTTTCAATATTTTATTTTACTGCTTTGTCCACGTGATTAATGTGTATACTCAAGCACGTATAGTGATTATATTCTCTTTATACTCAAGCCAAAGTACAGCTAAGAGCGTCTGAACTAAGCCATGGCCGGACAGACAGACAGACGGACATGACTAAATTATAAACTTGTTTACTACGGAACCCTAAAAAATACACTATGGAGAAAGTTGCATTTTGCTGCTAACATTTTGCTCATTTTTCAGGGTTGCCACTATTTGTAAATTACTTAGATTATGGTAAAATGTAGGATATTCGTTTATAATCTGTGTGTTGATTTGGTTGTCATCGTGATGGTAGAGGCGTAGAAATTATTGAGAAATTTTGTATTATTTTCTCAATTTTTTCATTAATAATGTGACTATTGAGTTGGTTTTAATTTATGACACGATTCAGTTATAGTGATTGCATGATCTCTAATTCATCTTTTCTCTGTATTTCGTACTGGAATCACTGAAAAGGATGGATAATTCGGCCATACAAACACTGGAGGGTGCTGCCCAAATGCTGATGGTAAGCCAAGAGCTATCATAACAGACAAAAGCTTTGTTTTATACATTCAATAATATTGTACATCATAGGATCTATTTTAAAGAAGGCAAAAATTATTTTAACTAATTTTTATTTCATACAATTTCTATAGGCACCACCTAATCTAGTGTCTTCAGAGCAGCGGCACCAGGCGGAGAGTGTGTTTCTTGAATTCCGAACCACTAAAAATCCGTATCAACTCTGTAGGGAAATCTTAGAAAAATCAACCACAGACTATGTGCTTTTTGAGGCTGCTGGTCTGTTGAAGTCAGCACTCATTAGAGAATGGAGTTTGTTATCTGAAAGCGATATATCATCTCTAAGAGAGTATTTACTCAATTACCTTTTGAGGAAAGATACTCCACCATTTCTAAGAGAGAAACTGTTACAGGTAAATAAATTGTATGAGTAAGTGTCTACCTAACATATTAGGTCTTTACCTATGAAATTGGAGTTTTTTTTCTTTGTTAATCATATGTACCAATTCCTGCGATTTTCAAAGCTATATCCACATTTGTTTTTTATTTGGAAAATAGAATATTATTTCAAGGTTTCACATGAAATATTTTTTAATTTTTGGGCTAAATCACATAATAAAAAAAATTGAACAGAGCTCTTTTCATGCGCTTCCCATAATCATTTCTTAGATTCGCTGAAACTTTTATAAAGCGGTTACTTTTAAAAATTAACGCTGCCTATACTTAACTTAATGTTATCCGATAATACACACAAAGTTTGCTAAATATGGATTCGCCGTTCCCAAAAAAAAACAAAAATGTTTGTATGGAGAACACAGTCTTAATGAAATTCTTCATACAAAATGCCAATTTCATAGGTAAGGACCTAATAGATAGTAAGCCTGAATAGGTTTCAGTAGATTGTTGTTATCCTCCTCAGCACCAAGCACTGTTGTGGGTCTTTGCATAATTATAATAGTATAATTCGTTCCATATGGCCAAACCACCTTAACATACCTCTTTCTATCTTACTCAGTATGTCATCTTGCACATCATATCTTTCTCTAATCATACAATTCTTCAATCTATCATTCAAAGTCACGTCAACGTGGGCCAAATGCCGAGTTTCTGGCTAAATAAAATTTCTTGAATAATTATATTTAATGGTGACTTAACCGCGTCCATAGCTCAATGTAATCAAAATTGGGTTTACGATTCGGAGGTCGCGGGACATATGTTAATTGTTTAACATACGGCCGCACAACACTTTGGGTATAAAGTCTCGCTGCATTCACATTAGCTGTGACAATTGCTCACATGGCTAACTTTTTCAAATCTGTATCTTTAACTTTGCAATATAAATGTAAGTGTATTGCAATGTCTTAAGGTTAATTTTTGCTATGCTAAGATTAATTTAACCACAGTGCTGTGCCTAGAGTTTCAGAGTAGGGTAAGCCCGAGATATGTTGGATGAATTATTTGTCGTTTTTACACAGTTAATGAAGTTAAACACATCCTGTTACCTTTTCTGTTCCATCTGTACTGTGTAAAGATCATAAAAGTTTGAAGTTGATATTCCTGATTGAGTATTTTATTACGGCAAAAGCATGCCCGGCTTTTGGGCTTATTTCAAGGTACCACCACTGTTTAACCACCCTGACCGCTGCTATCATTTTGATGCTGACTGTAGCTAAACAATGTATTTCTTACCTGGAGGTCTACTCTCTAACGGAAATAGCTTCAGACGGCCGTAACTTCAGACTTTGCAGTTTGCTGTGTCAATTATAAACCAATCGTCATTATTTTACCTTTGTTGTATATAGTTGGGCATCACAAGTTATTACGGAATGCAAGGAACGTCTGAAGTTATGCACATAAAGGATTCTTAGCAAAAGAAAAAGTCCGATGCTATTTTCGTTGTCTAGAGGTTGGGGGTTCGAATTGCGCTAAGGGCATATGTTTATATGATGAATACAGACATGTGCACCTAAGCTATGGATATTTATATTTATAACATGTATGTATTTACAAAAAAAAATTCTTGATTCATCTAATCCATCAACTATCTATAACTTATACCTACCTATAACACCAGGTATACATATATACCTATAACACTATACCTATAACAGCCTAGATGGTTAATATGGAACTAGATGGTGCTGTGCCTAAGGATATGTATTTATTAATTCAATTTATGACTCCTTTGTTGTTTATAAAACTGCAAAAAATATTTTTACAGACTATTGCTATAATAATAAAAAGAGGAAGTATAGATGATGGTGGTAGAGAAAGAAAAGCCTTACTTGGCGAATTAGAAAAGATTATCCTTAGCTCAACAATCAGCCAGCAGAAATTAGCATGTTCCTTAATCTTAGCAATCATGCAGGAGTATGCCATCACTGTGAAGTCTGCTGATGTAGGTATGATATGGGAGGTCCATTTCCGACTGAAGAAATCTTTTGAGGCTTTAGACTTGAAGAGGATATTTAGATTTACTGTTGGGGTGCTGGAACAGATTGTCCGTTCAGGACACCGTCCAGAAGGAGATCAAGCAATAATGACAAAACAACTCTTAACTATAGTTGAAACGGTATTATGCTGGAGTCATGTCTCACCATTACTATCGAAACGCCTGATTGGAGCTTTCGAAGCTATATTTGAAAGTGATACTCCAGCATTACGATTGAGCTTAAATTGGAGGGACACTATCATGCAACCAGAGCTTATTGCATTGTTCTTCGAGATACACATGTATGTTAGATCAAATCCTGAATTAGCTAATCCATCACTGACATGTCTAGTGCAACTGGCTAGCTTATGCGGTGTAGTTATTTCCGCCAGCAATTTAAAGCAGCAGTATTTGGAAAACTACGTAAACAGCTTTTTAAATATGATGGCCTACATACAGCCAGTGGAGAGAGAGATGTTGGGAATTTCCGATATTTATCGGAAACTGGTTCAGTTCTTCTCGCCTGCTATGATAGCTACAACGCCGCCGGCTTTTCTTCAAAACCTGACAACATTGACATGCCATTGCATCCGGGGTTCTGTTATTGAAGAAGGAGTAAGTCAATTTCCATACATCCTTTCTTATGTCCCAAGCAAGACAAACATTTAATAAGAAGGGTCAGGTCACCGCCTCCGTGGCTCAATGTAAACAACGTTGGGTTTACGGTTCGGAGGTCGCGGGTTCGATCCCCAGCGGGGTACATGTTTAAGTACTCGGTTTGGTTGGTGGTAGGGCATTTTAAATGTTCGCCTGGCTAGCTACCACTATCTTATCTAAATCTGCCACCAAGCAACAATGTTAATAGCATTATTGTACTCCGGTTGTCAGAGATAAGATAGCCAGTCCCCCAAATGTGTTGGAGTTTCCGGGTCAGTACGCTTCCACTTTCGACCTCATCTCACTTAACATCTGGTGTGATTGAGGGCAAGTACCAGCCCATTGTGCATAAAAAAAAAAGATTAGGAAAGGAGGGTTTCTCCCGTTTTCCCCTAAATTGTTATTCAGCCCTTATAATACACACACTCTTTATAGATAGATAAAGCCTTTATATTTTTCTGCAGTCACACACTTACATTTAACTTTTAGACATAATAAATTGTAGTTTGATACACTTGTGGCGTGTCATATGTATTACAGGATTATTATACTTTTAGAGAAACAAATTTGAATACAGTTTTGAGATACAAGTGCCTGAATTTAACCAAGTCAGTGTTTGATTTATTCTGTCTTTTCATTGTTATTTTATTTCAGGTGAATGATGACACAGTATGGAGAGAATCCTTGAATAAGTTCCTACATAGCTGGAGTTCATTAGTGCATGACACAGATGGATATAGTAATGACATTTTGATGAATCCTTCTATAGAAATATTTAATACTTATGTTCAGTGTAGACTGGCACCTCCTGATGGAACAAGGTATGTTTTACTTTACGATGTAATAACAGTACCTAATGATTGGGTTTCCAAATTGTTTTGTAGTGAACTTTTTCTGATCCCGGAGTCTATCTTCAGGTTTCTTGTAAGGATAGTAAGTACAACAGGCCCTTCTTAAGTTATTTTGTGGCTGATACTTTTGACATAAAGTCCAGGGGTGATGTGGTCACAGATGCGATGTCATTCTGATGACTCGGAAGCAATGCTTCAGTAAAGTCACCTGCATTAATATTTGACTCTTGACAAGCTCCAATTATTTAAATCATATAGGTAAGCATTATGTAATTGTCATCTTTCATCTCATCACATACAGAGGTACAGAAAGCAACGATGGTGGCGATGATATTAAAGACGATCTGGAGGAGGATGAACGTAAACTGCACGCAAACGTGTTACTGACTATTGGCGCCATAGCGAGGAAGGCGCCGGCGCATTGTTCCCACGTGCTATTCACGCTGCTTCAAGATCGGAGCAAGAGGTAATTTACATATTTCTGTATGTCTTCTGTTTATTCAATTGTGATCTGTCTTTATTGATAAAACAATATATGCTGGACTATTTTTGACCTCAATATCTGATGTAAATGGAGGCCGAGATGGCGCGCTCATTCAGAACTCGCGACTCATTGAGGATATTGGGTAATTATACCGAATGATTTTTTTTACCTTAAGGAAATGTTAGGTAAGTGAAATAGAAGTTGAAGTAATTTTTTCAAAATCATCATCGACCTACGCGCCTAAACTTTTTATCTATTTATCTATCTACTGGAGATTGATATGTGACCGGGGAGATTCCTATGCGAATTTTAATTGGAACTCGTAGTTTCTAATTTTTTTTAAATCAATTTAATTTAATGATGTAATTATGTGCAATAGGCTACATACGCGACCGTTAAATGCCACAACGTTTTATTATATTTTATGGTTTTGAAGAAAAAAAAATCAATAAAGAAAAAAAGAAAAAGTGTGTGTGTAAAAAAATAATAATCAACCTTCTATAATATAAAAACCTTTTTTTTTAAAGAGCAACCTCTCTAGTTTTTGCTTAATCTTGCTCACCAGTCTTCTTGGGTGGCAATCAACTGCCTCACAACGAATCGGTTAAGTACCTTGGGATGCATTTGGATCGTAGACTGATCTGGAGGAAACATATCCAGACAAAACGAGAAGAAATAAATCTGAAATACAAGGGCATGTATTGGTTGCTTGGAACTCTAAACTATCACTTGATAATAAGTTGCTAATTTATAAAACGGTTCTGAAGCCCATTTGGACCTATGGTATCCAACTGTGGGGCTCCGCCTGCAATTCAAATATAATGATGGTGCAGAGGGTACAAAATAATATCCTGAAACAAATATCCAATGCACCATGGTTTATTAAGAACACGGCGATCCACCACTACCTGGAAATTAACACAGTGAGCGAGGAGATCAAAGCTTACTCCAAATCATACAAAACCCGGCTGACAGACCATCCCAACAAGCTAGCAGTCCAGTTGACTATACCAGATAGCCTAAGACGCCTGAAAAGACGAATAATCCTGGACAACCTATGAATGGAAATACGAGTAGCTATATCCATTGGGGTATGCACTCTCCCGACAAAGCCCTAAGAACAAATCTGCTCATAGTCACCGACTGATCGCAGGATAAGGCCAACGAAAAAAAAAAATAAAAAAATCTCAGGGGAAAATTGCCTTTTGAACAAGCATTAGCTGTAAAAATTTAAAATCTGCCTATTTTAAGTGTACCCCGTGTACGTACAAAATAAAGCATTTTTGATTTGATTTGATATCTATTATAAACACACAACAATAAAATAGCATATGACTACATAAAATTACTCAGTGAGTGATGTATAAAATGTGAAATATGTAAAAGCAAGTGGTACATTAACCCAATTTGTTGTACATTCACCCAATTTGTTGTACCTAACTGTCTGTTAAAAAATAATGTTTCTACAGACTCGAGGGCCATTTGCAATTGATGCACATGGGCAAGCTGCCAGTTAGCGGGGGAGAGCAATTAATCAACTTATTCGAAGATCTGCACTGGATATTAATGATTACTGGTATGAAGCTATGTTTTTGTCCTTTTATGCTTCTTTCACATGGATGCAGCTCACGATAGCGGTAACTAACATTTGAAAGTCACTTCTTTCTAGCTTTGTAACACTACATTTGTTATATTTACGTCTCTATTCCACCGATTACGCTACGACGGTGTGAAAAAGGCGTTATAATGGCTGTTTAAGAGCGTGACGGACTACAATCATGATCACCAGCCTTATACGTTCATATTGTTGGAGCACAGCCTCTACACTAGGAGAGGGTATGGGCCGTAATCCACCACGCGAGTCCATTGCGTGTTGGTGGATTTGTGTCAGATCAGTGGCCACCTGATAGTCTTTTAACCACCCCTATAGGGCATCGACTTGGCTTAACCATTACCTTTAATTGAAAACAACTGGGACCGACTATACTTGCCCTCCGAAGCACGGCAACAATCGTATTAAAATGCCACTAGTGGTCACCCATCCAAGGACTGACCGCACCAGACATTGCTTAACTTCGCTAAAGCCCTCAGAAGAAATCTGCTTATAGTCACCAACTGTCCGCATGATAACGCCAACAAAAAAAAAACTTCGCTAATCGAAAACGAATAGCGAATGTGACTGCGCCCTGTGCGCCGCGAGTGCTACTACGTAGTATATTAAACTTGTGTGCTTTGTTTAAACACATTGCTTGAGAGGTCATTGTAGGAAAGCTAGTTTATCATATAATACTGCCATGTATGAATAATTAGAGTGGTACTACTCTAAAACTTGTTTAGAGAAGGCACATCAGAAGCGACACCATTATTTGCGGTTATTATCATTAGATCGCCTAGATAATATTCAACGACCGAATAGTCGATATGGTGGGTAAAGATGGTACCTGTAATACCAAGGGTTGCCGATTCGAATCCTGCTAGCGGTAAATGTTTGTGTGATGAATACGAACATTTATTCTCGAGCCATAGAAGTTTATATAAATATTTCCACATCGTATCCATATAGTTTATATCCATTAAATAGTATCCATAGTACAAGCTACTTGATAATTGGTGTAAGTGTCCGAAATATTTGTTTGTTGTTTATTTATAACTAAACGAATATATATCGTTTAAAACGTTTCTTAACGATGTGTTAAGAAACCTTTTTAGATTTACTACTATATGTGTATAATTTTCAGGCCATTTCCTAGCAATTGACTGTACAGAGGGAGAAACAGTTATGATTCCGCCGGAAATAATGCACTACAGTATAATTGAGAACGCCAATGTCGATGCTTCGCTCAGATATCTAGTCGGTGAAAGCACTAACGCTGATAATGTAGACCTTGTACTCAAGTAAGTGAAAAACTCCTAGTTTGCGATTTTTGAACTTCACCAAATCATGATTGCAATCAATGCCATCTGTTTCCTGATGTTCCGTTTTTTTTTGCATTTTTTAACCCTTCAAAAGCTGTATTGCCAATTTTGTCAGTCACATACACCCAAAATATTTATGGAGTTATGAGACTAACGTAAAAGCGTTTTATAGATTATAGAACATAACCCAGTTTATTAATTAATAACAACCAACTCACAACTGTCAAAATTACGATTATTCGGATTCGAAAACGAGTGTCGAAAAAAATACCCCATACAAAGTTAACCCAACTGCTGATGACTCCACTCTTGATTATGAACAACTTTCCATTAAGAACCATGGCCGAATTCAGCTGAAAATTGTTGGACTTCCATACTAAAGGTGATTTTGGTAATGGTTTACATCAAAATCTGAAGAATTACATCAAATTATAAAAAAAACTAGGTACAACTGTATTAACAGATGGTTTCAGCTTTTATGTAATAGATTTTCAAGTATACTCCGAAATTCTAGGTATATCATTTTACTTATCTCATGAATAAATATTTTTTAATGCCGTCACCCGAATTGTCAAGCGGATCAACATCTCTTGTTTAAATAATCTATGATCTATATTGTTATAAAACTAACTAATGTTATAGAAAAATTAGTCATACAGAGTTCTAAAGGATCCTTAGGTGGGATATAATGGGTAGTACAAGATATACTCCATTTAAATTCCTCCACGGTTATTATGAGCATGAATGTTATCAAGACATCAGACTATTACATATCTGGCTCTTGTATGTATTATGTACTGTACTCGACTAAACTCGTGTTACCTACATCGTGTTATTGTTGCTTCTCGAACAATGATAGGAAATGCATACATTTTGTTTGAAAAATGTTCACAACGAGATATATTTCCTGCTATTTCATAAAAAATGTGGCTGTTTTGTAATGGTCCTTTCGAAATATTTACTTGTTTTAAAGGGTTGGTTAAGCTAGACCTTCAGACATAAAAAAATATTAGTATATGTTTGATGTTTGAACGAGTACCTATGTATGTAACTTTTCTATGGGGCCATTGATTTTTATGGTGATTTGAATTGATATCAGAGCAAAAGTTTCCCATTTTGTCTAAAGTAACCTTAACACTTGCAACTGCTAAGTAATGAGCCTCATTACAACATGAGTGTTATACTTATTATTACACAGCACGATTGTTGTTCGTAAAATAATTTTAATTAAATATTGTACATAATTAGAAATATATACAAGAACGACTTCTACAACTATTGTTTGTCCATGCATGTAGTCTGTGGAATTCACTTTCTATAGACATACAAGATTATGATAGTCAGTCTTTTCCTATCTTCAAATTGCGACTAAAAGAACATTACTTTAAATTGTCTCAATAAATATTATCATGTTTTATGCATTTATAGATATCATATTTAAAATTGCTCAGTTTAATGTTATAAATAGATTGATGATCTCGTCAGCAGGACCGGGCAAATTGCTGGCTGCGGTGTCGCCATTCAACCTCCTAGTAGCTACAGCTCCCCCGGTTCTTTTAAATATTTTACACCGCGTACCACTTATGTGGCACACTTTGATGCAATATATGACATTTTAACTTGCGATATGGGAGTAGAAGAAATGTTTTCAAGTATTTCGCAAGGTCCATTCATGGGTTCTGTTTTCCAATGCCGTTAAAATTTTAAGAGTAATATTAAACAGCATATTCTCCTATGTCAGGCTAATAGGTGAAATTCTTCGCATAAGTGCCTGGGAGTGCGCCGCGTTGGAGGCCGGACTGGGTACCGTATTTAGTCCGGAACTGTCCGCCACTATATCTTGGCTGCTCAAGATATGGGCGAACGCATATCTGATGGCGTCACCCGCCATGTATTCCGAGGTAAACACCGTTCATTGGTTTTACATAGATATTATACTGCCTTAAATTTTATACGCACTAAAATTCTGCTCTGTCAGTTCCTCAAAGTATGAAGTCATACTTTATGTAAATGCACTATTACGGCTATGTGCTTGTGGGCCCAGAGAAATGCATGTTCACTGAATGTATAACCATGGGGGTAGAGTCTGACCTGTAACTACTGATGATCTTACCTAGCTCAGGCATGAGTCTCATATCCATACTAATATTATAAATTCGAAAGTCTGTCTGATCTCTACACGGTTTTAATACAAATCCAAACTGCATTCAGTTTCCCTTTGTGAGAAAAATACAATGATCTAAATAAGTAGCTAAATAAATAAGTAATAGTAATGCTGATTACAATAATTACAAAAGTACAACAGAACTGATTTTAATGAAATTACAATGACATCAATTTGATAGTATTCCATTTCATTTATAAAAAAGAATCAGGCTATTCGAGCGCCAAATCTTAGAATAATCGGTGTACAGAATATAGACCTGTTACCTTATTCGTGTTTCCGACTTTACATACCTTATTAAAAAACATACAAATGAACAAAAAGAGAATTTCCTCTTTCAAGGTTAAAAAGTGTAACACCTCACTGAACTCCCGTCAAAAAGCCAAGCCTTCATTACGACTCCGATTCTCAGATGTCTCCAATATTGGAGTGCGCGTTCGGGCGGCGCTCCCGCGGCGTGTCGTGGGTCGTGTCCCGGCTGGCCGCGCGGGCTGGCTCCTGTCTGCGGCACCTCAGCGCGCAACCCGCCGCCGCCTCGCAGGCGCTGCAGCTGCTGACCACTCTGGCGCACTCGCGGCACAAGTGAGTTTCTCAGGGCTCCACTACTGCGTGGGAGGGGTCTGTCTGCGGCACCTCAGCGCGCAACCCGCCGCCGCCTCGCAGGCGCTGCAGCTGCTGACCACTCTGGCGCACTCGCGGCACAAGTGAGTTTCTCAGGGCTCCACTACTGCGTGGGAGGGGTCTGTCTGCGGCACCTCAGCGCGCAACCCGCCGCCGCCTCGCAGGCGCTGCAGCTGCTGACCACTCTGGCGCACTCGCGGCACAAGTGAGTTTCTCAGGGCTCCACTACTGCGTGGGAGGGGTCTGTCTGCGGCACCTCAGCGCGCAACCCGCCGCCGCCTCGCAGGCGCTGCAGCTGCTGACCACTCTGGCGCACTCGCGGCACAAGTGAGTTTCTCAGGGCTCCACTACTGCGTGGGAGGGGTCTGTCTGCGGCACCTCAGCGCGCAACCCGCCGCCGCCTCGCAGGCGCTGCAGCTGCTGACTGCTGACCACTCTGGCGTATTCGCGGCACAAGTGAGTTTCTCAGGGCTCCACTACTGCGTGGGAGGGGTCTGTCTGCGGCACTTCAGCGCACAACCTGCCGCCGCCTCGCAGGCGCTGCAGCTGCTGACCACTCTGGCGCACTCGCGGCACAAGTGAGTGTCTCAGGGCTCCTCTACTACTAAATGGGAACTTATTAATATGTAGTGTATAAAATTATGCTATGTATAGATGAAAAATTTTGAAAAACCCCCGAAACGCTATGATTTTGTCCAAAAGTACGGACCAACTGTGTTAAAAGACAAATATTTTCGAAATGTCTAAACTGATTTTTATCAAACATCGCTAATAACCTTACCCCTCGTTTAATCTTTAGTAGTACTATATTAATGCTGTGCTTTAGTGTAAAAATTAAACGCACTCAATTAAATACAACACACAGACATACACAATGCCATCAAACATAACACCCGTCGTTTTTCGCCGGCGGTTAAAAAATAGTTGGTTCCGGTTACTAGATAATTGTAATCGCAGGTTGTCAATAAGGGTTATGGTTAGCGGTCCTGGCATTGATGAAGACGAACCTGTTTCTTTCCGTGGGTGTCGTAAAATATACATACATAATGTCACGATACTTGAGATATAGCTCAAGTACATTAAAACGTTTAATGTTTTAACCAACATCCACGGTTCACCTTTTAGGAATATACAGAAGTACACAGGTAATAGGGGGTAAATCCATGACTGGTCTTCTTCTTCTTCGTGTTAATACGTCCAATCATATTTGATCCCTTATTGCGCAGCTACAAAAAAACCCGCATTAATAGAGTGGCGATTAGAGAGGCAGAGTTCAGCAGTGGACTTTTATGGCCAGCATTTTTTTTATGATAGAAGGGTTCGTACTTGACTTCAATCACACCTGATGTTAAGTGAAGATGAGGTCGAAGGTCGAAGCGTTCTAACCCGGAAACCCCAACACATTTGGAGTACTGGCTATCTTATCTCTGACACCCGGAACACAACAATGCTATTAACATTGCTTGCTTGGCGGCAGATTTAGATAAGATGGTGGTAGCTAGCCAGGCGGACATTTAAAATGCCCTACCACCAACTAAACCGAGTACTTAAACATGTACCCCGCTGGGGATCGAACCCGCGACCTCCGAATCGTAAACCCAATGTTGTTTACATTGAGCCACGGAGGCGGTTATTCATGTATCGTATTTAAGAGTTTCACTCTTGTCTGTAGAGAATCTAATACCAATGTACAGTTATTCAATAATAATGTCCTCCGCAGAGAAAATCCTATAGCCAGCTGTGATGAGTTCCTAGCATTGGTGGCGTGGGAGGCGTCAGGCAGCAACTTGCCAGGTGAACTAAGAAGGGAGCTACACAGAGCTTTTGCTATCGCAGCTACTTACGCAGAAGGTATTAAAAAATATTGAAAAAAAAAAACAAAAAACTGACTGCCTAGAATCCAAATAGAAAACAGAAGAACACATTCTGTCGTATGTGTGTACAGCACTGTTGTGTGTACAGTACTGTTGTGTGTACAGTACTGTTGTGTGTACAGTACTGTTGTGTGTACAGTACTGTTGTTTGTACAGTACTGTTGTGTGTAGTTTATGTTAGAAGGTATTTTAGCCCGGGACAAATTACCTTCCTTGTTAATGATAAGTCCCCGTCTACACACAATAGAATGCTAGATTTTAGAGCTTGTCTTTCTCTTTTCAGATTTCGGGCTGTCAGGTTTTTGTATTTTAATAATTTATTTTATTTCGAAATTTTTAGTAGTTTTTGTGTGTGATTATTCCTTGGCCATATTTTTAGAAATGCCTAATGTTGCGTTTCAAGGATTTTAAATCATGTCAAATATGTCATTAATTTAATTCGGTAAACTAAAGTAGAAAAGGATGCGGCGTCGTGAAAATGATATAAACTATTGCTTGATCATCATCAGTTCAGCCATAGGACGTCCACAGCTGAACATAGGCCTCCCCCATAGAGTTCCAGAGTGACCAGTTGGACGAGGCCTGCATCCAGCGATTTCCCGCTGTCCTTTATCAGGTCGTCTGTCCACCTTGTGATTGAACGTCCTACGATGCGCTAGCCTGTGCGTGGTCTCCACCCGATAACTTGAATGCCCCAACGGCCATCAGTTCTTCGAGCTATGTGCCCTATAACTGCTTATAGCATTTCTTAAGCATTATTCATTAACCCCAGAAATTGAAAAAAATGTACATCTATTAAAAACCAACTGAAAAAAGTACTTTTTTATACGTTACACGAGAAGTAAGTCTTTTTTTTATAAATAAAACTTCCGTAACATACAATGTCCTCAAGTAAATACTATAATTGGTTGAAGGCTTAAAAGTACTTTTACGCCCTTTCAATTATCATAAATATCGAAGTACGTATGTACCCTTTATTTAAATAAATGTATGACAGACTTTTCTTACACTGCTTCTTTGTAGTACATGTTTCAATAGCACTAAGTAATACATATGTATATTGTTCGAAAATAGATTTGAATACGAATGACGTCACTCCGGGTTAAAGTCTTCATATTATAATAGTAATGGATGACATCATGTAAAATATTACTTATAAATAGGTTACGACAATCATTTGGAATTTAAATTTTAATGCCCTTTTACTGTAGGATACAGTGAACGCGTCGAAATTATTTGCTGCCAAGGTACGTTAGTACTATAGTAATTCTGTGGCCAAGGTAGAGCTCCATCCATTTAGGAAAACTTTGCAGGCAGTGTAAAATAGGACTAACGCATCTTTTCTAGAGGCTGGGCTGTTATGAAAGCGACTAAGGGACAGTAAACATAGTTGGCCTTAACCAATGATGAGCAGCGGGGTCCATTAATCAATCAATCAAATACGCATTATTGTTTAAGGAAGGTACATTTAAATATCTTATAGAAACTACAAATTAGGCAGCTTTATCACTAACAGCGATCTCTTCCAGGCAAATTAACAGTCATTAAGGTTTATATTTCTTAAACGTTTAAATATATTGGTCACTTTGGAAGCTACTTTCTTTGTCAATTTATTTAGAGAGAGCATCCCTTCAAATTTCTGTGTTGTTCTACTCGAGGAAAAATTGCCTTACGATCAAGCGGTAGCTTAAAAAATTTAAATTCTGACTATTTTAAGTGTACTATGTATACCTACCTACAACGTAAATACTATGTTGTATACTATATATTTTGATGCTGACTACCTACAGGTTGTATGTGGATAAACATTTTTCTTACCGACGGCACGATTTGGCTTACAGTTTTAATTATAACTTCATTTATTCATCAATAAAACGTATGAATCATACATCAGTTTTGTAATAATTATGTATGCGGTTAAAGATGTGAATAACAGTGATACATTGATATTGACAACGGTCAAGGTCGCAGACCGTAAATTAAAAAAACACATTGCTGTAAAACCATTACATATCAACAAAAACTTTATACAGATACAATTTTGCTAATTTAAAAAAAAAAAATATCCTTGGACATGAATACAGCGCCATTTAGTTCTACACTAAGCAACTAGGCTTGTATTATGGATACCAGACAGATATACTACGCAAATACATTTTATTTTTTGTAAATAATAAATGAAAAACACGCATTACTCGGGTTCACGTGTCCATATTCTCCATACAAACATATACCCCTACGGGAATCGAGCCCGATATCCAAATACTGCTGGGCGCTAACCCTTCACAACATTAACGACAAGGCGTAGTTGTAATTTTATAAAAAAAATATTACAAGAACCCTTAATCTAAATATATAAAGGAAGAAACTGACTGACTGACTGACTGACTGACTGACATATCAACGCACAGGCCAAACCGCTAGGTCTAGAGTTTCCAAATTTGGCACGTAGGTTCCTTACGAGGTCTAGGGGAGCACTAAGAAAGGATTTTTCAAAATTCACCCTTTAAGGGGGTGAAACAGGGGTGGGAAGTTTGTATGAAGAAACAGTATAACTTGGACATTTCGACTATTTTCGACTCGAAACTTCGCAAGAGTACTCCTAGGAACAAATAGGCTAATACGTGTTTTGAGATTTTTCGAAAAACAACCCCCTGGGGTGTGAAATGGGGGTTAAAACCATATAATCGATAATGGTGTCGTTATTTAGATTTTATGGGATGTTGTTTATGTATATGACATTTATTTTAAGTTAACCCTCTAGGGTTGAGATAGGGGTGGGGGTTGATACCAAAAAAGTCAATATTGGTGTCATTATTTAGGTTTTTTGGGACGTTGATTACGAAAATGCCATTTGTTTTGAAGCTGACCCCTCGGGGTTAGAGAATGAGATAAGGGTGAGTTGAGATTTTTCGAAAAACAGCCCCCTAGGGTGTGAAATGGGGGTTGAAACCATAAAATCGATATTGGTGTCGTTATTTAGGTTTTTTGGGATGTTGATTATGAAAATGACATTTATTTTAAGCCAACCCTCTAGGGGTGAGATAGGGGTGGGGGATGATACCAAAAAAGTCTATATTGGTGTCGTTATTTAGGTTTTTTGGGACGTTGATTGCGAAAATGACATTTATTTTGAAGCTAAGCCCTTACGGTATAGTGGTAGGGGTTGAAATCAATTCAAATTGGTGTCGAAGTCGAAGAGTCAAAGTCGAAGAGTCAATGTCGAAGATTCAAAGTCGAAGGCTCAAAGTTGAAGGCTCAAATTCAAAGGCTCAAAGTCGAAGGCTCAAAGTCGAAGGCTGAAAGTCGAAGACTCAAAGTCGAAGGCTCAAAGTCAAAGGCTCAAAGACGAAGGCTCAAATTCGAAGGCTCAAAGTCGAAGGCTCAAAGACGAAGGCTCAAAGTCGAAGGCTCAAAGTCAAAGACTCAAAGTCGAAGACTCAAAGTCGAAAAGTAAAATTCATAGTCAAAGTCATGTCAAAGTCATAGTCAAAATCATAGTCAAAGTCATAGTCAAAGTCTATAGTCATAGGCAAAGTCATAGTCAAAGTCATAGTCAATGTCAAAGTCATAGTCATAGTCAGAGTCAAAGTCAAAGTCGTAGTCAATGTCATAGTCGAAGTCATAGTCGAAGTCATAGTCAAAGTCATAGTCAAAGTTTTAGTCAAAGTCATAGTCAAAGGGGTGAATAGAGTTTCCAAATTTGGCACGTAGGTTCCTTACGAGGTCTAGGTGAGCACTAAGAAAGGATTTTTCAAAATTCACCCGTTAGGGGGTGAAACAGGGGTGGGAAGTTTGTATGAAGAAACAGTATAACTTGGACATTTCGACTATTTTCGACTCGAAACTTCGCAAGAGTACTCCTAGGAACAAATAAGCTAATACGTGTTTTGAGATTTTTCGAAAAACAACCCCCTGGGTTGTGAAATGGTGGTTAAAACCATAAAATCGATATTGGTGTCGTTATTTAGGTTTTATGGGATGTTGATTATGAAACTTACATTTATTTTAAGTTAACCCTCTAGGGTTGAGATAGGGGTGGGGGTTCCTACCAAAAAAGTCTATATTGGACAACCCCCCTGGGGTGTGAAATGGGGGTTAAAACCATATAATCGATAATGGTGTCGTTATTTAGATTTTATGGGATGTTGATTATGAATATGACATTTATTTTAAGTTAACCCTCTAGGGTTGAGATAGGGGTGGGGGTTGATACCAAAAAAGTCAATATTGGTGTCATTATTTAGGTTTTTTGGGACGTTGATTACGAAAATGCCATTTCTTTTGAAGCTAACCCCTCGGGGTTAGAGAATGAGATAAGGGTGAGTTGAGATTTTTCGAAAAACAGCCCCCTGGGGTGTGAAATGGGGGTTGAAACCATAAAATCGATATTGGTGTCGTTATTTAGGTTTTTTGGGATGTTGATTTTGAAAATGACATTTATTTTAAGCCAACCCTCTAGGGGTGAGATAGGGGTGGGGGATGATACCAAAAAAGTCTATATTGGTGTCGTTATTTAGAATTCGAAATTCATTTCGCCATTTCGAAAGAACGACCAAGCAGCGGTCATCAATGACATATTATTGAACTCTTTTGAGGAACAACAGATTATTCATAGCTCAATAGATAACCGTGGTAAACACCGACGATGCCGTTAATTATCCCGTAGAATTTTTGAACACTTTGAACCCACCGGGTATGCCATATCACAGACTTTTACAACGTGTGGGTGCACCTGTTATGTTATTGAGAAATTTAAAGCCACCCAAACTTTGTAACGGTACTAGGTTGCAAGTCAAGGCTTTGCACCGGAACGTAGTAGAGGCCACTATTTTAACAGGACCTGCTCAGGGAGAAACAGTGTTTGTACCGCGTATTCCATTAATACCAAATGATTTTCCCTTTGAATTCAAAAGGCTTCAGTTTCCACTAAAGGTCTGTTTTGCCATGAAAATAAATAAGTCGCAGGGGCAAACTCTCAAATTCGCCGGAGTAGACCTACGACAGGACTGTTTCTCTCACGGTCAGTTCTATGTGGCATGCTCCCGTGTAAGTTCACCTCAAAGTTTGGTTCTATTGCTACCACCTTCAAACATGGCAAAGAATGTTGTTTATAAGGAAGTACTTTAATAAATATAAACCAGAATTTTTCAGAAAGGTCTTTTAATGGATCCCTGTCTTAATTCATTTACCTGGCAAAACACCAACATGGTTCCACATACATGTTATCTGCCCAGGGTCTTTTCCTGTTTGAGATAAACTCTACATGGTAATTTTTCTGCTGAATGTATTCCCGTGGGAAAGTAATAAAGTGTTGATTCATGTAGTCTACGCGGACGAAGTCGCGGGCAGCTGCTAGTTAAATATAAATAAATTATTTTGGGAGGCCCTTACATTCAATAAACATCATATGAAAACTTGATAAAGTCCGATTTCAGAATTACATACATACATGTTGTAACTTGTGTAAGGCCTTTTAACACTTTTTCGGACTATTTCAACATTGGGGAGTTTATGTCTGATAATATCGCTTAGAAAGTAAAGTTATATTCATGAAACAAGGTATACATTGAAGGAAAATTATGAGGTTTCCATTACTTTGAATAGATTTTCTTAATATTTAAAAACGTATTGATAGTACGTAATGGAACTCTCATTACCCAAGCCCCGACTTACACACGACCGATTTTATTTCTACAGGTGACATTAGAAACCGTCTGCTGGCCAGCACGGTTGCGCTCCAAGAGAAGCTCATAAATATAATAAACATGGAGTCGGACACAGAACCGGTGCGGACCATGCTAGCGGACACACTTGACTGCTTCATTGGGGTCACTGAGGGGGTTCATGAGGTAAGTTAAGATTAGATTCAGATACGTATCAGTAATAACTTGTCTATGCGATAAAATTTTCTTTCATCTTACCAATTTGTTATGTATGACGAATGTTTACGCCAACTGGGGACCAATGCGATTGCGTCAAAGTAACACCAATATCTACTTAACAGCAGTAACGTTCTTTGCGATAAAAAAATACTTCGTCTGATCATCTGTTATGTATGAGTTACATGAATTTATGGACCAATCCGAACGCGTGAGTAAAATCAATCACATATCAGAAGTATGCGGTAGCGTGAATCATAAAGTTATGTAAACACACTCACCCACCTGTTCTCGTCATTAAAATCTATCAGTAATACTGTTAGTTACTGAAGCGAGTAAGGGTTGAATCACCGTTACGGATTCGCGCATTATGTAACGTGATAAGTTAGTACCTACCTGATCAACTGAACCTGACTCGAAAACAGACTACCTAATCCACCGGACTTAACTCGAAAACAGATTAGTAGTGTTAGAAATTCTATCTGAACAACAGAACTGACTTGACTAATAGTGTTACAAATCTTAGCTGCACTAGTAGCATGACAGACGCGATAAAGGTTTATGTCGCGAGAGATAACATTTGTCCTGCTCATTCGCTTGGACGAAATATAAAACTATCCCACTCTCACTCCTACGTCCTGCGCGACAAACTATGTCATGCTATGGGGGCAAATCAACCTAACCTAACTCGAAAATAGACTGGAAGTTTTAAGAGATCCTACCCAATCAACCGAACCTAACTCGAAAACAGATTAGTACAATACAATACAAATACACTTTATTGCACAAAGGGAAAATGTACACTATACAAAACAATACAACAAATAGAGTACAATTGGGCGGCCTTATCACTAAAACCATTTCTTCCAGATAGTAGTGTTAGAGATCATATTTAACTTGAAAGTAGTGTTAAGACCGTATTAATAAATCGATCTTGAGATTGAGATTGCGTCTCATTCTTAATACTATTTTGTGTTGGTACTGTTTTAATATGCAACAGCTTGAGAAGCATGAACTTAAGGTCATACTTGATCAATCTAATTTAAGTGTACTCTTATAGATTGGAACAATGGACGAACAGTTCATGATGTTAATTGGTGCGTTAGATAGAATACCAGGAATCATCTTCAAATACCACAACTACCCCGGTGTGGTTCTGCCTTCCCTGAATCTACTTACGAAGAGTGCGAAGAGAATGCTGCATTCGATGCAACCGCACAATGTTAATAAGTATGTATAAATCCATAGTATTATATGCAATTGTCATGTCATTACTTCCGCCTCCGTGGCTTAACCGCCTCCGTGGCTCAATGTAAACAACATTGGGTTTACGATTCGGAGGTCGCGGGTTCGATCCCCAGCGGGGTACATATTTAAGTACTCGGTTTGGTTGGTGGTAGGGCATTTTAAATGCCCGCCTCGCTAGCTACCACCATCTTATCTAAACCAGCCGCCAAGCAGCAATGTTAATAACATTGTTGTGTTCCGGTTGTCAGAGATAATATAGCCAGTTCTCCAAAATGTGTTGGGGTTTCCGGGTCAGTACGCTTCCACCTTCGACCCCATCTTCACTTAACATCAGGTGTGATTGAGGTCAAGTAACAACCCGTTATGCATAAACAAAAAAAAAACAATCATTCCTAGCAGTAACGTTTGGAGCTCCTTAACCGTAACCGAAACTATCGGATATCCGAAATAAAAATCCGTCCTTAACTTAATCCGACATAAAAGTTTAGAATAATTTTGGATAGTGGCAGTCGAAAATAATCTAAATGAGTGAGACAGATTTATAGGAAAACCGAATGAAGTTGTTTTTGTTTATACTTTTGGCATTTTTAAGTGGATAAAACTTTAAAATTGGTAGCTAATTATAGCTACTAATTATTACATTAGACCGATTGATAGTTAAATAATTTCTATTTTTAGTTTACAACAAAAATCTAATATCCGTAACCGAAATAAACAACAAACAATCCGAAACTAACGGATAATCCGAAATAATTTCATATCCGTAACCGTATCGGAAACCGATATGATATTATCCGAAATTTCATGTCCTTAATATGACGACCGATTGGTGTAGTGGATAGTCACCCCATCAGCGAAACCAACAGTTGCGGGTTCGAATCCCGCGAGGGGTAAATGTTTGTATGATGAATACGAACATTTATTCCCGAGTCTTGGATGTTTATATAAATATTTATGTATGTTTATCCGTTATCTAGTATCCATAGCACAAGCTTTGCTTAGTTTGGGACTAGATGATTGGTGTAAGTGTCCGAAATATTTATTTATTATCCCTGAATCCTAGTTATGCAAACAATTAATTTTAGATGATATGATTGCGATGATCTCGCTATACAACCTCTTAGTAGTTTCCACGCTCGTGGTATTTTTAAGGCGGTGCAAATTTCACTGTTTGTTGTAATAAAAATAAAGCTGTAATAAAATTTCAAGTAATTTTGGGGTAGTCGGATAAAACACGTGTTCTCGAATAGCAGTTTAGTTTTTTGAAGAGGTAAACATACGTGAGGAAATCTTCTTGTCTATAGTGAAAGTTTCGTGTAATTATTGCTTTCATTATTGTTATGCGTTTTTGTTTTCAGATTCCTGGAGGTTTGTAACACAACATTTGAAGTATACATGAGGTGGAATTCTGGGAAAATCTCAAGTATTCCACAAGACGCTGAAGAGGAAGCTTATGAGGTAAGTCGTGGTAATTATTCATAATATACACACGCACACAAATATATAATAGTACATTACGATATGAGTGCGTTATGGTGGCTAGAGCCGAGTGTGTTTAACCAATATATGCACGTATATCGTACAATGTTTTTCAACATACTAGCGAGGAAACAGAATACAAAATCACACGGCATGCTGTCTACTGGCTGGCACCGCGCGGCGGGCCAGTTCGAAATTAGAGACTTATGTTCTTTGCCAGAGCAAATAGTGCGGTTATAGAATATAACTTCACCATTGGCGTTTATAACACACGCGTGTTTTATGAACTGCTTGATATATCTAAAACCGGTGAAATTAGATCCACTTTACGAGTTGAAATGTTGAAAATTATTTAACCGCGCCTTACGAATTTAGTCGATGCTAGACAGTTTTAATTCAAATCTTAGGCTACTGTCAGACCAAGGGATAGCAATTATAGACCAAGGTGAAATAAAAAACAGCTTGTTGTTAACTCAGGAACCCATCGGACTTGATAATTCCATGATACAACCTCACTCTATTTTTTATTTATACAAATGGAAGTGAATTTGTGTAATTCCCTGAAAACGCATGGTCTACTACTTTATTGAAATATAAATTTTTTTTTTTTAATTATTATTCAATTTGTCAATCGAAAGAACTACCTACTGAACAACATTGCAAATAAATATATAATTCTAATTAACAAAAATCCCGTGAACATCAGAGTCATTGGTGCAGAGTTCCCAAAAAACATCCCAAGCCTGCCCAGCGTGACGTTTTGGGCAAATCCTCCAGTGGAAAGCTACCCAAGCTGAAAAGCTCGATAGGAGAGACTTATGTTCAGCAGTGGACTTCAATAGGCTGTTGATGTATGTAACGTGGCTTAACAGTAATCCCATGCAGGTCAATCTACAAGTATCAGCAGTGGATTACGTGGCTTAGGGAATTACACGAATTGGATATTTTTTATGCACAATGGTTTAGCACTTGGTCTCAATCACACCTGATATTAAGTGAAGATGAGGCCGAAGGTGGAAGCGTACTGACCTGGATACGCCATCTTATTTGAGGCACTGGCTAGGTGGTAGCTAGGATGGTGGTAGCTAGCCAGGCGGACATTTAATGCCCTACCAACAACTAAACATGTACTCCGCTGGGTATCGAACCCGCGACCTCTGATTCGTAGTCCCGATGTTGTTTATACGAACAACGTTTACGAATCGGAGGTCGCGGGTTCGATCCCCAGCGGGGTACATGTTTAGTACTCTGTTTGGTTGGTGGTAGCGCATTTTAAATGTCCGCTTGGCTAGCTACCACCGTCTTATCTAAATCTGCCGCCAAGCAGCAATGTTTAATAGCATTGTTGTGTTCTGGTTGTCAGACATAAGATAGCCAATCCCCGAAATAAGATGGGGTTTCCGGGTCAGTACGTTTCCACGTTCAGCCTCATCTTCACTTAATATTCATTAACAGGTGTGATTGAGTTAAAGTGCTACTCCGTTGTGCATTAAAAAAATAATTACATACGCCTCAGTTTTGATAGTTAAACATGATTTTCGCGAAGACTTGATGGTGCAGCCAGGTATGTCTCACCAAGAGGGATTTCCTCAAAGGTTAATAAATAGCACGGATACGAAATTTTACAGGCACGGTTAGACTAGAATAGTATATCATAATCATTATGTGGAGTATTAACAGCTTGTAGTTGTGGCTTAATTCTAGGCGGCGGTTGTTTTTAAAAGTATTTTTAATGCTGATTTTTTTCTTTTTTTTAGGATATCTGCGCAATAATGGAGTTGATATCCAGCATAGCGCGATGCGCTTCCGACCGCAGCGTCAGCGATACTTGCGTGCGAGGACTGCGGATTCTACTGCCTCTGGTGACGCCTCCCCTACTGTCTCTACCTACCCTGGCCCTCCACACCTACCGGATGATTCGGGATTTAGACTCCAGTGGTTCTGCTCAGGTAATAAGTAAATATTCACTTTATTATTATCCAGTAGTTTATGCAAAATCAGACTGCAAAGTCAGACGATCATTGTAAGCCCAGCGCTATTCCATACATAATGGACAGCACGAGTTTTGTTGTGTTTAGGCAACTACTTCTTTCTTCCTACAATGATACAATGTATAAAAAAAAAACAAAAACTGTTACAATTTCTGTCGAGTGTGATAATAATTCCCAGTTATTAGTCACTAGCTTTCTGCGTACTGACACGGAAACCCCATCTTATTTGGGGGACTGGCTATCTTATTCCTGACAACCGGAACACAACAATGTTAATAACACTGCTGTTTGGCGGCAGACTTAGGCCCGTATTAATAAACCATTCTCAAGATTGAGATCAGTCTTGTGATTGTGTGCGGTTGGTTGATTAATAAACCTTACTTGAGACCTGAAACGCACGTGCTTACTCAAGCAGTACTCACTTGACTTAAACGAAACTCAAGACTATCATTCATTTGCCGCTGAGGCGAATACTTGAAAAGTGATCTCAGCTGAGTAGACGTCAAGGTTGATTTATAAATTAGTACGGAGCTTGAGATAGCGTCAACTACTTAAGACGCATCTCGGGTGATACAGCCTCAAGACTTGTATTGAGAATGGTTTATTAATACGGGCTTAGAAACGATGGTGGTAGCTAGCTACGCGGACATTTAAAATGCCCTACCACCAATAAAAAGCCTGTTAGAGAGTTAATGGTAGCTGGTTATGCGCATGCGTGCTCGATTTTTTTTTTAATATAACACGAGTCGGGAATTGTTGACGTGATAAAGGAATTGGTAATACCACAGGTAATACACACTAAAAACGCCGTTCTCTTATGTAATACTAGCAATACACGTTAGATGCAATGTACGACATTAAAAACTTACGATACAGGAATAGACGACTTTTCACAGTTATGACAATAATATGTTGGCACTTTTATATGCCGATTGGTGTAGTGGGTAGTGATCCTGTCTTCGTAACTAACGGTGCGGGTTTGAATCCCGATAGAGGTAAATATATGTGTGATGAATACGAACATTAATTCCCGAGTCGTGGATATCAGTATACAAATTTATATAAGATTATCCGTTTTCTAGTACCCGTATGTACTATGGGTACTAGAAAAGGCTTTCCCTAGACTTGTTGGAGATGCCTCAAATGTTATTATCATTATTACATATGCTCACGCCAGTTTCCCGTTGGGGTAGACAAAGACTATTAATTTCCACTTGCAACGATCTTGACATACTACTTTTGCTTCAGCCACTCATCAAACGCTTCATACACGCTCGTCGGTTAGTGGTTGACCGCACCTGACCTTTTGTGAGTACGTCAGTCACTTGATTGACGTACGTCATTCTTGGTCGACCTTTACCGTGCCTTCCATTCGCGCTTTCGTTATTCTCCTTTCACTCATTCGTTATATACGCCCTAACCACCTTAACTACCTCTTCCTATCTTACTCACTACGTCATCTTGCACGTCACACATTTCTCTAATCATCTCATCACATCACACAATAAATATATAATTAGTGAACCTGCGTTCTACTGCGTTGATTGTGCTTTCATGTTCTGCCATACCCAACATTCGCTCCCATACATCAGCGCGGGCATCGACACGCCAATGTGGATCTTGACAGTATCCTGCTTTCACTTTCCTTTCAATATCTTCCTCAGATTTGGCGTCTCTGGTAAACATGCTTTCCAAATACACAAATTCTTTCACCTCTTTAACTTGCACACCATCTCTATCATAAATTCATAACATAATTTAGTAATATTATCATTATTCCCACGGGTTCGAATCCCTCTAGGGGCATATGTTTGTATGATGAATACAGACATGTGTTACCGAGTTATGGATGTTTTTCATTTATATTTGTATTTATTTATCTATTTATTTTCAAAATAAAATGTATTTGTGTAGTTTATCAACTATTTGGCATCCATAACACCAGCCTAGATGCGTACTGTGTATGTGCAAAGATATTTATTATTACTTTATTGTATGTTAAATGTACTACTTATAGATCACGGATCTACCGCTTGAAGACTTCAATATGGTAATCAATGCTCTACGCGTCGGTCTAACGGCTGTGTCGTGCGACGTATCAACACTTTGCTGCGACACAATAGTCGGACTATCAACAAAGGTGCGCAATTTAGGTGAAGACAACCCCTACGGTATGTCTCTACTCACCCTAGCAGAGTTGCTACTTATGTTGATCATCAAAATGGAAATCCCTCCTGATTCCACACCAGCGGCAGGCGCTGCTATATACGCTTTGACATGTGTGAAGCCAGCTTTACTGGAAGGGCTTGCTAGGCAGCTGATAGAAGCGTTTGCTGTAAACGATCCAGCTAATGTACCGCGATTGGAAGAAGCGTTCGGAGTCTTGACTAACGGTGTACTATTCGACGGCACGAGACCCCATAAGTTGCGCTTCCAAGACAATTTCGATAAGTTCCTAGCGAGCGTCCACGGCTTTCTCATTGTAAAATAAACTATATATAATTATTCATGTGAATTGTAATTGGAATTTTGATATTGGTCGTTGATACCGACAGATTGACACTGTCCCTTCGTACTGAATAATGAAGGCTTTGTTATAATTTGCCGCTTCTTTGTGTATTGCAGTGTTGCGTATATTTAAATTTTGTGTATTACTCAATAGCATTTAGGAAGTGGCAGTGTATGTAAGACCATTGACAATGTAGAGGCACCGAGTATGCTTGTACAGTTCAACTATTCGGATGGGACGGCTTGTTTCTGATCTTTGTTCTCTTCTAATGCAAGGAATGACCACCTATCTTAAACGCGCTTGTTTTGGTGCTTTTGCACTAGCGGGATTGATATCATAATCCAAGAATTGTAACGGCTTTATGCTGTTGATGTTCTGAAATTTATAAAAGTGTTTATACACCAATAGAGAAGAGTGTACCGGATCTAATGTATAAAACATTGTGAAGTGACACCTGACGTACATTTTGTCGGTTGACTTCACATCGTCGCTATTGGCATCTCCTAGTCCATTAGACGTAGGTCCCTGCAGGGCGCGTTACTGAAACAGTCCCGTATTCTAAATGGTTCGACATTCGTTTCGAACTACACTGGTCATCAAGAAAATCGACCCACCAAGTAAATCTCTACAATTTCCTGACATGTTTGGAGTTAGATACTGAATGTGTCACTATTTCATCAAGTTTCTGGCAATAATTATTCATACAAAGGAAATTTGTCGTACATCATTTTAATTGGTGATTTCTACAGCCAGGTATAAGTGTAAATTTCATTAGTACTGTTCGACCCAGACATGTAGGATGTTATAAGTGTAAATTTCATTAGTACTGTTCGACCCAGACATGTAGGATGTTGTATAGAGATTTATTTACTACGTCGTCTTTTTTGATGACCAGTGTATAATATTATATAATGAGTGTGTTATATTATAACTATCGTTTACTTCCGAACCCTTTTACATCCATCGGTTCTGCGACTGATTGCTACCTCAGCTTATCAATCTTCTGAAGTGGGTCAGCGAGTCTCGCTCTCTAACAAATCATGTCATGACCTTATCCTATAGTGAAACTCCGAGCATAGATTTGACTTTAGTTTTCTCATTACTCGAAGAGTTACTGTATAATGCTTTACAAATGGCTTGGTGTTCCATTATGTAACTTAGTCGATTACGTGATCACGTTACTAGAGATGGATTATGATTGGCTGGTTCATCGCTCGCTCGGTAATTTGATGGTTTCTTATTGGTCCACGGTATCGCTGATGATACCGATGAAGGTACATAATTTAAGGGCAGTTTACTTATCTCTATTGATATAGTATGACACGTTCTTGTGCCTCGGCCAAAACTGCCCTTTTTCCTATTGAAGCATTTACACGTTTTAAACTTAAAATTAGAACGCTTTATATCTCCCGTATGCCGCCAATAGTTCGTCAGAGACTAGAAGATGTGCATATCTTACAATAGTCCCCGAATCGTTGTACTGTGCATAAACACGAAAGTTTATTTTAAAGCGATCCAAATAAGTAATAAGACTTACTAGTATTTTGTTTTGCATAATGCATTTACTGCATACTCGAATGTCTGATAATTAAATAAAGTATTATTTGATTTTACCTTTGTCCTTGGGCTGTGTGAAACTGAACTTGAAACACTATTGTGTCTAGAGATTAGTTAGACACCTGGTTTATTGAAGAAAATTTTCTACCGCAACATGGGGAAATATATGCATCTCTCTTGCACTACGAATAAAATAATTGACGCGTCAGAAACTTCGATATTATTTTCGCAGGTTCGGTGGAATGTTTTCTACCAGGTCTAATGTATTTATTAGGTGCCATGAGGTCGAATTGCAACGTAATATTAATTTATAATAATTTAATGATATAGCTTCCGTTTTTTATATTATGGCCTAAATTTGTACAGGGTGCTACGTGACTCCAAATTACGCGACTGTGTATCCTTATGAACTTCCTTTATCAATAATGCATCAAATGTGGGTCTTAGCCCGTTTGAGGTCAAAAATCCTTATCAAAGATATAATAATTATTTTAGGTACTTAATTTATCATAGATTTTCATCTGGATTAATCTAGTCTTTGAATGACAAGAGGACATGGAAAGCTACTGATCTAAATATGATTTTAGTTCCATAAATTGTGAAAGCTTAGTTGCATTTAAAATATGTTAATGAACTTCAGTATTGTAATGAATGTAATATAATAATACAGCTGTATTTTAAGACTATAGAAAGATTAAGGTCGCCGTCCACCGCCAACAATATTCAAGCATAAATGTTTATATGGAATCACGTTTCTGATGGTATTTGCTAAGTGAAACTATATATAAATAAAGGCACTGTTTTATCAATCTTAATTTAGAGTTACGCGTCTAACATTAAAATTATTTTATGGTCTGACAGTCGACCTAGCAATCAGCAAACGATACTATACCATATATTATATAGTGTTACCTGTGGGAAGATTTCATGACTAGTTTGTGGCTGGCTGCTAGAGGGTTGGCGAAATTTATATTATCGAAATACAGTACTTGACTAACTGACGAGAGTTAACTAAGTGTATAGAGAAAGAATAATAATAAATGATTTATTGTATTATCTATGGATGTTACATATCACGTTTACCATACAGTGGCACTTTTACTTATTATCAGTTACATAACAAGGGAACTCCGATTTCAAAACTAGGTAGGCAGCCCTGTATCATAGAAATAGCTACAATAATCGGTCTTGTTTAGCATTGACGGTGGACGATCACCAACGATCACAGAAGCAAAATTTTCTGCGAATTTTTTCCATACCATACCAGTCGGCTCCAGCCGGTCTACACAGTTTATTTTCATAGACAGAATATTAGCACCTACACTTTGTAACCCTGTGGCCGACTATAGTTTTATTGGCTAATTGATCTTATGTTCACAACGAAAAATTTAATTCGTCGAAAATTATTGTGGTTGTGAATGTGTAAAATGCAAAAAGAAATAAAGGACTTACTGTGGGTATTTAATTCTTAGGATAGTTTCGAAAAGTACATTTTTAGTACTTATTTAAACAAGTAGTTAAAATCAATGATAACTAAGCTAAGCACCTATAAACTTCCTTGAGTTTACCTTCTAAGATGACCCCTGACTTTGGACTGCTATTCTTTAAACAATGACAGCTATTTCTTGTGCCAATTTGACGATTCGCATTACGCGTCTCGAGTCTCGCTGCCATGGAATATGTCATTGGTGTTGTATTTTGTTTTTTTACTTGGCGTAAAGAGATGCCATGGTATTGTGTAACTTTGACGGTGAAATTGTGGTTTAAGATATGAATTCTTTGAACACATTAGTTACTCGTATATTAGATTCGTAGGCGGTTACTACTGCTATCAATAGCTATCAGCGCCAAAAGGACAAGGTTCAATTGGCGTCATTTTTTGTTACTGATATTCATTAAGTAATAGCGGGGTCAGGGGAGATGTCGTTTAGCACTAATCCAACCATATATTACAGGTTTATACTCCGTGTTATTATATAAGCCTTAAAAAGTTTTTCGTCTATAATCCTCTAGCTGTATAGATTTAATTCTCCAATTTCTCGATCAAGTTTAATGAAGTTTGAAGCCGAAGTGTTTCTGTAAGCCGAAGCGCCGAATTTTTGTAAAAGATAAATTGTAAGCATTCTGGAAAATAAGGGTTTTGTGGGCGTGTGTGTTATTGTGAGATTGCAAACCGTGTAATTGGCGACTATATGAAGAGTCAACTATCTGTGTATTACGCAAGAGATATAATTAAGGTCAATAGCGCAAATCCTCAGTTAAACCGGGCTTCATTTCAAACAAGTCGCCAATTTGTCAGTTTGTTAAAAAAGGAGTTGGTGCCACCAACTACGATTCTGTACATAGTAAATTAGCTCGTTGCATTTCGTATTTAGAATTAATTATTCAATCTTTCTAGGATCATGACGGAAGAGTATTCGCTCTCAACGATGTTATTCCCCGTATTATTTATCTTTGTTAATTTTGTTACATAATTATTTTAAGGAGACTCCGACGGCGTTGATTGTCACAAAATGATAGCTCCGATTTTTGTTTTATTCTTAAGGAACGGTAGAACTTTTTTTGTTAATGAAATGGCATATTATATATTTACAATATTACGTTAAGCATTATAGGAAAGTTAAGTTTAATTGTCTATTATATTTACATTATGATTTTACGTAGGTAGTACTCGAGAAACGCTTTTCTGCAAGAAATGGACTGATAGCGTACATTGCGTTCCCGCAATTTGAATCCAATTCACCCTACATTTAGCGAAACTGATGTTTACACCGACTCGAATTGTGTTGCGGTCTGCTTTCGGTGTAACAGAGGACAGTTTGTATACAACAATGTATCAAAGACCCTCCACTAGCTGACAGTCTGTCCGTCATGGCATTATTGACGCTGTATCTGCGCATGTGTGTACTACGCCGTCTATAGTATGAAAAAACCAAATTATATAAGCTGGTATACCGGATGAGTTTTTTTACCGTAAACAAAAAAATAGGGCATATTAGATAAGTGAAATAGAAGGTATTGGCATAAGTAGTTTAATTTTTTTTTTAATCATCATATGCTCGCGCAGGCCGGAGATTGCAACTGGCGGGATTCGTAGGGTTCCTATCATGCGAAATTTATTTGGAACTCTTTTGTCCCAAGTTTTTTAAAATTTAATAATGGAGTTATTTGAAATAGGCTACAAACGCGACCGTCAAATGACACAACGCTTTATTCGATGATGGTTTTAAAACAGGAAAATAAGCTACCTTTGCCAATACTTTCTATTTCACTTACCTACTAAGCCCTATTTTTTTCCTTACGGTAAAAAACTCATCCGGTATAACGCAGCTTACGCAAACGATTCTATATATATCGGTTATGCTGCTCGGATGCGATGCTAGTGACACAGTGATAAATCGATAGTTTACTATAACGAAAGTAGTTTGCGTGAACTCATGATAGGCTCTGTGATCATTTTTCCCGTTTGTGGCTCGTATATTTTATCTGTAGACAGTAATGTAGTTCGAATTGGATACAATTTGCTTAGATTATGAGCGCTTAGTCCTTAACGTGCATATGTACACTTAAAGAACTGATTAATTTATAGACTGTACCGTGAACCGAATTGAAGGGACAAATGAAATTCCAAAATTGTTTATACCTGTATAGTTCAATGGTAATAAATGTGGATCTGTTTATCTGAGTTAATAAAAATAATAAAAAATGTACCGACGGTTGCAGGTTCGATTTCTGTGATGAATACGTACGATTTATTCCCGAGTTCGATAATTTATACAAAATCTGTCGACAAGTTTTATCAAATCAAAACGACAAGCTCTTATATAATGATATCAAATAATTAGACCCCGAACTCGGGAATAAGTGTTCGTATTCATTACCCCAAGCGGGATTCATCCCCACAATCGTCGGTTTCAACCTATTACGTCAATTGGCCGGTGATAAGTATATATTAATTATGAAGATACGAATAATAAAATAAGCTCCGTGTACACAAAAGATAAAATGAGCCCGTACAATCGCACATTAAGATAAAAGTATGTTTTAAATATTAGTATTAATGATATTGGTATTTCCTTTGTCTGGGTGGTATCGAGTACGCTTAATTGTTTATGAAATCGCACGTAAATAAGCTATTTTATTATTTTTTAGGTAGGTGTATTTGTAATCTTCCACTATAATACAGCGGTGCCCGTAGGTATTAGCAAGAAGGGTGTTTGCATCAAACCGTTATAGTACATTACGATATAAGTGCGTTATGGTGGGTATAACACACGAGGCGGAATTTCAACGTATATCGTACGACGTTTTTCAACATATTTTCGAGGAAACGGGATAATAAATCACGCCGCGCTGCCTACCTACTGGCTGGCGCCGCGGGGCATTTCAAGATTTGAAAAAAAAAAAGGATATTTTATTACTGATTTCCATAACACGGAGATCAGCGATATTTTATTCACCGGGCTGATGGTGTTATCACTTGGCCGTGTGAGACTTATGTTCTTTGCCATAGCAAATAGTGCGGTTATAGAATAGGTATAACTTCACTATTTGCGTTTATAACACATGCGTATTTTATGAGCTGCTTGATATATCTAAAACCGGTGAAATTAGATCCACTTTACGAGCAAGTATGTTGAAAATAGGGTTTATCCACACGACATTTTCCGAAAATCATTGACAGAAGAGACCATCGACGAAGGTCTTTTTCGGTGAAGTAATCTTTCGATGATGACGTTTAGCATTCTATTCTGATTTTTAGACAAAGCAAAACCGTTTGTTCTACCTATCCTAACTAACTACCCCTATTAATTAGTATAAACGGATTTTTTGTCCTTACTTTCCACCATGCCTACACAAAGAGCTCTATGACATTCAGTAAATGCAAAAGTTACATACCGACCATTTATTACTTGACTGAAGTGAGAAGTGTACATCTGTCCATTGCTGAAACATGTGTACATGTTAGCTATGGCATAATGTATTGGTGTATATAGCTTTAATGAAATTTTAGCTTTTGAAGAGATTTGGTTTCATTTAAGTTGTTATGGAAAGAATGTTTTTCAGTAGATTTAGTAGAAAACCTATTTGGTACATGCATAACACGAAAGTAATTTCTCTTTAACCCAAAAAAAAAATGATTAAGATTATGGCGAAGTTCGTGGCCAGTTACAACATGTGTTTGTGTAGAATAACATTTTTATTTGGCTTCAAACATCAAAGATAGGGGTTTTGCCCTAAGACGCTATAGAAACATAGTAGTGTTTGCACAAAATACAATCACCAATAATCTATAAAAAACAGCTTATTGTCATCATTTCTTTTAAATTGATAAACAAAAACCTGCTGGATCGCTTCTTTATGTAGTGTATTTTTTTACATGCATAGTGTGAAACATTGCACTGATTTTTCGATTGCATTTATGATATCCCACTGTACAGTATGCGCTTTTGCCATACCTACTATTGGCACTTTTACCTACGGTAGCCTCCTGGCTACCGCACCATCAACGCTCACTGCGACCTGGCGCTGTCCGTGGTGTATTAAATTAGGGAGTCGAGCTTCACTCGACTCTCTCCCCCTTAGGGTTAGCCGCTTTGGCTTTTTGCGTCACATTAGCTACACTGCCATTTGCTGGGGGGGAGGTGGGACTTTCTTTCTTTCCTACTTTTCACCCTTAAAGTCTTTCTTTAATTAGTCTGGGGTGCAAGGCAGCAATAGAGTCACGTAGGGCACCGTCTACCTTCAGTAGGCGCCGTGCAGAGTACCACTGTTGATCCTGGCTTACAGGAGTTACAGTGGGAGGAGAGCGGAGGTGGGATCTATCTGTACAGGATGCGCAAATACGTCCTCAAGTTCAATGTCATTTTAGGTCAGCAAATGACCCGAGTTAAATTGAAACGGAAATTGTACCGGATAGAATGGGCATGGCTTGAAAGACTGGCAAGATTTTGAAGGAAAAATAATTTAGTATACCCATAGGTAGAGTAAACGGCAGCAATCTGTACCCACTTAATCGGCTATATTTTTTCTCTGCTTGCTGATACTTACTGACATCGCGTGGCCGACTATACCTACTTAATTTGTGATGTGATGTATGATACTCGATTGGGATCTAAGGATCTTATTAATAAGGCAATCTCAATTTTTTAGATAGTGTTTATATACACACCATTATCTTAGTGTCAACTTAAGTTCATCTCAATCTTGAGATCGTTTTATTAACACTAGCCTTAGACAATGTTACATACGTTGAACTGAATATACTTGTAGTCACATGTCTTATGATTATGGAGACTAGTTTGCTAAATTACGGAGCTAATTAATCTTAAGCATTAAAATCAACGGCTTTCTTTAGACACTGTTATTATACTAGGAGTCATTTTGTAAATACTCAGAACCTATTTTCCTACCTAAACGGTAGGTACACTATTCCTTTTTAAAATTACTGTCTGTATTAATTAAATTGTACAAATTTTATAAATTGAGACTTTGTTTTATTGTAACAAGTGCTACTTCGACCTCATTCTATTAGCAATAATATTATACCTGCACATTGAATTATTAAAACGTCCTTGAAAAATTTACATTTGCGCCATTCGTCGAATTTGATATTTATATGCTATATTGATCCGAAATTGTAGTCTTTATTAAGCGAGACCATTGGCGATGAACATTATCATTGAATTTAGACAAAAAGCGGTGATTCAAATTAATTATTAAATAATTTCTTTGGTCTGACAGCGCGGTAAACGATTTTTACAGTTCGCCTAACTGTTTAACACAAGAAACTCCAGAGAGACAATGATAAAATATTTTCCAGGTAGGTAAGTAAAAATATTTTTAAAAAGGAACTAATAGGTTCCGTTAATTGAAAGTAGGGTGATTGACGAACGACATAAAAGAACCAGAAAGTTTAGATGGACGGGTAGTTAAATGTTTACTTTCTGTGCGTTCGATAGATGTTAAAAGCGGATAAAATACCAATAAATCGATAGCATATTGACCACACTGGAATGAGCTAAAATCACGGAGTACCTACCTAAAACGAGTAATTTATTTATTTAATTTATTTACGGTTTTTTGTCGGACGCTGTCAAAGTCAAATAATGGTTGTGATTGAAAGGTTGGAAGGATTTGACATTAAGCCTGTTAAAAGCAGAGGGGACGTGCATGAACCAAAGTATTGAAGGCGAAGCGAAGTTGGTTTAATTAAGTAGCTGCCCCGTCTTATCGTACTGGTTTACATCGCTAATATAAACTATGCCAACGATGCGAACTTGCGAGCTGGTGAAGTCGACGATCCCAGCGAAACTTTAGTGCCGCCTGTTGTGTGGGTTGATAGTTGATACCCGTGCCGCACGTGTAGATCATCACACACGGGCCGTGCGTGACAATCTATCGTTATTAGTTTTGTCACAGGTAAATCGTAGCGTAGTCAGTTAGATAATAGTTCACTTGAAAGATCAGCGTTGACTGGCATTGAAACTCGTCATACATTAAAAATCCAAAAAAAAACATTTTTTATGCGTTTCATAGTGCCCCGAAGGCTATACTAATCGACTAACCAGCCCCGAAAGCTACGCTGCGACCCATCGTTCGTTTGACCTTAGTTTCCAGCATAGATCTAAGTCGTTTAGGTCGCTTAGCTTCGCCTGTGGAGTGATAGGTACTACACACACTTGTATGCTACAGGACCTTTAATGAGGTCATGCAGGTGCTTCGCTTAATTTTCATGGGCGACATGAACGAAGCTAAACCAACAAACTTCGTTCGATAAGTCCGCCGTTGTATTCAAACTCTGTATGTATGTAAAATTAATGTATAGTGTCTTTGTACAATAAAGCGTTTACAAAAAAACTTTGAAGGGAGTTAAATATAACCACATAGTAGATATAGAATACATATAGACATAGTTTAAGTGGACACCCAAGTGCATATAGTGACATAAGTATTATAGTATAGTTATCATAGGATTCTAGTGAAGTGTTAGTTAGTGCCTACGTGACCTAAACTGCTGTGTCGGCAAAGTGATGCAGCTGCACCGTGGGAGTGGACCACCGGAAGATCCCCAGACAGTCTTCACAACGCGTCTCTGGGATTCGCACCTAATATTGGTAAATCCTATCTCATTATTAGTAACTTACTAATTATTAGCCGTGGCCACCGTCCCACTACATAACTGGCGCAGTCGATAGTAGGTTCTGGTGATTCGGTTTTCGCGAAGGACTCAAATCGTCTGCCGAAAACGCGGAGTGAGTTTCAACTCTTTGTGCCGGAAACGAACATTACATTCCAACGAAC
This sequence comes from Oegoconia quadripuncta, assembly GCA_949316235.1. Classification (NCBI taxonomy): domain Eukaryota; kingdom Metazoa; phylum Arthropoda; class Insecta; order Lepidoptera; family Autostichidae; genus Oegoconia; species Oegoconia quadripuncta. The sequence continues at coordinate 15,320,813 of OX438743.1, forward strand.
ATTTTGGATCCATCTTACGGTTAGTGCGAACTGATAACACGTAAGATAACGGACAGTGCATTGCGGCTAAAACTGAGTGACGCTCGCGGAGCGGAAAGCGGATTTGTGTTTGTGTGACTCAAAATTCAAGGATGAGAATGCAAATGAACTGGTAGGTGGAGTTTACATTATCCCCAAGTTCCTTGCTTTATCCCTCTTTTTTAAATACATATATTAATTAATTACAGAAGTGCTAGTGTGTTCCGGTCTACCTGCTCATATCGCAATAGACATTCTTTTAATTAAATAGCTTAAAATTAGTATCTAATTAATAAAAATGGAATACAATAATAATTATAAATTTTTATCCGACTTATTACCTTCTTATGATGGAAATCCTAAACGATTAAATAGTTATATAAAACAAGTAGATGACGTTTTGAGTTTAATCGATGGTGCTAATGAGAAAATAGTGTCTTGTATGATACGTAGTAAACTTAGTAATGCAGCGTGTGATGCGCTTCAATTTGAGAACAGCCTAACAACTTGGCAAGATATAAAAGAAGCTTTAGTACGTAGGTTACAAGAGCCGCGTAACGAAGTGCAAGTAATTCACGAATTGATGTCCTTGAAACGTAATAGGTATGAAGATGTAGAAACGTATGGCAAAAGATTTACTGATGTATTAGGTATCCTCATGTGTGTGGGAGTAAATATTGACCCCACATATTACGAAAAGTTGGCAATGGAACATTTCGTCAACTCTCTTGAACGTAACGTTTCTCTTGCAATTAAAATAGAAAAACCAACCAATTTATCTACTGCAATTACGTTAGCTAGACAGGAAGAAGCACGATCAAACTATAACAAACAAAATGTTGACTCTCAAGGCCAAGGTCTGACCAAATTTAAACCAAATAATAATATGCAATTTAAACCACTCTATGCCAACCCGTTTCAGGCCCAAGTCAGACCACAATTCCAGGCCCAATTTCAACCTAGAACTTTCCGTCCCCAATTAAGGCAACCATACACCCCCCCAAAAAATAACTGGGCTGCACAACAACGTCAAAATTTTGCGACTCCTATGTTACCGTGGAAAAATACACAAAATCAACAACAACCCCAACCGCCAAAAAATTCTGACGTGACCATGAGATGAGTCAACAAGCCTTCTCAACCACAGTGGACAACAGAGGAATTGTTCTATGCCTCGCAACCGGAATATTATCACCCCGACCCTAATTATGAACCTGAATATTGCGTTCATGATAACTACTCACTTATGGACAATACTCAGCAACATGACCTTGACTCAGAAATAGATCAGGATTTTCGTCTGGTCAAGGACTCCAACGAGAACACATAGTAAAAATTAAACTGAATAATTATAAAGATAAAGACCACTTACCTTATGTAGAAATACCAGAATTTGGTGGCAAGTTCCTCATTGACACAGGTGCTTCAAGTAGTATGATTTCCCCACAGGTTATCCAAGCTGTACCAATACTTGAGGAACTTGTAAGAGTAGAACCTTTCGAAATAAAATCAGCACATAGCACATCACGCCACACCTTTGTAGCCTATTTACCATTACCACCAATGTTTAATACGGACGATAATGAATTTCACAAATTCTTAATATTTGAATTTGACAAAAAGTATAAAGGTTTAATTGGTTCAGATTTACTTACAAAATTATCAGCTCAGATTGATTACAAAGGTAAGCTGCTAAATACAACTACAGCGTCTTTACCACTGCATTTTGATTACCCCTTAAAGAAAATCATTATAGAATCACAAATTCACAAAATGATAACACTAAAAACTGAGTGTGATGATGGTATATATTTGCATGACAATTACGAATGGAAGAACGGATTAGTGACCCCTGCAGCTCTCGTGAAAGTAGAGAAAGGTAAATTTTCAACAACCGTAACAAATCACAATAATACAAAATTCATAATTATGGATAGAACACCCTTTCAGTTAGAACCATACCATGATGACTTTGAAAATAAAACACAGGTTCAAATTAATACATATGATACCCAGCATGACATTGACCTTGAGTTAAAACAAAACATACAACAGAGACTACAAACGGACCATATGAATGATGAAGAAAAACGCGAAATAGAAAAACTCTGTTATCAATACCGTGACATTTTTTATTCAGAAAACTTACCTCTGACTTTCACTCATGCAGTCAAACATAAACTAAGACTTACTGACGAAACACCAACATATCAGCGTGCTTACCGACAACCTCCTGTTTTGACTAAAGAGATTGATAATCAAATTCAAAACTTACTTAAAAACGGTGTGATACGACCTTCACAATCTCCTTGGAGCTCACCTGTACACATTGTGCCAAAAAAAATTGATGCAACTGGAAAGCAAAAGTGGAGACTCGTAATAGATTACCGGAGACTAAACGACAAGACTGTAGAAGACAAATATCCACTGCCTAATATTAATGACATTTTGGACAAGTTAGGTCGTGCTCAATACTTCACGACCTTGGATCTGGCATCAGGATATCACCAAGTAGAGATGGACCCAGTAGATGTTGAGAAAACGGCATTTATAACAAACAGAGGGCATTACGAATTCCTAAGAATGCCCTTTGGACTCAAAAACGCACCAAGTACCTTTCAGAGATTGATGGACGTTGTCCTCCGTGGCATTGATAATGTATTGACATATATTGATGACGTCATCATTTTCTCGACTTCCCTACAAGAGCATATAGAGAAATGCCAGCAAGTTTTCGACCGACTTAGACAAAATAATCTGAAATTACAGTTAGACAAATCTGAGTTTCTGAAACGTGAAGTGAAATTTCTAGGACATGTTTTGACTGACCAAGGTATAAGACCCAACCGCGATCTAATTAGAGCTGTAACAGATTATCCAATGCCAAAAACCCAGAAGGAAATCAAGTCATTCCTAGGCTTAGTTGGGTACTATCGGAAATTTATAAAGGATTTTGCCAAACTGACAAAACCGATGACTGCTTGTTTAAAAAAAAATGCTAAAGTTGTTCACAGTACCGCCTTTGTAGATGCTTTCCACAAATGTAAAGAAATTCTGACCAATGACCCTGTATTACAGTACCCTGACTTTGACGAACAGTTCATTTTAACAACAGATGCTTCAGATGTTGCGATTGGTGCGGTATTGTCTCAAGGCAAAATTGGATCAGACAGACCAGTAGCTTATGCCTCGAGGACGCTCTCTGAAACTGAACAAAAATATTCAGTAACAGAAAGAGAATTCTTGAGTGTAGTTTGGGCAACAAAATACTTTCGCCCGTACTTATATGGAAAAAAATTCACAATATTCACCGATCACAAACCCTTAACGTGGATTCAATCATTGAAAGACTCAAATCCCAAACTAACTCGATGGCGACTTAAATTGTCAGAATATAATTTCGATATTATTTATAAAACAGGAAAGTCAAATGGAAACGCAGATGCCTTATCAAGAATAAAACTATTTTACAAAAGTACAGAATCACTCCATGTTAATGTAGACACAAACGACCTTACAGACAATTTATGCGACAACGCCGAAAATGAGAGTAGTACACAAGACGATACTGACGACATGCTCTCGTACAGTACACTTACAGCGCCCTCACTGGGTAGATTGGAAGACGTAGAACTGATGACAGTGGATGAACCAAATGTGGAATCGGAATATGAAACTGAACCGACTAAAGAATTGGTAACCACCAATCATACACAACCGGATAACCAAAATAATGGTATACCTATCATAGAAGACGCAATAGATAGACACACAAAACAATTCCATATTAGACTAACCCCAGGCACTCAGTATAGGGTAGAAGATAGAACTACGAATTCCAAAATAATCATAAAGGATGTGTATATCCCTATCAATAACACCGAATCGGAAGTAATAAAATTTCTAAAAGAGCACACTGTAGCAGATAGAAAATTTCATTGTTTTTTTCATGATGAAGCCTTGTACCTTACCTTTTCACGAGTGTATACTACCATTTTCAACAATAGAGGTCCTAAATTAATTAAATGTACATCTCGCGCTATATTTGTAGAGAATAAAATTGAGCAGAAAGAGTTAATTAAAAAATATCACGAAGGAAAAAATTTACACCGAGGTATACAGGAAACATATAAACAATTGCGTAGAAACTATCATTGGCCGTGCATGTTGTTAACAGTACAAAGTTTTATAAATCAATGCGACACATGCCTGAAAACAAAATACGAGAGACATCCATTGAGACCACCCTTAGCACTTACAAAATCACCGACCAAACCTATGGAACACATATTTATGGACATATATACATCTGACGGAACTTCATTCTTAACACTTATTGACAACTTTTCAAAATTCGCACAAGCCCAACCCCTAATGGCTACTAGTAGCATACATGTTGCTGAAGCTCTACTCACAACTTTCTCCGTATTAGGCTTACCTAATAAAATTACAACCGACTCAGACACAAAATTTGATAATGAGGTCATTGCAGAATTGTGCGCTCTGCATAACATTAATATACATTTTACTACGCCATATAATCCAAACTCAAATTCTCCTGTAGAGCGATTGCATTCCACCTTGGGTGAAATGATTCGTTTGCAAAAATTGATTAAAAAGGACGAGTCGACCGCGATGAGAATGACAAGTGCAATAATAGCATATAATAACACAATACATTCAGATACGGGATATACTCCCCGTGAACTACTATTCGGACATACGTCCGCTCGGAATCCGCTAGAACTTCACTATCCAAAAGAGTTCTATCAGGACTTTATTGAAAAGCACAAACAACGCTGTGAGGTTATACAACAGGCAGTAGCAGCCAATCCGTCTATAAACAAAAAAAAAGTAATTGATATTGCTAATAAAAAATCTGAAAATATGCCATTCAAAGTAGGAGATATAGTATATAAACAAATCGCCAAAACAAGTAGAAGCCCAAAAACAGCTCCTGTTTTTATAGGTCCCTATAAAATAATACACTTGCACCCAGGTAACGTAGCGGAAATAATAGGCAGTCATATAAATTCAAAGTCCATTCGAGTACATTTTCGGCTTTTACGGAGACAACGTGTTGTTCCAGGACGGCACTCTTCGGAGCCATCGTGTTCTTCGCAGTAGCTTCTACGGAGATCACCCCTCTCGATAACACCCACGGAGTGCTCCTGCTGAAACAGGCTGACGTTATAAGTCAAATAGATTCTTGGAAACTAGTTTGTGCTTACAACATTTCACTACTACATACAACTGAGAAAATAGTTACAGAGTTGTATGAAAAAACAGAACAAACAGAAAATTCGACATATTCATTCAAAGTCCATAAGATGATAAGGCAACAAATAGAGTACATACGTAAAGCCGTTAACAATAAAATTAGTAGATTTTTAACATGTAGCGGCAAACAAAAACGAGGGTTGATTAATGGATTGGGAAGCATTATTAAGGTTATTACAGGAAATTTAGATCAACAGGATGCGGAAAACTTTGAAAAACAAATTAATAATTTGCAAAACAAGTTTTATAGTAATCAAAAGAAATACGAGTTAGCAACTTTTGCTATTACAGAATTTAACAATAAGCTGCATAAAATCCATGAAAACCAGAAGCATTTGTTAACTTATTTGCAAAATATAGCAAACGATCTCCAACATGTAGATAGCCAGTTGTATTTTTTCACCATTTATAATGAAATAGAGAACAGCTTCCAAATGTTATTAGATAAAATGATAATGTTAGAGAATGCTATAGCTTTCGCTAATATCGGTATAGTACATCCTAGCGTGATAGACCCATTGCACTTAATATTACATATGAAAAAATATCAACAAACTTACCCATATTCAACAGTAGCGGATATAACGTTGGATAATATACATATTATAGAGAAGTCTATGAAATAAGAGCATATAGTACTTGTTCCGCACTTACCTTTATAATGGATATTCCTATTGTTGGTGACAAAACCTATGAATTAATACATATTTATTCCATTCCTAATCCTAATAATTTAGTAAACATTCCCCAATCCAAATACCTGATACTTGGGAGTCAAGAGTTCACTTATAAGGAGTGCTCTTGCCAGGAGATAAATGATAAGAACCAGTTGTGCAAAAACTTGATGTTCCAAGACATTGACGAATCCGAAGATTGCATTATTGAGCTGATGCAACACAGACCTTTGAAAAACTGCACCTATGCAAAAGTTCATCTAAAAACTGGAAAGATTCAACAAATACAAAGCAATAGTTGGTTGGTGATTCCGACGAAAGAAGAAATTGTCAAAACTACATGTAATTCCAAAATTAAGTATGAACGAATCAACAGCCCTCATTTAATTTCAATGCAGAAAGGTTGTACAATGAATATCCTCAATAAGACTTTACAAACACATATTGAGAGAATATCCGCAAACGAACTTATACCTTTACCGCACGCAATACCTCCAGCTCACTATAGCTACAATCTACACATAGAAGATATTACTTTTGATGATATTGCAAAACTAATCAACAACTTGGTTGAAATAAACGATATAGTACCGCCTGCTGTTTCCCATACACCGAGTTGGTACACCATCACGTTATATTTGGCACTGATTATTGCAATGATTTACCTCGGGATCAAATATTACAAAAATAAAGCCAAAAGTGCAAGGAACGTTGCTAATTCTGAAGAGAGTGGGGACACTCCCAGAAGCGAAGGACTCCGCTTCTCTTCTTGAGGAGGGAGTAGTTAAATATAACCACATAGTAGATATAGAATACATATAGACATAGTTTAAGTGGACACCCAAGTGCATATAGTGACATAAGTATTATAGTATAGTTATCATAGGATTCTAGTGAAGTGTTAGTTAGTGCCTACGTGACCTAAACTGCTGTGTCGGCAAAGTGATGCAGCTGCACCGTGGGAGTGGACCACCGGAAGATCCCCAGACAGTCTTCACAACGCGTCTCTGGGATTCGCACCTAATATTGGTAAATCCTATCTCATTATTAGTAACTTACTAATTATTAGCCGTGGCCACCGTCCCACTACATAACTAGGGACGTTTCATGTTTGTTTGTTTGTAAACACTTTCTTGTACAAAAAGCCAATTCATTAATTTTACATGTTCTGTTTTTAGAGTACAATTTGTTTTTAAAGTTGGCATATTATTTTTGACATTTTCTTCGGTAGGACTTGGCAGTCTTTTAACCCATGGATAGAATAGCACAATGAGCTAGGAGCTGGGGATCAGACTAACAAAACCTCGCTTTGGAATGGCATGATTCGTAATTAGAAGATGACGACTGTGCACGTCACAAAAAATCGGCTTTATGCCGGGAACTCAGTGAGTGATATTGCATTTTAGCTTTTACTTCTTGGAACATTCTGAGTTTTGAAGCCTAGTAATGGCAGAATATTGTGCAGCAGAAGTCAGTGATAGTGTGCAAGTGAAGGAAAACAAGTGTAAATTAAAGTGCGTAGTAAAGTTTTCGGGTTCTCGTAAGAAGTAAATTTAAGATTTTGGCAACTCTTTGAATTTTGCCAGTGTCAAGTGAGTCATGAGGGTGATACGAGATATCAAAAATGCGCCGCGATGTTACAATAAGTCACAAAGGGTTTTTTGGCGGGAACTCGGCGAGTGAAGTAGCATTTTTCTTTATAGTTCTTATAATTTGTGCATTCTGACTTTTGAAGCTTAATAATGGCAGACTATTGTGCAGCAAACGTTAGTGATGGTGTACAAGTGAAGGGAAGTGTAAATTAAAGTGCGTAACGGAGCTTTCGGGTTCCCTCAAGAAGCCGCCAAAATCTTTTGTAAAGCATTCTGCCACTTTACTGAAGAATGACTTGACCGTGACTAGACTATGTATACGCCAAGTATACGACGAATGACTTGTTTTGACTGAGACTGACTTACAAAATGAAGAAATAAGATAAATAAGACATGGCTGTTATGGGCTAGATCCCTTTGCCTTCTCCTAGAGGAGAAAATAAAACTAAAAAAAAAAAAAAAAAATAAGTTACAAAATAAAAAAAGTCACTGTACTTTAGTACTTTTTTAAAAGTTGTGTTTACTAAGCTTTCGGGTTCTCACAAGAAGCCGTCCAAATCTTTTGTAAAGCATTCTGCCACTTTACTGAAGAATGACTTGACCGCGCGTGTGACTCTGTATATACCAATTTTGACTGAGACTGACTTACTGAAGAAATAAGACATGGCTGTATGGGCGTAGATCCCTTTGCCTTCTCCGAGAGGAGTGAATAAAACCTACAACCGTCACTCAGGCTGCTCGGCACGAGTCCGTATAATGCACGACCAAGGAACGCACAACCAGTAATGCACAGCCTGATATTGTACAGCCAATAATCGGCGACCATGTACTTGAATTATCGGGTCGGACATTCCTCACTGGCTTCGGTTTATCACCCCGTACCGGGAATGCCCGGCCCGGGAATGTACAGCCAATAATTGGAAGCCAAATAATGTACGACCCAATAATTCGCGACCAGTCACTGACTCGAATTATCGGGTCGTACATTATTGGGCTGTGCATTCCTGGCTGAGCATTTTTTGTTCGGGGCGATAATGTACAGCCAATAATGCGCAACCAATACTTGAAGTACCTGGTCGTGGATTATTGCCCGTGTCGATATTGTACAGCCCGATAATGTACGACCCGATAATCCAAGACCACTATCACGTGACCTCTTCCTATTGGCTGTTAGGGTTCCGCCATATTGGCAGAAATGTTTCACCTCTTATTCCCATTGGCGGAATTTTATTCCTCCTATTCACCTTAGTCTATGACTTTTTTGGCTTGGAATATAGGGGTCGATTCTAATATATACCCCAAACAACCAACCCACAACTTATAAAAAGCGGTGTATATAAATGTCTCAGAGAAGTAAATGTATAATAATAAACTTGCTAATGGTTTATTAGTTAGTTAAATTTTCGTTATCCAATGAGGCGTTTTCCAGAAGAAAAAATAAATGATTGAAAAAATCTCACTAGACAACGTGAAAAGACGCAAGAATATTTATGTAGATGATAGCATCCAATTTTTCGCTGTAAAGCAATGCATTACTTTCATTGTTGTTTTAAGGTTTTGATAATGGAAATCAATTATTACCAATAAATGCGGCAGTATCATAACTGTCAAAAGACAACCGCACAGATCCATACATCTGTGTACCATTTTGTTGTCACTGAAATTAATAAATGTAGTCTTGAACTCTTATTTTAACAGACGTGTGACACACATATTTAGGACTTTAGAAAAGAACAAAACCTGGTTTGAAATATGGTTTGGGGGCCTATGAAATTATATGCTGGCAACACTGACTACCATATTTTCGTCCAAAGAGTAGAATAATACATCCGGAAAAGAAGGCCTGTCTCTACTGTGAAAATCTCTCCTCAGAGGCACTATTACTTATTCTGTGTCGGAGGTCAAAATGGACTCGATCGGCCCTCTGGTATTAGGCGGGTGGTACTAATTGTGCTATACGTACTTAGGATGCATTAGAGTATTCTATAGTGAAAAATAAAACCTTACTTCTCACAGATGACTCAGTTTGCAAACATATCCAATCTTTTCTTATAAATGTAAGTAAATGGATATTTAGAAATGTTTGCAAACTAAGCCAATTGTGAGTAAAACTAAGAATAGGTAGCAGCTAATAACGATCTAAGGATTTAGGATTAAAACAAGTTTTATAATTTTCGAATTTTTATTTAGACCAATACACAATAGTTTCGTAAGAAAAGCTTAAAAATAAAATATACTTAGGCCACTTGTTCTACTAAGAACGAACGTTGGTTGGTAATATATACTTCTTCCCAAATGTATTATGTTAACATTAATAAACCATGAAATACGTTATAGTAAAAAAAAATCCTTAACTAGCAACACTCACATATTCAATACTCACAATTGTTCCTTTTTACGCAATAGTGTGGAGATTCTTAATTTATATTTTATTTATCAATTGAATTAAAAAAGCTAATTGTTAGATTTCGACATTTCCTAAGTTGAAATTGAAAATGTCGTAGTGAAGTAGCATTTTTCTTTATAATTCTTATAATTTATGCATTCTGACTTTTGAAGCTTAATAATGGCAGAATATTGTGCAGCAAACGTTAGTGATGGTGTACAAGTGAAGGGAAGTGTAAATTAAAGTGCATAACGGAGCTTTCGGGTTCCCACAAGAAGCCGCCAAAATCTTTTGTAAAGCATTCTGACACTTTACTGAAGAATGACTTGACCGTGACTAGACTTGGACTAGACTCTGTATACGCCAAGTATACGACGTATTACTTGTTTTGACTGAGACTGACTTACAAACTGAAGAAATAAGAGAAATAAGACATGGCTGTTATGGGCTAGATCCCTTTGCCTTCTCCTAGAGGAGAGAATGAAACGAAAAAAAAACGGATAATATTATTATTATTGTTTGTTGCAGTTTTTGGAGCGTTTGATAATTTAGTACATTTTTGCTTACTTTGGACTTTGTTTATACATATATATACATATAAACTTACATTTGGCGTTTGCAATGGGTAAGTAAGAGTGTTTAAAGAATCATCGACATAAACCAAACAACAAAATACTAAATAGTTAAACATTTATTTTTCAGCTACGCTCCATGTACCCCGTTTTCCTTGAGGCCCTAGGACACGAGTGTACGCTGCTCAGACGGGACGGGGAGACGTTACTCCCGTCTTACATTAACACCCCGACTTGGTCGCCAGCGCACCCCATAACTCTGGGAAGACTTAGGAAGCGTGATGAATGCCCATGATGGGACAGTGATGTTTTTGCCATCGACTCTCTAAGAAGATGAATGAAAACGGGAAGAGAGTAAATAGAACGTAAAGGGTCAGTGCATGTGGTTACCGACGCGTTATAAGAATTGAACCAACCTCTAAAGGATAACACTTTATACCAAAAACTTTTATAGATTATAAACAAACTCAGAATATTAGAGCAGACCGAACACAAAGTAATAAGCTGCATTTAGACTTGACCTACATCTAGAAATTGGTTATTTTGTCTGGTTTATTAGATTACTATTTTGTCTATATCTAATACCACATGAGTTTATTATTTGGATACAAGCAATATGTTTATAACACACTAACCCTTATGTATAAGGATTATCACATTTGAGATAAATGTAGCAAACCTATGTATGTATGAGAAAGAGGTTGACTTCTCTTTAATGATAGCATTCCTCCCATCCCCCTCAATTAACTTCTGAATCCCCAATTGTAAATAGTTTTAAAGTTTATTATATCTTTTCTGTATTACAATGAACAAAGAAGATGTAATATTCAGCTATAAAGCGGCACCAGTGTGAGACTGGGGTAGGTCATCTCTAAAAAGCCGTTGATGCTATCAAGGAGAGATTACATTGTTGTGGATGGTTTTGGTGATTACTAATAATCCACTTTTGATTTGCAGGGGCAGTGCTGACGAGGCCATCTACTTTTTTAATTAGTTTTAAGATATTTGTATTATGTGATTTTAATAAGTGTTATGATTGATTTAATATAAGTATTTCTTAATTTGTAAATATCATATCATTTGTATTTTCTTAAATAAATGTACATATATTTTTTAGGCTGTGTATTTGATTTTATGTTCTTGAAAAAGGTCAGGTTTTCTTATGGTGCTTTTTTTCCTGACCTTGTGATCCTTGAAGCATCATTATTTCACATGAGACAAGTACTCAATGTCTATACTTAAGCTCGACACTCACATAGTGTAAAATATATATAGTATGTCTTCACCTGAAATAAGCTACGATGGATCCTTATATGTACTTATAATTAAAACTTTGCCTACTTATACTTGTATTCAATTATCTAAATACCACAACATACATGTACAGGGTGGGTTTAACAATCCACAAGGTGAATAAATATCAGTATATATATATCCATCATTCTAAAAATATAGTGTAAAACTTTTTAATTAATAGACGATAGAATAGAAGATGGGAATATTTCGGAGATTAGGGTGAGAAGATTCTCTAGCAAAGTGACAGCTGTCTAAATTCACATACCCCTACAAACTCAACTTTACAGTTATGTGCCTGACAGCTGTTACATATGTTTCTTAGGGCCGACTTAACCTTCACCATACAAGGATTATTGAAAAAAATAATGTTTTTATACCAAGGTAACCGGACCAAATCTAAAATGTTATAAAAAAGCGGCCGCGCAATACATTATACTAACCTTCTAAAAATTACAGAATAATACGTGTTTTGTACAGACGGGTGCACAAGTGGTTAAGTATAAGATATTTATATCTAAATTATAAGATTTATAATAGAATATTTATTTATTAATGCGTAGGTAATAAAAAGTATGGAGTATCTATGTATATGATGATCATATCCAGATGCGTATCAAGCAAGTCCTAGTACAGCGACGAATGCACTGCAAGCTAATTTTAAAAGTCACAAGGACAAGCGACTGCAGAGAAGCACGAACAAATCATGTCGAATAAAATGCTTCATCTGTGATGGCCCTCATAAAGCGAACGATTGTCCAAAGAACCCGAAACTAAAGAAGAATGCTTTGACGTCTTTGGCGATGGCAACTGCAGGCAATCAAGGATCTGGAGAATGGATTCTTGACTCAGGAGCATCTAACCATATGACTAATAGAAGAGAGTGGTTAACGGACTTTAAGAACTTTAGATAAACAAGTTGAGTTAGCTTGTGCAAATGGTGGAATGGTATTTGGTGAGGCTGTTGGGAATGTGGTTAATGAGGAAATGGATATTTCAATAAGACATGTATTACCTATATGTACCCAGATTAGCATCTAATCTACTGAGTGTGAGTACAATCGTACGTAGAAATCTAGTTGTTGTGTTTGACAAATCCGGCTTTAAGATAATGAGAGCAGATGGATATAAGGTTACTGGTGAAGTTTCGCATGCAGGTACTGTAGATAATGTTGTTTATAAGCTACAATACTGTTCACAGGAAGTGGCGTTAGCTGCAACAGCTACTGATCAGATGATACTGTGGCACACGCGAATGGGGCACCTAGGGGTACGGAACCTTACATTACTTAAAAACAAAATGGCACGAGGGGTAAATTTTTCTCATACAGCTTCTAAACTAGAGTGTGTAGCATGTGTCATGGGGAAACAGACCAAACAGCCATTCAAGAAAACGGGTGCCAATAGGGCAAGTGAGGTCCTAGGGTTGGTTCACACTGATGTGTGTGGTCCTATTAGTGAGAAGTCGTATGGAGGCTACCTATATTTTCTCACATTTATTGATGATCTCACAAGGAAAACATTTCTTTTCTTCTTGAAAAGCAAGGGAGAGGCGTTTGAGAAGTTTGTGGAGTTCGTGAATATGACGGAACGTCAAACTGGAAATAAGCTGAAAATTATCAGATCCGACAATGGCAAGGAGTTTGTTAACAGGCAGATGGATGAGTTCTGCAAGACAAGGGAAATTCGTCATCAACTGACAGTGGAATATACACCCGAACAAAATGGGGTGACAGAACGAGCTAACAGAACTATCACTGAAAAAGCTAGAACAATGCTGGAAGAGGCAGGTTTATGCAGACGGGTATGGGCTGAGGCAGTCAATATTTTACTTCATAGGATAAAATTATCACTTGAAAACGTCACTATTAATATTACATTTAAATTTACGGCTCATTCACAAAGCTGACTCCCCAGAGAAGGACGAGCAAGAAACTCTCGGGTTTCTTTTAACTTTTAAACAGATTATGGGTTACAATTTGTGATTTCATAATTATATGAATAATAAGACAGCTATGTCCATGCTTGCTTATCATTCAAATAGTCAGTGATTTTATAATAGCCTTTTGCTAATAATTTCTGTTTTATGATTGCCTTAAATTTATTTAAAGGCAAATTTTGGAACCTTATTATAAAAGCGTATACATTGCCCTTTGAACGATTTACTAACTTTATGAAGTCGGCTAGCATAAACTGATAACTGGTTCTTATTCCTTGTATTAACATTGTACCTATCACTATTTTTAGCGAATAAGGTTATATTTTTAACAAATTCTCATAAATGTATTGAGAAGTCATAAAGTAAACCAGTCTTGCGGTATGAATGTCTGTTAAATTTCTGATTTTTTGGACTGCATACGCTGCAGAAGCGAGCTTTTTCGCTAGTTTCTCAATATGAGGCCCCCACTGAAGCTTAGCATCCAATGTCAGTCCTAAAAAGACAGTAGTGTATACAAGGTCCAATTTATCACCTCGTACAAATATGTCAGTAGGCAGTTGTTTAACATTTGGTAAAGTAAATAGTAAATTTTATGCATTTAGTTTTTTTTTATTTTTTTTTTTTTATTTTTTTTATTTAGTTGCATGCGAAAGAAATAGATGTGTAGGTACACTTTGTGTACATGATATTTTTTTATATATGTACGTTTTATTGCATGTGAAAAAAGGGAAGTAAGAGCGAGGATAATATTCCTACAATTTTACATGTTGCATGTGAATACAAGGTGATTGGTATAGTTGTGTAACTCCGCCACATTCTATGTAACACAACACATCATACTTTATGGCTCACGGTACAAAGCCTGAACTCTGCCACCGAAACGAGTCAAAGAGAAATATTTGGGTCGCGGCACAAGCCCTTGTCTCATGATCATCCCATTTCAACCTGGATACCAAACCCAATACACCCACCCATTCACATGATGTGCTGTGTTATACTACAAGTTGGACAATGGAATGTGTCGGTCCTAAGCCCGTAGAAGGAGGACGGCACAACAATACTTACCTATTTTTATTTCTGTCAGGATTATGAAATTTATTTTTATAAAAGAGGCATGCTAATTATTTAATTTAAAACAAATTCTGCTGTAGGCATATAAAGCGCATGGAGAAATAGTTATGAGAGCGAGGTTAGGTAATATTTTTCTACAAATTCCATGACAAATATGTATATCTCTTAATTCATATTCTGATTTTCTTTACAGCTCCAAAACGGAACGTGAAAATGTGACCACATATAAATTTTTTTGGACAAAATAGTGTCAGTCACTCAATTTTTTCTAGACTCCAACAATTTACTACAACAGCAAAACAACGGGCCCTTGGGATGTGGCAAAGAGTATAGTAACTGTCCTAATGTAGCAGCTTCACTTGCCGCGACTATTTCAGCCTCTGTGGTTGTTATCGCCACGGATGCCTGTCTTATAGCCCGCAGACTACACCAGTTGTAAAACGTCCTGTTTGAGTACCATAATCTGCATCACTAATGCTTTGTAATTGTTTAAACTTTTAAACCTCTCGGTATATATATCCTATACCTGAGTGGGAGGCGCCGAACCAAATCTGCTAGCGCTTGTGGCACCACCATGTTAAAGACTAGAGGTGCATCGATCTTGTGTTATCGCTATATCATTTACTAATCTTACTAATATTATAAATGTGAAAGTTTGGATGTTTGTTTATGTTGCTCAATCACGGCGCAACGGATGAACGGATTTGGATGAAATTTGGTATATACGCAAAACATACCCTGGATTGAAACATAGGATATTTTTTATCCCGATAAAGTGAGTAGTTCCCGCGGGAAAAACAAATTTCCGTGATAAAGTCATCGAAAGCAGGCGAAGCTGCGGGCGGAAAGCTAGTTATCTATATGTGAATTATGGAACGATACGAAGGTGTATTTATTATGTTCTTTGAAAAGTAAATAGAGCTGTATTACCAATAAATTAGGTATATGATTTATCAGTAATACAGCTCTATTTACTATAATACTATTTAGTATGTATGATGATGTAAAGGTATTTGAAATAA
The DNA here is from genome assembly GCA_949316235.1 of Oegoconia quadripuncta. Taxonomy (NCBI): domain Eukaryota; kingdom Metazoa; phylum Arthropoda; class Insecta; order Lepidoptera; family Autostichidae; genus Oegoconia; species Oegoconia quadripuncta. The sequence goes on from OX438743.1 coordinate 15,336,660, forward strand.
ATAATTTTGTAAATATTTAGTATTTTATTTACAAAAATTGTCAAACCATTACAATAGTAGCAAAGAAAACCCAGTAAATAGCGACCCCAAACCATACCATTTTATATGCACCTTATACGTACATAGACACACACAGTCATGTACATAGATACATAATAGGCAACGAATTAGATATGTATAATAGGTCTTTAACTACACATACAATACAATTTTCTAGTTACAATTAAATTTCAAATAAATCAAACAATTATACAATTTACGACGTGTCTACATACGAAATAAGATTACAAATGTTTATTATCTATAATTTAAATTCAAAACAATAATAATAATTAATTGATTATGAATAGGTAAAAATAAATAATTTGAAGTTACGGGTTATCATTTAGTTTTACCATATCCTACATTACCTTACCCTTGCACACATGGCTTTCTTTGTGATTTGACATTGTAATTCGTATGAGTAGCTAGTGACACTAATTTATTACAGAAATTGCGGAGGATGGGGATGTGGTTTCCACATTCCACTGTTTCAACTGTAACATCTGAATATGGACGAGCCTGAAATATTTTCCAATATATACTAGTCTCCATCGGAGATAAGTCGACCATATAAATAATGCCATACATTTTGATGGATTTTTTTAAACCCTCCACAATTATTTCGCTTTCCATATTATTAGACGCTCCTTCAAAATTTTTAAAGCAATGGTGTTTAACTTCAATTCCTTTGCTGCAAAACTGCAGGTACTATTTGTTGTACTACTTGTTTTTAACTCCCAAAAATAATATTTTGCCGTTTTTTCCCCTATGATCGCTGCTGCGCCAGATAATGCTAAATAATTCTTCTTATATGAGCGTTTGCACCAACAACCATCAGCAATAACATCTATAATTGGGAGTCCATTTTTTACACTGCCTTCTTTTACTGCCCAATGCTTCTTTTCCTCTGCAGCTTCTAGCATGGATTCTGTGAACAAAGGCAAACATTTGAATCAAAATTTATTAAATAATATATAGAAGAAGAAGAATAATATATAAAATTACATTAGTTATCATGCTAATACGTCTGATAGATTTTGTATTTTGAAGTTGTAAGAGATGCTATTTGGATTAAACACCCCTATGTATACTTATTGTAACAAACAGCCATTCTTACCACTCAATAATTTGTCCCAATGCTTACTGCAAGATTCGTGGCTCTTCATATAGGTATCGACAGATATCCACGGTAAATTCAGTGACGACAGAAACTCTTTTAAATTGTGAATGCTCACATTCTATAGAAACAGTTCCTGCAACAGCAAATCTATTTACGTCTACGTAGTTTTCTCCTCATTCGTCATTCTCAATCACAAATTTTTGGTTACATAGACGACAACGAAATGTAAAGAGGCCAATTTGCATTTCACTGACTATTTGCATTTCTTTGATACCACAATCTTCCTTTTGGACAGTTACTATACTCTTTGAGCTGCCAGTTGGTGTGGATTACGTGATGTGATGACTGATGACGAAAGCTCTGCCTAGGCCAATCTTTGTTCCTTGTATAGAAGCCCTTGGCCTTCATTTAAGGCTCTATGCAGCAAGGCGATGTTGCTATACATAATACAGTAATACACAAAACACGATAGAACTCCCCAACAAGCTCCAACAAGTGAAGTAAAGTTTGAATTCACTCTGTTTTTTTCATATTTATTCTGTGAAAAACAAAAAAAATGTTTATGGTTGGTCTCCTATTATGAAAACCTACAAAGGAAATTTGACAGTTTTGACAGTAAAAAAAAAAAAAGTGGATCCCAATTAACGGGTCGTACCTTACTGGTTGCGCATTATCAGCCCGGTCAAATACACGTACATGTACACCCAATAATGCGCGACCCATAATGCACAGCCAATAGCCCGTGACAAGTGGCTGCCGATTATTGGCTGTACATTATTTGCACGGACCGATAACGCACAACCAGTAATGCACACCCTGATAATGTACAGCCAATAATCGGCGACCATGTACTTGAATTATTGGCTGTGCATTATTGGCTGTGCTTTATCGCTATGGACAATTTTAGAACAGAAGCGGAATGCGCACCCAGATAATGTACGCCCCGATAATCGGCGACCATGTACATGGATTATTGGCTGTACATTATTGGTCGTTCATTATCGGGTTGGGCTTTATCATGGCTGTGCATTATTGCCTCCCCTCGGCACGTCACTCCCCACCTGCAGAGTATAGTAACTATTCCCCACCCATATAGTACTATGAATGAATATATCACTTCACTCCTTTAATCAGTCTCCGATTTGTTTGTTTACTTAAATTCATTACAAGGCGATTAAATATGAGTGTCAGGACAAGTTCGACATTTAATTCGTCAGGAGCATCATCCCAAGTCGACGGTACTGAAGATGTGGATTCCATTAAGGTTAAACAATATGTGAAGGATTTGTTGAAATCACGTATCTTCTTGGGCCGTTATTTAGAAAGGAGGCTCACTGATCAACGTATTGGGTACAGAGATGTAGTATTATTGAGCGCAGCTGAAGTGAAATTGAAAACTGATTTAATAGAAACACAGCACAGGCTTCGTACTGCCTTTCCAAACATACACTGGATTGGTATAACAGACGCCGAGCCCTTAGGATACCCGTCCAGCTTGTGTTTATGGACTGAGATCGACTTTCAACCTTTCGGACCTTTCTGGTTCCAAATTAAAAGTATAAAGTTCAGAGAAGAAGAAATTATTATAACAGTGAAGTGCTTAAGGCATATATCAGATGCATTTTTGGAGGTTGAACCAATTTTGACTGGGTCTGCGAAAAAAATTGGATCAACAAGAGCTTCAAGTAGTGACAGTCCTTCAGACAGTAGTTCAACAGCACTGAGTGAGACATATAATGAAATTAAGGAAACCCTCAAAGGCGCACTGTCCATAACGAATGTAAAGGATTTTATAACATTCATATTTGCATTTATAATCGCTATATTCACTGGCAGTACAGCTTTTGTCAATTTTATAGGTAATTTTGTACTTGCTTTGTTGAGGGAAATATCAATTTTTGTTAAACATTCCACCCCTATGTTCTTAGGTTTCTTGGATTTCTTAAGTAAAATTGTTGGTGGTTTTTACATACTATTAGCAATGTTCTTTAGGCCTAGTAACCCCATACCTCAAAACAGGAGAGCTGTGACATTTTATGATCGGCCATCACGCACTTCTTCTCCTTCATATAGTGATGATAGGGGCTTTGATTAAATTAATTGTTAATTTGATATCTAACTAGATTATTCACATGTAACTATAAAATATAAAGCATGGAGTTCGATCTCTATTGTTTGTGACACAGATTGCACAATAATATATGAGATAGTAGGTACCAAAGATCTTTTGTCCTTTGTTCCTTGCAGAATAGGAGTTTGAAGAGATTTGTATTGTATTATTATTAGTTGGTCTGTGATTTAGAATTTTATTGTTTGCATTTATTTATAGAATATTTTCTAATATATACCCGATACATCCAATTTTACATTTGTAATAAGTATTTAGGGCTTAAAGAGTAAAACACCACATAGTTCTAAATATTTTATTGTATTTCTTACATGATTTATGTATAGAATTTGTGAACATAATATTGTCAATCATACTATTTAAGCTATGATTTTGTTATTTTGTATATTGTTGGTTTACGGTTTGGTAAACAGGTTTTAAATCCTGATATTTTTATTGTCTATATAAGATTACAGGTACTGCTTTTTTTATGGCTGCTTTCTTTACTGGTACCACAATAACATCCTGCAAAATATATTTAGTTAGAAATTGTTTAATGTTGAGGTTTTAAAATCTCAGCTTTTAATCCTGGCCTAATCATATGTCTCTCTCGGTGAAAAATACAATGTTATTATATTTACAAATACATAATATGTACAAATAGTTTATTTGGATTCAAAGTGGTACATAAAGTTTGAGTAGGTACATACAATGACTCACATATTTAAGCAATAACAACCTCATTCAAAGTCTTGGGCCCGATTTTGATGAAAACTAAAACTACATCATTGGATTTTTGAAAAGTCAATATTCCTAACGAATTCTGGGAAGTAATGACACGGCAAACAAGGAAAGTTCTAATTTATAATTTTTATTATCACTAGCGTCAAAGGCCACAGTAAAAGAAAAAAATTGAAATTAGAACGTAAAGAGAATTGGCGCCCTTTAGGCCTTCCCGCGCTTTTGAATAGTGAGATTTGAATCATTTCGAACAATTGATCAGTTAAGTTTTAGTAGGTAACGTAGGAAAAATAAAAAAGTATTTTGTTAAAAATGAGTTCTTTCCGTTTGCCGTATTTTACTTAGCAGAATTCGTTCCTTATTCTTCTTCTTATTTTTGAGGATGGCAACCAGTCAACCTCATTGTCGAGGGACATTCATTACTGCCAGTTTCGAGTGAAAATTTTTATTTGTCTTATTTCTTCAGTTTATAGGTCAGTCTCAATCAAAACAAGTAATTCGTCGTATACAGAGTCTAGTCACAGTCACGGTCAAGTCATTCTTCAGTAAAGTGGCAGAATGCTTTACAAAAGATTTTGGCGGCTCCTTGTGGGAACCCGAAAGCTCCGTTACGCACTTTAATTTGCACTTCCCTTCACCTGTACACCAACACTAACGTTTGCTGCACAATATTCTGCCATTATTAAGCTTAAAAAGTTAGAATGCACAAATTTTAAGACTTATAAAGAAAAATGCTACTTCACTCGCCGAGTTCCCGCCAAAAAGCCCGTTCCTTATTGACGACACTATCGAAGTGTTGTTTTTTTCTTCACAATCAACGGATTCGATTCCTAGCTAGAATTATTGATTTTTCGAAAATCCAATGATGCAGTTCTAATTTACATCAAAATCGGGCCCGAGACTCCTTTGAATAGGTACTTTTCGCTATTCCTCATAGTTTCGGATTTGGCCATGCACGCCCACTTCAAAAATTCAACATGTATATCTTCACACAAACATTTATAAACCTTTGGTTGCCCACATGTAGTTTTGAAGTCTTAATAAATTTTTGGGATGCAAAAATGCGAATGTAGATTTAGGATTTCCTTTAATAGAACGTAGAACCAAATATGACTAATAGCTCAGGTGCGACTATATATCGTTACTGTCTTTGTTTTCAGTCCAACTGTTTTACTTTTGAATAAGGAATATGAATACTGGTAAAGTAAAATTAAATGCTATGCCGGACATGCATGGAAGGAAGTATATGTATACATAATATTAAAAATAGTGAATGTGCAGAAAAAATATTGCAAGAGAAGTGTAAAAAAAATATAAGTTTCTAACACGTGCGGAACCTTCGACCCACCAGTTGCACTCGCATTTAATAATTTTTAGGATCAATTCAGAATTGCTTTTACCTTTCTTGGTTTATTTGCTGCTTTTGGAGGCCCCCGTTCTCGGACTGTAAAATATAAAATTTAGTCATTTTTGTTTTAGAAAGCAGCTATTTTCATTAAACAACACTAAAGCTGAGCTCAATGCAATCAAGCTAAGTAAAATATATAAAAAAATTGAGTCGAAGGCAAGTTTACATTTCCGAATACTCAAACTCTTCTTGAATGTTAACGAGACGCAAGTGATAACATGATATTTAATGGGCTCTTAAAGCTCAAAATCATTTGTGTATCGGGCGCTGGTTCCTTGGTTGAAGTAGTATTTTGACGAAGTTATGTACTTCGCAGTGCAGCCCTACCCCTAGCGCAAACTATTTACATTTAGAAAATTGGTAAGTATATGTAATTCTCATAATAAGTGTATCATATTGACGGTCAATTGGTCTAGTTACTCTTCGTGAGGCAGGCATGAAAACAACGGTCCTGGGTTCGAATTTCGCTAGTGTTGTTTGTGTGATGAAAACGAACATTTATTTATGGAGTACTTGCTTTCCGTTAGGTATACCAATTTTATTCCAAATTCGTTCATCCGTTTCGCCGGGATTGAGCAAGAAATAAATGAACACAACAAACTTTCACATTTATAATATTAGTTAGATATGGACTGGATGCTGTGTGGTGAATGCACAGAGGGTGAATGACTTAAAATATTACGAGTAGGTATATTACGCTACTGGCTATGATGAAGAATATCCGCCTCCGTGGTTCAATGTAAACAACATTGGGTTTACGTTTCGCAGGTCGCGGGTTCGATTCCCAGCGGGGTACATATTTAGTACTGGCTTGGTTGGTGGTAGGGCATATTAAATGTCCGCCTAGCTAGCTACCACCATCTTATCTAAATCTGCCTCCAAACAGCAATGTTAATAGCATTGTTGTGTTCCGATTGTCTCATTGATAAGATAGCCAGTCTCTAAAATAAGATGGGGTTTCCGGGTCAGTACGCTACCACCTTCGGCCTCATCTTCACTTAACATCAGGTGTGATTGAGGTCAAGTGCTAACCCGTTGTGGATAAATAAAAAATATCATACTATAGTCGGATTGGTGGTGGGATCACAGATTATTATTATAAGTTAGTTCGTGTTTACAATTATAAAGCAAGGGATTTACCATTGTGTTTAGATAGGCGTTTGGGTGGTTCCAGTCGTGTCGATATTGTCGATGCACCGAGTACTACTCTACTTTTATTCAGCAGTCTACAATTTTTCCTAGACGGTGCTTGGATCATGGCATGCTTCATGTCTACTGGCTGAAATAGATTATTGCTTATAAAGATACTTATAAAATGATAATTCCATGTCGTTAAAATTATTAGGTACCTCTGTAGACATGTCAGACATAATGAATGCTTTCTGTATGTCAACCGGACGTCTTGTGACTGCATTCTTCGACACCATATTATTAAGAATGTTAACTATAACTATATTCATTTCATTATTATCGTACTCCATAAGTACATGCTTGAACACATTCAGCATACTTGGTAAATACTGAAATAATTCTTTTTTCCCTGCTTCCTGGCCACTCATTTTGTTGAGCAATTCTAAATGTGTAAAAACTTCGTCTAATGTTAGATATGTTCGATAGCGGAGTAATGCATTTATGATTCTGTAGCCCATACCTAAAAATATGATTCCTAAGATTATTTATAATTTGTAAAATCTTTTCTTGATGGGGTGTGATAAAAGTATGTGCAGCCCATGGTTTCCTTTGATCTTCTGTCTCGTAGAAATATGTCGTATTTGTTAAAAATACGCTCTGGAACGTTACCCAGTTGAATACTGTATTTACTTAATTAAAATTCAAGTTGGATCTGTCGCCTTCTAGTCCTCTAATTTGGTTATTTTATTTAACCAGTTTTGTAATACATCTTCATTACCTATCTAGGTAAGTTTTATAGTTCATATCTATATCTAGAGACTCTTTGACAATACGTTTACAACGGTTGTGTTTGAAAATTTACTATACCCTTGTTCATTACCTTCTTCAGCTTTACAGTAGTAAGTAACATTTATATGTTGAGTTAAAGGTGGATTCAACAGATTTAATGTTGAGTTTAAAGAATCTGATACGTCTGTGTTAAGATTGGCTGATTTCTTCCTTAAAAGCCTTTTTATATCGTTAGTTATTTTGGAGGTAAAGTTCAGATATCGTCTTCCTTCTTCTACGCGAGAAAGTTTATATAAGAATCCCGCTGCGAGCATCTGAAAAATAATATTTATCATTGCAAATCATTACCTACCACGTAATCACTTAGGCATTAATTAAATTTGTCAAGTTTTATGAGTAGGTACAGGTACTGTGTCATTCTAATTCGGCAACTGCACGGCTGCAACCTTATACCTAAGGAACCTATAATAATAAACACGAAATCTTATTATAATGATCACTTTGTAGATCAGTTAAATAATTCCAGTTTTCGAACTTAAAAAACCGATTTAAAATTTTTGAGCACAATATGAAATAGGTAGGTACCTATCGCTAATTATGTCCAGCGATGCGTGACGCTCGTCTTTTTTATCGTTGCAAAGACGTAGGCATGCTTTTCGCGCGTATCATTGTTTTTTTAAAACGAGTCAGCTAAAATGAGTCGCTACAACAAGCAATCTTTTGTGCTCGATACGTAGGTACCAAGCTAATGCAGGTGCCCCGGCTGTTACACAGAAAATTCTATTTGTAAAAAACATTTTACTTCATTGTTTGAATAATACTTATTGGGCTTCATCTTAGTACTAGTATAGGTTGTATTTATAGTGAATCATGAACAGAAACTGTTTAGAGTTCAAACTCAACTGTTTACCTAGTTCGCCATGGGTAGACATGCCACTTGGGCAATTCTATGATTTTGATATTGCCAAAAAATACAAAAATTTAACCTAGAATCTTGTTTTGCATGGCAGCCTAGGTGTTCTGCCTTTCTACGGTGGTCATCTTAGAAGAAAATAATTGAAAAACGTACAAACACAGACCTGAGTCAGAGGATCGCCATAATTGTCATACCAGCACGGCCAAAGTATGCAGACAGTAACTAGCGAAGTTTCATCGAAAACATTACAAATATCGGCATACGAACATGCTTGGATTATTTCCACCTTCTCTTGATGAGAACTGTCTGTTGATAGACCCTGGATAGATATAATAGATAATTATTTAGATAGCAGCAACGAATTAGATATGTAATTCGTTGGATAGCAGTAATCTTTTCATTACTTTCCGTCAACCATTGACTAATGCTCTGCCAGTTCATCATAAAAGAAATCGTATCCCGATATTATTTCTATAGCTTGTACTTACTATGGATAAACGGATATGGAAAGGATAAACATACATAGGTAAATATTTATATAAACATCCATGACTCGGGATTAAATGTTCGTATTCATCACACAAACATTTACCCCTTGCGGGATTATAACCCGTAACCGTTGGTTTCGCTGACAGGGTCACTATCCACTACACCAATCGGTCGTCATTTTCAATGAATATAACATGTCAATTTGTGTTTTTTTTAGACAGTTACCTACCTATACCAATTTTCGAGACCCAAACTAGGCAAAGCCTTCTGCTTTTTAAATTGTTATTGAAAATAGTGCACCAGGCAAGCACCGTACATTTTTAGGTGTACTACGCAATAGCGAAAGACTATAGCTCGAATGACAACAGCGCGAAGACGATATTGCAAAAGTACCATTGCTCGAAAGTTTAATTGCGCGAGGGTTCATTTGCGCGAAAACTTAATTTTGCGACACACAAAAGCGCGAACGTTCATTTGCGCGATTATGAATCTTCTCTATGACTATGAATGAGTAATCATATTAACCTGTAACGAGTGAGCAAGCGAAGCGAGTTCGGTTGACATATTTGTAATAAAACAAAATATGTACCTACCCATTATATTTGTCTATCGCGCAATTAAGTTATCGCGAAAATGAACCATCGTGCAATTAAACTTTCGAGCAATTGTACTTTCGCAATATCATCTTCGCGCTGTTGTCATTCGAGCTATCGTCTTTCGCTATTGTGTAGTACCTACACCCACATTTTTTACACCACAGTGGGTCAAAGTCTAACATGTCGAGATCCTATGATCAAAATCAGATAATCTGATGAATCATGGGGTCATCCAGCTGCATTCGAGATTATCACTATTCACGGGCACAATATTGAACTCACTTCATTTAGAAACATCAATGCGTTTTTGGTGTATCCACCTCCCATATAGAGAAATTTTTTGAGAATACGTATATTTTTTATGATTTCACCGAGGGTGCTTGTGAAGTATTTGGTATCTTCGTTGAAATGAATTATAAAGTCGTTGTAAGCTGTATGGTTCAAGCAGTGGCATTTCCTGGTTAGCCTTTTAAAGATTGAGCAATCGTCTTCCTCGTCCTGGAATAAAACACACACAGTAGACAACACTACGACCGTAACACTATCATTGTAAGTTGGCAGCGCTACTTTACCGGAAATGTGAGTGGAGCTAGACCTGCTTATACTGGAACTGTTACGATCGTCGTGTGGTTGCTTCGTACTTGTGTCTGTTATAATTATTTTGTAAGTAGGTACTTAGTAGTAATAAATAAACATGGCTACTACTCGCCGCGGAGAAAACCTACACCCACCCGCTTCTACTTCATTGAAAGTGGCTTACAATCACTGTAGGAAGAAACCCGTGTAAAACCTTCACTACACTGAAAACGGCGCAATCGAGAGAGCTTATGACGTCACACTAAAGTGCCACAAATTTTTACAAAAAGTCGTGGTGGACAATTTTGTTCGCGACGACAGAACGTATGGAATTATTTTTAAGTATAATAAGACACATGTATAGGACTTCTTGTACGCTGGACTTTCTTGTCGTCCGTGTGTGTTATTGCATAGAATCCTGTCCTTGTGGACGGTGCAGACTACTCAAAGTGCGTTGTATGTGCGGCGGCGCGGGGCGGCATGTGAGGCGTCGATATTTCTCGGATCGTGTCGTTTGCCGGGCGGCAATTCAGTGTACCGAAGACTTAAGTTCTGGAATTTCCTAAAATTTGTGACATGGTGTCCTTCAGCAACGGATGTAGGTATAAAGTTCTCAAAGGTCTGCAACGCATGCGCTGCCCCTGGTTTTGCAAATATGCATGTACGGCGGTCACACACACTTCTGACTTTAGCGCCTCGTGGCCACTTTTTAGGTCGCAGATCCGCCTGTTGTCTATTCTGTGACAATTGTGGCCTGCCTACTGCCACTACAGCTACCAATATTATTGTTATTGTCTTTATTGCTCACCAAAATCTGTCTAATCTAATTCTTGGTGGTGCTTTAATTGTACATTATAATATTTTGGAATAATGTTACCTGTATATAAATTTCTTCCAAGTTTCTTGTGCGCATTTCTAAATTTTTTATTGCAATTGAACCTACCATTTCTGAGGCTGTGACCGGCTGGAATTATTAAAAATATAAAAAAAAATAACAAAAATTACACATGCCTAGTCTTTGATATAAAACAAAAAAAAGCCCTACTCTGTTGCCTTGACTTGCTGAACTTATTTGCGGGATCAAGTTAGCTAAACTAGGAATATCATCTTCAAATGAACTATTTGCATGCGTTTTTAATTGTATTTCTTCTAGTACACAAAGTAACTTTTTGGTACTATCTTGCAGTTGCATTAAGGAATCCTGAAATTAGAGATTTAATTATTCATAATGTGCCGCGTCTTCCGCGAGAAGACCTATTTTTGTGAATTTCTTCAAAGGCATTTATTATTTGGACCTTGACAGGTGGAACATTGATACGCTAGGAGGGTACAAGTCTCCTAACAATTTCCTCTAAAGAGGATTTACCTATTTCTATGCAAACAAGATCGGGATTGCGCAAGGGAATTGCGGGTTCAGTTGGTATGCGTGCGTAGGTGGTAGGGGACTTTGAAGTCCGCCTGGCTAGCTACCACTACGTCAGCTGTAAAGCAGCAATAGCATGAGTTCCGTCTGTTTGAGAAAGTAGTCAATTGGAGATTAAGGGTCGGCGCTCTCTTCCGCCTTCGGCCTCATCTTCAGTTTACATTTGGCTGTCTATTCTCTTCTATTTTAAGTGATATTAATCGTAACTTGGGCGGTCTTTCCATCAGGGAACACAGATTTGAAGTCCTAGATTTACAGAAAATTAACCCACACGCCTAAAATTTTGTTTCTTCTTAATCAATTCTGTCTTCGTAATCAATGGTTTACGGGTAGGTACGAATCGAAGGCCCATTTATAAACCGTTCTCAAGATTGATATGATCTTAAGTTGGCGATTGAGAATTTGTTGCATATTAAAACAGGATCAAAAAAAAATGTATGACTCGAATCTAGAGTCGCAAACTCAGTCTCAAGATCGATTAATTAATACGGGCCTAAGATGGTGTGGTAAATACGAATATTTATTCTCGAGTCATGGAGTTTATGTAGATGTTTGTTTGTTAATTCGTTATATTATCTAGTATTCATAGCACAGGCTTTGCCTAGTTTTGGGACTAAGATCCCAAATATTTAACTACGTACCTATATACTAACTCAACAGAATACAAATTGTCAGTCACAAAGCACCAAACAATTAAGTAGTTACCAGACCGGCACATTGCTATCGAAAAGCTGCTAAATTACTAGGATTAATAAATAAATGAAGCCATGAACTTACAAGTCGAATGTGACAATATTTTTCACCATCCTTTTTCAGTAAAGGTGTTTTCTTTTCAAAAGCCATGTTGCGTGGAGGTTCTGTTTTTGTCTGCGTTTCGAAACTAGTATTTATATTTACAGCAGGTGTTTGAACGCTCAAGTTATCTTGTGCAGTTTGCATTTGGCAGCAAACGGCGTGCTCGGAAGATGCACGATCTCCTAAATCACTATTTTTCAATTCATCTGTATTTGTGCTATTAGGTAGATTATGAACGAGAGTAGTGGTTGATCTAACAGATGCATTTACTCTCTCATTATCAGCATCCATTTGTGGTTATATAATTTTTTGCAAGTTGTTAAACTGGGGCAACATCAACATCGTCGGATTCATCGGTCGTCATTGAAATTGCTTTACAAAGTTATTCAGTTACCTATTTATATAGAGGTACCAAGTACTTTAAATAAATGTTTACATGAATTTATACTTAAATACTGTTTCATTTTTGGCGAAATTATTTATTTTCAAGATCTTAAGTTTCGCCATTTTTGAATTTGGTGCCAAAAATAAATTGCATCCTTTTGACATTAACAAATTGTTTTTTTTTCATTTTATTCTCTCCTCTCGGAGAAGGCAAAGGGATCTAAGCCTATACAGCCATGTCTTATTTATGTGTCTATAAGTCAGTCTCAGTCAAAACAAGTAATTCGTCGTGTACTTGGAGTATACAGAGTCTAGTCACGGTCAAGTCATTCTTTAGTAAAGTGGCAGAACCCAAAAGCTTCGTTATGCACTTTAATTTACACTTTCCTTCACTAGTACACCATCACTGACTTTTGCCGTACAATATTCCGCTGTTATTAGTCCAAACCTCAGAATGCATAAATTTCAAGAAATAAAACAAAAATGCATCAGCATTCGCTTAGTGTGTCTAAGCTTAGCAACTGAGAAAGTTACATTACATCAGTCAAGCCATTTAGGCTACAGGCGGTAACATAGAAATCTACATACATAAACCCTAATAACATTACCCTCCCTTCTGAGGAGGTGGGGTATAAAGAAGTTAAGTTTTTTAAATTAAAAAGGATATAAATAAAAAAATGCAAAATTAAAAGCAGGTCGTTGCCTCTCGAACTAACTCCGAGATAAGTTTTGCTGTGCGGGATCTCGGCGAGTGAAGTTGCACTTTTGTTTATAAGTAAAGTAAAAGTAAAATCATTTTTATTGTGTCAAAAGCAGTGTTACAATATAAGCAGTGAGGTAGCCCTGGTCCCCACACTAGGATTCCCTGTGTTGTGGGTAACCAGTCTCTTCCCCATCCAATTAACAAAATATCACAAGTGTTGTACCATAAAATATGTCTTTGTATATTACATTTTTTGAGATCTTAATTTCTAGGATGCTTAAAAGGAGGTAAAACAAAAAAAGTAAATACAGTTGTTCACTGGGTCTGTGCTTGTAAACTAATCAACATAACTTGCAATAGGTAAATTAAAGTTGTTGTGACCGCACGCAGCGTTGTCGCTGCTGAGTTACTCGCGTAAATGTCATTGGATTTACCCGACTTGTTTATTGCTAATTTATTAATAATATATGTGTGTGTGTGTGTGCGTGTGCGCGTGTGTGTGTGTGTGTGTGTGTTGGGGGGGGGTGGGGGGGTGGGGGGGGGGTGAGGGAGAGGTGTGTGTGTAGGGTGGGGTGCGCGTGTGTATGTGTTCGTGTGTGTGTATGTGTATGTCTGTTTGTTTGCGTGTTTATTTATGTCAGGCGTAGAATAAGTGCTCGCATGTGTGTAGAGAACTGCTTAGGAATGGATAATTTTTTCAGTGTCTTCGTAACCATTCTTTTAAGATATTTTTACAGGTACTTCTGCGTAAATTGTATATTTTTCGACTTTTATTGACACGATTATAAAGTAAAGGCGCCATGTGAAAGAAAAATCTATCAGCAAAAGTTGTTCTCGTGAGTGGTGTGACCCATTTTGGTTCATGCCGCCTAGAACTTACTGACTCCTCTTTTAAGAGAGCTGCTTTCCTATGATATTTGAGGATAGTCGATATAATTCTTATAATTTTTGCATTCTTACTTTTGAAGCTTAATAATGGCTGAATATTGTGCAGCAAACGTTAGTGATGGTGTACAAGTGAAGGGAAGTGTGAAAGGTGCGTAACGAAGCCTTCGGGTTCCCATAAGAAGCCGCTAAAAGCTTTTGTAAAGCATTCTGCCACTTTACTGAAGAATGACTTGATCGTGACTAGACTCTGTGTACGCCAAGTATACGACGAATTACTTGTTTTGACTGAGACCTTTAAACTGAAGAAATAAGAGAAATAAGATAGGCCTGTATGGGCTTAGATCCCTTTGCCTTCTCCGAGAGGAGTGAATAAAACGAAAAAAAAAACAAGGCTTTTTGGCGGGATCTAGACGAGTGAAGTTGCAATTTTCTTTATAATTTGTGCATTCTGACTTTTGAAGCTTAATAATGGCAGGATATTGTGCAGCAAAAGTTAGTGATGGCGTACAAGTGAAGGGAGTAAATAAAGTGCGTAACGGAGCTTTCGGGTTCCCACAAGAAGCCGCCAAAATCTTTTGTAAAGCATTTTGCCACTTTACTGAAGAATGACTTGACAGTATCCCTATATAGTCTGAGGACTTGACCTTGATTAGACTCTGTATACACCAAGTATACGACGAATTACTTGTTTTGACTAAGACTGACTTATAAAATCAAGAAATAAGAAAAATAAGACATGGCTGTTAGGGCTTAGACCCTTTGCCTTCTCCTAAAGGAGAGAATGAAACGAAAAAAAAAAAAAAAAAAATGGGACGATCATTGAAAAGCATCCCTGCAAACAAAAGGAAAATGGCTCGGTAGCATCCAAAAAGATATTGGTGGCTCTTGGTTTGAGAAGGGATTTTTCAAGAGTCGTCATTTTTACACCACTATATCCCGATTGAGAATCGGACATTGCCAATTCAATGCACACCTACACAGGTTAAAAATGATCCAATCGCCAATTTGCGATCATTGCAAACAAGAAAATCAAACACTGGACCATCTATTTTTCCGTTGTGCTTCCTTCGACGACCAAAGAAAAATATTCTTCACAACTCTCAAGTCCCTATACAAATCAGATGATTTCCCGCGTGACCTCACCATTCTGCTATCCGACATTGAAGCATTTGTACCAATTTTCACCTTTATAAAGTCCACTGTAAGCATGATATGAACAACTCAATTGTAAAAGAGAAAAAAGACTAGGCTGTATGGACTTGAATCCTTTGCCTCCCATCTCAATGACTGAGTGGAAAATTAAAAAAAAAAAAAAAAACAAGTTTTGAACAAGTTTTTGTTGTTGTGGGCTTTTTGGCGGGAACTCGGCGAGTGAAGTAGCAATTTTCTTTACAATTCTTATAATTTGTGCATTCTAACTTTTGAAGCTTAATAATGGCAGAATATTGTGCAGCAAACGTTAGTGATGGTGTACAAGTGAAGGGAAGTGTAAATTAAAGTGCGTAATGGAGCTTTCGGGTTCCCACAAGAAGCCGCCAAAATCTTTTGTAAAGCATTCTGCCACTTTACTGAAGAATGACTTGACCGTGACTAGACTCTGTATACGCCAAGTATACGACGAATTACTTGTTTTGACTGAGACTGACTTACAAACTGAAGAAATAAGAGAAATAAGACATGGCTGTTATGGGCTAGATCCCTTTGCCTTCTCCTAAAGGAGAGAATGAAACCAAAAAAAAAAAAAAAAAACAAGTTTTGAACAAGTTTTTGTTGTTGTGGGCTTTTTGGCGGGAACTCGGCGAGTGAAGTAGCAATTTTCTTTACAATTCTTATAATTTGTGCATTCTAACTTTTGAAGCTTAATAATGGCAGAATATTGTGCAGCAAACGTTAGTGATGGTGTACAAGTGAAGGGAAGTGTAAATTAAAGTGCGTAATGGAGCTTTCGGGTTCCCACAAGAAGCCGCCAAAATCTTTTGTAAAGCATTCTGCCACTTTACTGAAGAATGACTTGACCGTGACTAGACTCTGTATACGCCAAGTATACGACGAATTACTTGTTTTGACTGAGACTGACTTACAAACTGAAGAAATAAGAGAAATAAGACATGGCTGTTATGGGCTAGATCCCTTTGCCTTCTCCTAAAGGAGAGAATGAAACCAAAAAAAAAAAAAAAAAACAAGTTTTTGTTTACTTTTTTGTAGATTTTATTTGTGATATCTAATTCAGATTATTAATGTTTTCTTGTGTGAAACATGAACAATTATCCGACAAAACTCAGCTATGACAGTCCGTGTGACTCGGACAACGATTGGACCAATTCTTCGGATGATTCGAAATATTCAGATTCTGAAAGGTAACTCCTCTCTACCGTGTTGTGTAGGCGTACCAGTTTTTAAGAATATTCTTCATTTCATGGTTAAAATCGAAATGTTCTTTTTGTTATTATTTATTTGGTAGATGATTGTTAAAGCGCATCGTGTTGATATCGACTTCAGTTATTCCTTCATTACTCGCATAATGGATCGTAATTTTAAAATACTTAACACATATACTTACCTATCCAGAAATATCATCAATTAAGAAAGTCTTAAAAAATTGTGATGTTTGTCGATTTACCGTTAATATGCACAGTATTTAAATAATCATATAATGGGTGATGAACCAAATTCTTCTTTATTTTTAGCTCTGTACCTGAATGGGATTCCGATGTAGGAGAGGATGGTGAGCTTGTATATATTAAAGTTAAAATTGATAATAATCCAAATAATGATAACAAAGCCCCTCTATTGGAAAACTGCGAAGCCTTTAAGCTGAGGAACAACTTTAAGAGGTCTTCGACACGGCGTTCCACTAAAGGTATTTTAGAGAAGTTTAATATTTTTTAAATTTATTTTTTTGAAACTTGTGCACTTTGGGCACATTGATGTCTTCTCTATTCTTGTTGAGTTGAAGTGTCATTCTATTCTTGAAATAGACAAACAAACGAATTCAGACTGACCGTAACACATAAAAAATCATCATTATCATCAACAGCCTTATATGTTCCTACTGTTGGGGCACGGCCTCTTCTCACTGGGAATGATAAGGGGTAGAATGATAAAATTTGCTATTAAATTTAAAAATATACACAAAATAAAAACTTACTCTAATAGCAGTCTTTCCTGAATCCTACAACCTTTGGATCTTCAAGAGCAGAGTGAATAGGCATTTACTGGGATCGCATGCTTCATCTGCGACCACATAGTCACTTTCCATTAGGTGAGATTGTGGTCAAACTCGAATCCAGTCAATCATAAAAAAAAGCAATGCTTGCAACTGTTCAGAATATTTCTATTCATGAATGAATCAGCTGTCTTGACAACGCATTTTGAGGAAAGCTTGTAGTTTGCTAGGGTAGGCACTGCCTTTCTGCCTGTACAGAGGGTATGCCATTGATACATTGATATAGGTATATATACATATTATTACAGTTTAATACATTTCAGTAACAATATATTAACGCAACAACAAGTGTTATTTTCTTTATTTTATCAGTTGTAATGTTTGTTTATAACTTTGTTGAGTTTCTGTTTTTGTACACGTAACTGGTCTATGTCAAAATGAATTTTAAATTATAGAATTCTGTATAGTTGATCAAATATAACTTCCTATCACACTTACAAACAACAGTGTGGAAAGGTCCATTAGGAAAAAGGAATAATGGAAGACCTAAAAAGCGTTGGTTAGACGATATTATTACAGTTGGTGGACGAAAATGGACAGATGTAGCCAAGGACAGGATGAAGTGAAAGGAGAAGGAGGAGGCTTTTACCCGAATGGGATCCATATAACAATAAATTAGAATATAATGTAAAACTTTTTATAATAACACTATGTATTTAGTAAATAACCCAGAATAAATTTATACATATACAATATAATATATAATGGAAAAATAAAGCTTAACAAAAATAATAATAATAAATCACAGTAATCAAATTAAAATGATTATAGGACGAATATTCAAAGTTTTGAAAGCCCGGAGAGCAAGGAACACTAATAATGCTTTTGGTAAAAAAGGGGGAGAGAGTACTGCATTGTCGAATTCAAATAAAAATTTACCTTTCGAGGATAATAGCAGAGTTGTAGTAATTCAGGTAAGTGTATGTTACCTTTCTCTATAATTCACTATATAAAAGTATTTTTATCTTGAAGTATAAACAAAAAAAACAAATAAGTAAAAACCCAAAAAAAACATAATATAACAAAAATGAATGTAAATAATAACTACTTTAATCTGAGTTCACAAGAAATATAAGGGTTTTTCATTTATTTATTTATCTTGAAGTTGTAAAGGATTAGTGGACAAATGTACACAAATAGATTGAAATAAATGACCTATATCTGACAGTTTCTAATATTATTTTCAGGTCAGCAAAAATATGATATTCAGTAGTGAAAAGAACTGCCGTATAGAAAAAATGTTTGGGATAGGCCTTGAAACACACACAGATGGAAAATCATTAGTAGTTGCAGATTTTTTAACTGAAGCCAAAATTATTTACATACCGAAAGTCAAGAAGGGCTATATTTTACTAAAAATAAATGGGATAGAAGTGAATGCATATAACATCAACACTATTTTACAAAGAGTTACAGAAGATGTTGATAATCCGAAATTGACTTTTCAAGTGGTTAATGAAGATTATAATATTGATATTGAAAAATTGTTAACATCAAAACATGCTCCAGAAAACTCTCTTACACAAATATTGAAGGAGTCTATGTGTTCTGTTCTTTATATTTGCTGCAACGACATTGAATATCACAGCAATGATGACAAAGGGGTTCTCTACTGTTATCCTAGACCTTTCAATCAAAACTTTTTGTACAACACCAGAGGCGCTTACGTAACCTTAAATCATTTGGCTCCGAAATCATTAGGAACTAGTGAACCCACAAGCTCAACAGTTCTCTACAACCATTCTCTAATTAATGTTACATACAAATCACATTACAATGATCTGTTACTAATTGCTTTTCCAAATAGTAAAGTGGATATTTTCACAGCCAAAAAGATAATTCATGATATTGTAAGACTTTTAGAGTTGTTATATGGTTCCTTAAAAACATGTTTTACGAAACCTAATAATGTTGACAAGTTGGATAGCCTGTTTTCTCGAATTTTTGTGAGCTTACTGTATGATGATGGTAAGGGATATAATTCAAGAGATACCAGTAGTAAGCCACATTTTGAAGACATATTAGCGGCATATGCAATTCCATTGCCATTGGAAGTTAAGATACAGGTGGATGATGCTATAACAGAATTAGAGGCGGCCGATTACCGTGAATGGGTGTGTATGTCTAATAACTTTTGTAATTTATACAGCAGATAAGTTTAGTTTGCGGGAAAATCTTTATTAAAAAGTGTTTCTTTTTTTAAATTTTTGACAACTTAAATTTTTATGTTTCAGACTGATGATGTTGACAATTTTCAAAGATTATACACCGTAATTGGATCCTGTTTGTATTACTCTGGCCATTTGCTAAGCTCCCATCTGCAAGACGAAGATCTGATAGAAATAAACATTTTTCTAAAATTAAATGGAATTCTAAAACTGAGTACAGACAAAGAACTAGACAAACTTGTTATCTGGAAAGAAGTGTTCGTCCATGAACATAGGGATTGTAAGAACGCGGCAAACGATTATAGAATTCCCGATGGACGTTGGTTCTTACTTGTAGTTGGCAAAGGGAATTTCGTATTAGCGACGTTGATGGAGTCAGGTGGTTGCACTGAGGATGTAAGTTAACTATTTCATGGATAAACATTTGTAAAAAAAAATCTAATAATTTTCCGTCCAGTGGGCACTGGACGGAAAATTGGATAAATTAAGATTTTTTTTAAATACAGAATAAATAAAAAAATCGTTTTAACCTGCACTCGTGAAGCCTAAAAGCTAATTATAAATAATACATAAATAGCTTTAATTATGGTTATTTTTGAGAATATCAAATTATTGATACAAATGCCGACTAAATTTTATAATCGTGATTTCTGGAAATTAAAATAACCCTCATCAAAGTTAGGTATTATTTATAATTAGCTTTTAGATTTCTCGAGTGCAGGTGAGATTGCCTCTTCGTTGAAAGTAAACATCTTGAGTAAAGCTACGAAGAAATTGTGATACGGCTGTCAATCTGTACTTGGCTCGCGGCATTGGCAGATTTAATAAATATAAATTGAAATATCATATCATCGAAATACCCCAAGAAACAATGTTAAAAGCTAACCATCTTCGAAACGGCTTAACCGATTTTCACCAAACCTGGCTGAGAAGCTGTCCCCTCTTTTAGTCTTTAAAAAGACCGTACTCAAATCGGACTACACTTTACTGAGATACGTCTGGACAAAGAATGGACACACACAGCCATACACACAAACACAACACTATCAAACACATAACACCCGTCGTTTTTCGTCGGTGATTAAAAATCTCGGACAAGCGCGTCGTCAAAAGACAAATACATATTAAACTAATATTATAAATGCGAAAGTTTGGATGTTTGTTTGTTATGATGCTCAATCACGGCAAAATGGATGAACGGATTTGGTTGAAAGTGGTTCGAAGATTTTTGTTCGGAGCCTGGCATACCGACCCGTCACCATTTTGATTTTTTTTTCAAAATCACGGCGCACGGTAAAACCTTTACATATCGATTGGGGACCCTTAGACAAACAAATAATTACTAGGGTCACCATGTCCTAAAACGTCACGTTACTGAGTTATGTGCATGAAAATATTAATATGTGAAAACTTCAATAACCATTAAAAACACTCATTAAATATTTCCATGCACTTTAATATGTTCAGAAAACAATTTATAGATTGATTACCATTATACTTTTTTATATCACAAAGGTGGCAAACAAGCATACGGTCCGCCTGATGGAAAGCGGTTACCCTAGTCTATACTTGTCAGCAATACTAAAGGGTCCACGCGTTGCGGACCCTGTAAAAGTCATTTCACGCCTTTTTGGAGAATCACGTGCTCATTTACTATACCATTTACATTTTAGATAATATTTAAAAGGAGTTTCTGAAAAAAATATTTTTAGTATATCGATGGCAAACAAATAATTCGGATCCCATTATGGGATAAGTCCGCCTTTGTACTTAATTTTAAGTTACATTTAATTTATCAATGTATATTTATCATATGAAGTACAATAAAGCGTTTAAAACAAACAAATCAAATGAAAAAATTAAACAACGTGGGATTTAACATCAAAAATAATTGACAATCGCATATTATAATGTTCAAGTTAAAGTAGACATCATATTATTGAAAAAGACAAGTAATGGCCAAAACGCAAGTACGCGTTCCATGAGGTTAGAATAACTAGATTAATTTATCCCGGCAGGTATACGTTTAAATAATACTAGTGATTGAGCATATAATTTTACAAATACTATTTTTTTTTTTCGTTTATATCTATATATTTTTAATTTATACAGCTGTTTATAAATTGGATTTATCGAAGTAGTATATATAGTTTTCATCGAACTTAACAAGAGTAAAAACATGTTTTCAGTCTGTAATTTTCTTCTGATTATTATTATATTTCTTTATACGAATTGTAAATACACATTTTAATTAAGTTTGATATGTTAATTAATCTATAAATTATTATCTCAAAACATGGAAATATTTAATGCGTTTTTTTAATGGTTATTAAAGATTTCCCAAATTAACCTTTTCATGTCAATAACTCAGTAGCGTGACGTTTTAGGACATGGTGACCCTAGTAATTATTTTTTGTCTAAGGGTCCCCAAACGATATCTATCGGTTTTATCGTGCGCCGTGATTTTGAAAAAAATTCAAAATGGCGGCAAATAAGTATGCCAAAATCTTCGAACCTCTTTGGTATAATGTATAGGTAGCCCCGATAAAGTGAGTATAAAATATCCCCGCGTTTATAAAGAAATTTCCGCGATAAAGTTATTCCACGTAGGCGAAGCCACGGGCGGAAAGCTAGTATCTTCATATTTAATTACTAATTTCCATTATAAACACCCCCGTTTATATGACTAAAGGTTTTCCAGGGCATTTTTACAAATTATTTTCCAAACAGCCATGCGCCTAAATCTGCCACTTAGTGAGACACTATGATGACTTTCGTTGAATACATTGTTACAGGCAATTGGACCCACCCCACCTTCCCCATTTTATGTGGAAGAGTGCGAGAGTTGTCTAGAGCTGCTGAATGACGTTGGATTGGACAAATACTTGGCTTCATGGTTCTCATCTAACACCCAGCCTCAGGTGAAAACCTCGCCCGAATCCCTCACCAAGCATGGAAAGAAGATAAGGGATGCAAACTGTATGTTCTTTATTTCAAGGGGTGTGGTGGCTGAATGAGTAATAAATATCATAGGTTTAGTTACCTGAGCAGCGTGAACGGGGTGAAACCTAGGTACTTGATTGTTTGACCAGTGTGGAATAACTATGCAAAGGACAATTCTTCAGAATAATGAAGCACTCCTGGCGCAATTGCATTCGCTACTCGTTTTCGATTGGCAAAGTTAAGCAATGTCTGGATCCTTGGATGAGTGACCACTGGTGTTTTCCTGCTTCGGAGGGCACGTTAAATAGTCGATCCCAGTTGTTTTCAAATGAAGGCAGTCGTTAAGCCAAGTCGGTGGCCTATAGGGGCAGCTTAAATACACTGACTGTCAGGTGATCACTAGTCTGACACATATCCACCAATCCGCAGTGGGTCCGCGTGGTGGCTTATGGTCCATACCCTCTCTCAGTGGGAGCAAGCTGTGCCACAACAGTATGGACGTGTAAGTCTGTAGATGATGAATGGGGAAATAATTATGGCCGACTGACATGTCGTATAGAGGTTTGTAATATATGTGTATAAATTCATACTTCGGATAGACGACGAACAGTAGCAAGAAGCGAGTAATAATTTGTGAGAACTAGTGAGGCCTTATCTCGTCAAGCTAAATAGTATGAGCTTAATTTATTCGGTTGTTATTCACGTTTATTCTGTAATTTACGCTGCATTTGGTTCAATACAACATTCCTGTTTACAACGTAAAATGAGTCCGTCAGTTTGTGTGCATCGTACTCATACTCAACCGAAAACACACTACTGACATATGACAAAATTGCGCTCGTTTGCTGCCTTCTTAATTACAATCTAGTCACTTGTCTTGGTACAAGCAAAACACTAAACGCCTTAACATTTCGTATCGTCATCATCAGCTCGTAAACTTTTTATCATCTCGTTTATTATTTATTTTATTTTATCCCACTGCAGGGATATAGGCATTCCCTCGTATATGAGGGAGTATGGGCCATAGTCCACCACGCTGGCCCAATACGGGTTGGAGACTTCACATGCCTTAGAATTTTTATTTCTCAGGCATGCAGGTTTCCTCCCGATGTTTTCCTTCACCGTTTAAGAGCAGTCGGATAAATGCACATAAGTGATTATATTAAATTTAAAAACTCATTGATACATAACCTGTCTGGGAATCAAACCTTGACCTCCTAAATGGGGAGACCGTATATTGACTGCTGAGCCATTCAAATCTGCTTTATTTCTGTAGTTCGCTCAATGTTTAGACATTAACATATTATTATAGTAATTTGTAATTCTGTATTAGTCACATATCGGTCGAAGAATATATTTTTTTCTATACCCAATGTTTCAGCTTTAAAACAAGAGCTCGCTCTCAAATCTTCAACACTGAAACTTTCAAAGCAGCCTTCCGAAGTGAAAAGGCGTCATAACTCTACGGAGCAAATAAATCTCGCCTCAAACAGTATGGACAATCCTTTAAACAACTTTGGCAGCCACCACAGTTTATACTCGCCATGGTATAATGAGAAAAAATTAAGGCATTCCAGTAATTTGGATGTTAGCTACTCCGAAGATTCGAACAGCTTGAAAAGTAACAGGTAATAATGAATTAAGCCAAGGGTGCATAATGTTCTCTCTTCCGGGCCAAAGGGCGCTTACGTGGTACCTTTACCGATCGAACGCAAACGAAAATTATTTTCCCTCCGGCCGCGATTGCAAATTTGCAACCGAGTTTGGTAACCAGTTGCCAAAAAGTATTGAATATTCTTGTTAGAACATCCAGTTGCCAAAGACGAATGACTGTTCTTGTTACACAACTGTTATCTTTCCCCCTTGTAGTTTCGCAACCAGTTGCCGAAAAAGAAAAAGAATTTACGTGTACTATGGAGCAACTTTATTAACATTTAAGTCTAAAAACATAACCCTCCTTTCTTGGGTAGACGGGTAAAAAAGTAATTGACAAACGCAATTTTTTAACATAATTGTTGATCGCATTCTAATTTTTAATCGACAGCCCCAAAAAGGGGGGGTTATGTTTGTCGAGTGTATGTATGTTTGTATGTAGATTTCCTTGTTAGGCTCGTATCGATTTCGTATCGTCTTGGTACCCGGAGTGTCATAGGATACATTTTATTATTAAAAATTTCAACATGGCGTCCGCAAAATACAAAATATGCTGTCGGGTTTTTTGGTTTTTAAGTTATTAGTTTTGTACTTCATAACTATTAAAGCAGATTTAGACTGCCGGTTTTCCAGGTATCTACAGTCTGATATTGGCTTTTGATTTTACAGTGAAATAAGCGAAGACCGCGTACAAGGAAGACGAGCTGACAGGGAAAGAAATAGACGTGATTCATCGGGATCAGATTCCGATTGGGACAGACAGGTCACTAAATATTTCAACTACCTTCATTTCCTTGTCTTAAGTAATTTTATATATTTTCAAACTCCAAATCGTATGGAAAATGTTAGACCAGTCACATAAACGGATTGTTTATTTTTTAATATTTGTAATTGTTTCAATAGAATTAATTAGTTTTTTTTATGCACAACGGGTTAGCACTTGACCTCAATCACACCTGATGTTAAGTGAAGATGAGGGCGAGTTCAACGATAGTTAAATTCAATGATATTTTGGACAAATATTTCACTTTTTATTTAACTTTCAAATGATGTCATCACGTCATCGTCATGATATTAGCCACAGGACGCCCACATCTGAATATAGGCCTCCCCCATAGATTTCCAAAACGACCGGTTGGAAGAGATACGATAACTTACAGATTAATTATTCATCTGATTGTCGCCAGACATGTAATATTCTGACTTAATTGATCCAAGTGCCTGACAGTTCCTTTTAATAGTGTTTAGTCAAAGTACTCCATGTAGTACTTATGTACTATGTAGTAAGTTTTGTAACAAATTATAATACATGTATTCTTTAAAGAAACAATGTAATAAAACGGCTCCCGTAGCATTATTTGAATTTTTAATATATGTGTATTAGTTACGGCTTAATCGGCTTTTTACACGTCTGCTGCAGCCTGTATGGTACGTACAAGCACGAGTAAATAGAAATATTTACAGATGACTTCCGAAGGTTGGGAACTTTGTGATCTGAAAAGTTTTTCCTAGTTCGGATAGCATAGTCTCGTACAAGGGAAATACAATTTATGCTCTTTATAACTTTCAAATAGGTAAATATGCACTAATTTATTCTATTTACTTTATGATGAGGGAAACAATAAATATGTTTATTTGCATTGTTTGTAAACCCTGTGGTTGACTCAACTTTACGTTATGCTTTTTGTTGTTTAGGATTGCAGCAGACCAAGCAGCAGTATAGATATGTCAGACATAAGAAAATCTTTGTTGAATGACATCAACCATGTTACAACACATAGGTAAGGTAAAACATTATGCACTTTATTGCACAGCATAATTAAATAAAAACAGGATAAGAGCTTGTCGGTTTCGCGCGTCCAGGCTTCTGTACCTTAATCAAATGCAATATCTGTGATATTGTAGTTGACTATGTCGGGCACTCTCTCTTCATAATTGAGTACTCCTATGAACACTGCTAGCATACAATAAAATTAAATTTCGCACAGCAAAGCCAATGTTCTCTAAATACCTTCGATTCCTGCTATTCTCGGCCATTTCAAATTATAAATATAAGTGGGCGTTTTGATCAATAATTTATAGTTCTCAAAATTACCCTTTGATGTGATTGATGTGATTTTGGATTTGGAAAATGGAGTCTTAATTTATCAAACGAAGGTGCTACTGGACCCTTCTTTCTCGCCTCGTTCCTTTAGTTTATTTTAGCTTGTAATGTAATTAAATAAATAATAAATAAAATAAATAAATATCCTTAGACATACACACCAGAAATTAGAATTAAAACCAAAAGATTTAAATTAGCAGCACCTATATGGCGTTGTGTTGAATTATTTATTATAATATGCGATATGCATAGAGCATATGCTGAGATGAAGTCCATTTTTGACATTACACTGCACTCACCGCATTTCAAAATCTCCCTGTTTCCGTATGTTGTAGTCCTTAAAAATCGATATTTTGATTTAAACGTATAATAATATTCTTGAAAATCTGGGAAAAATCTTTTCGTTAGCGCTGTGTCAGGCTCAAATCGATTTAGAAAAGATTTCCCATATTTTTTCTCAAATGTTAACATTCAACATATAAATGTTCAATTCAGAATATTACGTAAGTGACGCTAGAATGTATAATACAAAGTGGAATTCAGCTATTTTGATAATGACAAAAAATTGTGCGTGAATAGTGACCAAAGGAAAAAATTTGTGCAGCTGTAGTTTAAGACTATTTTAAATGAGCATTCTGGAGTCAGATGATTTTGGAATCCGAATTTCTCATACGCAGAGACTCCTTTACCTATGATTATAATTTGTATCCCTAAAAACCTTACGTAAATAGTGCCTCCGAAATATACAACTCTAACAAACAATACTTCAAAAACAACGAAGTCATTTCTTTGTGACAAGGAGGAGCGCAAACACGTACTTTTTGTCCGAGGGATTGTTCTGTACTCCGTATGTTCGTTATTGTATGAATGCCATATTCCATCCCCGCGGAAAAAATGTTCGATCTGGATTTTTTGTCCAGTTTTTAATAAAATACATTAAAAACTGGTCAAAAAATCCAGATCGAACAATTTTAACGTATTTTATTAAAAACTGGGCAAGATCGAACAATTTTTTCACCAATTAACAAAAGTTGAAAAAATTAGGAATATTAAGCAAGTTTAGTATAATAAAACTGTTCATTTTACAGAATAACGGCGGGTGATGAAAACGTTTTGTTTCACTTTGTCCAATTGGAATCGGAGAAGGGCACCCTGATAGCTCCCGTCAAAAACATAGAAATACAAGCCAACAATGCTTTGTATTCTTATATTATCAAGATATTCCGGTCAGCCAGTAAGAAGATACACGAAATACTGCAGCACAGCCTGAGGTAAGTGCAATCAGCATTGAATTAACACTGGGTCGAATTTTCTATATGTCTATGCAAATTAAGCGACGGTCTAGGACCCACAAACTTGGGACATGTCGAGAGTAGGTGTTCATCGGCTAGCGAACTTCTGTGCTCAACGGTTTTCGCGTTCCGTTGTAGTTGTAGCCTGCCAGATTTACTACAGTTGTTGGCTTCTAATACGTGATAAAGATGAATTTATTTGCTTTATATGTAGTTACAAAATATGATCTTGAATGTATGGGTGGAGCGGTGTACACGGTAGGTAGAAATTAGCCCCAAAAAAGGATACACTTTTATTCAAAATAAACCAAATTTTGGGTAAACCAAAATAAACCAACTGGTTGGTACTTGACCTCAATCACACCTGATGTTAAGTGAAGATGAGGTCGAAGGTGGAAGCGTACTGACCCGGAAACACATTTGGGGAACTGGCTATCTTATCTCTGACAACCGGAACACAACAGTGCTATTAACATTGCTGCTTGGCGGCAGATTTAGATAAGATGGTGGTAGCAAGCCCCAGGCGGACATTTAAAATCCCTACCACCACCACCACAAATGAAATACATTTAAAAAAATAAAGAAAACCACATAATTCAATATTGTTTTATGGGGAAGTATATAAATTTTCATACCGTTTCAGTAATAATTGCAGCATTATGGTTACGACTGGAAAAAATATGAGTAGTTTTAGATTTTTTTCTTCTTCGGTTAAAATACAATTTGGGAAATACCAGCTCACTCCTCATCTTGTAGATTACTCCGTATTTTCTTCAGTTTCCAATGTAACCCAGATTTACGGCAATTTACGGACAAGTCTTAAGTGTGCTAAGTGATATTGGAAATGTATCTTTAGGGAGAAAACGGGCTAACTGCGATTGAAATATTTGCGTAGCGGCTTTTGTTTATGTAACAAGTTAATACTCGACTCTCATCACACCTGATGTTACGTAAGAAGAGGCCGAAGTCCCATCTTATTTGGGGGACTGGCTATCCTATCCCTAACAACCGGACCACAACAATACTATTAACATTGCTGTTTCGCGGCACATTTAGATTAGATCGTGGTAGCGGTGCGTGTTATTGTTTGATGCTTTTCGAATTCCAGATTCAAGAGGAACCATGCCCCCTCTAACCCGCTGAATAAGATACTAGTCGCTGTAAAAGAGTATGGGATGCTATTCCAAGCGCCACCAGATGTCTTGAGCCAGTGTCGACTCGTGAAGAAAAACACTGAACCTTTCCAGTTTTGGGTTGTCGGGTAAAGTTGTGATTTATTTGCTCGAGTTATCTCTCTAGTTACGGCCTGTCATTCTCGAAAATTAAGCTTGAATGAAAATATAGACGGACATTTGTATCCTTGCTTTCGCATAGGCATTGTCGACAGCACGACGTAACGAAGGTTGAATTTGGACTGTCTGCGCGTAGTATGGGTGCGCTACCGTATGTCAGCTGATCTATACAGGCAGTGTTAAGCTTGACGTGCGGTCCAACTGTACCTAATTTTGAAAAAAGATAAGAATTTTTTGTATGTACAATGGCTTTTCACTGGACCTCAATCACACCTGATGTTAATTGAAGATGAGTCCGAAGGTGGAAGCGTACCAGAAACCCTATGTTATTTGGGGGACTGACTATCTCATCTCTGACAACTGGAACATACCAATGCTATTAAGTGACGACCTGTTTGGTGTAGTGGTTAACAACTCTGACCACTATACCAAATGGTTACGGGTTCGAATCCCGCTAGGGGCATATGTTTGTCGTTATGAATACGGACATGTGTGCCCGAGTTATGGATGTTTTCATTTATAATAAGTATTTATTTACAAAAAAAAATGTATTTATGTAGTATATCAACCATCAGGTATCCACAACACGAGCCTATAGTTGCTTACTGCGGAACTAGATGGCGCTGTGTGTATGTCTTAAGGATATTTATTATTATTAAGATTGCTGTTTTGGCGGCAGACTTAGATAAGGTGGTGGTAGTTAGACAGGCGGACATTTAAAATGCGCTACCACTAACCAAACCGAGTTAGTACTCGGTTGTCACATAATCAGCTATACCTAAATATTATCGGTTCATTGATTTCTTCACGTTCTATAAAATATTATAAATAAATAGCCCAAAATATTAATCATCTGTCTTCAAACTAAGACAGATGGAAATGTTAGACTTAGACATGGATATAATTTATTTCAACCAAGTAAGCCATTGGATTCAGACCGCTTCCAATGGGTCGCTTTGGAAGTCTATGGAGGAGGGAGCAAAGGATGTCCTGTGGCTGATATATGATGATGATGCAATAAGTAACATCATTAGCTCGTAAACATCCCACTGCAGGGATATAGGCATTCCGTGGTATATGAGGGAGTATGGGCCGTAGTCCACCACGCTGGCCCAATGCGGGTTGGGGACTTCACATACCTTTGAATTTTTATTTCTTAAGCATGCAGGTTTCCTTACGATATTTTTCTTCACCGCTTTAAGAGCAGTCGGATAAATGCACATAAATAATTAAATTAAATTTAAAAACTCATTGGTACATGGCCGGCCTGGGAATCGAACCCGGACCGCCCAAATTGGGAGACCGCGTCTTAACCGCTGCGCACCGACGCTCTTGCAATAAATAAATGTTTTATTTTGCAGTCGTGTCTTCAGCGAGCCAGAACCGAGAGAGTTGTACGTGTGTTACCATGAATCCGCACCTCAAGACATCACTGAAATCGCTTACCTGCTCTCTTATCTAGAGTGACTACAGTCAGTATCTGCAAACAGTTGACCATTCAAATTTTTTGGAATGTCTTTTTATAACTAACCAATGTCATATCGGAATAGCTACCCGATTTTAATCTTTTCGAATAGAGAACGAGAGAATTCTTAACATCACTATAAAGCATTTATTTTCAATATCAATATTTTGTAATAATTAGATCAGTCAGTTTCCGAGTACTCGTGTAACGGGGAGCAGACCAGTCCAGAGATGTCCAGTGTGCGAAGTGCGAGTTTTGTCTCGTTTTTAACTTTACCATCGCGTTCGCGTTTACGCAAAAAGTATCTATGAAAAAAATCGTTTTGCAAACTATCCGCTAGAGGCGCTGTATATTTCTTCATACAAATCGTCACGTAAACGTGAACGCGGTAGTAAAGTTAAGTCGAAACAAAACTCATACTCCGCCCTCAGACATCTTCTTGCAGCAGCTCTAGATTGAAGCCGTGCGAGACGCTTCCTTGGCGACACGGTACAGATACAAAAGGGAGGTGTTTTAACCCGTGATTTTAAACGACCTCTTGACGTCATCGTACTGGGCTTAGCCACGCCAGTGTGACTGAATCGCATAGCAAAAGTAATCTTTTTAATCAGTACCGTACTCCAAACATGGTCGGTATCCGGCCGTCACCTCAAAGTTTTGTACTTACCGTTGGAGAAAGGTATTGGAAAAGTAGGCTTGCCTAAATATTACTTTCGGAACAAGATACTAGGGGCTGCAGCTTTCACAGTGTATGCACTATTCAATTAGTCATAGAGCTAACTCAGGTGCAATTTCTAACATATTTATGTTACAAGCGTCAAAATTTAATCCTAGAACTTGCATTCATTAGAGCAGAGGACGTTATTCTGTTCGATAGAAAGAAATCAAGTTTGCTAACTCCACAGTAATCCAGCTATAATCAATAACGTCAAAAACTTGAAAAAGCCCGTAACATGTGCCTGACCACCTCGATCTCTTCGGTCTTAACCTCCAACCAAAATATTGGACGTTCTATACAATTATAACGCTAAGATCAGGCGATCAATTTTTAGTAATTTTTGGCTGTGGGCCAACAGTGGGAATGTGTAACACTATTGAGGATTCATAGTCTTACGAGGGCTTCCTAAATTTTAAATGAGGATAATTAATTTTAATTAATGGAGGCAGAAGAAACAGCCGCCTACGTCATCTTAAGATGTCCAGGTGTGGCGGTATACAGGGCACAGCACCTCGGGTCACCAGGGTCACTTCCAGCAGTCGTCTGCAATATCAAAGGTCTGCTAGGCTTCTTGAAGGAACTGGGTTGGCTAAGAGTATTGTCAGCAACCCACCACGCAAAATAGGCGCGAACAGCTCTCGTTTTCTCGGGGATTTCTAAATGTTTTCTACATTTTCATTTTATTGCTATAATATGTACATAATAACAAGGTATCTAATATAAACATATCCAACTGTAACTTGTGACCCTATTCTGGCAAATAAATGAATTCTATTCTATTCTATTGTGCTCCGTAAAGTTGTTTCACCATGAGTTTGGGAAAAGCAATATTTTTATAGTAGATAAAAGCGTTTTCTTAATGAATTTATTTTGACCTGTGGTCAATGTGATGTCTTAAGAATAAGAAGACTTTTATTATTTTTAACAGGTACCATGTAAAAAATCAATTTCCTTAGACAATTGTTTAGATTTATCATGTTCATGTATTATTTTATTTATTTTATACATTTAATAAATTTATAGTTTAACTTTACATGTTTTATTTTTCATATAGGTAGATAATGTACAAATTCAGATTATTTATTTTTGTATAATACAGAATCCTTCTAAAAGTTGCACACGGAACCAGAAAAAAAGTTCACATGCACATTCAAAAGCGACCGACTCAGAAATTGCTGTCCAAAAATGCGATTAATAAACTTACAACTTTCACACTTGAATGGACACTAGAACGGTTACCGTTTTTTTTTAAGTTTTTCTATTTATAAATATTTTTTTAAACACATTGGTACTTACTTGTTTTTGAATTTCTTTCGTCGAGGCCTGTTATTTGATACCTATCTCGATGGGATGCTGAAATTATAAATGGCTGCTAAAAACCGCCAAATTGGATTACTCCTGACGTTGGGTTTTCCCGTTGGTCAGATCGATGGTTAGATTAGTCTGTCCAGTGGGAAATTTTTGTCCCATTGTCCAGATCAGTCCTAACTTATGATACTCCCGAAAAGTATAGGCTCGCTCTAGGTACTTTGCTCCCGGATTTTTTTTTTTTATGCATAACGGGTTGGTACTTGACCTCAATCACACCTGATGTTAAGTGAAGATGAGGTCGAAGATGGAAGCGTACTGACCCGGAAACCCCAACACATTTGGGGGACTGGCTATCTTATCTCTGACAACCGGAACACGACAATGCTATTGACATTGCTGCTTGGCGGCAGATTTAGATAAGATGGTGGTAGCTAGCCAGGCGGATATTTAAAATGCCCTACCACCAACCAAACCGAGTACTTAAACATGTACCCCGCTGGGGATCGAACCCGCGACCTCCGAATCGTAAACCCACTGTTGTTTACATTGAGCCACGGAGGCGGTTAACATTGAGCCACGGAGGCGGTTGAAGAAGTAATAATATTCCTTGGTATGGAATCACGTAGCGATTATTTACTCTTTGATTCAAAGAGAATATAATCACTGTAACGACAGATCATCAAATCGAATCAGGATAGGTTGAAGGTGGTAACATATTATTATTTTGTGCAATAAAAGTGTCTGTATTGTAACATACATACATATAGACGCGGTGAATACATTATCCTGCTTTTGGCTTACCATAGTCGGGTAAAAAAAGGGAAAGTCGCGGGTTCCTAGCGGATACGTTTAGTATCTACACGGTTTGGTTGGTAGGGCATTAATAAAAATGTCTGTCAAAAAATTCGTCAATTGTTCGCTCTCACGTGGTTCGCAGGCATCACCACAGAATACTCATACCTCTAGCGAGGGCATCACTGAATGCAAAAAGAAAAGCTCCTTGCACCGGAAGTTGAATGAATGATGTCTATGTTCAACCACAGAATAAATAATAGCCTACAAATGGAAGGTGTTATTTAGTTTAAATATTTACTTTATAATTATTATTAAATCATCAAGACCTCTCCAAAGTATCAACCAAACATAATTTTCTGTCTACGCAACCAAATTATCCGAACAAAGACAATTTATGACGCAAGCGTTGACAGGAAAATAAGAATGACTTGACCGTGACTAGACTCTGTATACGCCAAGTATACGACGAATTACTTATTTTGTCTGAGACTGACTTAAAAACTGAAGAAATAAGATAAATAAGACCTGGCTGTTATGGGCTAGATCCCTTTGCCTTCTCCTAGAGGAGAAAAAAAAACTAAAAAAAAAACTGTCTACGAACGCAGCAAGGCCTGGGATGCCATGTTGAGGAAATTCCCTCCAAACTTAGCTTTTTATGAGATTTAGAGGAATATATGTTCAATGCTCAGGTTGGCTGGAAGAGATCTCTTAAAGAGATAAGTCCACCTTTGTACGTGACCTATTGTTTGTACTCTGTTATTGTAATATTTTGGTGCAATAAAGAATAACTAAAGAATATGTGTATCTAAACGTTTTTTATTGATGGTATTGAATCATTGTTGTTAAAAAAAATAAAATAGTAAACTTTTACTATAAACTATTTGGGAGGATTTTCGATGAGATGATACTTATTTTTGGCAGCAATAGAAAGACTTATTTTGCGATAAGTAATCATTTCGGGAAATTATAGTTCTACGATAATTATTATTTATTTATTTATATATTTTCAACAAACTTTACAGCATATCCTTATATATTACTTAAGATTAAATTACATACCTACTTATTATGCCAATTATAAAGTTTAACATATTACTATGCATGACAACACGCGGTAAAACGGAAAAAACGGACACGCGGTTATGTGTATTACTTTATGATTTAGGGCTAGGTTGGGGGAGGGCTAAAAACGATTTTGATGATTTTCATTTCTTTAAATATGTCCCTTTGATATCGTAAGAAAACGAATATACAGGCTGTGGTTTTAAACAGTCTCCATATTATACGAAAGTCTACAACAAATAGTATAAATGTGCTTAAAACTATTAAATAACAAATTAACAACATGGTCAGTGCCCTATTCATCTTGTAAGGTTTTATGCTTTATACCAAAATTTGCGTATACTAGCCCAGAGGGTCGACGAACGACCGATACAATAAAGTCAACGAACATAAACATTTCGATCGTCTAGTGCTGTGTGGTGTCGGCACATAAAAAGAATAGCACCAACCCATCTCTTCCCGTGGATGTCTTAAAAGGCGACTAAGGGACTTTCCATAAAAACATCCATAGACTTGCAGGTTTTAACGGCGATGGGCTCACCCCCTGTCACGTGTGTATTTCTGTGATTCCTAGGGTGAAACATGGATGTTGTTTCAAGCATTAATCTTTTAATGTTTGGAACACCCAAACGCTTCGTTTGGGATGTCTCTGACCACCCCATTTGGGATAGAGGTCGTGACTTTATGTATGTATGTATACCCATTGCGTAGTTTCCTTCTCACCCAAATTACCAATAGTGTTGAAGCCAAGTAATGTTGATTAGATTTTTTTATTGGTACGTGTAGCGTACTGACATAAAGACATTTAGAGGTTGAGGTGTTCGAAATAAAATTTAAGGTTGTAGGTACTTACGTAATGTGACTTATGTTACTCGTAACAACTGCTCAATATGTGCGCCTCCACGAGCAAGACACAGTTCGGCACGTCGCCTAGAGTTTTCTTTTAATTTTCGTAAAACGTAAACGTTTTCGTTAACCGTTTCAAAGGCAGACACGACTCGCGAACGCAATTGCACTACACTGGTAATTTCCTCGTTGTACACTAGTCTTTTCACATCACCCCATAAACAAAAGTCAAAAGGTGTAAGGTCCGGAGACCGAGGAGGCCAAACCACTGGACACCACGTCCCACCCACTGTGCTCCAAACGTATCATTCAGGTAGTTGCGCACAATGTTACCGTAATGTGGTGGTGCACCGTCCTGCTGGTAGTACAAGTCTCTGTGGAGTGCCAATGGAATATCCATCAGCATCTCATCGACAACCTGATGCAGCAGATCCAGGTAGGTAAGGCTGGTGAGACGACCTTCAATAAAATAAGGTCCTAATAAATGGGTGCCGATAATACCAGCCCATACGTTCAAACTAAAACGAGTTTGGAACGAGTCGTTTTTGGTCACATGAGGGTTGTGCTCCCTGTGCGCCCACCAGTGTTCATTATGCACGTTGTAAACGCCAACCGGCGTGAATAGCGCCTCGTCGGTCCACAAAATGTTCACATGCTGATGTTCGAGGAGCCATCTACAAAACTCGACTTGGCCGACGTTATCAGTGGGCAGCAAATCCTGAACTCGTCGAAAATGGAGCGGGTGCTGCTGGTTCTTCTTCAATAGGCGCCAAACTATGGTATGATCCAGGCCGAAGCGACGACCAGCTTCACGTGTACTGGCGCGGGGCTCATCCTCAAAAAACTGCAGGATCTGCTCTTGTACGTCGACGGGCAGGCCCACGTTGCCACGCCCACTAGCATGCGCTGGTACTGCAAACTGCCCGTAGTCGAGCAGGCGTTGTGTAGCAGCCAGCTTTGTTTCCCGTGACGGCGTTGGACGATCCGCGTACCTCTCCGCGTACATGCGTACTGCTGCACTGCGTAGACGACACCGGAAGAGAGCTCCTTCGGGTACTATTCCCGGACGACAACCGGGAGAACGACACGGCTCATCAGTGTCAGATACGAGGAACGATGTTAAATGTCCCGGAAACTCCTCGCTCCACCCTCGCCACCGTGAGGGAGCTCATTGAGGTGGCAGAATCTTTACCGACTAACAGGGCCCCAGGAGCAGACAAGATTTCGAATCGCATATTGAGGGAATGCATCAGGACAGCACCAGAAGCCGTTTTACACGTGCTGAATCGCTGTCTAGAGACCGGGGTCTTTCCTTCAATATGGAGATTGGGAATCGTTAAAATTATTCCCAAGTCAGGGGATAAACCTCTCGATGACCCGAAATCCTATAGGCCAATAACGCTTCTTCCAGCTTTGGGTAAACTGTTGGAGAGGATTATCGTCCCCCGTCTACTTCCTAATGGTCTTAGGCACCACCCTAGACAGTTTGGTTTTACCCCGGGAAAATCGACAGTGGATGCAGTAATTTCGGTAAGAAGGACGGTTCAAGAGTCAACAGCCAAATATGTCTCAGGGATTTTCCTAGACATTGCGGGTGCCTTCGATAATGCATGGTGGCCTATGATAATGCTTAAGCTGAAGGTCAGAGGTTGCTCCAGCAATATCTACAGGATGCTGTTGGAGTACTTCGCTAACGGCTCGATAGAATTACGCATGGGTTCCTGTGTGGTGTCGAAAGTACTCACACGAGGCTGTCCTCAGGGATCAGTGCTTGGGCCGTATTTGTGGAATGTGTGCTTCGACGACTTTCTGGAAATACCAATTCCGCGAGGTTGTCAATTGTTCGCGTACGCAGATGACGGCCTGCTACTGATAGAGGGAGACTCGCGTGCAGCCCTGGAGAGACTGGCGCGGACGTGTTTGGAGTTGATAGGGGACTGGGGACAGAGGAACAGGTTGGACTTCTCTCCCCATAAGACCCTGCAATTGTTACTCAAGGGTGACCTCAAAGTGCCACCCCGAATCCGCTTCAAAGACGTCACCGTCAAAAGCAAACCTCATGTCGCCTACCTTGGAGTCATCCTAGAGCGAAACTTTGGTTTTACTGAACACACTCGCGTTATTGGCAATCGAGCCAAATCGAATTTTTATGCTTTTGCTAGAGTTTCCAAGGCGACATGGGGGCTAAACTTTCACACTCTCCGTATCATCTACAAAGCCACCTATGTGACCAGTATGTGCTATGGGGCACCGTCCTGGGTGGACAGGGCCACAATGGTTGCCGTTCGTCGACGCTTACTCCAGAGTCAGAGAATGGCACTGCTATTTCTCTGCAAAGCCTACCGAACCACTAGTACTGAAGCTCTCCCAGTATTGGCAGGGGTATGGCCAGTTGACCTGGAGATCCAAGCGCGCGCCGCTAACCACTTCCGTTCCCGCGGTCTCGCGTGGACCGACTTTAGAATAGGCGACATGTCCCGTGTGTCTCGTCTGTTTTGTGGGACTTGTGCTGAAGTGGAGGACCAACTTATGGCCGAATGGCAGGCCCGTTGGGACTGTACAGATAAGGGCAGACAGTTGTACAGGTTTTTCCCTGACATCAGGGACCGCATGGCAAAGGGGTGGTTAGAGATAGACCATTGCACATCTCAGTTCTTAACGGGTCACGGGAATTTTAAAGCCAAACTATTCTCCATGGCATTGGCCGAATCACCGAATTGCGAGTGTGGCGATGGCGAACAATCATCACATCACATTTTGTGGGAGTGTGTAAACTGGAGGGAGGAACGTGAACTCATGCTTGACGGTCTAAATTCAGTAGCCCGTCCGGTGTTCTACAACGACCTGGTCTCGAACAGACACAATTTCCAAGCTTTCAAGCGTTTTTGTCACTCATATTACTGGCATTACTACTCGCGGTAGCCTTCTGTTACCGTCCCGCTCACTGCATCTAGGCGCAGTCCGTGGTGTATACAAAGCAGGGGGCCGAGCTTCACTCGACCTCCTTCCCCATAGGGTTGGCATTACTGCCGTTTGCATTTCATTGGCTACACTCCCATTTGCCGAGGGGGGAGTGGGAAACTTCTTTTCCTACTTACACACCCTATTCCTTTCTTTAATTAGTCTGGGGTCCAAGGTAGCAATAGAATCACGTAGGGCACCGTCTACCTTCAGTAGGCGCCGTGTCGAGTACCACTGTTGATCCTGGCTTACAGGAGTTACAGTGGGAGGAGTGTGGAGGCGGGATCTGCTGCACTCAAGCTGTCACCAGCGAGGGTACATCCGCACCATCTCCAAGTAATCTCTGTTAGAGTAACGCGACATTTTATTTTAAGCAAAATTTACGAAAGTCGTACCACGTGTGCTTGTGCTTTCGCGGTGGCGGCAGCGGGCAGACTAACCGGAGTTTAGCGA
Source organism: Oegoconia quadripuncta (assembly GCA_949316235.1). Classification (NCBI taxonomy): domain Eukaryota; kingdom Metazoa; phylum Arthropoda; class Insecta; order Lepidoptera; family Autostichidae; genus Oegoconia; species Oegoconia quadripuncta. The sequence continues at coordinate 15,375,057 of OX438743.1, forward strand.
AGTCGCTTGCATACCCGCGCGGCGCGTGCGGCCGTAGGTGCCGACAAAGAAGCCGGTCCCTTTGTCGGCGCTGGCTAGGCGGCGTGTGGCGGCAGCGTGGGAATTTGAACTTGCCGATACCTTAGTATACGCAAAAAAAACAGATGCTTCAAAATAAATTCGATATTTTGATTTTTTTAAGGTATACTTTTTTTAATTGATTTATAATCACTTACAGCAATACAATCCCCTCCTTCAATTTGGAGACTGTTTAAAACCACAGCCTGTATTAAAATAGCATTAAAATGGAGCAAGACATACATTCGGAAAACTAAATTAGAAAAGGAAACGATGGCGACCAACGAATGGAAACTATTGCTTCATTCAGCCACAGTATTCCAAAATTTTATCACGCTTAATCACGTAGTAAAACGCCAAGCATCGCCCTCTACATAGCTCGTACTGTGCCATTTGAGCTTTTTTAGGAGGCCCATTTGAGAGACCACGTTTAAGTACCATAGGTAATCACTGGTAATAAACCTTGATTAAAGACTTCCGTCTTCAAGCACAGGTATATTGGACAAGCAGACGTTTTTGCGCAGTTTTCCGATCTCTGCCCATCCAAGTTGGAGTCGTCGATTGGCCTCTCTCTCGAATTTGAACCTGTCTAGTCGGATGTTTTGCCCCAAATATGAGAATGGAGTTCCCAACTGATATTGATGTAGGCTCAACCTGAGCATTTCCCGTAATTTTCATTTTGTCCATATTAACCTTAAATCCCACTTGTTGAGATACTCGATTGAGTCCTCGAGCATAGTACTGAGGTCTTCCATCGATTCTGCCATGACTACAATGTCATCGGCAAACCGACGGTGAAATATACTCGCCATTTATACTTTTTTTTATTTTTTTATTTCATTGTATTTCGTCATGAATTCAAAAAATACAAAATAATTGATGCGAATTCTTGCCATTGCAGCAGTTTGATGGCATTTTCGAGCGCGGCAGTGAATAGTTTTGAAGATAATTGCGCCATGCCTCACATACGCGTCTCTGCAGTGGAATCGCCATCGTGCTTCTGTACTCATCTTCTGTACTCAGACAGACATAGTGGAGTCAATGTGGTATAGTTTTCGGAAACTGGCTGTTCGGGAGGCTGGAAGGCATCAAATCTACGAGCGCGACGATTCCTGATAATCCTACAAAACAGCTTGTAGACATGTAATCAAAAGCGATATGGGTCTTTACTTCCTTAATGGGGTGTTATCACCCTTTTTGGAGAACAGTACCACAATATTCCTATTTAATGACTTCGGCGTTACACCCTCGAGCAAGACGAAATTTAAAGTTCCTGAAGGACATTACGTACCGGTGTTCCGCAGTGATTTCGTCATCGCCCGGCTCATTGTCTTCAGCTGTTTTAGGGCCATCCTAATCTCGAATAGGCTGATATCTTCGGTATAGTGCCGGGTCAACTTAACTCTTCGATCTGGGGACGACCTGCTAACAGTTTTAGCGACCGAGTAAGGCTGTCCATTGAACCTCTTGATCTCCCAAATACCTCTGCCGTCCTCCGTCTGCAGCTTAGTCAGCTGGCTTTGCCCAATAGGCAAATTCCTTGCAAACGCTTTGGAGCCTATGTTCCGCTCCATTGTCTCCTTAATACAATTTATATTTTAGGTACTATTGCTTAAATATGCGGAAGTAGATAAATGCGTAGGCGGCATAAATTTTTCCACAAAATTAATTTCTAACACTTAAAGAACATCGTAGTCAAAGATTTGGAAAATGACCTTATCAGATCAGCCACGGGATATCCTCTACTAAACATAGATCTCCCCCTTAGATTTACAGAGCGACTGGTCGGAAAATTACCTCGGTGGAATAAAAATGTTCAAAAAGAGCAGAAAATGGAAAATAAAGTAATTAAATTTGTTTTACAAGGAAACACTGAATGGTTTGTAGACAGAGTTTTCCTATCTACATTGTAGCGGTGAAGTTCCTGTTTTGGCAGGTAAGGTGATAATTAACTTTCGATATACCTAAAGTTTTTGAGAAAATAATATTGACCACAAATAAATTGACACAAGGCCAAGAAGATAATGAAAACTGTCTCCATGTTTTACGCTATTCATCAGGATTCACAGAACATTGTATAAAGAAGTAAATGCTAAAGAATATATTCTGTATACCTCTATAGTGGTATACCTCTATGTATAGTGAGTGTAGAAATTTTTTATTACATTGAGTTAGTTTGGAGGATATCCAAAACAGCCATATGGCAACACTGATCCGGGCACTTACGCCCAAGCTGTTTCCGGTTATTTTTTCGCGTCGGTCGTCGCGTCGTGTTGCTTGCGTTTTGGTTTGGTTGGTTGGTCGTTGATGTAATGTGTTCATTTTCATCTCGTCCGTCATGAGAAATGAAAATTAAATGGTTAATATTCACTTTTTCAAATGGAAGTTGTATTGTGTGTGACGTAATTGACGTGAAATTTAGTGTTTTTTGACTATGATAACAAAAATGCAACCTCAGGCGAATGTTGCAGTGCCTCAATCTGTCACGACGCAGCCCCAACAAATCGTCGGAGTACCTGCTAACGCTGTAATTTTAAAAATGACCGATTTACAGCCGATTTCTACCGTTGGTACGTAATTTAAAACAAATAGTGTTTCCCTTTTTTTTAGACAATATATACCTAGTAATTTTCCACATGGTCATTGATTGATTAGCGAGGAACGAGTTAGCAAATATTCACAGTCATGCAAGGTATCTATTTTTAAGGCTTGTTGAACCGAATCCGCCCCGAAGCCTACACTGTGACCGAATTTTGCCCTTGATAATGCCGAGATGATGATGAATGCCGTAAACGACCTCTTTTCAATTATCTTCATTGCTGCTGCTGACAGAGCACAGAATTAGCCTCCTACGCTTTATGGTCTTATGCTCTTCCTCTCACTTGGAAGCCATGAGGCAATATACTTTGATAAATTCAACAGTTAATTGATTAATGATTTACAAGTCAGAACTATTTCTGTGCTCTAAATATTTCTGACGTCTCTGCCATGGAGCGAGATATTTGCAGGGCAGATGTGTTTTTGTATTCTGACAGCGTAGGCTATTGTCATTAATAATGTTTTAATTTAGGGTTATTGGAACTCGCCCATCGGGAGTACCAAGCAGGCGACTATGACAGTGCAGAGTTACACTGTATGCAGCTATGGCGACAAGACAACACAAACACTGGTGTTTTGCTTCTACTCTCCTCAATCCACTTCCAATGTCGACGGCTGGATAAGTCAGCACACTTCTCTACATTGGCGATAAAACAAAATCCTCTATTGGCTGAGGCTTATAGGTATGAATTCTGACTTATTGATTTTTACTTGTAATTTGATTTTATTGTAGTACCTGTTTTATGGATTTGATATTTCATCTAATCCACAGAACTTATAACCAGACATTGCTAAATATCTTCGGATTGTGACATCACAAAACTTAAACTTATTGCATATATAATGCATCCTTTTTCCTAAAATAAACAACATTTTTGTACAGCAGAATAAAGGTCATGCAATAATTTATCATTATAGACATGTTCACATTGGGCAATCAATAAATTCTCAATAAATGTTATGATCAAAATAAAGGATGAAAATATAGAAGAAAGTAATCCATTTTCTGTGATATAATCTGTCATGAAAGGAAAAATTTTTCATAGGTCAGTTTCCTCCTAACTGCTTCTGAAACTGTTTCTTCTGTGGATCATTGCTCGCCGATGCATTTATTTTGTGTGTGCATGCAAACCAAACTCAACTCAACAAAAGCAAAAACTAATATTGAAATTGCCATCCTGAGCCGCTCACCAAAGAGGAGTGAGTCACTGGACTCCACACCTCACAAAACTTACCAGTGTAGTAACTGATTGCAGTGAGTTCAATAGTAACAAAAATAAATTGTTCGTGTTCTTCTCTTGTGTCTCTCAAAAACAAACTTGAGTGTAACTTTTTCAATAACTCGTTTGGTCTACACTATTCAGATGGTTGTCCTCCAAGGTCCTCGAAGTGCTTCCACAGGGCTGGCTGTGATCGTGCTCCTCTGCTTCCAGAGTGACTATTATTTCTATATAACCAGGCCTTTTGGTTGTGAGAGTACTCTTCTGTAATTGCGAAATGGTCGCTGAAAACGAAAGCTCTCATGGATGGATTGTGGAGGTCGGCTATCTGTGTGGTAGTGGAATGCTACTATGACAATCTTGTCCTCTGCAAGAGTGTCCATGCGGGCAACCCGCGTCTCTCTAAACTAGTCTTAATTTGCAACATCACAGCTTCAAAATAGAAGACAACTTTGTTGCTGTTGCAATTTGAGTCAACAACATGGCATTACCAAAGAGTTTTCTGTGAACCAGCAAAAATTATTTCTATCCATGTAAAGGAAGATTAATTGAATAATTACTGTTTGTGTGTATACAAAGTGTACAACACAATAAGAATTAAAATAGTAATATACAAGCAGGTCATACATGAAGAGTGTGGATATATTCTGTTACATTTAATTTTTTTTTTATTCGCAGTCTGCACAATATAATATGCATTTATTCATATGTCTATCTATCAATCAAGATAATCCAAACTGTGACAATTTATAACAGTTACAGATAATAATCTGGCACAGATAGGCTATTAAAACTTGTGTGTTTTCCACAAGGAACATATTAATCATTTCTATTTATAAATGTGCCACTGAGTTTTCTTGTTATTTGTTTGTAGGTATATATGTCAGTTTACAGGAAATATATTGCCAGAAAGCGACTAAGCAGGATTAACAATGAACATCTCTAAAAAGCGGGTGGATGAATGGATATGTTGTAAGCTGATCGTCGAATTAGCCATTTCATGAAATGCCGGCGGATCGTAATGTATCGTGAACATTTCCGCCTGTATGGAAAACTGTGCTACTTTGAATACTACTGAGGAGTGGGGCTCTCTCTAGGTAGTGCGGTTTCTAATAATGCAAACATGTCCGCCATATATTTAGCCATTCTTCAAATGTCTAATTCAATGATCTGCCTGCAACAGATGTAAAAGCATACCCTTTAATAAGTAAATTAACTTATAGAATATGTAAATTGTCAATTTAGGACAAATAATTGCACAAAACTTGTAGATAAACAATATCTGGGCTTGCTACTTATCAATGAAAGATATAGTGAAAAGCAAAGATATACTGATATCAGGAAAGGTGCAGAACATATATCAAGATTGGTCATTTCATACTTCATTCGTCCATTACCAGTTTGAAACAGTACTTTTTTTATTAATCTTAATTATTTGTCCTGCTTAATTTGTATGTAAAGTTACTATCTATATTATTATGAATATTATAAATTCGATAGTCTGTCTGGCTTTAACGCCGAATATATTGAGATTTATCCCAGAGGTAGCCTGGGACCTGGAAAAGGATATAGGCTACTTTCATCCTGAAAAAGAGTCCCATAAAGTAATTACACGCGAATGTGGTCGCGGGTGGAAAGCTAGTTTAAAATAAATGTAAAAAAATTTCTTCTATTGATTTATTCATGTGCCTATTTCATAACAATACAGACATAACCTTTATCCTAAATGGGGTGGTCAGAGATATTCCAAACATTAAAAAATGATTGAAATAACATCCACGATTCACCTCATGAGATACACGTGACGAGGTGAGCCCGTCGCCGTTGAAACGTACCAATCTACATATAGATATTTTTTGTGGAAAGTCCTTAGTCGCCTTTAACGACACGCACGTGAAGAGACAGGTTGGTTCTATTCTACTTGTACGCTTCCACCTTCGACCTCATCTTCACTTAACATCAGGTGTGATTGAGGTCAAGTACTGTACTAACATGTTGTGCATAAATAAAAAAAGTGTGGAAACCACACAGCACTTCATAACAATAAGTTACTTTTGAGAAATATGAATGATATTGATGCCATTGTATGTTTAAATCCAATGTCACTTTGACCCATTAGATGATTCACCAAAAGTTTATTACATAAATATGACATGTGGGTGATCCCAATTGGCATCTTTTGTGAGTTACCCTGGCTTCCTCCTACTGTTTGTGGTTATTGACTTCATAAGTCTAATGCATGAATGGACAAAAGTGGGAAGAGCTTTAAATGCATTTATTTCTATATAAGATACATGTTTATTTATTGAAATTTATTGGTGTTATGTTAGTCACCAGGTGTCTGATATCCCTTACCTAGCTTGCGGCTATGGAATAGCAATCACATAGGTGTTTCATTGATTCCCCTTTCCATGTAAACTTTACATGTGAAATGTCTATGCATTCGACCTGGAGGCGATGAAATATTGATTTGTAGGTTCCTAGAGAAAGTCCCAGAGCCAGCCATACCTTGTCCTTAAAGATCATGACCTCCACCTGGAGTTGGCGTGTTCGGAGGCGGAGGCGAGTTCAACAAAACACAAGCCAATCCCTGGAAATGTTGAGTTTGGTTGCTGCTGTGTTTTGGGTTGTTCTAGTCCAACAAATCACTGAACTGTAACTGATGATAAGGCATGTCAGGGTTTTGTAGAGCCACAGTATGATCTTGGGGTGGAAGTCCCAAGTCTTGGCCATCATTGGCAATGGTAGAATGTGACACAAGCTTTGTTCATTTTGTTAAGTATTACTCTGTGAAATCTTACTTGGGACCCTTTTGGGTGTTACCTGGAGTGCCATACCACTCAGCTAAGCCGCTTCACTTGATGTGATGTTAATTATGAATTCTTTCTCAGCAATCTAGGTAACGTGTACAAGGAGCGCGGTCAGTTACAAGAAGCACTGGAGAACTACCGGCACGCGGTCAGGCTGAAGCCAGACTTCATTGATGGCTACATCAACCTGGCGGCGGCGCTCGTGGCTGCCGGTGATATGGAACAGGCGGTGCAAGCTTATGTCACCGCTCTGCAATATAACCCTGTGAGTTTTTCTTGTTAAATAAGACTTTAGACCATCACAGTGCAGCACGATATTAATCACACGCCTCTACATGTTTAAGATAACTGAATTTACTAGTCATTATCTATAAGGTATATACCTCAAATTCCTATAGCAACTGTACAGTTTCTGCTTAAGCGCGAGGAGTGTCCATCGCTCCTCTGCCTCACACCCTTTCCAAGTCATTACAGATGAACGTGGTCAACAACCAACCACAGCTGGATCCGATGACGCGAGTTTTTATTGTTCAATTTTACTTTTCCCCAAGCCTACAATATTCATTTTATAAAAAGAAAAACGGGTTTATGATCGCAGACTTGCGAGCTGAACAATGACGCTACGTGTCCTCACTGGCCTATGCTGTTATGCTCACGGTCTTTAGTCTCGTTTTGAATTCGGGAATAGACAAGTTGATTCTATTCTACTTAATCGGAAACTAAAAGGCATGGCAGTGCACACATATTGGTGTTCATTCAGATATCTGCCACGCAATAAAACTAAGCAAAATTTGTAGCTATTCTTTATTGCACCAAAATATTACAATAACAGAGTACAAACAAAAGGTCACGTACAAAGGTGGTGTTATCTCTATAAGAGGTCTCTTCCAGCCAACCTGAGCATTGAAATAGGAAACTTAGTAAATTTGGGGTTTAGCAGTAAATTGTTTTAAAGTAGTTTAGTGAATTTACGAAATATTAAGCTTTAATGGTGATTTTCGTTAAGAGTAATGTGTCTCCACCTCTTACCAGCAAGACTGATTTCGGAAATACAATTCACAATAGTAATATATCAGCGAAATTAAAAGAAAAATTTTCACTACTGAGTATATTTTACTAGTTAAGATATGTAGTTGGATCTGTAAAAAGTTTATAGAAACTAAAATTTATCAACTGCAAAAATAACTTTGTACTTAAAAAAGGCCACGGAACTCTATTGCGCGTGGCCCGACATGCACTTAGCCGGTTTTATTTTGACGATTCAATTGATTATGTAACGTTGCGTCTAGCGCCGTTACGATTGTACCTTTAAAGTCACTTATTATTTCACACACTACTTCATCTTTATAATAAAAGTTTCCTACGGAACCCTCAAATTATTATTTTATTTAAAAAGGGTCTCACCACGGTTTTGCGGTACGCTAATTTGTCCGGTTGCGATGACGTCGTTAAGACGATTTCTAATTAGAGTGGGCGAACCCGAATCGTCCTCTGTTTGACCGCGACCTTGCTACCGGGAGAACACAACATCCCTCTAGGGATCAAGGTCCTGAGTGACGACTTGTCGGCGTCGACATCCAGGTCTGCACATGGGAGACATTCGGGGTAGATCTACCCTCCCCCAAAAACCGCTGATGCAGCCTTGACCTCGTCGTGTCGTCTACGAGAGGACTCGAGGGCTACGTCCACTGCAGCTCCAAGACCTTCAGGCCAGTGACCGTACGGGGAGATTTGCCGAGGGGTGCAGGGGAGTGAGCTGTTTGTAGAATAAACCCACTAAATTCAAATCAAATTGGTATTCTTTTCTTCTATACCTACCTGCTGGCGGCTAAACGGGCGCTAAACGCCCTAAGGAAACCCTTAACCGCCGCAATTATTCAAGATAATTGGCGTGGTCCCCGCGGTCTTTTCTATTGCCTAAACAGTGAACGTGAACATGCGTCGATTCTGCGGACTTTAGTATGGGCTTGTCAATGTATGACGAGTCGGTCGGCGACTATGGCTGTCCATTGTGTATGGTAGTAGCATCTGTATAACATGTCTGATGATGCGATTATGTTATTTACTTACCACGTTGACTTAGTGGTCTTGATTAGTGCTTAACAATTAGACCAATCAATGTAAATTAGCAACATGATGTACATACTAATTTGCAAGATGGCGCATAATTCACAAATATAAACAATTGATTATTTTATGTTTTGCAGAATTTAGTAGTTTGGACATCAGTAGTAGGTATTAGCTTTACTTTTTGAAATGACGACCGATTGTGTGTGTGACCGATGAGTATACATAAATATTGGTGTAGTGGATAGTGACCCTGTCAGCGAAACCAATGGCTGCGGGTTCGAATCCCGCGAGTGGTAAATGTTTTTGTGATGAATACGAACATTTATTCCCGAGTCATGGATGTTTATATAAATAATAATAAATAAATATTTCGGACACTTACACCAATCATCTAGTCCCAAACTAAGCAAAGCTTGTACTATGGATACTAGATAGCGGATAAACATACATAAATATTTATATAAACATCCAGGACTCGGGAATAAATGTTCGTATTCATCACACAAACATTTACCCCTCGCGGGATTCGAACCCGCAACCGTGGGTTCGCTGATAGGGTCACTATCCACTACACCAATATTTATGTATACTTATCGGTTATCTAGTATCCATAGCACAAGCTTTGCTTAGAGTGAGACTAGATGATTGGTGTTTAAAAAAAATTCCATTTCAATTTGGCAGAGAGCTACCGCTGGGGATCGAACCCGCGACCTCCGAATCGTAAACCCAACGTTGTTTACATTGAGCCACGGAGGCGGTTGAAATGTATAAAGATCAATGTTTGTTTACCAAACAAGATAAAGATGAAACTGTCTGTAACCTTGAACACATACAACAATATTGCTGTATTAATTAACTCGTTCAGCAATTACCCATTGTGTTTGTCGTCCATAGGCAAGAATGACGGTATTATTCCACTCTGTTTCCTTTCGTGCAAATGGTACGATAATGTCCTTCCTATGGCAGTATTGTTTTTAATAACATTCAATCGATGATTCATACATGTACTGTGTCTGTTTTTAAACACTTAACAGTCATAATGATGATATCTAGAATTATATGAATAAAGAATATATCGGGTTTATTACTGAAGTGCGACCCCGAGTGTGTGATGTACAATTTCGATTATAAGTATTCTTGTAATCTACACTAACAAAAGTTGATTGATGTTGATTATTCAACGCGTTTTCATAAAAATCTTTAAAATTCGCCAGAATTGACGATGTTCTTCAAATACACTAGTAGGTATGTACAGCATGACTCATACGAATTACAGTACACACGTAAAAACCTTAATAACTGGTACTGATATCTTATCTTTAAAACGAAATCATGTTAATACATAAGGCAAGTACAGACATTCTGGAGTGGAGACCACGTCTCGGCATATGTAGCCTGGACCGTTCAACTGCTAGATGGTGCTATGTTTTGCGCAAGGCGCATTGGCAGTTTGACGACCTGCTGAGTTTAGTGGTTAGAAATCCTGATTGTTATACCAATAGGTCGCAGATTCGAATTCCGCTAGGGGCATACGTTTGTATCATGAATATGGACATGTGCACCCAAGTAATGGATGTTTTCATTAGTATATGTATTTATTTCCATCTTTTAAAAGTAATGTATTTGAAGCCTTACAGATTCCCAACCAATGACCTATAACATTAGTGATTTACTATCGGTCAGAAAACTATATGTTCTTCATGTGACACTAAAAAGACAAAACAATAGGATATGATCCCAAAATACTTAAAAAGAGAACTTGTCACATTGTGGCACATTCAAGTATCGTGAAGACGAATTTGCTAGGCGACAATTTGCTAGACGCTCAGCACATCTCTATAATATGATAAACAAGAAACTTGCTATCTACTCGTTGACCTACTGTGAGTGTAAAAAAACAATAACATCCTGGCTTAAAACCCTAAGTTATGAACACACAGAAACACTCATGGCAGTAGTTTCATAAAATAGGTAACACTCAACATAACAGCCCAGTTAGCACATGTATGCACTCACCCTTACGTAAGCATCACTCATGCGCACATACATGTACACATTAGTTAGCGAAAGCTGGTATCCAGCTTTCGAACCCAAGACACTTTCGTAGGGCTAACATGCGTACATAACACACACACATACACACACGCACACACTCACACACTCACACACTCACACACTCACACGCACACGCACACGCGCACGCGCACACACACACACACACACACACACACACACACACACACACACACACACACACACACACACTACTTATATTTTAATTGTAAAAATTGTGTTTTATTTTCCTATGTTGCTGTAACTTGAACTTGTAACGAAGAGCGGGGACTCCTGGTACAGGTATTTATTTACTTAATAGGGGTCCTCAACAACTAATTACTGTCGTGAATTATTGTTACGCAATAAATCATTTTCATTTCTTCATTTCATTTCATTTTCATTTCCAAAAAAAAAAGTATTTGTGTAGTATTTTTTTTTATGCACAATGGGATGGTACTTGACCTCAATCACATCTGATGTTAGGTGAAGATGAGGTCGAAGGTGGAAGCGTACTGACCCGGAAACCCCAACACATTTTTTTGCTTTGACGTTACACACAATAACAAAAGTAATTTGTTGCAGGACCTATACTGCGTCAGAAGTGACTTGGGCAATTTGCTCAAGGCTCTTGGACGACTGGACGAGGCTAAGGTAAATACAGTTCTGTGGTATCCCTTGTGGTTTGCTCCGAAGTTAACAGGATTCACATACTTATCCCCTTTTGTTTCACGTTGAATTAGTGTACTCTCTGTTTCGCCAGCGTACTCTGCGACTGCGTAAATCTTTTAAATTGCACTAGCGTATTTCATTCTCTATAATGGTTTCAACATTCTTTGTTTCCGTACGTTGGAGTAAATATTGACTTAACGTTTGTTCAAACCGTTATTGTAATGGTGAGAATGGGATGGAAAACATATTTTGCTTTGTTTTTTCCATGTCGTTCTACTTTGTGATTATGTCGCAAAATCTTGCCAATGACGTTTTCGCCACATTGCTGATATAAAATTAAAGAATGCGTAGCTTCAATGATTTTATTTTACAGTTAAATTTTTGGTTTTGTTTTAATTTAGACCCGAGGGATAATCTAAGTTCCCCATAAAATCGCAATGTGTGTGATTCAACATTTTGTGACAGCAAAAAGCGTAAACATAACTAATTTTTCACACGACATTTTCTTTAACCGTGAATTACCTTCTTATCATTGTTATAACTATGAGTAACTAAGTATTGTAAATGATATTTCCACTGTGAATCATGTTGTGTGGAAAGTTGAAGACTAAAGAGAGAGTACATCAATATATACTGAATTTTTACACAGTATTTAAACAGATAATATCCTGTTTCCTTCACTATTTATTTAGTTTACATTTTTCAATCCTTATGCTTGTAGTGATTTCTTACTTATACATTTTCCAAGGAGGATCAAAACGAAGCAGTAGCGATTATTTCATTAGTGATAATGACGTAGTGATATTTGTTTGTAATATAATTTGGTCATCCACTTCATGTCAATAATACTCTGCTCGGTGACAGCTTGAGCTGACCATGATCCTCTCAAATCATAAACGTTTTGATTTGTCAAATAAAATTTGAGTAAGCCGAGAATCGGGTGGACTAGTTTGACTCAAAATCGTCTAATTATATATTATATTTTCACAAGGTGTTGTCTGGTAAGACAGTAGGTGTGACCGGTGCGGTATGTAGCTGGGTAACGGTGGGTACTACACTCGCTATCCTGCCCCGATGACTACACGCGTGCTGCAGGTAAAGTGGAATATATTTGCCTGAAATACTGTTGACAGGTTTATTGGTTACAACCGTATTTGATTATCATTGTCGTGATCATCCTCACATCGGTTAGGAAGTGGAAGCGCGTAGTTATTGCATTGTGTTGAATTCTTGGCTGAACTAACAGCTAGGTTAAGTTTGAATGCATTTGCCTTATCCTGGTCGTTTGCATTTCCTACTGACTGCTGTCGGCGTAATTTTGTCTCTAGTCGCAATTGGCGTAACGTTCATTTTCTCGTGATTGGTGTTCGGTCATCTATTTTTGCGTATTATGATCACCCAGCACCACACAGCGCTCTGGTGTAACCTTTGATTTGGCGTAAAGAACATTTCCGTATTTCATCAATGTGAAAATTTAATGGCTAATTCACATTTTAACATGTTATTTTTTCGTGTCTGTAGGCATGTTACTTGAAGGCCATCGAAACGAGGCCCGACTTTGCAGTGGCATGGAGTAACTTGGGATGCGTTTTCAACGCGCAAAGTGAGATCTGGTTGGCCATACATCATTTTGAAAAAGCTGTAGCATTGGATCCCAATTTCTTGGATGCATACATCAATTTGGGAAATGTTCTCAAGGAAGCCAGGATTTTCGACAGGTAAGAAAAACTAAAAATCTAAATAATATATTTATATTATTGTGTTGAATATTATCACATACGATGCATAATAAAATCAACAAACCCTTAATATTTTTCTGTTAGTGCTTTAATGGTTGACCATTATAATTAACCAGTGTTCTTTTCCATTAGGGCTGTGGCGGCCTACCTGCGCGCGTTGAATCTGTCTCCTAACAACGCTGTCGTCCACGGGAATTTAGCTTGCGTTTACTATGAACAAGGTCTTATTGATTTGGCTATTGACACTTACAGAAGAGCTATAGAATTGCAACCAAATTTCCCAGACGCGTACTGCAACTTGGCAAATGCATTGAAAGAGAAAGGGCAAGTGGCCGACGCCGAAGAGTGCTACAACACTGCTCTGCGTCTATGTCCATCTCATGCGGACTCCCTCAATAATTTGGCGAATATTAAACGTGAACAGGGATACATAGAAGAAGCAACACGATTGTATCTAAAAGCATTGGAAGTGTTCCCCGAGTTCGCTGCAGCTCATAGTAATTTAGCATCCGTTTTACAGCAGCAAGGTAAACTAAATGAAGCCCTTATGCATTACAAAGAGGCCATCCGCATTCAGCCAACGTTCGCTGATGCGTACAGTAATATGGGCAATACGCTGAAAGAGATGCAAGACGTAGCGGGTGCACTGCAATGCTACACTAGAGCTATCCAAATAAACCCGGCGTTTGCTGATGCCCACAGCAACCTCGCGAGCATTCATAAGGACTCTGGAAATATTCCGGAAGCTATTCAATCATATAGAACAGCATTGAAGTTGAAACCAGACTTCCCTGATGCTTATTGCAATTTGGCACACTGTCTGCAAATTGTATGCGATTGGACCGATTACGAAGCACGAATGAAGAAATTAGTCAGTATTGTGGCCGAGCAGCTCGAAAAGAACAGACTACCTTCAGTACATCCGCATCATTCGATGTTATATCCTTTAACTCATGACTTCAGGAAAGCGATCGCCGCTCGTCACGCTAACCTGTGTTTGGAGAAAGTTCAAGTTCTACACAAACCACCATACAAATTCCCTCGTGATTTACAAGGCCGTCTTCGTATCGGCTACATTAGCAGTGACTTTGGTAACCACCCCACTTCACATTTGATGCAATCAGTGCCGGGTTTACACGACCGTAACAAAGTCGAAATCTTTTGCTATGCTTTGAGCCCTGATGATGGAACTACTTTCCGTTCAAAAATCGCAAGAGAGGCTGAACATTTCGTTGACTTGTCTCAGATGCCGTGCAATGGAAAGGCCGCAGATAAAATATACACGGATGGTATTCATATCCTTGTCAATATGAATGGATATACAAAGGGGGCGAGGAATGAGATATTTGCGTTAAGGCCAGCCCCTGTTCAAGTTATGTGGCTCGGCTATCCAGGAACCAGCGGAGCAAGTTATATGGATTATCTGGTCACTGACGCCGTGACTTCTCCATTAGAGTTAGCAAGTCAATATAGCGAGAAGTTAGCGTACATGCCTCATACATACTTCGTTGGCGATCATAAACAGATGTTCCCGCATTTGCAGGAACGCCTTATTCTGAGCGACAAAGTGAAATCTCATAACAATCTGGGTAGTCTTGCGGATAATGTTGCCGTTATTAATGCTACGGATCTGTCGCCGTTAGTGGAAAATACCGATATTAAGGAAATAAAGGAAGTGGTGAGGGCCGCGAGACCAGTGGAGATATCGCTTAAAATCGCTGAATTGCCAACAACAACACAAATTGAGTCTATGATTGCTTCAGGACAAGTTCAGGTAAATATAATTTTTAAGGATCACCAACTGCATGCACGAAAACTTCGCACCTATCGAAATCCTAAATATAATTTCTCATAGTTAATTCTTCAAGACTGAATGCGTGGGTTATATTAGAAATTTTGGCGTTGTACCAATTATTTAGCATTTTATATTCTCTGGCCAGATGCATGACACATACACATTGCTAAGGTGTTACAAATGTGTACTAATAGTTTAAATTCTATTGCAGACATCTGTGAATGGAGTCATCCTTCAAAACGGCTTAGCAACTACTCAAACTAACAATAAGGCCGCTACTGGGGAAGAGGTGCCGCAATCTATCGTCATCACAACCCGCCAGCAGTATGGGTTGCCTGACGATGCCGTGGTGTATTGTAACTTCAACCAGCTGTACAAGATTGACCCGCTTACGCTCCACATGTGGGTGTACATACTGAAACACGTGCCCAATAGCGTGCTTTGGTTGCTAAGGTTCCCAGCAGTGGGAGAGCCCAACCTCCAGACTACAGCTTCGCAATTAGGTGAGTAATTATTCAAATAGGTTTATGGGTATAATTTTAATTGTCACGGCCGCGACGTGCCGTCTTTGTCCTTGCCCACCGGAAATCTTCCTGCCGATGAATACCATCATCAAACAGGAGGTGAGAGGATACATCCATCCAATTTTGATATAGTTCAGTGTTACAGAAACCGATAGATCTTTCTGATAACGCAACATGTTTCTCGGCAAACATGATCTTATTAGTTATCCATCATCGTGTTATCTATATAAACTAGTTTATTTTGATAAATGGGATCTCGTTCGCTACAAATCGTCGCCTTATCTAAGAATACTCAGTATAGTTGACAACATTTTGTAAAACTATCCTTCCTCTTTATAGATGCGAAAATGAGTCGTACCTGTTTGCTGTACGACTAAATAACTGAAACGATTTGCATAAGTTAGAATGACGTTAATCGAAAAAAAAAACATTGCAACGGTATGAAGTCGCGGGTAACTGCACGAACTTTTATACCAAATTGAATGGTCAGAGATGTAGAAATATTCAGAAATACACACGTGACCTATCGCTTGCGCCGTTGAAACATGCAAGTCTATGGATGTTTTTGGTTTAAATTTCGCATTTTACGACACCGCCGCGAAGAAATGGTTTGTTCAATTCTTTTTACGTGCCGGAAACCATTGGCTACCTGTGATGGGGACAATTATCACAAGACTAAGGTCACAAGTGATTGACTTGCTTTTCGTATTGTACAATTAATACAACATCTGTCGCATCTTTCACTGTAGTGTCTCAATTGCAGAGCATTATTTATCTTTATAGCTTTAGAGTTTTCAGAGGCAACCACTGTCCATTCAGATGACACTTCTCTAAATTAATTTGAAGCAGTGCCTTATCTTCCTGGAATAATAAGAACAGGATACAACTACTTTACAATTAGTTTTAGTCTGAAATCAATTTTCTAAAGCCCACAACGCATATTGTACTATATTGTTGTTACATTTTCCTTTTTTTTGTAGCTTCAAGTTATGGGCCGTGATATTATGGGATAAGACTTGGTCCATCCACATTTATGCGTCATGATTTGTTATTAATGTATTTTGTATCTTCTCCAGGACTGCCACCCGGTCGAATTATCTTCTCAAACGTGGCGGCCAAGGAGGAGCATGTACGACGCGGCCAGTTAGCAGACGTATGCCTCGACACGCCTCTCTGTAATGGTCACACCACCAGCATGGATATTCTGTGGACGGGGACCCCCGTCGTTACGTTGCCTGGCGAGACCTTGGCATCCAGGTAAAAATCTTTTCATCTTTGACCTCACCTTCGTTCCTCAAGGTTTACAAAACGGAGGTCGCTGATTCGGTTTCTAGCGGGGTACATGTCTAGTACTCGGTTTGGATCTGGAACGAGGTAATAGCAGAGAAGTTGTCGACTTAGTCTTAGAGTTAGTAGGCTGAAGAATATGCTGATAACGGTCGAAGATGAAAAGTGACTTGAAGTTGAGACCGCAACTGCACAAACGCAGTGTGCGCCCTCTTATTACTTCAATGGTAGTTGCTTGTGTCTGGCAGTTGGCGGTAGAGAGAACGAAAGAGTTTTTAATTAGCACCGTTATTGCTTAGTTCTTCTATATTTACAATTAGTACAATATATGCCAAAAAGGCATCCACTCAGCATAATATTGCGACATTGGACTCCGTAGAATCCAATGACGCGACGCTGGTATTCTGTGGATACCAGATACATATAATAGATACATTTATTAAAGTTATACAATAAGGTACCTGGCCAGATGGTGCAACGATTTGCGTAGGGTCGCTGCTAGCGACATCATGCTTAAATCTGCCGAACTCGCCTTAGGAGAGGGTCTTGAAAGTCTAAGGGTTCGAATCTCGCAGGGGTAAAGATTGTATAATGTAATGAATACGATTTTTATTTTCCCGTGTCACAGTCGATGTCTATATTTATGTAGGTATTGTCTTCAGCTAACAGTGGACTAGTGTGTGCTGATAATAATCAATAATGTGACGGCCGATTGACCTAGTGGTTAGTGACTACCTTGAAAGTTTAAGGGTTCGAATCTCGCAGGGTTAAAGCTTGTATAATGTAATGAATACGATTTTTATTTTCCCGTGTCACAATCGATGTCGATATTTATATTTATGTAGGTATGTTAATCCGTCAGTTACTAACTATATTACAGGCTTTGCCTAGATTGGCACTAAATATATTGGTATAAGTATCCGAAATATGTAGAAAAGAGAATTGTACTTGCCGGCCCTCATTCTGGCATCTGTGCCCTTTTCTGTCCATGGAATTTCCTTTCACTGCGACCTTTAATAGCGCCTTCTTAACTAACATTGTTGTTTCTTATTTGCAGAGTGGCTGCCTCACAACTAAATACGCTTGGTTGTCCTGAGCTAATTGCGAGGACGAGACAGGAGTATCAGGACATAGCTGTAAGATTAGGAACTGATAGAGAATAGTAAGTAAACATTAATTTTGAACTATTCAGGGGTAAGCCAAAGCAACTAGTTCTCATTCAAACTACAATAATTAATTTTAATAATAAAAGATAAAGTTGGTAGGGTCTAGTGGCCGTGAATATAGTGAGTGTGTCAATTTTTATTTTATTATAAATATATCCACATAGTTAATGTGGATATAAAAATAAGTTGAAATAACTCAATCGGCATTTGCCGGCAACTAGACCTTACAAGCTTTAACTTTTATTACTAAAATGAAGAAAATAACGCACAATTTTTTATGTGCTCGATAATAGTTTGTGTGAAAACTGATTACTATGGAATACCCTTTAATTGGTTTAGTCAATGCTTTTTTATATCCTGGGAATTTAATCATATATTGCTGTGTGTGTAGTCAACTCAATAACATATAAGTAAGCCTCATGAGTATTTGCGTGTCTATTCATGTGAAGTTTTTCCTTAATCGGCATGACGATCACAGATTTTTAGGTTCGCCACACAAATGACGCTGCCACCCTACATAAGTTATTCTTATGATGAATCGATACAACAACCAGGGAATGACTGGGTTGGTCCTATTTTTACCCATTACCAGCCACAATATTTACAATTGTTTATTAGGACCAACTAAGGGATCAATATTATTATGTTTGTACCAATAAATTATACCCTAATATTAGCAGATTATAATATTATAATCTGCTAACATTAGGGTATAAGGACACAAAACAGACATTACTATATACACGCGGCCAAACGACGATCGTGTTATACATACATACGACATTTCTAGCACATACCTAAAGTCACGACCTTTAATATTTCGAAGGTGAACAGCGGATGTTGTTTCAAGCATTAATCTTTTAATGTTTGAAACAGCCAAACTATTACGTTTGGGATATCTGTGACATTTCTAGTATTTCGATATTAACCGTCATCCAATTGTTCACAGTTTAAAAGGAATCCGCGCCAAAGTGTGGACGGCTCGTACCGATAGCCCTCTCTTCGACTGCAAGGCGTACGCCACAGGTCTAGAAATGCTATACAATAAGATGTGGCTCCGACATGCGCGAGCCGACCGTCCCGATCATATACAGGCCATAGACAAATAGAGAAGGACTTGTGTCGTTGTGGGGACAGTTAAGAAACGCAGGTGCTAAGTGATTGTGAGTGAGTGAGTTGTGTATGAGTTATTGACACGTGTGGGCGAAAACGTTGCGGAATTGGTGTCAAGTGTTTTGTGCTAATGAACGGAATCGTGTGAAAACATGCACGGAATATATTTAGCACACACCCGTTTGTTTTCTGATATTTATTAAGGATGACGTAGCAATGCATTCTAAGTATTTTCTCCTTGGAATTATATTCCTTTTCTAAGCAGATTGGTAACGATGCAGGATGATGATACGGCACTCGGTTTGTCTTCTTCGGCAGAAGTTAACATGTTTAACTTTAGCTTAGATGGCGGTTTTACACTATGTAAAACAAAATTTGTTAATCGAGTTGTGTCTGGCAAATGTAGACATGTAGCTAGTGCTGGTAAACGCAAAATTACTTATGGCAGATTATATGGCTTATTTGATCATCATAAATTCATAATCCTGGCTAAACGCAATTATTGTATTATCTTTATCTACTAGTGTTATGTTGACTATCTGATTTAGATTAGGTACTCAATTTTCTCTTTCTTCTCTAGGACAAATTTTCTCAAACACAGGTTCCTTAGACTTAGACAGTATTAAATCTTAATATCTTTATTGTACACAAAATTGTTACAGAAATATGCATTGTATATAAAATGTACAAAAGCGAGCTTAACTCCGATAGTTTTCTACCAGCAAACCTTAGAGATACATAGTGTTTATTAGATTAGGCAGAAAATCTTTAAACGATCGCCATTTTTAACCATGATTGAAGTTATACATGATAGGGAGTATATTTTTAGAGCAATGTGGTATGTAACACATACAAGAGCCAATATGTATAAAGACTGTAAATACTTAGATGTCAAGCTCTTTCTGTTGTAGTTTCTTGTATTAAATAACTCTATATGTTTATATTTAGTGATACCAATCTTTCAACAACATTAAAAAGTACATCCTAACAGTTAATCTGTGGATTACTGCCAGAGGCTGAACAATAAGTAAGATAATGCTTTGAATATAATTGTGTAGCTAACAAAATGTTGGATCATTGTAATAAACGCTACGTAAAGACTGAATTTCTGGATCACTCTGCCGACAATTACATTCATTAGTCCAATTTAGTTGTAGTTGGAACGTCCATTTAAAACGATATACCCTAAGTAATTGTGATTGTACTATAAACATGGCTATGCTTATGATTTTAAGGCAATAATAGCTATTGATATATGATTTTGCCCCAAGATTGTCGCACATAGGGCTATAGCGGTTAAAATTTGAGCATCGAATTTAAGTTGTAATTTGAATGTTTGTACATAGTTTTTTCTGGGAAGCTGTAAATATTTTCGGGATTGTGAATGATATTATATATCTAATGATATTGTTAGTAAATATTTTAGAGCTATTATTTTCAGGTCTACATTTTTTCCGGATTTTTTTTGTTGGTTACTCCTTATTATAATAAGACCCTCTGTATTTTATTGAGAAATAATTATTCTCTTATTCTCTTCTTAAGACAGCTTCATTAGAGTAATCTTTATTACTTTCTACTTAAAAAATATCAATAAATAAAATAGGGGAAAACATGGTGATTGCATTATTTCTGTTATTTTTTGATACTGTTCTTTGAATATGTGTTAATAATTTTTTTTTAATTTTGGTAATGACAGCACTTTACGATGTTTTCTTCTATAGATAAAGACGATTTTATGAAGATAATATCATTATTAGTATAGGCTGACACATAGGTCTGCTCAGTAAATTCTATGATTTCGATAACATTTACGGCAGACCGACTATGTATTGTAAATATTTCTTGTTTAAGTTTAATGTCTTATCGTAAGCGAATAAACATGAGTAAAATAGCTGAGTGGTTTTATTTGTATACCTACTTATATGGCGAGAAAATGATTCCTCCCACTTTTGATTGAAGTCTGTTGAAAATAGGTTGAGAAGGCGGCGGGGTGCGGTCCGGGGCGTTTTAGTCCAATTAACGAGGTGGTGTGGTGGTATACATTAATTCTATACTAAAACTTTATAGTATTATAAAGTTTATAGTTTATGATTGTTATTTTTTTTACTATTGGATTATTCGTCCATCGTGATATTTATAGCATCAATTTATTACAAAGTTTTACCGACGGAGGAATTATTGTTAGGGTCATACAAAGAAAATCCTTGTTGATTGCTATCTGCTATTTAAGTAAAAGTAGTGGTAGTAGTGGATCATACCGATCACATGGATGTAGTTTCTGGATATGTCAATTTGACGACCAATTGGTGAAGTGGATAGTGAACCGGTCAGCGAAACCAAAGGTTGCGGGTTCGACTCGCGCGAGGGGTAATGTTTATCCGTTATTTAGCATCCATAATACACGATTTGCTTAACTTCAGACATTTTTCCATAGGCGTACCGGTATAATTTCCATCTCTTTTACCTTTTTTCTTGGGGGACGGCGAGACGGTTATGTGGAACTATCGGGAGGGATACCCACTAAATCCCCGCGGCCTCCCAAAAGGACCTCCCAGCATGGAGCTGCGCCGCTTGCCCTCGACCGAGGTGGGAGCCAAAATGCTCCTGGACTTGCAGTACGTCGATGTGACGTTCAGCAAACCCAGGAGTACAAAGGCGGAAATGGTCAGCTCCTACAAGCTGGCCTTCGATATGCTGCAGGCCGGCACGAAGGAGCTGTGTCGACGGGCCGAGACACGCGATCGTGAGAACGTTGACCGTGACGTGAGAGCATTATGGAGCTGACCGGGGAGGGGCTGTGCTTCGCGGCGACTTGAAGCTGGCGCAGGCCTGTCGAGTTCCTGGGATGTTGGTGCCCGATACGACACCGGCAACGGCGCCAGTAGAGTCACCGGCGCCCGTAAGGTCAATTGCGCCGGTGCCAACGCTGGGTAATCGGTCTCCTACACCAGCGCAGATACCTACATTGTCTGCGCCGACACCGAAACCAGCGCCACGCAAGGTTGGTGGAAAGGAGCCGGGGTTATCGGCCGCCACAGCGCCAGTAGGGACGGCTAGCACACAGAGTCCGGACTGGGAGCGAATCGCGGTCGAAATGGACCGGGAATTCGCTCGGTTCCAGTCCGGGCTATTGGCCCGATTTTTCCCCGAGGTGGGTGCGAGACCACCTCTGGGAAAATCCTCGGCGCCCGCAGCGCCGGCGGAAGTCAAACAAACAAACTAACAACACATTATTCTTTATTGTACAACAATAAGAAGCATAAAAAAAATAAGAAAAAGGGGATAGTACAATTTCGCGGCCTTATCACTAAAAAGCGATCTCTTCCAGGCAACCTTTGGGTTAGGAAGCATTATGCACATGACATGTAGGTAGCGTGCAAGGTAAACTAATTTTGATAAGTCTAATTAATTTAATTTTGGCGTATAATTAATTTGAAACTAATTTTGGAAGTCCATCTCTTTTACCTAGGTTCGTGAATAAAGGTCGTGATTCTCAATTTTATGATTTTTTATACAAATTCATAAAATTGAGAAGAAATGTTTAATGAAGTATTTGGGATAAAGGTCGTGACGTTATGTAGGTATGTATGTAAAAAACTACTAACATTGAACTACTAAACAAAAATCTTGATATTCAGGCAAAATTATCATATAACTATTTGTTAAAAGTTTATGTTATTTCGGAACTTGTGCTTTGTGTGAAAAAATCTCTTAAATATTTCCCTAAAAATACCATTTCATATTTTTAGTCCTGAAATCTAGGGTGAAATCTCCTAAGGTGTCAACACCGATCCGCATGTCTAAATTGTTTTATTTAGCACACATGATATACATTATTATTTTATACAATATTTTATATTATTTAAATCTATAATAATCTCAATGCCGACCATCATGATGTTACTCGACAGACCAAATTGTTCTGTGTGTTACCACAGATTACTAATAAGTTACTGTTACTCCAACTCAATCTAGGTACACGGGTACGACAGAAAACCAAAGCTCCTCGCTCGTTGAGTGAAGCATTATGCTGAGTCATTACCTATTCACTACAGCGGCACACATTATGCAAATCATAGCCTAGTTCTTATTTTGTTTAATTTTTATATAATTTGTACAAAATACAAAATAGTTTATTTACATGATTATGGGTAGGTACAAGATTGGATGCCATTAAAACAGCGTGTAATAATGTAAATTTCAATGTATTGTAAACTTATATTTTAGGTAGTGAATAAACTATTTAAATAAGTAATAAATAAATACTTATTTCGGACACTGACATTGGTGTCAGTGTCCGAAATAAGTATTTATTTATTACTTATTTAAATAGTTTAGTATCTAGTCCCAAACTAAGCAAAGCTTGTACTATATGTCGCAGATAGCGATAAATTAGCGATAGAATTCATTATTCAAACGGTCAACTGACTATCATAATACGCGGTTTGCTGTGGGAACTAAACTTGGAGGCGCTGGTATCGCCGGAAACGGCGCGGAGACGACGTTAACAGTTATATTAGGTCTTCACATCGAAAATTGGACGTTTTCGTCAGAAACGCGGTGATCCAGAGAGACCTTAAAATGGAAAGCCTGGATCGCTTCGTGAGACGCTTAGCCGGGGGGCCGGATCGTGCGCTCCCATGCCACTTGTGTAATTATTATTTTTATACTTGTATTTAAAAAATAAAAATTAATAACCACCCTAACGACCTATTTGTCTCAACAGATAGCGGCAGAGACCCCTAGCAGCAGACCATTGTCTGAAGAGTAGGCTCCCCATGGGACACACTTTGCTACCAGCCGTCGAAGGAGTCGGCCCACCACTGGACATCAACGACCATGAGGGACTCTGATTACCTACTACCATCGACGCTTGGAGAATCCGATGAGTCGTTACTGAATAAGACTTTGATTATGGAATTTGAGCAAGGAGGAACTATAGACAAGGTACGGCTGAGTTCCACAGAGTGCACGCGGCGGCCAAGTTGTATGGCACGAGGGGCGTCCACATGTTTTCTCTTCAACAGAAAGTATCTCAGGTTCCATGATTACAATCGAATGTGAGTACGTTGTCAATTTGCCTATAGTAGTTTGCAATAATATCGCCTTTGCCCGAGCCACCCTTTACCACGCGACTGGCATCGTCCCGGTCGCTAGCAACACCCAACCCCCCCACGAACCCATCTCCGACATATATGTTATTCTTTATTGCACATAAAAAACATGTTGACAATCAGTCGGAAATATTGTACAAAGGTGAGCTTATCTCTAATAGAGATCTCTTCCAGCCAACCTCAGTGGTGGTTAGAGCATATAGATACTAGATAACGGATAAACATACATAACATATATTTATATCGACATCCATGACTCGGGAATAAATGTTCATATTCATCAGACAAACATTTACTCCTCGCGAGATTCGAACTTGCAACCGTTGGATTCGCTGAGAGGGTCACTATCCTTTTCTTTCTTTCATGATGCAACTTCTACGTTTAAAATGCGTTCAAAAGATATAGTAGTTGCGTTTCGTACATAGTACATTATACACAATACTTCATGCTGAAGTTTTCAAGGCAAAGGTCGTTGTTTTTTTTTCGGTATTATCGAATTTTTACAAATATACCGGATGAGTTTTTATACCGTAAGGAAAAAAATAGGGTATATTAGGTAAATGAAATAGAAGATTTTTTTTTCAAAACCATCATCGAATTTATCAATCAATTTCAATTTCAAAAACACAGAACAGAGTTAATCATGGTATTCACATATCAAGTTTCTATGGGTATACAACTGAAATAATTGCTCTAATAAATAATAATTTATGTATTTTAAAAATAAAAACCCGACAGCAAACATCGCATTTTACGGGCGCCGCTGCTGCCGTGATGGGTTTTTAGCATAAAATGTATCCTATGACACTCCAGTCATCAGACGAATCTAGCGACACCTTGCACTTCAAAATTTTCTGTTTACAGGATAATAGCATAGAAAACATATACCACAAAAGCATTACCCTCCTTCCTGGGGCAGTTTGGTAAAAGTCAAGTACAAGTCGGAAATCGACTCGAATGGTGTTCCGTCCGTACTTGATAAAACAATATATATTACGACAGTTCCAAATGTGTTGTTTGGAAATCTCCTATACCGGATGAGATTTTTTACCGTAAGGAAAAAATAGGGCATATTAGGTAACTGAAATAGAAGGTATGTGCGTGCATAGGTAGTTTTTTTTTTTTCAAGACCATCATCGAGTCAAGCTTTCATATGACGGTCGCAAAGCCTATTCCACATAATTACATCATTAAATTAAATAAATAAAGAAAACTTGTAGAAAATATGGGTTCCAAATAAATTTCGCATTATAGGAACCCTACGAATCCCGCCAGCCGCATGTCAAAAACCGGCCGGCGCGGGCTTTATTGAAAAAACAAACTACCTATGCCAATAACTTCTATTTCACTTACCTAATATGCCCTTTTTTTTTCCTTACGGTAAAAACCTCATCCGGTATAGTAGTGGACTTTTAAGAGAATAGTTTATTATGAACGCCACAACACGATGCAAAAACAAAGAAGTAGTAAATTATAGCTAAAATAGAAATACAATTATGATGAAGATCCCGACAATGCTGTCACGTCCATTTCATAGGCTGTTGACGATGTCGATGATATGGATATTTGTAAGGGCTCCTTTTTGCCCATATATTGCTGAGAACCTAGGTTGGTATATTTGTGTCAACGTGCGTGACCTTTGCGCTCAAATTATTTTGTGTGACTCATCCATGAGTCTGTTTTTTAACAATCAGCAAGCACAGTTGTGTCTGATGTCTGGTTATCTCAATTGGCCTATATCATTTACACATATATGAGTTCGATCGATAGCAACAAAGAGATTTAATATAAAAAAATAATAATTGAATGTCTTTGAATTACACAATGAAAAATGTTCGAGCTCTTCGTTTTGCGCTGACCCTTATATTCTCTGGTAACCCTGTCCCATCACAAGAGTTTGAGGCTGAATGAAATTACTTTAGAAACTAACTTGGGAACGTAACGGGTGAAAATTCCTTCATTAAACAGATAGATCCGCGGTCCGACTTCAGGGAATTTCGGTTCTGTAAAACTCTTGAGGAACTTATAAGCCTGCCCTTACTTAACATTACATAATATTATTTGTATACATAGTATTGTTCTTATTGTCGAATATTTATTTGGTCAGGGAATTTCTTTGTATTTCTTGTACCTAGTTCTTGTTGTTAACATACATGCAGCCATTATCATAAAAATAATACATAATTTAAAATTGATAGATAATATAATGGAGGCTATTTAATTCACATGATTGTTTAATATTAATTCATTTTCACGAATATTTTAACATGACTACCATATTTGTATGCCAATTTGGCTGATCACAGAAATCACATTTATAAGTTAATGTATCAGAACAACCTGTAGGTACACCTGTGTATCACACATAAATAAATGATTGATTTGATTTGAAAAAGTTTAATTACTTTATGTCGTTTGGTGATAAACGTCGTTCTTTAGTAATCGCTCATGTGTCGATCTTGCTCCCCTTGTTTACAGATTGCATTGATATTACCTGTATCTGGGCGACCAAGAGCTATTTTCTTAATGCTTGAATCAATTTCGTGCTACCCTTATCTTAACTTCAGTCCAGACCCTTTTTCTAAGGAACACGTATAGGTGTCAAGTTGAAATTAATATAAAATACTACAATGCTAATAACATTTGAGGACCGATTGGTGTAGTGAATAGTGACCCTGTCAGCGAAACCAATGGTTGTAGATTGAAATCCCGCGAGGGGTAAATAGCCCAGGGAAAATACGGTAAAAAATTAGCTTAGCTAGACATAATTCAGAACCGACTTATTGCTATCTTATAGAGGTATATTACAGATGTAATTTTGAATAAATAAGCCTAAAAACAATGAGCGCTTAGTCTAGATTTTTTAGAAAACCCTTTTTTAATTTGTCTTAACAATAAATACTAACTGATATTTAATTAGGTAGACTTTTTGTAAAACTTATTGATGGATAAAAAACTAAGCATGTTATAGTTAGGCATGCATGCGTTTTAGCTGAAAATGTCGTCGAGCTGCATTGCTTAAGAAATAAAAATGAGAACTAATATTTTGTAAAGATAATATCCCTAAATGTTTTGAATTCAAAGAAATATCCATCAATTGAACATTAAAAAAAAAAAACACATTTTTCTACTTTAGCTTTTTTAGTTACTTAGTACTTGCGTTTCTTACAAATGCTTAATTTTTAGCAATTGTTACTACATTTACAACACTTTAATAAATGTTTCAAGAAAATCGCTGTTATTCGCTTTTCCGAGGTCAAACCGTATTTTCCCCGGGTTAAAATGTTTTGTGTGATGAATACCTACAAATATTTATTCCCGAGTCATAGATAACGTCAACTTCTACAGTTAATATTGCATTATATAAATCAGCCAACCAGTGATTATTTGCTCAGCCAAGCAGTACATGCAAAGAGATTTGATAAAACTGCATACGTACAAATTACGAAAAGAGTTTTCCCTGATACCTATTTAATTTTATTTTTATTTTCACAATAAATTCCTACTATCCAAATAGGTACCTACCTATAAGTATACAGAAATTACAATACATAAAAGGCGAGCTTATCTCTGTAAGAGATTTCTTCCAGCAACACACTCGGAAGGAAAAACCTATATACTGCAGGAATAGCACAACTTATATGAGGTGACATGATAGCAACTCGATAAAGTTTGATATAGACTTAGAGATAGACGTCTCAAATTCTAAGAACTTGGCAGGTTACGAAAATTAGACTCACATGATTGGTCCGAGGTTACACGGCTATCTTGATGGCAATATACACATGCGTTCTTGCAATTCCATAGGATCTATGTAGAGCCGGGGATACTTTCTCAATCGAGTCGCACTAAGTTGTGCTAGCCTAAACAGAAACATTAATAAGAATATTTAATTGATTGATCAATCAATTAGAGAATGTTTCATTTTCACACTTAGGTACCTAATCATTTCTGAGTTGTTTCAGAAAACTTTCCATATCGAAGATTTAGAAAGTTGACATAGGCATTAGAGTATACATGCTATGCTACACTTAATAGACTTTGCTTAACTTTTCGCTACATATCCAACCCGAGTTGTCTAATAACATTAATGTAACCAGAGTCACGTAACGGTTTCCGTTTTGTACAAAAGTCGAAAACTACGGGGGTTACGTTGCTTAGTATGCGGCAACAGAAAATGCGAATGGTGCGGGTCGCTCGGACGGGCGGCGGGCCCCGCGCATTCATGGCATTTCATTGTACGCGGCAGTCGCGGTCGTGCCGCCGCGGGGGGATCGCGTGCCTCGTTACCATGCGTCATGCGGCACCGCACACATGCCTCACGATTCGGGCCTCTAAACATTGTTATCGAACTCCAACTGGCCCCTAATAGAACCCGCGTCGCGAACAGCTGAGTGAGCATGATCGCGCTCCCGCCGTCGTTTACTGAATGAAAACAGTTTAACAGTGAAAATGATATGGACAAAGTGCTGTTTAAAATGATAATCAACGCGATACTCTTTTGTTTAGTGATGGGCGCGGCGCTTACGGAAGCGCCCGACGATGGTGATGCATGTTTCCGTGTGTCCAGTGAGAACGGTGCGGTGGAGTGCAATGTACGCACGCTGTCGTCCGATGGGGATGTCGTCGGTTCGATGCACTCGGATGGCGCGGAGCGGCTTGCGATCCGATGCGGTCCGAGCCTCTTGGAGAGCACGCTGCGGGACCACCACTTTGGCAGAATGCAAGGTTTGGCCGAGATCTCCATAACTAACTGCAAAATACTCCGACTACCGGGTAACGTGTTCGAAGGCCTACGAGGCCTGAAGACTCTGAATATACGGTCCATGAACAGCGAATGGAGTAACAATAGAGAACTAGAGCTGTCTCTAGGCGCGTTCAATGGCCTGAGAGAACTGCACACGCTAGATTTAGCGCACAATAACATTAGAAAGATACCGTCTGACTTGTTCTGTGCCCTGGAGAACATTATTTCACTCAATTTGACGCATAACAAAATCAAGTTTGTCGATGAACTAGGCTTCGGCCATAAATGTGGATCCACGCTGCAGACGATAGATCTGGGTCATAACGACATCATGTCCTTGCCGGCTGACTCCGAAATTTTACATTTGCGACGGCTGACGCAGCTTTACCTGCAGAATAATAAAATTAGCGAGTTGCCTGCCGAAGTGTTCAGTGATTTACTCACATTAAAAGTTGTCAACCTCTCCGATAACGCCGTAAAATACTTGCCAGAAGGATTATTCCATAATACGAGAGAAATTCGTGAGATTTATATGCAAAATAATGAGCTGGAAACTTTGCCCAAGAGAATATTTAATCGGTTGGAACAATTACTCGTTTTAGATCTTTCGGCGAATAAATTGAGGAGCGACCATATAGAAGATGAAACGTTCGCTGGCCTAATAAGATTAATTGTGCTCGACCTGTCGCATAACGTGCTCTCACGGATCACCCACAACATGTTTAAAGACTTGTTCTTTTTACAGATCCTCAATTTGAATAATAATTCCATAAGCTCGATCGAGGATAATGCGTTTTCGCCACTTTTTAATTTACATACACTAAACTTAGGTCAAAACCAATTACATACTGTCGAGAATCATATATTTAACGGCTTGTATATTTTAAATAAGCTTACCTTAAATAACAACTTGTTATCCTACATTAGTGAAAACGCATTTAGAAATTGTTCAGACTTAAAGGAGTTAGATTTAAGTTCTAATAAGTTATCCAAAGTTCCCGAAGCAATTTTGCAATTACCGTTTTTGAAATCGTTAGACTTGGGCGAGAATTTATTAACTGAAGTTACAAACAGTTCGTTTCAAAATTTATCTCAGTTGACCGGGCTCCGTTTGATCGATAATCAGATTGGAAACCTTACAGCGGGTCTATTCTGGGGTTTACCCAGCTTGCAGGTACTTAATTTGGCAAAAAATAAAATACAGTTGATAGAAACGGAAACATTTCAAAAGAACAAACAGTTGGAAGCCGTTCGACTGGACGGTAACTTCGTTTCAGATATAAATGGAGTATTTGTATCGTTGACAAAGTTGTTATGGCTAAATCTATCCGAAAACCATTTGGTGTGGTTTGATTACGCTTTCGTGCCGGCAAGTTTAAAATGGTTGGATATTCATGCCAATTTTATTGAAACACTAGGTAATTACTATAAAATTCAAAATGATCTTCATGTCAAAACTTTGGACGCGAGTCATAACCGTTTGGTGTCGTTGTCTCCGTTGTCTATACCAAATAGCGTGGAGCTATTGTTTATAAACAACAACTTTATTTCGAGCATAGAAACAGACACGTTTGTAGGTAAACCTAATTTGACTCGAGTCGATATGTATGCCAACGAGATTGAAAGCTTAGACATAAATAGTCTGCGTGTTTCTGGAGTGGCTGACGAACGAGTATTGCCAGAATTCTACATAAGCGGCAATCCCTTCCGCTGCGATTGCACAATGAAATGGCTTTTACTTATTAACTCCGTAACTACGCGGCAATATCCACGTGTGATGGATTTGGAGAATGTTATTTGTAAAGAATCTTATGTGCGCGGCGTTAAGTATCTTCCCGTTAGTTCCTTACATTTAAAAG
Organism: Oegoconia quadripuncta; assembly: GCA_949316235.1. Taxonomy (NCBI): domain Eukaryota; kingdom Metazoa; phylum Arthropoda; class Insecta; order Lepidoptera; family Autostichidae; genus Oegoconia; species Oegoconia quadripuncta. The sequence goes on from OX438743.1 coordinate 15,405,880, forward strand.
ATTTTCTGTGTAAATATGATTATCATTGTTCCGAAGATTGTCACTGTTGTGATTTCAGTAATTGTAATTGCAGAATTATTTGTCCTAGAAACTGTTCTTGTTATCATGACTCTACTAAAAGTACGAATGTCGTTGATTGTTCTGTGAAGCAATTACAGTTCATACCCCAAGGGTTACTTGTAGATGCAACACATGTATATTTAGATGGAAATATTTATAATGTACTCAATGAGTCTGTTTTCGATACAATGCGTAAAGCTCTCGTTATTTATCTGAATTCTAGCAACATTGCATATATTCATAATAATACATTTAGTCATCTCAGGGATTTGCGGATACTTCATTTAGATAATAACAAATTGAAACGATTATTAGGTGTAGAGTTTTCTAAGTTGAGTAATTTAAAAGAGTTATATCTGCAAAACAATGAAATTACACACATTTCGAATGATACTTTTTCTTTTCTGGGGGCCCTTGAAGTTTTACGCTTGGATGGAAACCGGCTCGTGAGCTACGGTCTGTGGCATTTAGACAATAACAAACGGTTACAAACACTATTCATTGGCACCAACCGTTGGTCCTGTGATTGTAAATATCTACAAGGGTTTCTAACTTACGTCTCTCAGAATGTTGAAAAAGTTATCGACATCCAAAACTTGTGGTGTCTGAATGAGAACGTGAACCCAGCGACGAAGCCGTTGAATTTAAATGTGACAGTTTGTAGTGATATAAGCGATACTTCAATGATAAGCGCTTTCTTCGTCTCCCACAACTTACCTTTATTGGCGTCAGCGCTGACTGGGTTCATGCTTATTTTGTTAATACTAGCGTTAGTATTCACATTTAGGTATGCTTGCAGAATGTGGTTGTATTCCAATTGTGGCATCAAGCTCTCTCCCTTAGCTGGTGCTTTTGAGGACGCTGATAAGCTTTATGATGCTTATATTTGTTACAGTCCTAAAGACGAAGAATTTGTTGTAGAGTCTCTAGCTCGAGAGCTCGAGAACGGTTATCCCTCTTACCATCTGTGTCTGCATTACCGCGACGTGCCCCAGTTCGAGGCGACATACGCTCAATTTCCCGACTTGGTGGTCGAGGCCACGGAAGCGTCGAGGCGTATCATAGTAGTTTTAACAAAGAACTTTATCTTAACTGAATGGTCCCAGATAGAGTTTCGACAAGCGCTACAGAGAGCGCTTCGAAAGAATCCACATAAATTAATAACAGTCGCCGTAGGGCTCGTCCCACGAGATCCGGAATTGAAGTCATATTTCAAAACGGGTTTGGAGATAACATGGAAAGAGAAACGTTTTTGGGAAAGGTTACGATACGCGATGCCGTTGTCGAAGCGGCACGGTCATAAGTTGAAAAGACTCAATTATGGGAGGAATTCGAATACGTACACCATGGACGCCTCGGTGCTGAATAGTACATGCCAGACGCTTTGTGGAAAGTCTGCGAACTCCGCCGAACGCTCGCCCTGCGACCGTCCTATGTCCGAACATATTTATTCCACAATAGATTCGGATTACTCGTCCACAGATTTCCAAGGCCGTGGCCCTCAGCCACAGTCTGTGGTTTTGCAGCACACAGTTCAAACGTACCTGGTATAATTGAATTGACCTCATTAAACGCTACGTGTACCCTAAAAGATCTCTTTGTTACTGACCTTTAAGCCTTAGATGTAGCCTTAGGCGACCGCTGCAAACCTTGTTTTGTTATAGACGAATTGGATCGTCTGAAGTTGTAAATAAAATAGTACGTAGGTAATCTATTTCTATAATGTATTGTAACTTTTGTACAATAATGATACCAAATTTTCGCATTTCTACAGATTTGCTTCGTCATATTTATTACTTTTTTAAATAAAATCTTAAAGTATTAATTGGAAAGACTGTAAATTATTAAGTAGTATATTAATTCAATCGGCTGATGTTGGTATAGGAATGTAATTAAAGAAGTTTACGAATGACAGATATGTTTTTTAATGTCTTCCTTCCTTCTTTCGCCGTATTAAAGTCAATGAGGTAGTAAACATTTTGTGAGAGTAAGCATTAAAAATACATGTTTTATTCTGTTTCCAATTCAGTTTTTACGAGCGGGCTAGAGATGCAGCAGCTGGTTTGTGTAAACAGAATAAAAATGAGTGGAAACATGGCCGGCGTATATGCTTCCAATACGTTAAATGTATCTACTTATACCTATCGATTGCACTCGGTTTTCAATATGTCTCTATTATGAATGTATTTTTCTTCATTCAAATAATCATGAATGGAGTAACATATTTATCTAAATGTATGAGTGTCTGTCTATGTATATATACGTCGTGTGTGTGTCTCGGTGCATTTTTCTAATCACGAAGATTACATTGGCCATACAAACGAAAAACCAAAATCATTGTATTTTTTGTCGATTTAAAATCTAAATTGCAATTATCCTCAACACGCTTGAAAACCTCGAACTGCTTAAATTTAAATTATTGTTCTTTTTCGACGACCTAAATACCTATTACGACATAATTATTCTGAGGATTTCAAATTACCGCTCTGCCAAATGCTTATATGCATTTCGGGACAATTTTCTCACACTCACGTTATTTTGATTACAAAATGATTTCGGTATTCGTTCGTATGGGTATATTATGTTTTATCGGGCTTTACGCGTCAACTTTTGTTATACCTAAAATGATTCAACATTGTTATTACTGCAAGATGCGACTTTTAGAGGTACAGTTACAATAACAGAATAATAAATGGCGAGCGTATCCCGCGAGAAACCAGCAATAAAAGGGCGTATATCGATCGAATTGACTTTTTTTAGGCACAGAGCGGTATTTTCACTGACGAGATATTGCGTTGCGTCACAGCATTTTTTGTGTAACAAAGGTATGTTTTTGTTTGTTATTTATTTCTTGTGGTTTTTGTGAGAACATCTCGTGAGCTTTTGTGAATGTGTTTTGAACAAATCAATCGTCTGACAGCAGACTGGTTTAGCTTTGAGCATGTTTCGTTACTATTGTCAAGTTTTTCTTGTTTAGGCCCATCTAAAAAAAAACCCTGTCATTTTATTCGCTTTGTTTTGTCTTTCTACTTATAAGCCCTTGACGACAATTAAATAAAAGCATTTTTGTTTTATTTTTTACACATTTGCGCAAGAAACTAACCGCCTCCTTGGCTCAATGTAAACAACATTGCGTTTACGATTCGGAGGTCGCGGGTTCGATCTCCAGCAGGGTTCATGTTTAAGTACTTACTCGGTTTGGTTGGTGGTAGGGCATTTTAAATGTCCGCCTGGCTAGCTACCACCATCTTATCTAAATCTGCCGCCAAGCAGCAATGTTAATAGCATTGTTGTGTTCCGGTTTTCAGAGATAAGATAGTTAGTCCCCCAAATGTGTTGGGGATTCCGGGTCAGTACGCTTCCACCTTCGACCTCATCTTCACTTAACACCAGGTGTGATTGAGGTCTAGTAAGAACCCGTCGTACAAAAAAAAACTGAAATGGAAAGTTAAGAGGTATATCGTGGTTAAAAGGTATTCTTTAACAAAGAACAAGGCATTTTGTCCCCAACTAAGTCTCCCACAACCTTTTATAACATCCAACTCTACTCAAATAGAATTCTAGATTCCAGAGCTTGTATTCTGTATTTAATTGTTGCAGTCTGGTTTATATTTCAAGTAACCTACTTATTTACTAGTCAATAGTAAAAAGATGTTATGTCACAATTATTATCCCAAATACGGTCAGAAATTTCCCAAACATTGACGTTTGGTTGTTCTAAACATTAATGTTTGAAACAACATCCACGGTTCACATTTCTAAATACTCGTACCCATACAGATAGAACAACTGACCGCCATTAAACGTGTGAAAATCTATAGATGTTTTTTGGCTTAAATTTTCAAACTCGACCAATTACGAATTGTTTTTTCTTATTTTTCTTATGTTTCTTATTGTTGTACAATAAAGAATATTTTGTTTGTTTGTTTGTTTGTTTGAAGGAGTTGGCTTTACAGTGAATTATCATTGGACTTAGACGGCGGAGCCCTGAGCTCCGAGCTTTTACGAACGTTTTAAAGCATGGCTAGAGATTCTTTTCAGAGTCGTTTCAACAAGAGTACCTACCTACTAGGCCTTTGGTCCACGTATTCATATCACATTTATTTTATTCCTCTTTGGCTGTAAATTATCATAACTTTACAATATAGCGACCAGAAAACGGAACTTTACCGCACACAGTTCTGTAAAGTTGTATGATAATCCATTATTTAATTTGTTTTTTTTTTGTTTCAAGTAGATTTAAACGTCTAAAAGTTTAATTAGAAAACTTGTGGGCACTCGTCTAAAGGCATTAAAATTAACAAAAACAACCTACTAAAAACATGAACTAACTATCCACATCGTCACTTTCCATCAGATGAGATTGTGGTCAAACGCGAATCCAGTCAATCATAAAAAAAAGAACAATTATTTTTCATGCGCCAAAATATTAATTTGTTTTTTTTTTTTTTATCTTTATCAAACACCTGTTCAGTTGTGTCCAGGTCAGTTCGAAATTTAAATAAAACATTCGATAAGTTTTTTTAAGGGTTTTTACGGCTCAGGTGCTTCCTATAAGTTACCTCCGTGGTTGCCATTTTTCGGGGTAAAAAGAATAGTTCCATTTTTAAAGTACACGGCAAATAGGAGTTTTCATCTCTGACCAACGAAACCAATCGTCTGAGGTTTTCATATTCTCGTAATGTATTCGACCGCTAAACACGAGAGATAAAGATTTATATACAACTTTGCCGGCCGTTGTTCGCATGAATTTGACCTACCTTCCTACAGCAATTTCGATTCATCTCGAAGAAGGTTGTCAAAATAATGCTTAAATTTCCAAGAATGTTTGAGAAATAATCCGTTCTTGTATCAATCGGGGGTTTTCTATATTTATTGTTATTTTACATTAATGTTTTTGATGGGATCCAGATCTAAATACACCAACTAAAGTGTTATAAAACGGCTTAACTGATTTTCATCAAACATGACAAATAACCATTGACGACCGATTACTGCAGTCTGTAGTGGATAGTGACCCTGTCAGCGAAACCAACGGTTGCGGGATCGAATCCCGCGAGGGGGTAAATGGTTGTGTGATGTGTTTAAGTTTATATAAATATTTGTATGTTTATCCGTAATTTAGTATCCGTATTACAAGCTTTGCTTATTTTGGGACTAGACTAGATTGGTGAAATTTTGAAATTATAAACAAAATCACGAAAAAAACTTATTCACAAACATCAGGACAAATACCGATCTTATACATAAACCGACATTTTTCGGCGGGGTTAATTATAGTATAATTAATAAGATAAAATATTAATATAATAGGGTCGTCAGTGCCAGTGGTCGATAATTAGGTGACACTCGTGACATACATCGGCCTTTACTGAAAATAACTGGACGGAAATTAATACCTTAATATCATTAGGCGAGTGACATTTGGTGGGTTAGTGACGTCACAGTTTGATACGGCATGCAACCACACCTCACATACCTACCACATTATTATTAGTAGAAAAATCTTTACAGTTCAAGTATAATTAGCTACTTTTGAATTGTTTTGGGCATTTACAATGAAAGTTTGGTTGTATTTAGTCAGAATAACTTTCATGCATAACCTGACAACCTTTTTCAAATGTGGAGGATCAGAGATATCCCAGATATTTGGTTTTGGGCGACCCATTTATAAAAAAATAAATAAACCCGTCTCACAGAATTATGCTCAAGTCATGATCTTTAGTTAAAACTGTTCACAAGGAATACATAAATTCATATTTTTGCGGCGAGAAAGAGATGACAATATATATCTCAGACTTAATGCTGCTATACGAACCTAAGAAACAACATCCACGTTTCACACTACGAAATATACAGATGTGCACATGTGACAACCCGCCCATGTTCAAACGGGCAAATCTATAGTTGTTTTTGGTGGAAAGTCCCTTACTCACCATTTATGAGACCCATAGGAAGAGACGAGAGGTTCTACTGTTTTCCCTTGCCGAAACCACAATAACTTTTATCTATACAAGAAAGCAGTGAAGTTTATTTCTTAATAAACTTTACTTGAGTTCGAACTCTGAAGTGACAACATCTCAACTCATAAATACAAAGGGGATATTTCAAGGACATGTGCCCCCTTGTGTCTTTTTGACATCTACACCGCATAGAGTAGGTACGTCGCGTCGAGATTGCTTGTGTCACAGTGGATTCGATGGAGTAAAAGCGGCGACTCTAGAACCTGCACTAAATTGTCAAAACAACTGAATTCAGTAAACTTTTGTTCTCCAACTCATGCAGCATTAGATTTACACCAAATTTATAGAACTACCCTACTTTTAAAAGAAGACTTAATGAAATCGGTTCACAAAATTGAATTCGGAGATATTACGGAATAGCGTATACATAAAAAGATATCTTTTTATAAGTCGGTTAAAATTAAAGCCAATCAATGAGACGATCTCTATTATTTTATGACGTGTCTGTCTATAAGTGATGTAACTATTTACGGTACGTTGAATGTCCATTATCGTCCATTACAACAAGTTCTATTTGTATATTGAATTAAAAAACCGGAAGCAAGCGCCGCTTCCCCGAATTACATCACCATTACTGAACTTGCAACTCATTGTCGAAATTCTGAGTAAAAATCGACCAAGAGCGTGTTGGATTCGCGTTAGTATGGTTCCGTAACTAAGTTTCAGGGTAGATAGAGTCGACCCCACTACAAGCAATAACTTTCACCAGGTAGGTACATAAGTATGTCTCTTTGAAATTTACTAAAACTATGCACAAAGAGTTTGATTCGTTGATTAATTTTACATTTTTTTATCCACAACTGGTTAGCACTTGACCTCAATCACACCTGATGTTAAGTGAAAATGAGGCCGAAGGTGCTAGCGTACTACCCGCTTGTTCTTTAAGGCGGAATACAAATATACATCAACAGCCTTACGTTGCCACTGTTGGGGCACATTCTCCTCTCACTAGAAGGTGGTATGGGAAATAATGTACCATGTAGTCCTAGTGCAGATGGCTGGATTTGTGTGTCGAACCACATACCCTGCCAACCAATCGAATTGTTTCCCATTGCAAATACCTTGAAATAAAGCGGCCCCTCCAATTTGAAAATTTAAGTTTTGCTATTGGTCATATTTCGCAGTTGGCGATATAGTTCATCACCATTAACCTCTTCTTGGAAGTTGGATAAAAATACGAAAAATGATAACAACAAAATGATTAAGCAAGGTAGAGTTTGGTTAAGCTAATACTAATATTATAAATGCGAAAGTCTATCTGTATGTACGGTTTTCACGCCTCAACTGCTGAAGCGATCATATTGAAATTTGGCAGTAAGGTAACCTAGGAACCAGACAAAGACATAGGCTACTTCTTAACGTGAAAAAGTCCACGATATAGTAATTTCATCGTGGAAACCGTGCGTGTAAATCTACTAGTATAAAGTACGTACAGTATGCTATGCCAATAATTTCCTTTACGATTTAGGGTCGCAGTCTACCGCTGTCACAGAATTAATATAATGCAAACTTACCGCTGTCTAAATTGGCATTGAGATGACAACATAAAGTTGTATGGGATTGCTAATCTAGACAGTGACGGACCTTTTATTTTAAAGTAGGTATGGTATATAGCAGTGACGTACACAGCGTTTTGTCACAGGGTAGGCAACAGAGAGAGAAATTGAATATGTACTCGCACGTGCGGCAGAATATTCGGAGCGAAGGTGATTGTATTTTGATACCATTAATATAAATAAATACCTTCGTACAGTATGATGACTTGTTCATCTTGTAATACTTGTAGGACACGCCACTGGTATGTATGGAATATATGCCCAAAAATTTACCTTACGCAAAACAGTCTGCTTGTTGAGTAGGACTCAACTGATGGAAGGTGACGATGTGTTCGAAAATGAAGCACGCGATCCCAGTAAATGCTTATCCCCCTGCTCTTGAAGATAAGGTTGCTTAGTTAAGTAAGTTGGTAAGCTAAGGTTGTACTTAGGATTTCGGAAAGACTGAAGACGGAAGAAACTTCCATGCCTTGGCTGTTCGCATTGTGAATGAAGAGTCAAACTGCTTTAGTGCTAATGTTAACATGCAACATGATATGGGTGGATACCCCCCCTCATTTACAGTTACAAGACGTTATATTGGAAGATTTTTAAGATATCGACTCCATCTTCAATAATCATCATCATCTCTGGCCGTAACTGCAGGGATATAGGCCTTCAGTAATAATAACAAATTAATATTTCGCACACTTATACAACCGCCGTCCATGGACACCCGCAACACCAAAAGACCCTACCTAGACCCAAACTAATTTTACCTATAGATAAATCCTGTATTATGGATCCTAGATAATGGATAGACATACATAAATATATATTTGAATTTAATAATAAAAATGTTCGTATTCATTAAACAAAAATTTACCCCTTCCGGGATTCAAACCCGCAACCGTTGGTTTCGAAAGCCGGGTCCACTCACTGTACCCGCTACCAATCGGTCAATTCAGTTCAGTGCGATGTGTTAGTAGGTTAATACTAGCTACTTATTCAATTGAGCAACAATTTCTGTACGTACTTATGTATTTTTAAATCCATCACTCAAGTACCTACCTACTTCAAATAGAATGCGATACGAGTATAGGTACGTCCATAACAAAATATTATATACTTATTTGTATAAGACAAGGACAATAAAATAAAGGAGATACCATATACAGATGGCTTATGTATGGAACATCTACATAATGTCGATAAATTTCAAACACGTCTGTTAATTAATTAATACGGTTTATATACAAGGGTGTTTTAGGCTTGAGGTTAGCAATACAAACAGGGATATATTGACGTCTCTGATGCTATTACAATATTGATTATCTGGGTAAACAAAATAGTTTTTTTATTGTAATAATAACACCTTACCATACCTTCCTCAAAGGCCGGCAACGCATCTGTGATCCTTTTGGTGTTGCGGGTGTCCATGGGCGGCGGTGATTGCTTTCCATCAGGTGACCCTCATTTGCTGCCCTCTCATATAAAAAAAAAATACCAAAAACTATATATCACTCATATCGAAACTCTGCTGCTATATCAAAAGGTCGCGGGTTCGATTACTGCTAGAGGCATATGTTTGTATGATGAATACAGACATGTGTTCCCGATTTATGGTAGTTTTTCATTTATATACTTATGCATTTATTTACAAAAACAAATTATTTGTGTAGTTTATTAACCACCTGGTTTCCATAATACAAACCTAGTTGCTTAGTGTAGAACTAGATGGCGCTTGTGTATGTGCAAAGATATTTATTCATTTATTATCAGTTACAGGACGTCCATTGCTGAATATACCGGATGAGTTTTTTTACCGTAAGGAAAAAATAGGGCATATTAGGTAAGTGAAATAGAAGTTATTGGCATAGGTAGTTTAATGTTTTTTTTTTCAAAACCATCATTGACGCACGTGCTGCCGGGAAATTGACATACGACTGGCGGGATTGGTAGGGTTCCTATCATGCGAAATTTATTTGGAATTCATATTTTCTCTAAGTTTTTTTATAGTAATTTAATGATGTAATTATGTGGAATATGCTACAAACGGGGCCGTCATATGACAGAGAGATTGACTTGATGATGGTGTTCAAAAATAAATAAACTATGCACATACCTTCTATTTCAGTTACTTAATATAGGTCCTATTTTTTTCCTAACGGTAAAAAACAGACATTTCCAAACAACACATATGGAACTGCCGTAAAACATGTTATTTTATCAAGTACGCACGGAACACCATTCGAGTCGAGTTCCGACTTGTCCTAGATTTTTACCCGATTGCCCCAGGAAGGAGGGTAATGTTTTTCCGGTATATGTTTTCTATGCTACCTCCTGTAAACAGCAAACTTTGAAGTGCAAGTTGTCGCTAGATTCGTCTTGACGACTGGAGCTGGAGTGTCATAGGATACATTTAATGCTAAAAACCCAACACGGCAACAGCGGCGGCGGCGGCCGTAAAATGCGATGTTTGCTGTCGGGTTTTTATTTTTAAAATACTTAATTATTATTTATTAGACCAATTATTTCACTTGTGCACCAATAGAAACTTGATATATGAATCCTATGATTAACTGATTTAACAGGTCTGTTTAAAATTTCGAGTACATCTTCTACAGACATTTCTACTTCCCGACGTATTTCTTCCCAACAAAATTTTTAGGCACTTTAAAATAGATTTAAAAATTTAGAGTTTAATAATAATAATTTAAAAAAAATAATATCTACTCTAATAATATTCGTTTCCGACTCTGATTGTTTATTCCATAATAGCGATCACCAATCATCTAGTACCAAATATAAACAAAGCTTGTACTAAGGATACTTCATAACGGATAGACATACATAAATTTTTATATAAACATACATGACTCGGGAATAAATGTTCGTATTCATCACACAAACATTCTCCCCTCGTGGGATTCGAATCCGCCACCGTAAGTTTCGCTGACAGGGTCACTATCCACTACACCAATAGGTCGTGAGAATTATGTATAGTATACGTAAATATGCTGTGCTATCTGCATTTACTCTGAGCTATTTCTTTCTATAGCAAAAACTGAGTAATCTTGTATTGCAATTTTGTAAACTAAGTATTATGGAGGAGAATAAACGAATTTATTTATATTCATTCATTCATTCAATTTCCGTGTTAGTACTCGTAAGTCTCAAAACAATTTATTTCGATTTACATGGACACAATTTGTACGAGTACCTGTGTAAATTATGTATTCCGTTCGAAAATTACATTTCTATCAATGTAAATAATTGATCTATTCACCGTTCACCCTCATGTTTACTAAGGACTATTCGCGACTGAATTTGATTACGCTCCTTGATTTCTCACACCCTCGTAACTAAACTGTCGCCAAGTTAAATTTTAAGAGTGAGCTTTTGGAATAGAACCCCCGTAGATATATTAGGGCTGTTAAATTTATTGCTTGTAAAACGAGGAGCTAATTTACAGTTGCATTTTATTGTGTTAGCTTAACTATTTTAACTGGTAAGTGGCGCCGCGGTGGGTGTGCAACAACCAACGAACGTGGCGAATTGTGTTAATAGAGGTGACAAAATATAAGCTTTATCTTCAGCTAAATAAGGATCATACGCGTATTAAAAACGGAGGGGGAAAATGAGTAAAAATATTTAACTACATGGCTTTTATTAGTCTTAAAACTGTGGGGTGTATTGTTTACTTGACGTACAGCAGGGTACAAAAGTGTATACCCAGATGAAACCTAAATTTTTAAGAGCACACACTTGTAATGCATGCCAGTAGAAAGAATGCCTATAAACGGCATGCCTGTAACTAGCACGAGATGCTTTTTAATCCCCGACCAAAAACGATGGATGTTATTTGTTTGACAATGCGACGTTGTGTGTGTGTATTTAGTATGTACTGGATGAGTTTTTTTACCGTAAGGAAAAAAATAGGGCATATTAGGTAAGTGAAAGACAAACAATTTTCATTCTCAATAGTAATAATATATTTGCTTTAAATACACAGGTGCTCGATAAAATCTAAATCGTTTCAGTTGGGACTGGATCTGCACTTATGAACCCGATTGTACCTACGTACCGCTTCTTTTATATGACAACTGTATTTTAGTACCCTTTATTTACATTACAGTTGTCATACTGCCAGCTTTGCTTTACACAGGTAAATGCACCGATAATAGGTTGACAATGGTGTCGATTCGGATGTATACCAACTAAACTAAACTAAACTAAAACCAGGTTTGAAGTGGTGCCGTCGCATCGTACAGCTCCAGGGAGAAAGAGACAGTACTACTCTAAAACTGGTTTAAGTTTAGTTTAGTTGGTGTACATCCGAATGGACACCAATGGCGAATAATATGTGTTCCGAATCATCGGGATCGAGCGGTGGCGGAGGCTGTGACTACGTGTTGGAGGGCTATCTAACCTTTTAATAGATTCTGTTATCCTGGTACTTACTAAGACTCGGGCGAGAAAGAGGTGGCAGTTGATACGTAGTCTCAGTCAGTAGTATTTATATTCTTGGTCTTTCATTCGTTAGTTCAGCTCATCTCATTAATAAATACTTTTTTAAAGTCAGTTCATAAATTTTAATACGTTTTAAATTTCAAAACAACCTTAAGGTGATCACCTCTTTAGTCATTTAAGTGTCACAGCCTTCCAAATTCAAATAATATGGTATGTAATAATTTTCATTTTACGTACTTTCGAGCTTTATTGATACCAAATTCAAAATCACTCTATTTTCTGGATACTGGAAATTAACTCTTTATACTTTGCTGATATTGGCAACGTTACATAACATTTTGGAGAAAAAGGAATTTACGCTATGAGAGTGGTTTGTTGGGCACTCATGCTCCGTCGTACCATGCTTTTCTGGACGAGATTTACCGTATTTTTGAACTCGCATTACTTAGCCCTGGAAATTTCAGGCTTGTAAAAGTCAGACGTTTTCTATTTAGGGAGTTGTGACCGAGAAGGACCTAATGTTCAAAATATCATGTTTATTGTCCTTTTCAGAGCGACCGGAAATCTGTGGGGGAGGCCCGCCCACACATACTTACATAATATGTACTAAGACTAAGTATTAATAGAAATATCGTTTTTATTTCTTTTGTATAATATATGGATATGGATGAGCGAGGCTTTCTGACACAGGTATTACTATGCTTACTAGGAAGTTTCAACCTTGTTTATTTATAGTAATCTAATGTTTTGATAACAAAATAAAGATTCTGGATTTTGATTGATTGATATGTTCAGTTGTGGCTAATATGATGATGCTCCTTTTATTTTACTGATATCCGTTTGTCTAGTGGGTAGTGTATCTGCTTTCCAAACAGCGGTACAGGTTCGAATCCAGCTAAGACTAATTTAAATGTTCATATAAATAATTTAGGTAGTTATTATATGTTATGTAGCTAGCACCCATTTTTAGAGGGTTGCCTATTTTGGCGTAAATATTGAAAAAGATTTATTTTTATTTAGACGCTAAGTAGTTGTGTCTATATAAAAGTTTTCCTTTGTTTTAGAAAAGTAAGAATGTGTATGTAGTATTCTCCACAATTCTGTTTACGTTAGGAAACAGTTCCAAACACCTCAAAATTTAATACACGAATATATCATAAAAATATTTTTTTAATCCATTAGATATTTTTCTAATAACATCTACAATCTCTGTAACCCGTCCTACCTCTAAAAACCGACTTGTTATAAGAACCGCAATCTTATAAAGTTGAAATTTCGTCCTATATTATGTGGAGCTTAGCATAGAAGTAATGGGAATAGTGATCTAGAGCAGCGGTTCAGGAAATACGCGAATTAAATTTCACCTTGTATAAAAACTATGCCTATCCCTCCTCACTGTCCCAGAAATGGGGCGAAGCGATTAGTTTGGGTAACTATATTAGGAATGGTACATGTACACTTCCGCGGTTAAGTTTTAGTATATACGTGATTTATCATACGAAAGAAGGTGAAAGTATGCTACACTTACAGGATGTTTAAACTATGTCATATCATATGTATTCATTATAGATCGCGGGCTAGACGTCATCATTAACGTAAAAGATCTAGTGCGCTGGGGGTCTAGTTTTAGCTGCCGGTGACTGTACTAGCGACCCGCCCCGGCTTCGCCCTAATAAAGACGTCGTAAATAGTTATAAATTACATAGACAAACTCAAGGGGTAACGACGCTGCGGACGAGTTGGCGAGAAGGGGATCTACAATGATGGTGCAGGGCCCTGAGCCAATCGTCCCACTGCCGTTTTGCCAAATCAAATCATGGCTTCATCAGCGTACTACATAGCTAGACAACAATGACTGGACCACAAGGGTAGACTGCAGGCAAACCAGAGCGGCAATCCCACACTCCGGTGTGCGCCTTACTCGACAATTTATGCGCCTCTCCAAGGCTCAGCTGTGTTTGATCACGGGTAAACTAACAGGTCACGGTCATTACAACAAACATCTGTTCAATATAGGTGTCATAGACAGCCCCCTGTGCAGAGTGTGGATGGAGGCCGAAGAATCAGCCGCCCACGTGTTTTTAGAGTGCGAGGAGGTGGCCACACATCGAGCCACCCATCTTGGAAGACCGGAGTCGCCCCGAAGCCTGTGGCAACATCCCAAAGTTGCTCGGCTTCCTCCAGGAGCTTGGGTGGCAGTATTAAGTATTCCCCCGTACGCAAAATAGGCGCATTCAGACGCCAAGTTGCGGAGACCGGCCCGCCAACGAATACGAATTCGAATATATAGACAAACCTTCCTCATTTATCGCAATCCGTGGCGTAGTTTTGAAGTAAGCGGAGAAACAGACAGGTAGACAGCGAGTTGGTTGCCTCGACGAAAAACGATGCGTGCTATGTGTTTGACTGCTTTGTGTGTGTGTCCAGTCCTAGGCCGGACGTATCTCAGTAATGCGTGGGCCGATTTGAGTGCTGTTTTTTATACCTATATAACTTCACAACCTTTATCCCAAATGGGGTGGGCAGAGATATCCCAAACAATGATTGAAACAGCACCCACGGTTCGCCCTATAAAATATACAGAAATGCATACGTGCATAAGCTGTGCTATGGACACTAGACAAGGGATAAACAAACATAAATATTTATATAAACATCCATGACTCTGGATTAAATGTTCGTATTCATCACACAAACATTTACCCTAACGGGGTTCGAACTCGCAACCGTTGGGTTCGCTAATAACTTACTATCCACTACACATATCGGTCATCAAATTTGGATCATATATACCATACCAACTATGTTACAAGCTAATATCTGCTGTGTTCATCTGTTATTGGCGCTATTATTAGAACGCTTGTTTATTGTAATTATTTTCACTAATGTAAAGTACATGTGCTGTAGGTGATCCGAATAAATAAATATAACACTACCACTAACATTTTCCAATTCATAGTTATTACAATTGTTTTTGTTGGGAATTGTTGGGAATTGTGTTGGAACTCCCTTCCGGCGTCAGTCTTTCCTGAATCCTACAACCTTGGGATCTTCAAGAGCAGAGTGAATAGACATTTACTGGGATCGCGTGCTTCATCTTCGACCACATCGTCTCTTTCCATCAGGTGAGATTGTGGTCAAACGCGAATCCAGTCAATCATTAAAAAAAAAGAAAACAGAATACTTTTAAATTACCGATGTACGAAAACCATGATGTCACTTATTTTGAAATTCACCACATTTCGTATTCAAATTTCGTATCATTTGCTTATATTTGGCCATTGTTCTAATCGCATCTTATATCCAACACACGTGCAGTTAGTTACCACGTGCCAGTGGTATACAGCCCTATACTTAGGCATTATTTGTTTCATTACACACTCGTATCGATGAAAATAATCGTAAATATGTGAGTACTTCTGAGAATAACACTTGACATTTTAAAGATATTATGCGGCGTAGCCAGCTCGCGTCAAAAATCCATCCTTATTTACAGTGCGAGCTGGGTATGTACGCCGCATTTTTAACTCCCGACGAAAAACTGCGAGTGTCACGGGCGTTACATTATAATGCATAGTTGAATTCACCCCTTACAAATGTGTTAATTAGCATTAAGATATTTCACCTTTAACACAGTTACCTGGATGATATTATTAACTTTATTTCCTCGGAGTTTTTCTACATGTTCAATTATCTGTCATCATCACCCCGTAAACATCTTACTGTAGGGATATATCCCTTCCCTCGTATAATGGAGGGAGTATGGTCCACCACCCTGGCCCGATGCGGGTTGGGGACTTCACATACCTTTGAAATTTTATTTCTCAGGCATGCAGGTTTCCTCGCGATGTTTTCCTTCACCATTTAAGAGCAGTCGGATAAATGCAAATTAAATTTAAAAACTCATAGGCACATAGTCTGCCTGCGAATCCACCCTGGACCTCCCAAATTGGGAGACTGCGTCTTAGCTACATTTACCTGTATTTACTACGAATTGTACTGGAAAAATCTAATCTAAATGTAACCGTATTGACTATGTTATGAATTATAATCAAATCAAATCAAATATATTTATTAATTCTTCAAAATTATTAAATAATGAAATAATAATGAAATAAAGAAAAATATATGTAGAAATACACTGTAAAGGCATCCTTAGACGACGGGTTCTGTGGCCAATGTATTCTATACGATTCGACTTTTTAGAGGTCATGCCTCGAGGATGGTTCTTAAAGAAGGTTATAAAAAAGTTATTATTACAGGCGCAGTAGAGGTTGCCTTTTGTATATTATCTTTTATTCAAATAAATATTATTAAATCAACTTACTTCTACTTAGCTGTTATTTGTACGGAATTTGTGGATTAAAGTGAAATCTTTGACTCTATCGAAACAGGTGAAAACGGTATCGAAACTCTATCGTGTGTCGTGGAATCCCAGTAACGATACTCTTATAACGATGGGATCATCCTGTGTGTACAATAAACATTGTAAAGTACCACACACAGAGCATTCCGACACGTGCGGACATTAGCCAATTTTTTTGTAAGGCTACCACCCGCGCCGTGGTTTCTATGTAAAAAGGTGTGTACATTAAGAGTATGTACAGTTGAAAACGGTTTGTTTACCAAGCCCTCGGTTTGATTGATATATTTTCAGGAACAATCGCCTCCACTAAGAAAGTTATCCATGGTTGTATATGTATTATGGATTAATCCTCTCTTTTTGTACAACAATTATAAATAGGTCTTTTTTTATTGTCTTTTATTTTTAAGTATTGAAACTCTTTACCTGTGTACATGCTGTAGGATAAATTCTGTTAATTATGTCGTAATTTTGGGTAAAACTGAAAATATTTGCATCCAGTTTTGTAAGCCGTTTAAAAAAAATAAAAAAAGAATAATAGATAATGTGTTAAGAACTATTTTAAAATACAGAAATAACAATACAAACAATTACCTGAAAAAAATAAGTACATAAAATAAAATAAAATGTATTTACTGACGCTTAGACACAAACACATTTTAGAAACAGCTGGTTCGATTTCCTGCAAAACTGGCGGTTCTTAGCCACGATTACCGTTCAAAATGTAAATTGCATTAAAATTGATTCATCTCTTCTTGTGCGATGTCACAGACAGACAACGGTTTTAAACTTTTGGTCAACAAACAATATCACAATAAAAATTAATTTTATGTCCAAACTAAAAGTACAATTAATTGTAATACTAGCACCGTTAACCACAAGTTACAGATATTTTTCTCTCAGGTAAAAATCTTAAAGAAACACACTGTACCAATCTAAGCAAATTCCGTTCATGACTGTACATGTACAACCTACATATACTAGAATGATAATCGCTGTTGTTCATGATTTGAATTAAAATTAATGTAAAACAAGCCTATCATTGACAGGCTAGTCTACTCGAAATAAAACTCAAAGGTTTGTATATGTATATATTATTGTATTAGTTACATAAATATTGTACGACCTGTTTGGTGTAGTGGTTAGAAACCCCGACTTTTGTACTAAAAGTCGCGGGTTCGAACCCCGCTAGGGACATATGTTTGTATGACGAATACGGACACGTGTACCTGAATTATGGATGTTTTCATTTACACAAAAAAATGTATTTGTGTAGGGTATCAACTATCTGGTAGGTATTCATAATACAAGAAAATAGAATTTGGTCAAGGGTGTATTGGTGTGACTATGGCTCGGGTAAAATGAACGGTAGTCACACCAGTGTGACTACGAATAAATGAAATGAACCATAGTCACACCAATGTGGCAAATTTGTGTGACTACGGATCGGTTGGGGCTTATTTGCTTAGTGTCAAAGTCAAAGTCAAAGTCAAAAATGCTTTATTTTGTAGGTACACAGAGTACACTTAAAATAGTCAATTTTACATAGTAAATTTTAAATTTTTTAAGCTACTGCTTGTTCAAAATGCAATTTTCCCCTGAGAAGAACAAGCAAGAAACTCGAAGGGTTGCTCTTTTAAAATCAGGCTTTGATTTTACATAAAGGTTTTTATATTACAAACAGGTTTTTAAATTTCATTATTAATTGTGAAATAGCCTGGCATGCGAACGATCTGATTATGTCCAGGGATGATTATCATCTAAATAGTCTGATATTTTATAATATGCTTTCTCAATAAGTTTCTGTTTTACAGTATCTTTAAATTTATTGAGAGGAAGATTTTGTATATCAACTGGAACCTTATTGAAAAAGCGTACACATAACCCTTTGAATGAATTACTGACTTTGCGGAGGCGACTTATGTGACCTGCAAGTTTATCTTTATTTCTTGTATTGACATCATGTTTATCACTATTTTTCCTAAATGATGTTATATTTTTTTTGACATACATTAGATTTTCAAAAATGTACTGTGACGAAAAGGTTAGAATGTTATACACTTTAAACCTATCTCTAAGTGACACTGCAGGTCTCAATTGATAAATTGCGCGAACGGCTCGTTTTTGTAAAACAAAGATTGTATTTATATCCGCGGCGTTTCCCCACAGCAAGATACCGTAAGACATCAAGCTGTGGAAATAACTAAAATATACTAATCTAGCAGTATTTACGTCTGATATTTGTCGAATTTTTTTGACTGCGTACGCTGCAGAGCTGAGCCTTTTCGCCAATTTATGTATATGAGGACCCCATTGCATTTTGGCGTCTAAAGTAATGC
Organism: Oegoconia quadripuncta; assembly: GCA_949316235.1. Classification (NCBI taxonomy): domain Eukaryota; kingdom Metazoa; phylum Arthropoda; class Insecta; order Lepidoptera; family Autostichidae; genus Oegoconia; species Oegoconia quadripuncta. The sequence goes on from OX438743.1 coordinate 15,424,673, forward strand.
CCAAAAATACAGTAGAATCTACGAGATCTAAAGTGGCATTTTTTATCATTATATTTGTGGGCACCACCTCTCATTAGTGTGGAACTACCTCTCGCTGTGTGTATGTATATGCAAGGATATTTATGATTATTATATTTATTATTTCCTTTTTTCAACTTTTATTTACTTACATGTTTTATATGTGCTTAAAGAAACGAATGTCATTAAAAACAACTCTATATTATTATTATTAAATATTATGAACATCGAATAAAGGCTGTATCACTTTAATGACCTTTTTTTTTTAATAAATTGTATAATTATTCGTCTCACAGCTTGAAATATAATATTGAGATCTAAATAAATTTAACCTAACCATTATTTCAAATAATCAGGTTTTATATTTCTAAATCTGCACCTGGCAACAGGCAATTTTCCCCTGAGAAGAACAATCAAGAAATGGTAGAGGTTGCTCTTTATTTAAAAAAAATATAATACAAAGGGCACAATTTGTTCTTTATTACATACATACATACATTGCGACTTTTATCTCAATTGGGGTGGTCATATTCATTTCAGTCATAGTCATAGAACAGTTTGTGTGTTCCAAACATTACTGACACCATCGCTGTTAAAACGTAGGTACAAGTCTATCACAGATGTTTTTGGTGGAAAGTCTTTTAATCGCCTTTTACGACAAATTTTAGGTGCCGAAACAACATTATTATAAAATAGCTTGACATGCGAATAAGTTGGTTATGGCCATGGGTGATTATCTTCCAAATAGTTTGATATTTAAAATATGCTTTCTTTATAAGTTTCTTTATAGTATCTTTATATTTATTGAAAGGATCATTTTGTATATCAACGGGAACGTTATTGAAAAACATATACACAGTCATTTCAATGAATTACTGTTTTTGCAGAGTCGCCTTACGTGACATGCAAGAATATCTTTATTTCTTGTACTGCAATCGGAATAGTCTGCAAAACAGATAAGATATAACTATAAATTGAAAAGTTAGAAAACTATAGATTATAGGTACTGTAGATTAGATTATATATATCAGATAAACCAGACTGTGCTAGACAATGTCGAATCTGTTTCTGTTTTAAAAACGGTTTAAAAAAAAAAAAGCGATTTTCTTGAAGCATAACGGAGTTTAATTTTAAATACTAAAAAAAAATTAGAAAGCCTTCGAAATGATGTCATCGAAATAAACATGAAGCACTACTCCTAGGCTGATGCTGTAGAGGATGTCCAGGAGCATGCCACAGTATGTAGAAAACGACAGATGAAGATGAGCCGGCGGAAATCTTTAGAAATTGTTCTCAGTGACAACTTATAATTGAAAGGTATCACACATAAACAAATAAGTTGATGAAATATTTAAAATAACTTTTATAATGAATAAACAGAATTTATGTTAATTTTTAGTTTTCTTTAACAAAAATAAGAGAAAATTACACGTCCAATCTTTTCAATAGCAAATCACGAACTGACTAAACAAAAAGCTACACTGAAAAAAAGAGAGAGAGAGGTAGAGGAAAATTTGAACTCCACCTGATGAGAACAGGTGGAGTTGAAATTTTGAATTTAAAATATTATGACTTAACCGAAAAAGAAACAAACAAGGAGAATACTGTAAAAAGAGAACCAACGAGTCATATGGCGTTTCGTTACAAATGAAAATACTAAAAGAAGGCTTTTAGTATTTGATATAAAAAAATGCACTCAAATTATACCTTGAGTTACCTCAGTAACTGCCTCAGTCGTTTGGCACAGCAAGACCACCCAGACGACTGCAATCTCTAAACTTAACAGTCTACAAAGAACTGCTTGTTTAATAGCCACGGGAGCCATGTCGACCTCACCGGGAGCAGCTCTAAACGCATTGCTCGACCTTCCACCCCTACACCTCTTCATCAAGAGCGAAGTCGGTGCTAGCATGCTAAGAGTATTGAACCATTCGAGGAAGAACTGGCTCTCCCAGTCACTGAGAACTCTCCAAAGCTCGGTACTGGAGGACCGAATTCTAGGCATGGTGACCGACGCCATGATTCCTAAGTACGAATTCTGCAGGCTATTCACAGTAGAAATTCCTCATAGAGAGGACTGGTTAACCGAACGAATTACTTGGAAACCCGGGAGCCTAAAATGGTACACCGATGGCTCTAAGTCAGGTAGTGACGTTGGCTGTGGAGTATATGGAGAGCAGCCTAGATTCAAAACCAGTACTAATCTTGGGAAACATGCCTCCATATTCCAAGCAGAGGTATACGCCATATTAGAGTGTGCGGAAATCATTCTACACAAACGCTACGTCAACCATACCATCTACATCCACTCAGATAGCCAGGCGGCTCTTTTGGCCCTAGACTCAGACAAAATTGTCTCAAGGCTGGTTGAAAACTGCAGGCTTACTTTAAATACCCTGTGCAAAACAAACAGGGTCTTTCTTCGTTGGGTCCCGGGGCACGCAGGCATCGAAGGCAACGAAAAAGCCGACGAACTAGCGAAATTGGGGGCTAGCGGATCCCAGTACGGCCCTGAGCCTTTCTGCGGCATCTCAAAAAGCCTAATTCGCTTTACCCTAAGGAACCGGTGCACCCAAGCAGCTCTTAAACTCTGGACGAACACGCCAGGTTTAACACACTCCAAATCACTAATCAAAGCCTTCAACAAGAAGGCGGCCGGCGAAGCGCTGGCACTCAGTAGGAACAATTTACGCATTCTCACAAGGGCACTAACGGGCCACTGCTGTCTGAGCAAACACATGCTCAACATAGGGCTCCGAGAAACAGGAATGTGCAGATTTTGCCTCCTCGCAGAGGAAACACCTGCACATCTGCTGTGTGAATGTGGCCCGCTAATGCGTAAACGCAATATCCACCTGGGCAGCCACTTATTACACCCGGATGAGATAAAAACCATCGGTGCCAGGAAAATTATCCAATTCCTCAAAGAGGCAAACCTGAGCAACGAACTGTAGGTTAGTGGCGATCACAATAGATCGGCAACGGTCGCAGTGATACAGGTCTCCGTTGACCTGCAACAGCCACATACACATACAATACAATACAATACCTCAGTAACTCAGTACCTCATTACACGTCCGTACATAGATTGGACACACACATAACCAAATCCAGTTTAGAAAACTGCAAATCTTGCTGGTTAAAACCAGCAAGATTTGCATTTAAACACTAAATTGTTATAAAGTGAACACTAAAGTGTTCTGTACCAATTTTGAAAAAACGAAATAGGTCCTTAGTACTCCACTGTCTGTCCGTCTCGGTCACCTCCACTGAACTAACTTTTTCTGTGATAAAACATACAGTTAGAGAGTTGAAATTTAGCACAGAAGAAGATTTTTATGGCCCAATGCGGTTTTATTTATGTTGAACTGGATACGTGTTTGACCACAATCTCACTGATAGAAAGTGACGATGTGGTCAAAGATAACAGTCTCAGTAGAAGTTCTTTCTTTAATTAGTCTGGGGCCCAAGGTAGCCACGTAGAGCTCCGTCTACCCTCAGTAGGCCCCGTTTCGAGTACCACTGTTGATCCTAGCTTATAGGGGTTACAGTGCGAGGAGAACGTGGAGGTGGGAACCTCAGTAGACGCCTATTCATCCTGCTATTGAGGATCCCAAAATTGTTGTTACATACATGATATAACAGCCTTGCGTTCTCATTGTTGGGACATAGCATCCTCTGGTTAGGAGAGAGTAAGGGCGATAATCCACCATGCATGTCCGATGTAGATTGTTACACCAGTGGCCACCTGACTGCTATAAAGGCCGGTGACTGACAATTTAAAAACAACTTCGACTGACTCCCGCCACGCTGTAAAAAGCCTATCAGCTTGACAGCAACGTTCCTGCTTATAAAAAAAAAATGAACACACAGCGCCGTCAAACAAATGTAAAAATGCATTGAAGAAGTATACTTTATAAATGGAACTATGTTGGAAGTGACTTTCCAACAAATTTTATTTCGATAGAGAGACATACTCGTATGTCTACTTGCTTTCGCATATTATTTAACGTTACATACCTTTTGTAATAATTAATAACGCGGCGGGTCATTGACCTCATTCGCACTACACACAAACCTTTACAGGTTTTCGTAGGCGTCTTATAGTGAAGATTGTTCAAATAATGTTCTATGGATAATTAAACCAAAAAAAATAAAATAACAACCTCAGTTTTCCTTTGGGGTTCAAAACGTATGCGTTAGCCTGAACTACGTTGTAATTTACCTCTAACAGCTTTACCAACATTTTACCGGTGTAAAACCTAGACCTAAATCTAGCTTGATTAAAATAACCCTAGCTAACTACACATTGACTAGGTCACTTACCTCTGGTACTCCCATTTTAGTACCTCGTCACACAACTTCGTTCATCGCGGCGCTCGCCGCCGCCGGCGCGTCCCTATGCGTATGCGCCTTAATTACACGCTTGCATTATTGAAAGTGCTCTACAATGATAGGCGAGTATGAAAGCAGTATGATAACTAGAATATAGGTCCAAATTTATTAAAAAGTCTCAACAAAAATCTAATGTAACCTACTCGAAAAACTTTTTCATTTAAGCCTTTGAGCACCACGCCGGTCACCGGTGACCGGAAAACAATTGATTTTCAATTGCGTCTGCGTCGCGGCAATTAACGTGTTAAAATAACTTTACACTAAAATTTCAGATTTGCCTATTATTTCCAAAATGAAATTTTCTCTCATTAGAGAAAATTACATTTTAAAATAATCGGTAAATCTGAAATTTTAATTTCAGAATGGTAATGATCGATCATCCATTCAAGTACTGACAGCACCAGAAGTTGCTTTCACATACAGAGATTTAAACCAACATTTAAATCCAAATATAGATGTTTTTTGATGGAAAAGCAGAAGATTGGTATTCCGGACCGCTACTTTTCCACTGTCTTCCTATTATGAGAATATAATATTTGAAGCAGTAGGGGGCTGTGAATTGGATCCATAGCTTGGGCATCAGAAATTAAATATAATAATAAATAAATATTTCGGACACTTACACCAAACATCTAGTTCCAAACTAAGCAAAGCTTGTACTATGGATACTAGATAATGGATAAACATACATAAATATTTATATAAACATCCATGACTCATGAATAAATGTTCATATTCACCACACAAACATTTACCCGTCGCGGGATTCGAACCCTGGTCACTATCCACTACACCAATCGGTCGTTAATTGAAATAGTTTATTATAATTATAACGTGTATAGAACGTGAAATCGAAAATTGCAATAATTTCTTAATTTTTCATTAATTATCAATTTATCAATTCTATTAATTGAATCCAATATGTTACGGGAATAACCTTACACAATATTCATTTACCAATAATGTTAGTTTTATTTGATAACACCAAACACATTTAAAAATTCCATTTGTCCCAGACCAACCCTTAGGTTTCAGCAGAATACCAGTGTTTTGCCAGCCTCGGGCAAATCCATACATTGAGCTGTAGCCTTTTTGTACACTGCGGCACACACATAATATTTGTTGTTTCTGTACTTGTGTTTTATTGTTTTAGTTGTATTTTTCATATGTAAAGTTTGTTATGTGTGTGTACATGGATGCAAATAAATGCTTATCTATCTATGTACAGTTGGTTCCACCAAAATTGAACAAAAATAGTTTCTACACCACAAGTTTCATGTTCAGTTGAGTTATTAGCTGTTGCTCTTGTACTATATCTACAGCTTCCTGCTCCGCCCACCAGCCTGGATGTCAAAACGGATGGTTAATTTATTATGATAATATTTGCCAGCGTTACTGGTAAGTGACTATACGGTAGTGTAACAACACTAGTAAAATATTCGGGCACACCAATCAAGATCGGTTGGTTTATCACAGCATAAGGCACGAGTTTTAAACGAAAAACGACAGGTGTTACGTGTTTGATGGTGTTGTGTATCTGTGTCCAGTCTTTGTCCAGACGTATCTCAGTTGTTCGATTTGAGTGCGGTTGTTAGCCTTTTTTTATGAAAATCGGTAAAATCTTTCCTGAATCCTACAACCTTGGGATCTTCAAGAGAAGAGTTAAAGGCATTTACTGCGATCGCTTGCTACATCTTCGACCACATGGTCACTTTCTATCAGGTGAGATTGTGGTCAAACGCGAATACAGTCAATCATAAAAAAAGCCGTTTCGAAAATATTTAGCTATTTAATTCGAGTCTTTTTCTGTATATCATAGTCTTTCGAGGGTTTTCTATTTGTTTTTTATATTTAAGATTAAACTCTGAGATAGATTCTTAGCCATGTTTGATGGAGATCAGTTAAGCCGTTTCAAAGATATTTAGCTTTTAACACAATTGGTTTGGTTTATTTTGATGATTTATTTTTTGGTTTTCTAAATTTTCAATTGTAGTTAGGTATATTAGGTTCGATCCCCCGGGGTACATGTTTAGTACTCGGTTTGGTTGTTGGTCGGGCATTTTAAATGTCCGCCTGGCTAGCTACCACCATTTTATCTAAATCTGCCGCCAAACAGCAATGTTAATAACATTGTTGTGTTCCGGTTGTCAGAAATAAGATAGCCAGTTCCCCAAATATTTGGATTTCCGGGTCAGTACGCTTCCACCTTTCGCCTCATCTTCACTTAACATCAGGTGTGATTGACGTCAAGGGCTAACCCTTTGTGCATAAAAAAAAACTTGAGGTTTGATATACATAACATAGCGTCATAAGCTTGATCCCAAATAGTGGCCAGAGTTGTTCCTAATAATTACCGTTTGGGTGTTCGAAACATAAAAGGTTTAATTCTTGACACAACATCCACGGTGTATTCGAATACACAGAAATGCACATGTGGCATGGGGTGAAAGAGCAAATCCATAGATGTTTGTTGGTGGAAAGTCCCTAAGTCGCCTTTTACAACGCCCACGGGGTGAGATGGGTTGGTTCCATTATTTTTACGTGCCGAAAGGTTTGAGATATTCACTTATATTAATGAAAAAGATAATTGTCTTCTAAATAAGGAAACTTAAAAGTAAATAAATTGGCAACTTTACTGTTCATAGAAATCCATTAGATTCTGATTCTCAATGAACTCGACATACCACTCACTTAGTCTATACTCATATTCATTATCTTTGAAAGGTGAATGGCTAATGGCGCTACTTTAAACGAAACGTTGCTTTATATGTAGACAAAATAAAAACTAATACAACTACTTAATTATTTTTTTTTGACTTGTTTTCAGCAAAAGTGGAAAGAATTTCTTTTAAGAATCAATCGTTTCAGTTACTTTAGGTCGCCATCTTGCTTCTGTCAGAAAATGATGTAAAAATCTTTGTGTCTTTAGACGAATTTCCCTAAAATCGGGCATCGCTTAATTTGCCTATATGTAAGACTCTAGAATACTAACAGGTAGAATCATTACCACTTAAGCTATTACTTGTATAATTTACGTTTGAAAATTTGCAGCAAAACTGTGACATATTCAACACCCTTAAATACAACCAACAGTAAAATAACATCGCGGTTTTTTGAAGTTTACTGAGGTAGCGAATGGAGGCGTTCTTGTGTTATTAATCGAATTTATCACTGAACAAATAAGTATTTTTGCTTTTTGGAGTGTAGTATTTATGTATGTGTGTGTGTATGTATGTATGTCCTTCGGGGCATCCTGTAGCCTAAACGGCTTGAGCGATTTCGAAGTGCATGGTGTCGTTAGTTTGGCCTCTTACCCGTAGTGTCATAGGATACATTTTATCGTAAAAAATCCAACATGGCGTCCGCAAAATACAAAATATTTCATTTAATATAAGTTTTTAAATACTTAAATAGTTGTTGTATAACTTTTACTTTATTATTTTTCTATTACCTAGTCACCTCTACCGTGTCTTATCACCACATAACATAGAAATTAAGTAGGACAAAAAATTTTATAATAGTATGGTTCCACTCTTTATCTCCGGAGTGCATAATTAGATGGTAACCAATTTATATGGGCCCACCCTGGTGATAAACCCTGGTGTCGATTCGGTTGTACACCAACTAAACTAAAACCAGTTTTGGAGTGATGCCGTTACATCGTACTGTTCCAGGGAGAAAGAGCCAGTACTACTCTAAAACTGGTTTTAGTTTAGTTTAGTTTATTTGGTGTACATCCGAATCGACACCGCTGTCAAACAAAAACAAAACCCAGTCATCAAAAGCGTTTAACAATTGACGAAAATAAAGGTGAACATACAATAAACGACTCTTATTTTTTTTTCGTTTTATTCTCTCCTCTCGGAGAAGGCAAAGGAATCTAAGCCCATACAGCCATGTCTTATTTCTCTTATTTCTTAAGTTTGTAAGTTAGTCTCAGTCAAAACAAGCAATTCGTCGTATACTTGGCGTATACAGACTCTAGTCACAGTCAAGTCATTCTTCAGTAAAGTGGCATTAGCTTTACAAAAGATTTTGGCAGTTTCTTGTGAGCCGACAGCTTCGTTACACACTTTAGTTTACACTTTCCTTCACTTGTACACCATCACTAACGTTTGCTGCACAATAGTCTGCCATTATTAAGCTTCAAAAGTCAGAATGCACAAATTATAAGAATTATAAAGAAAATTGCAACTTCACTCGCCGAGATCCCGCCAAAAAGCCAACGATTCTTATTCTTAACTTTCGTTCAAAAATCTCCACCGAATTCTTTTCAAGCAATATATTCAATAAAATCAATATGTTGGGAATCTTTGTTTTGAATGAAATCTCTTATCTTTCCTTCCGGTACCCTATACATATAGGAGGGTAATATCCGATACGAAACGTTTTTCCGTAGACAGGTGCGCGGTAAGGTTATTTATGGGGGTCCCTCGATTCTGCCCGGCCCCAGACGACTGTGTTTCATTTTTATAGGATTTATGTTGGTATGCTTAAAATGATTCCTATTCTGACTATTTTATCAATCGAATTTAGATACATACTAGTAGGTATGTTAACCAGTGGGGTGTACAAAAAATGGGAGATTATATTTTTTAACCCTCGACGTTAAAAAAGGGTGTTAAAAGTATGAAGCCTATATGGGTGGGTGGTTTATGCCCTCCAGTCGTCTTCAGTGTTGTATGTAGGTGCCTACTTAAGAAAGAATGTCCAATTGTTTAGGAAAAATAGTAAAATTGCATTATGTAAGTACAAGATATAAAAATAAGAGATCGATTTTAGTGATAAGGTCGCCAAATTGTACATCTATTCTTACCATTTTTCTGAAACTGTATTTTCTTTTCTGTTGTGCAATAAAGTGTATTTGTATTGTATTGTATTGTTAGTTTCTTATTTATATCAGTCGCTTACACAGAGCCACTAAGTCATTCAAAGGACTGTCGCTTTTATAATAAGGTGCCGGTTGACATTCAAAATTTGTCTTTAAATATGTGCCAAAGGCTATTATATTTCTGACTGTCTATAAATGATAAAAATAAATGGACGTGAGCCGCTCGGCGATAGCCAGTCTACTGCTTTCTTTTTTTTTCTTTGTAGAAATTGTAAAAATACTTATTACGCTGTAACATGTTGCCGTAATTGTATAAATAATTGTAAAATATGAATGTATGTGTGTGACTGCAGAACCAAATAAATGTTTTAGCTATACATATAGATATATGTAGCTATCTATTAGCTATATATAAAAAGAGCTACTACTGAGTTTCTTGCTCATTCTTCTATGGGGAGTCTGCCTTGTGAATGAACGATGACAGTATGTTAGTCATGACGTTTCCAAGTGTTATTTTAATTTTTTTTTATGTCCCTCACTCGATAGGTTTGCTTAAAAAAGTTATTAACGCACAATTTAGCGCCAGCCATCTTGTGTAATTTTTTTAAAACACTTGTCTAAGGACACTTTGGTTCTTGAGTCGAATCTAAAAATACCTTAACTGTCGAAATCAATCCATCCATTTGGAATAAACCATACATACAAGATATCCGCGAAAAACATAACCCTTTCATGACAGTCGGGTAAAAAGTACTCACCAACGAAATGGAAACTTACTTCCTCCAATTTGCATTTCCCACGGAAAGTAATATAGTGAAACTATGTTGTCCAATTTAATAATAAGGTCCTGGGCAATTTGGCACGAGCTGGTTCCACGGTGAGTGGAGTCTCGTTCAGTTACGAGTGGCGCAATTCGCCTGCACTCGGCTCCCGCTTGAAGAGCTAACCAATTAGACGAGACAAATTCGGATTTATTATTCATCGTGCTATTCTATTGGATTCAGATGGAACGGTACTGGTCGGAGCGATTTAAGGATTAATGATGATTGGTCGACGGCGCATGTTTAGATAAATGTTAATTGGGTTTTGCATGAGAGTTCGCCGCGTATTGCAAAAGTTGGTCGCATTCATTACGGTCGGGTAAATTGGTTTAATCCCATTGAAAACCGTTATTTACTGGCGATACTAGTATTGTTTGTAATCGTACCTTCTCATTGGTTTAGAAGTAGCTAAGTAGTTATAGAATCGTTTGAATTAGACTGTATTACGGGGTATAATTTTACACCATTAGATGGGCAAGTATTGTCGTATTGTTTTTCTTTGAACGTTTGAGAGCAATATTCATAAAGGCGAGGCTAATTGTCTTATAAATTAGTAAACAGATAAACTATTAAACATCTGCTATTACTTAGATTTCACGCGGCCATATAACACGATCCAGGAGAAAATGATCAGGAAAAATATAAATATTTAAACACAAAAAAAAAATACTAATGTGTTGGGGTTTCCGGGTCAGTACGCTTCCACCTTCGACCTCATCTTCACTTAACATCAGATGTGATTGAGGTCAAGTACCAACCCGTTGTGCATAAAAAAAGAAAAGTAAAGCAGATCACATTAGATTTCATATTTAATGACTAATATTATACTTTTAATGTTTGAAACATCCAAACGTTAATATTTGAGATATCCCTGACCACCATATCGTCGGTAAGGGTCACATTAAAATTAAAATGTATTTAAACTGCTACACAACTAGTTTCCGCTACTTTACGATCACACAATAACAGTAATAAAGTTGTTAATCAGTTTTAACAAACATGTGTAGCCTAACTGTTTCCCGACCACTGTTGAACGAACGGTGTTTTGACGAATGGAAAATTGAGTATTATATATAATCTGGGGCCGATCTCGGTTGATGTAATTAGATCGGCTGACGAAGCGGAATCTATGGACTGCTATGGAGGCGTTGCTATACCACATTCTACGGCTTTACGCTTTACAGTAGATATATAGTGTAGAAACAGGTTACTTTACCGGTGTTAGGTATTAGAATATTCACGATTAACATCAAAAGAGGAAATACCTTTAATAAACAGCGGCCAAGGGACTTGAAAACAAGTAATTGTTGTAAGTAAGTAATTTGTTGGTGGTAGGGCATTTTAAATGTCCGCCTGGCTAGCTACCACCATCTTATCTAAATCTGCCGCCAAGCAGCAATGTTAATAGCATTGTTGTGTTCCGGTTGTCAGAGATAAGATAGCCAGTCCCCCAAATGTGTTGGGGTTTGGCAGTACGCTTCCACATTCGACCTCATCTTCACTTAATAAAAAAATTTAAAAAAAAATTGAACGGATAAAAAGGGACGAAACAAACGACTTTAATAAGTGTAATCTTTTTATCAGATCTTCATCAAATTGGTATGGAATAATGATGAACAGACAGCCAGTATTTGTGTATTGAACTGTTAAGTTTCCTACAATATGCTTGAGGATGCTAATCCCAGCCGTCGTAACAATAAAAATTTTGCGTTCGAACACTAATAATTAGCCGTTTAGCTTGCGCTTGTGTTCGATCGCAAAATTTGTACAGTAAGGGCCCTAGAAGTAAAAATAAGGGGTTAAACGTCTAATGGATAGACTTATCGAGTTAGCATAATTTACTTCTAGGGCGCTTACTTATAGTGCCAAATTTACGAACGCAAAATTTTTTCGTGGTACGTCTGGGGAGCGACGTAGCCTCTCTCAAAAAGAAACAAGCGCGCGTTTATGACAGCTAAAAAGTGAGACACTCCCTTCTCGGCAAACATGCTGGACGCACTGCAGTAACAATAAAACTTTTCTTGTCCGATTATTTATCAGAAACGTAGGTATAGTGCACAGTAATAAGGTGAAATGTAAGACCACTATCTCTACAACGACTTTAGATTAGATACATTTATTTCATCTGTACATTTTAAATTGTTATGATAATATGATTCAGCTATAAAAGCTCTCGTCACTCGCATCGATTACAAACGGGTGCTGCCTGGGTCGCCTATTTGTTTCTCTTTCCGACTTACTTACTTGTTGATAAGGGATAGACATACAAGGCCGCGCTAATTTATTCGCAATTCACTTTTTTTCTCTTACTCAGCCTCTCCAGGCGCACCAGTCTGGGCATTTACAAGACGTACCTACGGTCGAGCCTCACGTAGTGGCGCCTGCATGGTACGCTCTGACATCAGAAACCCTCCGCAAGAGATCCGCTCATTTTCAAAACATTTTCCTGCACATCATCAAGGCCGCTTCCCGTTACGTTCGTAACAACACCATCCAGCGTAACCGCTTCAACACTCGCCGTTGTGATATATTTACAACCGCGCCGACATCTTGAGATACGAACTTCTCGTTGAGATCGCGCCGAATTATTTGAACTAGGCAAAGGCAGCGTGACACAACCTCGAGGGTAGAGACGTAAAGTCGAAGTCACTGATCGATTGTGCTGTAACACTGTACGATATTATATAAAATTAAAAAATAATGTCTTTCGTCCGTAAAAGCAGATCGGTAGATATCCCATTAAATTGCATCACATAGCTTTCTGGGCGAAAAGCTGCCAGTCATCCATCTTTCAGATTCGATGTCATTATTCTGAACACGTGAAATGGGAATCGTTTCCGTAACAGCTAGGTTACTATTTTTTGTTGTATTCGAATATTTGGGTCGAATCAGTCTTTAGCTAAAGTGGAATATCTACCACCATCCCACCTTGGGGACAAAAAGCATTATCATTTATGTATATTATGATGACTTTTCCCGTAGATTGGATTTATTTTTAAGCATTTGTTGAAAGGTCATTTCTTCGTTTGTTTTTGTAGAGTAAACAAGAAGAAAACAATATAAAATATTCTATTTTAGTTCAATGTTAGAAATGTCAACAAAAGTAATTCAGAGAATTGGCCTGACATTCGACGAATCCCTTTTTAGCACCAAGAGTTTGGCGAAGCGGAAGTAAAAAGGCTCTCATTTTCCAATTAGTAAATTCACGCCCAAATCAATAAGAAGATAATTAAGATTTTTGCCTAATTATCGTAATCGTTAAAGCGGAACTTTGTGATTGCTTTATATTTTGCGCTTCCATTTAACTCTGTTCACGGCGCGGGTGCGATCGATCCCTTATTTTTTCTTCTCACTGGCAAATACATAGAGCTGTTTCTATGTTATGTATAATTCAATTCGACAAATGAGGCTTTTGATTCTGCTTAAGTTTATATAAATATAAAGGATTATTGCGAATTCAGTTACTGTTATGTTTCCACTTGTATTAATTAAATAAATAATTAAGGAAAAACACATAACCCCATATTTTTATAGCCGGAATCGATTCTATACATGCTTCTATTTGTATTGACGACATGTTTGGTGTAGTGGTTAGCAACTCTGGCCACTATACCAAAAGGTTGCGGGTTCGAATCCCGCTAGGGACATATGTTTGTGTGATGAATACGGACATGTGCACCCGAGTTATGGATGTTTTCATTTATAATAAGTATAAGTATTTATTTCCAAAAAAAATGTATTTATGTAGTATATCAACCATCTGGTATCCACAACACAAGCCTATAGTTGCTTAATGTGGAACTAGATGGCATTGTGTGTATGTCCAAGGATATTTATTTATTTATTTAATTATTTTAACACATTATTGCATATATAAGTATACAAACATACAATGAACAAACATAGGACAGAACTTACAATACACAAAAGGCGAGCTTATCTCTGTAAGAGATTTCCTCCATTTATATTTATTTATATTGTATACACTGTTTCCGAAAGTTTCATAACCCATTGTTCTACGTAAGGGTAAGCAGTTTATGTCAAGCAGTATACCTTGTGGTTCACAGATATATTATGCAATTAGAAAGAAAGATTTCAACATATTTGATGATAAGGAAATTATCCAACAAATAGAAATAACTTTCACCCCAGCAAACCGGGGAGGCAACGCCTGTGAATCTGCCGGCAGTGAATTCTAGGCCCGTATTAATAAACCATTAACTGAGACTGAGAACAGTCTTGTGACTGGTCTCAAGTAAACATATTGATTAATAAACCTTACTTGAGACCTGAAACGCACGTGCTTACTCAAGCAGTACTCACTTCAGAGGTGCGTGTATTAATAAACGAAACTCAAGACTGTCATTCATTCGCCGCTGAGGCGAATATTTGAGAAGTGATCTCAGCTGAGTAAACCTCAAGATTGGTTTATAAATTAGCACGGAGCTTGAGATAGCGTCAACTGCTTAAGACGCATCTCGGTTGATACAGCCTCAAGACCTGTATTGAGATTGGTTTATTAATACGGGCCCTAGAGCATGTTTTGTCCAAAATCGTCGGACAATCTAGCAGTTGGGCGTCACATTATTACGTTTACCTAGACGTGTTCCCCAACAGCCATCGGTTCCACAACAGATGTGGCGACCCCATTGCCACCATTCCTCTATATTGATTATCCACATGTACTCTAAATTTTCTTATTCTGATGAATCATCCGCTTACTCCACCTAATTTAAAATAGTGAACAGCCTGTATAGATAATGTTTGCTGATACGCTGATGAAAACAGTAATTATAGTGACGTTAAAGCACTACTTAGTTTTTATATTGCGCCTGTCCCACTAAAGTTTTTTAGAAAAGGAATTAAAGACGAAATAATGACATGTTATTATGTTTTCAAGCCTTTCAACCGCGCCCGTCTGGTAATGGCCGACAGGCGGCTGGACCTAACCGAATTTTAATGGCCGCTGAATTATATTATTTTAAATATTCACCGCTCGTTGTGGAAGAAGGGAAATTATCCTGTTTCATTTGTTAATTTAATCCTTTACTTAGTTTTATTAGAACTTAATTGTTGTTGAATACAACAGAACATTGGTATTTTTTAAATACCTACTTACTATTTAGAATGTGCGATTCCTAACCGGATGGCCCAGAGTCTTTCGATTTATTGATATATCTAAAACGATGTTAATATATCTTGTCTTAGGCTACACTGGTCTAGAGTCCTCATAATGCAATTAGCCATTAATTTCGTAAATAACCTCCCCCGTGACTCAAATTCACTCAATGTCAAAATAAAGTTTGTTACGGGTTCGATTCCCAGCGGGATATGATTAGTATCTACTCTGTTTGGCAAACGATACGGCATTTTAAAATATCAGTTAACACCATCTTATCTAAGTCTGCCACCAAACAGCAATATTGATACCTAGCAATGGTGTGTTTAAGATAAGATAGCACAATAAATTATAATCCCACCAAATAAGTTGGGGGTTTCGGGAGAGCGCGCTTTCATATTAGGCCTCATTTTCCCTTAGGTATTAGAAGTGAGTGTGGTAAAGCCGTGCAAAAAAAAAAATAGAAGAAAGACGAAAATAAATCTATAAATATCCACTTTCTCAGTTATTTACAATATTAGGAGATGGAGGATTTCAAAATATATTTCTAGTGTAGTATCTAACTAATAGTATAAATGCGAAAGTGTGGATGTATGTTTGTTTTTTGTTGATCAATGAAGGCCAAACTGATGAAGGGATTTACATGAAATTAGGTATATACTCGTACGTAGAACAAACCCTGTATTAAAACATAGAATGTTTGTTACCCCGATAAAGTGAGTAGTTCCCGCGGGATAAACAAATTAAACATATCCGCGATAAAATTATTTCACGAAAAGCTAGTCTGAAATAAGAACAAATAAAATGTGTCCGACACGCGCTCAGCCGCTTTTCTTATTTGCCCTGTGTCTGTATAATAACAGTCTCTGATTTTACTTATCCGAACTGTTTTTATCACATTGGGGTCTTGATTGAAGAAGTCAGGGCAATAATCCTCGGATAGATAGATCAGATAGGATTAGGCGGGGCCCGAGTGACCCTTAATAAGCTTCATGGGTCGAGCTAGATGCGTCTGTATTCGTCTTATGTCCATTATGTTGGTATGTAGCGTTAGAAGTACAATCGCGAAATGAAAAGGTTCGTCAGTATACTTTAATTTGACACTTAGCAAGCACATGTTCTAAACTAAGTGACATACCCAAATGGTGCATAGAAAAGACAGGGTTATTTAGCCGAATTAGTGTTGCTTGACTATGAATAGTTGAGCTAAAACCTTTTTATTAGTTTGAACTGCCAGTCTAATCGAATGTCAAATCAAGAACTGGTCTACAAGCAAAAGTCAACGTTAAGATTTTTTGAGAAAAGAAACAAGAAGAACCTTTTCATTGCTTACAACTGTACATGCATAAATAACACTGAGGTAGAATTAATTATCCACACCATGTAACTATAAATTGAAAATATAGAAAACCCACGAGAAAAGAAAATCTCGGGGTTTACCAAATTTTCAATTATCGTTACTAGTTTCTTTTTTTATTTGGTTTTTTTTAATCAACTTTTATTAAGTTTAAATATACACAAACTTTAATTGGCCTATTGAAATCAGTATCATGCAATACCTACAATACAAAATACTCTTTATGGCACACAATACTTTACAATAATTTTTGTTCCTAGTCCTTTTTGAGGTTTGTTTCACTTTAAACTTGAAGCATTTTTACGAGTAGAGTCGTGGAAGTATAGTCGTGCAAACTGATGTTCAATGAAAGGCAAAAAAATTAATAAGAAAAATCCTCAACCAGTAATTCAAGACCTGCAAGTTCAAAATGATACTTAACGAGACAGAGGGTATTAATTTAGTCACTTAAGCCTCCTTACGCGACACTTAAGTGTGTAAATGAAATAAAATTGGACATCCACAGATAAAAGCGTTAATTAGTGTCCTGTTTGAGAGGAATCCGTCTTCGTGGCCATCATACGGGGTTGTTAAACTGATGTACAGTCAGAAACATTATATGACTAATATACAATAGGAACAGAAAAAGCGTGGTCGTGTCATGCATCCATTACATACTATACCATTTACACACAAAAAGACATTATTACAAAAAAGTATATGAAATTTAGTAATAATAACAAGCCATTGGTTTCCCATACATAAATAAATAAATTAGTTACACACAAATCAGAACTTTGTACGTAGGATAAATAGGACACTGAAAGTTTTGCACAGACCTTATTGGACCAGATAACGCAAGTTGTCTATTTTACATGTCCGATTACGTGCCCTTAGTTGGAGTGCTCGACCACATCATAACCAGTGAACCACCAACTCGTACGTTGCTAAATTCCCTTTCACAGGAGGTTTACGGGCGGACCCGTTGCATGGGATTCGCGCGTGTTGTACGCGGAATTTATTTCCATCACTAATTTGTTCTCGTGACCTAATAATAGGTACAAAAAATTAGACAAAAATGCGATGGCGTTATCTAGTACAATATATGTCTCTGGACTTCACGCATATTTTAAATTGCGAATGTAATTTTTTTTTAGGAATATAAAATATTATAAAATTATTTGTGGAGGGTAACCATTTTTTAATTATTTTCACCATCATTATGTTCATGGTTCATTAGCGAAAATGAATTGAATGAATTTATAATGGTCATAATAGTCCCTTTTGGGTACAAGACTGTAGGTACTGTTCGCCGTTAAAATGTTTTGGGAGGAAAGCAACTCATCTCGACTTGAGGTGTTATATCATATTTTCGATTTCAATTTAATAAAATGTTGTAGACGGTAGTGTTGACTGTTCAGGTCAATAAAAAATGAGGTTGACTGTACCAGGAATATCAGTCTCCAGATGTACTAAGAAGTTTTAAATCTTTTTCAGATCCCAGTGCCCTGAGGACACTGGGCTCAGTGTCCTCAGTGCCACAACGTCGTTCTTAATTATAATTATTACGCTATTTAATATGAAGCCCATCGCCGTTAAAATGTGCAAATTTATAGGAATATTTGTGGTGGAAAGTGCCTTAGTCACCTTTTACGATGCCCACGCGAACAGATGGATTGGTTCTATTCTTTTAACGTGCTGAAGTCACACAGAACTTCTATATAGGTACTTGTTTAATAGAAATATAGAGTGATTACAGTTGTGATATAAAAATTAATACAGCGTAGGGTTTGTAAGGCGAAATAAATAAATAATAATGCACCTACACACAGCGCCATCTAGCACCACACTAAGCAACTAGGCTTGTATTATGGATACCAGATGGTTGATAAACTACACAAATACATTTTTTTTAATAAATACATCCATAACTAGGCAACATATGTCTGTTCATCATTCATCATACAAGCATATGTCCCTAGCGGGATTCGAACCCGCGACCTTTCGGTATAGCAGTCAGAGTATCTAACCACTACACCAAAGAGGTAAATGTTTGTATGATGAATACGAACATTTATTTCCGAGTCATGGTTGTTCATATAAATATTTATGTATGTTTATCCGTTATCTTGTATCCATAGTATAATCTTTGCTTAGTTTGGGACTAGATGATTGGTGTAAGTGTCCGAAAAATTTATTTATTTAAAAGTTAGAGGCCTATGTCTGTCTAGTGTTGTCACACATGTGTGTATCTGTCTGTGACGCCGAAACGCCAAAACGGCTTAACCGATTTAAAAACGGAATCTTTTTCTCGAAATGGTTTTTGCGATATGGTAGCCATTTTTAATGAAAACTGCCACGGCTTGAACATACTGTCAGGTGGCCAATAGTTTGATACAAATCCACTAAACCGAATTGTGCCCGCGTCGTGGATTATTATTTATTTTTTTGCACGACGGGTCCGTACTTGGCCTCAATCACACCTGATGTTAAGTGAATATGAGGTCGAAGGTGGATTATGGGAGAGCCCAGGTTGTGCCTCAACAATGGGGATGTGTAAGGCTGTTGATGATAAATCAGCAGATGTATTTATAGGAGCGTCGGTGGCTCCCAATTTAGGAGGTCCGGATTCGATTCCCAGACAAGCTAATGTATCAATAACTTTTTAAATTTAATTAATTACTTATGTGCATTTATACGACTGCTCTTAAACGGTGAAGGAAGACATGGCGATGAAACCTGCATGCGTGAGAAATAAAAATTCAAAGGCATGTGAAGTCCCCAACCCACATTGGGCCATGGTGGTGGACTATGGCCCATGCTCCCTATATATATGAGGGAAGGCCTATATCCCTGCAGTGGGATGTTTACTGTGATGATTTATATTTACAGTTATCATTGTCTTATCTTAATAAAAGTTACCAGAAGGATTATAAAGAGTAAATCAACACGATTCCCGACAGTCGAGATAAATATGACCCGTCTTCTCGCGGGTGGTCCCCGTACGGTTAAATATGCCTTTAACTGCTGTAATTAACTGTCACATTGTTGCATCTTCTCATTGTCTCTGCGTCTTGTCACGCGAGATTAACTGTGAACTAAGCTCATATAGTGAATGGGTTTATACCACAGATTAATTCATACGTGAATTTCCTAAGTTTTTGCAATCGTAATAGAGATAAAACGGATGGCGAATGGTATAACAACCTTTATCCCAAATGGAGTGGTCAGAGAAATCCCAATCATTTGTATTTGGGTTTATTAACATTATAGTTTAATGATTGAAAAAACACTTGCGCACTTGATAGGGGGTGAGCCCATCGCCTTTATAGGTGTATTTTTGGTGGAAAGTACCTTAGTCACCTTTTACGATGCCCACGCAAAGAGATGGCTTGGTTCTATTCTTTTAACGAGCTGAAACCACACAGAACTTCTATATACTTGTTTAATAGAAATATAGAGTGATTACAGTGGTGATGACAGTGGTGATATAAAAATAACAGTGTAGTCAAATCAGGAGTTGGAATTAGAATTGCCTTGATAAAGACTGACATGTAGTATATTAGGGTTTTTGATAGAAATATTAATAATAAAATTATGATAGCCAAGGACATTCATCTGGGATGTTCCGTTTACATAACAAACTAATGTAGCACAAAGGTCGATATATTAGGGTTCGTAAGGCGAAATAAATAAATAATAATGCACATACACACACCGCCATCTAGTTCCACACTAAGCAACCAGGCTTGTATTATGCATACCAGGTTGGTAAACTACACAAATACATTTTTTATAAATAAATACATCCATAACTCGGGAACACATATGTCTGTTCATCATTCATCATACAAGCATATGTCCCTAGCGGGATTCGAACCCGCGACCTTTCGGTATAGCAGTCAGATTTTCTAACCACTACACCAAACAGAACGTCACTGTATGTCTGCATGTGGGATTAATGTGGGATTATTTAGTGCCTGAAATAAAGAATTAAATAATATAACACGGAGAAAGTGTGCAGATACGTTATAGATCATAACGTGTTATCCTCGTAAATATCTGTCCACTGTTGGGGCACAGCGTCCTTTCACTGGGAGAGGATATATGGGCCATAATCGACCATGGGAATCCAGTGCGGATTGGTGGATTTGTGTCAGGGTAGTGGCCACCTAACACTCAGTAAAAGTTAATTTCGAATGTTATCCCTAACAAAATTGTAAGAGAGCAACGTTAGTGTTAAAACCACCTATAGTAATTATATTGGTCTCATTATTTTTTATTTTTTTATTATTATCTTCAGACATACACACAGCGCCATCTAGTTCCACTGTAAGCAACTATAGGCTTGTGTTGTGGACATTTGTACCCGAGTTATGGATGTTTTCATTTATAATAAGTATTTATTTACAAAAAAAAATGTATTTATGTAGTATATCAACCATCTGGTATCTATAATACATGCCCAGTTGCTTAGTGTGGAACTAGACGGCGCTGTGTGTATGTGCAAAGATATTTATTATTATTATTTATTTATTCTGTTGTGTTAATTTACATAGGGTTTATTGTTTGTGTTCTTCTATTTTGGTTGTATGTACTGTGCAGAATAAATGTTTTTATCTATCTATTTATTTATCATAATTTAAACTTAAATATAAAAAAGCACTCAAACGACCATGCACGCATTATGAGATATATGCGGACAAAGACTGGACACACACATGTAAACACACACAACGACGTCAAACACATAAAACCCATAGTTTTTCGTCGGGGGTTAATAATCGACCCAACTTAATGGATTTTGTAGCGCCATCTAATGGACACTTAGATATTACGTCAAAGTAAATGCCTAACTGTAGGCACTTATCTTGGAACTGAGGGGGTTGTGGTGTACGATAAACCGTTTGCTAATTAAAGACCTCGGTTGCGTTCGCTTTTTGTACCCCGACACCATCGACGCTTTCCATCCAGTATATTTAACAATCAGTAACACAACTATGTACTAAACTTATGTAATAGTGGCTACATTTCAAGTAAATGTAAGTATCACCATCGAACAGAAAGCTAGACCTTCTTCTATCTTCATATTTTATATAAAGTCACCGAATGACGTCTCATTCAATTAATAAATGACTATCAATCAGTACTATCGGCGTCATAAATATTCGTACAGGGCACATTTATACGGTTAATAGTAACATGATGCCTATTTAAGCGATGCTAACTGCAGTTCTCTAAAATGATCCTTTTATCTAGACATTCTAGACTATCATTTTAGAGAACATACAAACTATTCTTAATTGCACAACAACAATAAACATTACACAAAGAAAACAAATGCGAAAAACGCGGATGATTCCGCTTTGATTGATGATGAGACGCTTCAACAAACAGCATGCTACCCTTAATTATTATATCACTAATTGTGGAGTCGACTGTACGTTTAGCACGTTCTCTACTTACAAAGTGACCCTATTTAAAGCATTCTGTCTGTCATTCTACTCTCGTACAATAGTCCTTAATATAACAACGACGTCAGGAAGCTGTTAGAATGGCCGTGGCGCTGCAGCGCCTCAAAAATGTTTGCGGACGCACGTACAGGGCTTTCACTCTCTATTGCCTAAGAAAGCAGCCTCATGCTCTATGCTGCAGCGTCTGCGCAATAGTGGTAACAGTATCCTGAAAATGATTGCTGCCAGACCGGACTGCCCCTTTCAGAAACACTGGGTGAATTTGTTCAAGGAGTTAATCTCGAATTAATGTTGCCCTACCTATTTTACTAAATTAACAATACTAACCTACGAGTATATAAATTGTTACTAACTCAATAATAGATTATAGATTTTATGATCTAAAATAAAACATTTATTATTATTATTACTTACGAGCCTCAGAAACAATCGACGGTTCATGTAACTTGTCCGCTTGGAAAAACTTAGTCATGCCAGCGCTAGGAGCATGAAAGACGCGACAAACGTTTAGTCGCGCGAGATATACATAATGTTAATACCAGACATAAAAATAAATTTGCTGTTCATGTCAACCGTTTACACAAAGTCACTAAGTCATTTAAGAAGCAATGTATACGCTTTTATAATCAGGTTCCAGTGGATATTCAAAATTTACCTTTAAATAAATTCAAAACCATCATAAAACAAACATTATTTAGCAAAGGCTATTATAAAATTTCTGACTATCTGTGTGATAAGTAAGCATGGATTTAGACCGCTCGGAGATATTCAGTCTAATTATGCAATATAATATAATTGTAACCCAAACTTATTTTAAAGAGCTACCATTGAGTTTCTTGCTCGTTCTTCTCTGGGGAATCAGCTTTGTGAATGAGCAATAATGTCAATAATATTAAGATAAAAAATGTGACGTTTTCAATTGATAATTTTTATCCTACGAAATAATTATTTTTTGATTTGATTTGAGATAAGTTTGTTCTGCTCATTCGTTTGGCCGAAATATACAACTATCCCATACTAACGTGGCTGACATGCATTACGCTGACGACAAAGAGCTTGTACCGATTGAATATCGATAAAATAATAAGTTGCTAAAGATATCTTGTACCTAACATTGGTACTCGTATTTGTAAATGCTTTATTGTACTTTATATATTTTATTATACTTTTGAGTTGATATTGTTGTTCTTATACTATAGAATAGCTACATTAACTTAAAAGTAGATTACCAATGTATACATTTGAGTACTGATGTGTATCAGTCTCCAAAAATGAATTACCAATATTGATTTGATGTGGATAACGATGTTGGCTATGCTAGTATATGTGTTGTAGTGTCAGTATTTTATATATATAGTATAGTTGTTTGTTTTCCTAAATTACCGAGAAAAAAAATATCCCTTTTATCGCAAGGACTCATCATAGTTCAGTTACTGTTTGTTTGCTAGTCTGCTTGCGGTTTGAGGACGAGCCACCAACGTTGTCACGGAGAGGTAAATAAACGTATTATTACATTGAATACAGTGAAGTATAACTATATAAGTACATATTGTGTTTGTTTACAACTTTAACAGTATGTTTGGTAGGTGGTTAGTAATATCACTGGTTTAGATTATCATTTGGAACAAGTTTTACGGGATCAATCTTTAAATTGCAAAAAAATTTGGTCTCCCCATCAATATCGTTCGGAAATTTAATTCGTGTAATTCCAGTTTACTGGTGACTCTACACCGGATAACGAACTACTATTCACTATGAACCATAGCCAAACTATATCAAAAAAAATCGATTAAACCATCTGAAATCCCTTTAGTATGGAGGTCAAATAATTTTCGGCTGAATTCGGCTATGGTTCCTAGTGGATAGTTGTTCATAACCAGGCGTGGAGACACCAGCAAAAAATTATTGGACTTCCATACCAACGGAGGTTTCAGAATGGTTTAATTTATATGGGTAATCGAAAAGTTTTTGATCGAATTCCACTATGGTTCCTTGGGGAATGGGGAATTACACGAATTAAAATTCACCCTGTATATATTAGTTCAGGACATAATCAATCTCTGTGACAAATTTCAGTGAAATCCTAGGCGTTAAGGGTCATTGACAAAACAATACAAACCAATACAAAAGAATCAAGTCGCATTATAATGTTGTTCATTTTAGAGTCGAGACTCTCGGTCCTTGGGGCCCCGGAGCTCTATCTCTATACAATGATTTGGCGACGAGACTAGTCGATGTCTCAGACGACCCAAGAGCACTTATATCGCTCAAAGAATAAGTACGAATTGCCATCCAGCGAGGTGACGCAAGGAGCACGGGCTGAACTCTTGTCGTTTTGTGTGTAAACATAAGGTGACATTAAGTACTTTAGGTTAGGTACCAGGTAACTTATTACCTTTTCGTCACAGTACATTTTTGAAAATCTAATATATGTCAAAAAAATATAGCATCATTTAGGAAAAATAGTGATAAACATGATGTCAATACAAGAAATAAAGATAAACTTGCAGGTCACATAAGTCGCCTCCACAAAGTCAGTAATTCATTCAAAGGGTTATGTATACGGTTTTTCAATAAAGTTCCTGTAGATATACAAAATTTTCCTTTCAATAAATTTAAAGATACTATAAAACAGAAACTTATTAAGAAAGCATATTATAAAATATCAGATTATTTAGATGATAAACAATCATGGACATCACCAGCCCGTTCGCATAACCAGGCTATTTCACAATTAATAATGAAATATTATAATATAAAATAATAATTTTGTGATATAAAAACCTTTTTTTAAATGAGCGACCTCTCGAGTTTCTTGCTTGTTCTTCTCAGGGGAAAATTGCCTTTTGAACAAACAGTAGCTTTAAAAATGTAAAGCGTACTGACCCGGAAACCCAAATAATTTGGGGAATTGGCTATCTCATCTCTGACAACCGGAACACAACAATGCTATTAACATTGCTGTTTGGCGGCAGATTTAGATAAGATGGTGGTAGCTAGCCAGGCGGACATTTAAAATGCCCTATCACCAACCAAACCGAGTACTAAACATGTACCCCGCTGGGGTTCGAACCCGCGACCTCCTAAACCCTATATGTTGTTTACATTGAGCCACGGAGGCGGTTAAAATTTTATCAAAAACTTGAAATTATCGAAAATTACTATTATTAAAACTAATTAGGCATTATTTATAATTAGCATTTAGCGCTTTTCGAGTGCAGGTCAGAGCAATATTTTTGATTTATGCTGAATTTCAAAAGAAATATATTTTATCCAACGAGGCCGCCGCTGCAAAACCCTCGTAAACAATTAGCTTTTTAGTTAGGATCATATTTTATTGTTATATTGTATTGGTTTTTGTACGTTTTCTATCTATCATGAGAAAATGTTTCCGTGCTTTTGTATTTCTTTAAAATTATATTTTTTTTTGTAAATAGCTCCTTTTTTTCTTTTTATGAGTCTTGTGTCTTTATGTGAAAATAAATAGTTATTAGTTTATTTACTATTGACCTATAAAATACATTGCACCATGTTAGTACAAAGAATATATATATTATATTGGGTTTTTTTTTCACATTAAATATTTTTTAATTTCTGGCCTAAATCACATAATAAAAAAAACTTGAACAGAGCTCTTTTCATGTGCTTGCCATATTCATTTCTTAGATTTGCTGAAACTTTTATAAAGCGGTTACTTTTAAAAATTAACGCTGCCTATACTTAACTTAAATGTTATCCGATAATACACACAAAGTTTAGCTAAATTTGGATTTGCCGTTCCCAAAAAAAAAATCAAAAATGTTTGTATGGAGAAAACAGTCTTAATGAAATTCTTCATACAAAACGCCAATTTCATAGGTAAGGACCTAATATGTAGAACCTATAAACAGTATATGTTGTTTATAAATAGTAGTAGCAATTCGAACTAGTAAAATGTTATACTTGATTTGCTGTACATTTCACCGCGTACAAATCCCTTCCTCTATTCCGCTAACCTTAACGTTTATTGCATCGATACTGCACGTCGAGTTCAATAAAACAACGTACTTTACGTGTAGGCTGCTCCAAATGTTCCAAACACGAATAGCTCCTATAAATGTCCCTTTCGAACAGCAGGCAATAAATAGAGAGGGAAGTGTAGCATAGCAACAATATTCATTTGTTAGATATTGTTGTAGGGTCGGTATACACGTGGGAACATTTGGATACAAAGAGACATTTAAATATATCACTGATGATGTCGACGGGCGTGAGGTAGAGGCGAGGCATTTGACGACTTTGGTGTAGTGGATAGTGACCCTGTCAGCGAAACCAAATGTTGTAGGTTCGAATCCCGCGAGGGGTAAATGTTTGTATGATGAATACAAACATCTATTCCCGAGTCATGGATGTTAATACAAATATTTATGTACGCTTATCTGTTACCTAGTATTCATAGTACCAAGCTTTGCTTAGTTTGGGACTAAATAATAAATGTGTCTACAATAAAAAAATAAAATTTATCCATCAATAAGTTAACTGTGTTTAACAAAAGTCTACCTATTTAAATATCAGTTAGTATTTATACTAGATACAAATAAAAAAATATTGTAAAAATCTAGACTAAGCGCTCCTTTTTTTAGGCTTAATTATTCAAAATTACATCTCTAATATACCTCTATAAGATAGCAATTACACAAGTCGGTTCTGAATTATGTCTAGCTAAGCTAATTTTTAGCTAAGGTGTAATATTCCTCGTGCTTCTTAACCATTCGTTGATCGTTGCAAATTTTCTCTGAAATTCTTGGGGGAGGCCTATGTTCAGCTGTGCAGGTCCTGTGGCGGATATGTTGCTGCCCTGAAAACAGTAGATTTCAACAACTATTTGCTGGTGGCCACATCAGGCGTATGTAGATGCACGATAGGCATTATATAGCAATACAATTTTTTTTTGTTTTTATTTGTATTGTTAAATCTAGTTTCTATGAAAATTCAACATTGAAATATCTTTACCACACTAACAGTATACTCGCTCTTGATCTGTATCTTCTCTATATTTATGGAGCTATTAATGAAAGGTACTAAACTATTTCAAAACATTACGGTTAATTGATAACTAAAACATTACTCATACATATACGACTATTATTAGCTTCCTGTCCGCGGTTTTCGCCCACGTGGAAATACTTCATCGCTGACTCTTATTTTATCTCATCCTGTCCTATCAAAACTTATCTTAAAGTGGCCTATGTACTTTTCCAGTCCCTATGCTACCTCCCTACCAAATTTAAATACGATCAGTTCATGGGTTCAGTCATGGAAAAATAAAAGACAGAATTCCTTACTCATAACCCAACTACGAAAGGATGTTGACATATTCAACGCGTCTTTATGTATAGAGCGACTTCCACGGGGGTATTTTCCTATGTATAAGATTGTGTGTGGTGACTATAATATGAGTATGCCCATATGATTGGTGAACATAAATATTGAAGTCTGACTCGCCAAGTGGGAAGCGTATGGGAGCCATGTCAGTTTTGACAATCGCAATCGCAAAAAAATATTTTACATGTTTGTCTGAAAATTCTTACTAAAGATGATTGGTAGTATTTTGAACAGCTTAGATTAAAATCAGACATTTTACAGCAAGCACGCGCAGTCAGACATATTTTGGTAGGTATGTTTTGACCAAAATATTATGTACGTGATTGTTTTATGAAACTACATTCAGGAGATAGGGCAGCTCTCGCACATTCATAAAAACCGTTTCTTACAAATATCTTAGGAAACGCTTGAGAAATCAGACGCTTTATATGGTTTGCACGTCGCGAACTATTGTGCATAAAGTAGTTTCATTTCTAGCAGTATAGCATAAAGGTCAATGTAATTGTCAAACGTAAATAAAAGTCTTTTCAATCAAAATATTTTCATTTATTATATTTTCTGAAAGAAAAGAAAACAGTTTTTTTGGTATAACTTACGAGTAGGTAATAATTAATTAATAAAACATTTATTTTTATAAAAGGACAAATAAAAATTATTAGTCCGACTCAGAACCTTCGCCGAAAGACGATTGCCGTATTATATCGTTATCACCAATATCAGAGTCGGAATCCTTAAGTATAATTTCGTCGAAACTAGAGGGTACGCATTCCTCTTCAAACTACAGAGGGTAATAGAATCGGTCTTTTAAACCCATTCCCAGTGAGGAATTAGGTAACTAATTTACAAAACACAAAACGTGACATGAAGGCAGACTACAGCATGGTCTGGCGCCATGGTGTGCGTGACGACTCGGTTCGCACCCCATAACATCCCTAAACTAAATCACAAGCTTCTACCCCACCTTATGTGGTCATATGGTGGCTATAACATTGTAACCCTTGGAGGCAAATGCGTGTGATATAAGTGATCGTATTATTAAATATGAGTCATTGTAGAATTGCTTATTGCCTGATTGTTGGATGAGTCACACACAATCATACCAGTTCAGACAATATTGTGGGAAAGTGGGTCAGATATTGCCAATGCAAAGTTTCTGGGAATGATCTATTTAATTCGACATCTGGTGGACAAGACTAGCTATCGCAGATTATAGACGTAAGTATATTATGCAATAATTATAAGACTAGGTACCGCCCGTGGCTTCCCTTGCGTTGTGTTTGCTTTTCGGGATAAAAGTACCCTTTAAACTAATGTGTGGTCCAATTTGAGTGCGGTTTTTTTATAGATATACATACATAAGCTTACGCTTGTTTCCGATTGGGGTGGGCAGAGACTATTGTTTTATATTAAAGACTAAACGAGCAGACAGCTTGATGATAATCGGATAAGCGGTTTGGTGAATTTGAATGATACCATAATCTCTTGGAGGTTTTCTAAATTGTCCTTTTATAATTTAGAAAACAGAATAGTAAATAATACTCACACAACCTTAAACAGGTAATCTTAATTTATACGATTCACAAGATATAGTTGCAGTCGTCGCATTGTCGTCTGAATGCCTCACCGTTAAGCTCAAACACTACAATGTGGAATAATTTTAATACATAAATACTAACAGAGAAATAAACAATGCCCTATAATAATTTTTGGTTAAAATTGTGCAAATTTTTTGAAAAATTACAACATACTGTACATAATTGTACAAAATTCATTTTGTTATGCTTGATTATAATTAAGTTCCATTCACCTCTATAACAATCTGTTTATTTAGGTTTAGCCTCATTAGTATCTGAGCATGAATTAGTGTTTATGATAGATGAATGAACTCACACCAAGTTTCACTTCTTTTCGCCTAAAAGCCCAAAAAGCGTTTGTTAAACAAACAATGCGCCGCTTATTGACTTAAGGCTACATCTGTTAATGTATGTGGGTGTAGTTTACTAGAACGAAGGTTCTTGACCCCGGAAAGATATCTTGTAGTTAGGCACAACTGTGTAATAAGACGAGAAACTATAAATCGTTTAGCCTATCCTGTTTTACGGTCGGAGCAAAGACGATGTCTTCACGGTCACTTTAAGTTAAATCGTTCCCGTAAATCTGTGTGGCCTGGAGTTTTGGCAAGTGAGACTCGTCGTTAGCGTCGTCAACATTTTTATTAGAAATGTTATAACATAATCATGCACGAAACAGTTCTTTCATTAACCGATTAGTTAATAAAGTCAGCTACTGCTTAGGGCATTACGTCCTCACATCACATGCGCAAACATCAGCAGTATATTAAATAAATATAAATATTTCGGACATTGAGATATATGTATATTATTACAGATTAGACTGTACTACTGTGTAATCTGTACCACAGATTAACTAATAGTTCTTCCTGTACTATGAATACTAGATAACGGACAGACATACATACATACATAACGTCACGACGTTTATCCAAAATTGGGTGGTCAGAGATATCCCAAATATTAGCATTTGGGTGTTCCAAACATAAACAGTTTAATGCTTGAAACAACATCCAAGGTGCACCATTGGAAAAATAAAGAAAAAGGTTCGCTTATCGCCGTGAAAACGTGCAATTCTATAGCTCTTTTGTGGTGGATAGTTCCATAGTCGCCTTTTACGACACCCACGTCAAGAGATTTTATTCTTTTTAAACGACTTCAAAAAAGGAGGAGGTTCTGTATTCGGGGCGTATTTTTTTTTTTTTACATACCGAAATCGCACAGTACACGGACAAACCGACATGAATAGCTATATAAAAATCTATTGCTCGAGATTAAATGTTCATACACCTTCGGGATTCGAATCTGCAACCGTTGGTTTGGAAGAGGCACTACCCATTACATCAAACGGTCGTCAATATTGGATGGAATGTTATGTTAACAACCCTTCTTGCAGCAGGGAAAAACAGCCACATAAGCTGGATACTGAAAAGTTTGTAGAAAACATTTTCAAAATATCGAATTTAGAAGAATGGGGCAAATAGGCCGCGCCATAGCCGCCCTCCGGGAACGCCCCCCCCCCCCTAGTGAGAGGGTGCAGGGCGAGGGGGGACCTGGAGCCGCTTATGCGTTCCCGGGTCCTCCTTACTGCCGAGGAAGGTCGCCGCGGGGTTTTGTTGGGTATCCCTCCCGGAAGGGAGGGGAGTTCCACATAACCGTCTCGCCGTCCCCCAGGCGAGCGGTATGTTAAAATGCATTTCCCCGCGTAAAAAAAAAAAGGGCAATAGCGCTAGTGTACTAGGTACTATGCCTCACGGAATCGAGTTGTTGGACGGCGTATCTTTTCTATAAGATATAGGTATTTTTAATTGTGTTTTATAAATTTGTTGTTTCATGTACATATAAAAGATACATGGCATAAAGTACAGTCTATGTAATTTAGATATTTCACAAATAACTATGAAAAAATGTAAAGAAATATGAACAAGGAGAAGACTATATTTCTGTTGTGGCGAAAAACATTTGCATTAAAATATTAAATAAGTTTTTGAGGATTCCCTTAATAAAATTTAAAAGAATGTATTGCATTGTTTCTGTTACTATGGAAATCTTAAAATCGCTCTACTCTTTTTTGAAAATATTCTCCATTAACTTTTTAAATCTATGTACACGTGTTTTAATCGGTTTATTCATTTCGATAAATTTGGACTTGAAATTTTGTATCTAATACCGTCGGAAAAACCCTCTTAATATTCACATAAAACAGTTTATGGTGCATTCATTGTTGTTAAAGCTATGCGCCTATTTCTATTTTTAACGACGAGTTATGCCTTCATCGCATTGTGTGTGTATGTGTGGTGTCCATTCTCCGGTTGTCCGGTATCTTAATATTTTTTATTTTTTTTTAATAAATAAATATTTCGGACATTTACACCAATCGTTTAGTCCCAAACTAAGCAAAGCTTGTACTATGGATACTAGGTAACGGATAAACATACATAAATATTTATATAAACACCCATGACTCAGGAATAAATGTTCATATTCATCACACAAACATTTACCCGTCGCGGGATTCGAACCCGCAACCGTTGGTTTCGCTGACAGGGTCACTATCCACTACACCAATCGGTCGTCAAAGTTTAAAAAGTTCTTAGCCATGTTTGATGAAAATCGAAGATTAATAGCTTTGTACAGCAGCATGATAACATGCGATATAGTTTATGCCACATTTCGCGGTCATCTGTTAAAATAAGCGACGTAACAGTCGTACAGCGTTATTTTGACAGATGCGAGGGTTTATTAAATATTGAATTTATCTTATTATTTATATTGTGTTTATTCTCAGAGCATATGGCTTCATCGACATTCTATCAGCCAATACATGACGTGTGTACCTAGAGACAATTTATTTTACTCAAAAAATGTCATGCGGCGGCCTTCACATCTGCTGATGTGCCAGCTATTTTAGCCTCCAGTAGCTCCACCAGTAGGTCTGGCACGTGATTAATGGGAAGAGACCAGATGGTATAACTCTTTTACCCTAGAAGTTGGGACGCGCTTTATTTTGGGATGCTACTTGTGTCGATACCTTTGCACGGTCCCATCTTCCAGTAACGTTTAATAACGCGCGATCTGCAGTCGCAACGCTGAGAACGGCGCAATCTCAGTGGAGATTATATTTTTGCTTGGTTTTGGGGTGGAAACTTTTGGGCCGTGGTTGCTAGGTGCTCATTGTCTTTTTCAGAATAGATATCTGAGCGTCTGGTCGAAGCTTCAAATGATCGGAAGGCAGCCTTCTATTTCGCTCAGAGGTTAAGTCTTGCTGTTCAAAGAGGAAACACACTTAGCCACTTAGGCAGCCTTCTGGCCAGATCTATAACAATTTTTTTATTTGTAAATGTGTATTTCATTATTTTGTTTTTGTAAATAATGTACAAAATTCTCTGTGCACATATATGTAAAATCTGTATAGTAATATATGATTTGTATTTACTTAAATAATTTTCTTATTTATACTCAAAAAATTATGAAATGCACTGAAATTAACTCTGAAAATCTTGTGATACTAACGTTAACCGGCGACCTCATAAGCTGCTTTGAACAGTTAATGTAAGCAAAAACTTCTGCTCTTTCAAACGCCTATGCTTTTACACAAAAACAGAGTTTCAAAATAGGTCAGTTCAAGCAAAAACTGTATATACTTACTTAATAAGGAAATATTTCGTTGGTTATTCGAGAGAATGCAATAAAAAACTAATAAAACCAGAAAGTGGACACTTTACGTTCCAGTCTCTCGACACTATTTGCAGAGTACCCACGCAATTTGTAAAACGTTGGTGTTTCACTTGACTCTAGTAGTCCAGTAAGCGAACAATTTTTACCTCCTATAATCTAAAGTTCCTAATTTTATGCACATGGTTAAAGTAACTGTCAGTGATAAAATAAAAATGTTTTCTAGGAAATCGGTAGCTTGTTTTAGATATAGTCTAGGTATTTATAGTATAGGTAGTATAGGTATAGGCGACCTGTTTGGTGTAGTGGTTAGCAAGTCTGACCACTATACCAAAAGGTTGCGGGTTCGAATCCCGCTAGGGGCATACTGTTTGTGTGATAAATACGGGCATGTGTACCCGAGTCAGGGATGTTTTCATTTATAATAAGTATTTATTTACAAAAAAAAAAATATTTATGTAGTATAGCAGTCATCTGATTCTGGTATCCACAACACAAACCTATAGTTGATTACTGTGGAACTAGATGGCGCTGTGTGTATGTCTAAGGATATTTATTTATTTTATTGAGTAATAAAACATAGACTATTAGATTAAAATTAACACTAAATTTCATTGCACCGGAGAATATACTTAACTCCTGTAACTATTTAAAAAAAAAATCGACTATTAACTTCTTTATATCTATCAAAAATCACGACCCAATAACCTACTTTTAGAAAATATAAAGTAGCCATTGATTAATTTTTAGAAAATTGTTTTAAGATAACTTAGCATCTTCTGCAACGCAATGAGTTAACTGTGGTAAGTTTAATTTAATATTGTAGGTCTTATAACTAAATACCTATATATCTAAAGCAAGCTACAGAATTGTTAGAAAGCTTTTTAATTCTTTTACTGGTGGGTAATTCCTTCTACAAAAAATCAGGAACTTTAAGATTACGCCACAAAAATTACGTACTTTTACTGGACTTCAAATACCTAAGGTTCACTGCAAATATTTTAGGTGCAACTTACGGACCAGTTACCCGAAGTCACGCCCTATTTACAGCAAGTCGTAACTCTCCCAAAACCCGTGTGAATTTTAATACCACGTAAGAAGAGTTATATTCGTACGTTTCCACGTGTATAAATGTACATGCTATGTTAATTTTGTGTACGGTTGTAATGTCCCAGACCACATCGGGTCTAATTAATTAAGATTACCGTTAAGGCGCGTTCACTCACTCTGCTCGCTCGAGATAAAACTTTATAGGGTGTGACGCATTTAACTGTGCCCTAAATCATTTCGGTCCTTAAATTTTACTTAATCCTTGCCTCGACCCACTTTCCTCTGATCGTGGGAGATAATATTTTTGGCAATTTTCTTTTATATGGTTGCAGTAAATATACTTATTCGTACGTTCAAGGGGTCCCTTGAACTTTAATAGGTTTTAGTGGCTGTGGCAGAAAAGATTATCAATATAACTCCTGATGGAGTAACAAAAGTCAAAAGTCAAAAAGTCAAAAGTCAAAAGTCAAAAGTCAAAAGTCAAAAGTCAAAAAATATTTATTTCGTAGGATAAAGATTATCACTTGAAAACGTCACATTTTTTATCTTAATATTTTTTTTTTTAATTATTACGTATAACAACCCGCGGAATAGGATAGAGATCGGTGTGTGTCGTAAAAAGCGACTAAGGGGTCATAAGCATCATAATAAATAAATACTTCTTACACTTACTCCACTCATTTAGTTCCTAACTAACCAAAGCTTATCTATATATGGATACTAAATATACACGGATAAACATACAGGGTGAAATTTAATTCCTGTTTACTGGCGACTCCACTCCTGATTACGAACAACTTTCCACTAAGAACCATAGCCGAATTCAGCCGAAAATTGTTGGACATCCATAATAAAGTTGGTTTCAGAACAGTTTACTTTGTTTGATCTTAGTGCATGGAGAATAAATGATTTATTATTATTATTATTTGTATGGGTAATCGATAATTTTTTCATCGAATTCGACTGTGTGTCCTTGGGAAAAGTTGTTCGGAATCAAGAGTGGCGTCACCAGTTGATGTGAATTACACGAATTCAACATTATTTATTTATAGTACAGTTTATCCACTACTCGGCAATAAATGTTCGTAGTCATCACACAATTTATACCTGGCGGGATCCGAACCAGCAACCGTTAGTTTCGCTGACAGTCACTATCGACTACGCCAATCGGTCGTTATAGCATAAGGCAGCGTATTATTTGTGTAGGGCTAATTAGCTCAGGGAAAATACGGTTTGATCTCGGAAAAAAAAATAACTGCGATTTTCTTGAAGCATTTAATAAAATGTTGGAATGTAGTAAACAATTGCTAAAAATTAAGCATTTCTGAGAAACGCAAGTACTGAGTAATTAACTAAATAAGTTGAAAAATGTGTTTCTTTAAAAAAAAATGATCAATTGATGGGCATTTCTTTAAATTCAAAAAATTTTGGGAAATTATCGTTGCATAATATTAATTCTCATTTTTATTTCTTAAGCAATGCAGCTCGACGACATTTTCAGCTAAAACCTAACTATAACATACTTAGTGTTTTATCCATCAATAAGTTTAACTGGGTTTAACAAAAGTCTACCTAATTAAATATCAATTAGTATTTATTGTAATTAAGATACAAATTAAAAATAGGGTTTTCTAAAAAAATCTAGACAAAGCGCTCATTTTTTTTAGGCTGAATTATTCTAAATTACATCTCTAATATACCTCTATAAGATAGCAATAAATCGGTTCTGAATTATGTCTAGCTAAGCTAATTTTTTACCGTATTTTCCCTGGGCTACATCTACTTTCGCTGAACCGCTTTCTCCGGTCTTAGTACAGTCGGCACTATAAATAACTACACAGGACAATTTTAATCAGTGGTAGCATGCTGTCTATACATAAGCTGTACCACCCAGAATTCTTTAGTTAGTCAGTCAGCAGCAGTTGGGATAGCTTGAATAGGCATCACGGGACCATTACTCAAGTAAAACAGCCCTGTATGAATAACTGTGACGCCGACTGCAATTTGCTAGGAAACATAAATAGTGCTGTGTGGTTTCGGCACTAAAATAGAATAAAACCAACCCTTGACGTAAAAGGCGACTAAGGGACTTTCCACCAAAAAACATCTATAGATTTGCTCGTTTTAACGGCGATGGGCTACGTGTGCATTTCTGTTATTTCATAATGAATCATGGAAGTTGTTTCAAACATTAATGTTTTAATGTATGGAACACTCAAACACTATTGTTTGGGATATCTCTAACCGACTCTGTTTGGGATAAAGGTCGTGACGTTATGTTTAAATATAATTAACAGAATTTACTGAAATACAGTTGACGTCTGCAAAAGTTTTCGGAAGGGCTAGCTAGCATCTACATTAATAGACCTACTAGTGTATTACACTTTTTCTTACAAAACGATCAACAATACCTAACAGAATATCATGTCGCATCGAAAACAATCCGTGAGGTTCAACATTTCTGTTTGTTTGCGAGATGCAAAACAAACATCCAAAAAAGAGGTCGGAAAATATCGAATTTTACCGTCGAAAATGACTAACAGTACTGCTTCACAAATGAGTCGGAGTCATAAAATTTAACGCGCCACCCAACGTCAGATAGTGGTGATGGCAAAAGAAAGTGCCTATAAAGAGAATTGATGGGAGGCATCGCGCCGTCTCCCATAATGTCACACTGATGTCGATTTGTGTATCACTCCACCGTGTATTACGGAGTGTTTGCTTATGGTGGTTAGTTATGGTAATGTTGATTGTATTATTTTATAGGAATGTAATGATGTCAAACAAGTATTTCTTGTGGAATGTTTTGTTTGACTTTCTTATTGAGAGTATTAGTCATTGCACAATCATTTAAATTAGTTCAAAATAAGATACCTTTACGCATTAAATATTTAAAAAACCAAAAACCCGACAGCATATTTTGTATTTTGCGGACGCCATGTTGGATTTTTTTTACGCGGGGAGATGAGTTACGCATACCGCTCGCCTGCGGGACGGCGTGACGTGTATTGTGACTATCCTCCCAGACTAAAACCCCGCGGCGACTTTCCTCGACAGTAGGGAGGACCTGTGAGCCCATAAGCGGCCCATATCACAAGGGGAAGCCCGTTCCCGGGGAGCGGTTAGCGCGCACGATCACAC
Organism: Oegoconia quadripuncta; assembly: GCA_949316235.1. Lineage (NCBI taxonomy): Eukaryota > Metazoa > Arthropoda > Insecta > Lepidoptera > Autostichidae > Oegoconia > Oegoconia quadripuncta. The sequence continues at coordinate 15,461,468 of OX438743.1, forward strand.
CGCGATCGGCGAGCTGTAAAAGGCGCGATAGGACCCGATGCGACGACACTACCCCGGTCGCATGTCGCAGAAGGAGGCCGCTGCCCTCCAACCCTCCTCGCTCGCTAGCCTAGCCGCGACTAATGCTGGCAGGGACAGGCCTAGTCCGATCCGTTCGACCAGGTCTTTTTTACCATAAAATGTATCCTATGACCCTCCGGGTACCAAGACGAATAATGACACCAAGCACTTCAAAATCGGTCAAGCCGTTTAGGCTATAGGATGCGCCAAAGGAACGGACATAGGTACATACAAACATACACTCGAAAATTATTACCCTCCTTCCTTGGTAAGGCGGGTAAAAAGTAAAAGAAATACAGTAGCACGTAAACGGACCAGAACACGTTTTCTGCATGACTATGATGACTAACATGACTATTGCTATTTCATGACTGTAATTTTGGCATTATCAGAACTGATTTAGATGAAGTTTTCAAAAGTGAGGATTCTAGGATGAAGGACACGTTATTCTATGGTTTCACTCAGTCTTTACCTTAGTTTAAAGACAAATTAATAGAGGTCAGAATACCCATGTGTTTCAAAAGATTTCCTCCAACAAACTTTGACTTGAGACACGAGTATGTTAGTCTGTACTGCAGAGAAGTTTGTTGCGAAGTACATCTATCTTCGGAAGTTATCGACTTCATGGTTTGTTAAATCGATCGATGGACCCAATGGGGTCTACAGAGATCGTTCATACCGGGTCGCAAATTCAATAATTCTAACTCCGTGTTATTAATTTTGTGTTTAATTTTGGGCTAAAAAATTGGTTAAGTGCGACGTGCTCTCCATTTACAAACTTTTTAAACAGACCGACATAATGTTTTTAGTTGGAATGTTTTATAATTATTTTTATGTGTTCATCAGACTTTCTCGTAATAAATTCAAAGATTAAATTGTTTCTAACATGTACCGCTTGGGTGCTGTGTGTTTTCGGCATGTAAAAAGAACAGATAGAGCTAACCCGTCTCTGCCCGTGGGTGTCATTAAAGGCGACTATGGGACGTTCCATGAAAAACATCTACAGATTTGCACGTTTTAACGGCGATGGGCTGTGCATAAATATGTATATTTCGTAAGGTGAACGTGGGCGTTGTTTCAATCATTAAACTCTAATATTTAGAACACTCAAACATGTTTGGGATATCTCTAACCACCCCAATTGGGATAAAGGTCGTGATTATTGATATTGTCGTGATGGATCTTACGTTGAAATAAATGCTTGAAGTTTGAAGTTAGTTTGATTAATGTGTGTATGTACCGCTTGTGAGATCTAGCTAGAGCCTTAACAAAATTTTACGAAAAATTCCCCATTTCAGTTCCTAAAAATATAGGTAAAACGAGAAAAATGATAATTTCTACTAAAGAGACATCTGTCCCCCTTTTGCATTGTTACCCTTTCAAAATTAAATACAATGAATTAATACAATAGTTTTGCGTCAATGCGGTACTTATACTGAAAGTTCCAATTCTTTACATACAAATTACCGTAGAACGTAAGCCTCTTCCATTACGCCATTTGCTTCGCTTTCCATTGGGAAGAATTAGCAGGCGAGTTGGCGATTGCAGGAATTATTGGAGTCTATTATCAATGACTGTGTTGCCTCACCAATAACTTTTTATTTTGAACTAGCTTTCTGCCCGCGGCTTCGCCTGTGTGGAATGTCGTTATCGCGGAAATTTGTTTATCCCACGGGAACTACTCACTTTATCGGGATGAAAAATATCCTATGTTTTAATCACTATATACCAAAATTCATCTAAATCTGTTCATCCGTTTCGCCGAACTTGAGCAACAAACAAACAAACAAACATCCAAACTTTCACATTTATAATATTAGTTAGAAGTTAGATGATACAGAATAAACAGCATCATTATAAAAATTGTTACACAAAATCTATAAAACAAGGCCATGCCAATTACAGATTCTCATTTTCTATTACAATTCTTATGAATGCACAGAAGGTTATCGCACTCATTCGTAACCCCCAATATATTTGGAGGGCTATCTTATACAGCTCCTTGGCGGCAGACTTAAATAAGATGGTGGGACATTTAGAAATGACAAACCAACCAAATTTAGTACTAAACTTGTACCGCACTGGGAACCGAACCAGTGACCTCAGTTTTATAAACCTATTTCTGAAGTTCCGAGTTTGGTCTTATGATATTCGTCTTTATGAGTACTATCAGGTGAAGATCAGAGTCTCATACCTTACTGTAGTCAGTTCTTTTGTCAATATTTGGCGGAATTTAAAGATTCTCCAAACGCTTCGTATCCAACCAACTTTCTATACTAAAAATACTCGTTGAACATTATAATTTTCAGATATACGGGTAGTGCACAAAACTTTACACATGGCAATACGTTCGAATAATCCTATTATCACCATAGCAGTTACACGGGTTACACGTGTAGTAGCTACAACGGCTTTCTAATCAATGCCCAAATCTGTTCGGAGCATAGACGGACAGGCCTATACGGTACACCCACGGCCGACTAGGCTGTACTACCATTGAAGCTATGCTAATTTTCCGAAGGAAGAATAGTTAGTGACGTGACTTTTAAAGGTCTCAACTGAAATTGGGGCTAGTAATCTTAAAACCTTAAAACGTTGATATTAAAGTATGACGTCACATGCAGCTTCATGTCCAGAGCATACAGGAGCCACAAGAGACAGCCGCTAATGTTATCCTGGAACATCGTGCGCAAGGGCGGATTCAGCCTTCGTGTCAGGGGTCATACACTCAAGGTCCAGCCTAGACTCGTTCAAATCTAACAATAATATGAAATCTAATTATGAAAAAAAAATATTATATTGTATAAGGCCGCTTATCACAAAAGCTGGCTTCTAACAGGCATTAGGATACTGCCAGCATCTCCGTACATTCGCCGTTGGATGGTGGCGGAAACCGGGTACAACCATGAATCCTCGAGGTCGCTCCCAGAAGACGTCGGCAATATTCTCGGAAGAGCTGGATTGACAAGCTACTCTTGTCAACCCACCACGCAATATAAGATATATACCTAAAACCTTTAAGTATACGACGTTTAGGGGGCAAATTAAACATCGAATTATTAGCGACGATAACTGATGGCAATTTAAGTATTGTCAAACGTTGTATCGGGTCTCTCAGAATTACTATTACCTACTACTGTAAGTAGGCAAGGTTTACCTAGGTCTTAGATCAGAATCTAGGATCTATATATGATGTTTGATTATCTACAGGCAACTTAAGCATTTAAATTATTTTAAACTCGGCTATCCAAGATTATTAGACCACAAAAATATTCCTGCGTTTTATGTACTTAATTAATCAATGTTTCTTTAGTTTCTTTGTGTCGTAAAATTTGTTCATCATCATATCAATCACAGGATGTCCACTGCTAAACATAGGCCGGGGAGGCCATAGACTTCCAGAGTGACCCGTTGGAAGCGGCTTGCAGCCAGCCATTTCTAGCGCCCTTTGTCAAGTAGATTGTACGTCTTGCGCTGCGCTTGCCGGTGCGTGGTTTCTACTCAAGAACTTTAATGCCCCACCAGCCATCAGTTCTTCGAGCTATGTGCCCTGCCCACTGTCACATCAACTTGCTAATCCGCTGGACTATATCAGTGACCTTCGTTTGCCTACGTATTTCTTCATTCCAGATTCGAATAGTGAAACGCCGAGCATAGTCCTCTCCATAGCTCGTTGCGTGACTTTGAATTTTATTATGAGGCACATAGTGAGATGGGTTAAATAAAGCTTTCTATTTTGTGTCGGGCTTCCCAGAATCCGTTGCTAATACCAACTGGAACTAGGTCAGGTTTATTGAATGTCTCAAATTCCCTTCACTTTCACCTGCACATCATTACAGAATTCGCAATTAAACTCCAAGAACCACCCAAGCAAGAAACCTAATCACTCAGTGAATAACTGTTACACTTCACTTCTTTCTGACAGGTGTATCCTTCACAAGCTATTTGTTTATTTATCGTATGGCATCGTCCTTACCGTGAGATCCCGACGGTATACGGCAGTACGGCTAACAGTTGGGTTTCCTTTAGCACTACTCGGGGGCCAGTGTGGGTAACTGAGAGTAATTCCTGAACCGAAAGCCTTAGTGAAGCTTGAATGAAAAGGTACTCTGTGGAATACTGCATTATGAAATAGCTGGATCGTGTTTCTTGTCTGACATTCATAGTAATATACCGGATGAGTTTTTTTAACGTAAGGAAAAAAATTGGGCACATTAGTTGGCATTGGTGGTTTAATTTTTTCAAACCATTATCCAATAAAGCCTTGTTACATTTGACGGCCGCATTTGGGGCCCGCTGATGCATAATCTACATAATATCCACCAATCCACTTATTACACCCGTATGAGATAAAAGCTATTGCTGCCAGGAAAGTCCTGCAATTTCTAGAAGCGGCAACCCTGAGCACCGCACTATAGGTTAGTAGCGATCACAATAGAATGGCAAATGGCGCAGAGATACTGGGTTCTGTCGACCTACAACAGCCATATAAACAACCGATACGTAGATATTTAAAAAAATTATTTGTAACTCAATATTCTTATCATTAAGCCACAAAGGCGATCGCAAACATAATAAAACAGATGATATAAGTTATTCCTCTATGATATAAGCTACACAGTAAACTCAGCAACTTGAGTAACGCAAACTTGTAAGGCGGTTAGCATAGTTACCGTATTACAATTTGTGGCAGCTTCGAATTGTTTCGGTGTACCACCGCCCTAAAGCCTGCGGCCATAACGAAGCTCCAATAGTGTGCATTTGCATAGAAATGAACCGACCGACCACCTAACAGACATTTCACACAGAATAAATAACTCGGTCGGGGCTACTACCGCCTGACCGCCCGTTAGGGACCCTACAGACATTCATGACAGTGTTCAGGTTATGACGTGTTTATGGGTCAATAAATTATGTCATTCTGTTAAGGAAGACAAAATGTTAAAATGAAATCTTAAATTTTTAACCTTATTTGTACATGGTATATGAAAAGGAGGGAGGTTGTTCAGTAACGTTAAGAGAATATATTTTAATTCAAAGAAAAAAAAAATTGTCCTATCTGTATAATTTATTGAAAAAAAATTTTTTTTTTCGAAATTGGTCTATTGATACTGAATAACTACATTATGTAACGCGTTTCATTACACACCCTATACATGTACATCCCTATATTATCCGGTATTGTTGATACCTCTTTTCATTAGGTATCGGCGAATAAGTACGAATATGGAAGTTATAATAACACGAAATTAAAAACTAGAGGCTGGACGCAGACACGTGCGGCCGTCGACGCTTTTTCCGCATGAGTTGAGTGTTGGTCTTTCATTGAACCTACAATATAAATAAAGTTAGTAATTGCTTGGACACGGTGTTTGAGTGCACGCTCCTATAACTTTACATGGCGCAGTCGGTAGGATACGAACCTACATTCCCAGAAGGAATCTGAACACCTAACAAAATAATAATATACAGGTATACAAAGCAACTGTATTAAAAATTAAATATCTTCGATTTTCTTTGAATACGGCCGTGAACCTTGCTCGTGGTTTAATCTTAAATATAAAAAAAAAACTGCAATAAATCTGACAACGCATTATTGAGTTACGTCCGTACAAAGACGGACACACAACACAGTTAGACATGTAACACCTGTCGTTTTTAATCGATTATTAAAAATGTGACATATTAAGTATAATTACAAATCTTTATTCTGTCTGTCCGTCTGTATGTCACACGTTTTAAAATAGCTGGGGCATATCCATTTACGGCAACACACAGTAACATAAATTATTAGTAAAGCGGGCTGAATTTTTTATTCGCGTGCTCCATCGTGTATATATGGTATCGTTGAATAGCACTTTTGAAAGAATTGATTGTCAAGAATACATTTTCTATACAGGAACCTTTACGATATATTGAGATTATGTTAGAGCTACTTTTCTCTACCAGCTAAACTTCCATTATTAATATCTGAAAAGTCTATCTCTATCTGTCTGTTACCTTTCACCACTAATCCGATTGTATTGAAAGTCTACAACTACAAACAGTCGGGGATAAAATAATTTCACCCGGACGAAAGTATAATATAGGTATGTAGCGAAATACCGGTATCATCATCAGCCCGTAAACATCCCACTGTAGAGATATAGGCCTTCCCTCGTTTATGAGGGAAGAGTTTTTAGTAAGTCCATACCAAATGGCATAAATCAATTCCAAAACTTACTTTAAATTTTAAAATTTGTATTACTACCTATACTGCAATCATGTTTAAACATTATTGAGTCACTCATGTTTCTTAAAATACAATAGTATTAAGTAGTAAGTAATTGATTATGTAGGTAATTTTCCGTATTTTGCACACCCTACCTGTTCTATAAAGTTATACTCCTACACACAAAGGTTGCCTGGAAGAGATCGCTCTTAGTGATAAGGCCGCCTAATTGTACTCTTTTCAGTATTGTGCTTTGTAAAATCTATGTTCTCCTTTTGTGCAATAAAGTGTATTTGTATTGTATTGTATTGTATTGTATTGTATTGTATTGTATTGTATTGTATTGTATTGTATTGTATTGTATTGTATTGTATTGTATTGTATTGTATTGCATTGCATTGCATTGCATTGTATTGTATTGTATTGTATTGTATTGTATTGTATTGTATTGTATTGTATTGTATTGTATTGTATTGTATTGCATTGTATTGTATTGCATTGCATTGCATTGTATTGTATTGTATTGTAGTGCATTGCATTGCATTGCATTGCATTGCATTGCATTGCATTGCATTGCATTGCATTGCATTGCATTGCATTGCATTGCATTGCATTGCATTGCATTACATTGCATTGCATTGTATTGTATTGTATATAGTACATGAGTGACTCAATAATGTTTTATTTTCATAGGTAAAATTTACTTTTGAAAATATTCAGTTGTATCGTCACCAGTCGTTAAGAAACAGTCCTAATTTGAGAACAAGCCAAAGAAACTCAAAGGTTGTCCTTTTTTATATGTTCAATAGATAGATAAAACGTTTATTTGTATATTACATGAACACTTACAAAAATATTAGACCGCTACGTTACTTTCAAAGAAATAACTTGCCAGTCGAGTCTCACGCATTGTATCGGATATTTTATAATAACCCATTGCGCACATTTAAAAATAATAATAGTTTAATAATAGTCTTATATTTATCACAAAGGCCAAGTTTTGTATATCAGTAGGAACCTTATTGTAAAAGCACTGTCAAGGTTTTACTATGTAGTTTTGTGAAGTCGGCCAACATAACCGCCTCCGTGGCTCAATGTAAACAACATTGGGTTTACGATTAGGAGGTCGCGGGTTCGATCCCCAGCGGGGTAGATACATGTTTAAGTACTCGGTTTTTTTGGTGGTAAGGCATTTTAAATGTCCGCCTGGCTAGCTACCACAATCTTATCTAAATCTGCCGCCAAGCTGCAATGTTAATTTTGCCTGGAAGAGATCGCTCTTAGTGGTAAGGCCGCCTAATTGTACTCTTTTCAGTATTGTGCTTTGTAAAATGTATATTCTCCTTTTGTGCAATAAAGTGTATTTGTATTGTATTCTATTGTTAATAGCATTGTTGTGTTCCGGTTGTCAGAGATAAGTTAGCTAGGCCCCCGAAATGTGTTGGGGTTTCCACTTTCGACCTCATCTTCACTTAACATCAGGTGTGATTGAGGTCAAGTACCAACGCGTTGTGTATAAAAAAAAAACGGATAACTGGTTCATTCCTTGCATTGTGCCCATCACTATTTTTAGTGAATAAGGTTATATATTTTTTCAGATTCTAGAATCTATTCAGATTATATTTTTTTGCATAAAATATATCAAATTATCATATGTATTTGATATATTTTATGTGTGGTTTTACAAAGGACAAGCTATTTCAATTGTAGACGATGGTTTCGGCAGATATTTTAATTACGGGTGAGCATCAAGGGGATTATGGAAAAAATCTTATCTATAATCTGGGTATTTAATAATATTTTACATAGATGGCCTATAACTTAATTATTTTACGTAATTGAAATAAAGAATATAATTAATTAAAAAGCAAAACGGACGTATTTAATTACGTGATAGCCTTGACCGAATTAGAGTCGCCATAAATTCAAGGTAGGTACATTATACAATACCTACATTACATCAGTCATTTTAGAAGGAAATTATTTTTCTCAATCTATGAAGGGCTCTTAAAAAGACGTCCTTTCTTTCAGTGAAGTATCTCGACTTTGCACAAATAAACTATTCCACCGGTAACACGGAGGCTCTGCTATTCCGAATATTCTCAGACAATGAGATAATGAACGTCTCCAAGTAGTTATCTTGGCTAAGGTTTCAATAACAATTTTACCTTAACTTGTCTTATACTACAGAATACATAATAGTACTGCTTATACTTAAAGCATTATTTTATTAACATCTGAATGACTGTACAAACATCTCACCTTTTCAGGTAACGTAAGAAGCGCGGATAAATTGGGATTGGGAATTGTGCATCTGTCATATCAACCTGTAAATGGGTCGGTAAGAGATGCAAATATTAGGCGCCAAGTAAGAAATACACGTATTTTTGTTATTTCTTACGTTCTGGTAGCAGCACTATCTTATTTAAAAAATTTAATCTCTAGTAAACATACTTACCAAATACACAAATTCTTTCACCTGTTCTTTCGTCTGTATACGTCAGGTAAAAATTTGACAAATCTGCTTTGATTGGTGACTCGGCGTATTGGTATACGAAAGCCTGATATGGAAATACTATACATTTAAAACCTAATATTCTTAACAGAAAATTTCTGAAGCCATTATAATAAGAACCCTAGTTGATGATCATTACCTAGAAGACACTAGTCCTTTGCTGGATATAGGTCTCTCAAAGCGTGTCAGTGTCGCTCCACCTAGGCGGAGTGTGCTAGATTTATCTGTAAAATTCCAGAATAATGTACGAGCTAGAGTATGGGAGAGCGGCGTTCGTCACTCTTCCCTCTCCCCCCACAGTACACAAAGTGGGTTCCGAAGCCGGTCCCTTTGCGAACTTTACCGTGGCGACATGTCACGGTTGCTGATCTCCCCGTCATTACAAGATGACCACAGTCTCATCTGATGTTAAGTGTCGATGTGCTCAAAGATGAATCACGCGATCTTAGTAAACTACTCTACCCTGCTCTGGAAGATCTAAGATGGTAGGATTTCGTAAAAATTGGCGCCGTGAGGGAATTTCATGTCTTGGCTGTTCGCATTATGAATGAAGACCCAACTCAGGGTACGAACTTACGGTATAATCTGATGGTATGCCTACTAATCTGAAGATGAAATAGTGGTGATGAGGGAATAAGATTGTACAAATCCAACGTACACTCACCAAAATAACTACATAATGTAAGTACTTACCATAATTTACAGTACGATATCGAACTGTCAGGTCCTGTGGAAAACAGCCTGATGTTTACCATGGCAGGATGCTCGGTTAGATACCAGTCCGCACAATAAAACAAAATAACAGGTAGTACTGATTGAATCACCCACGTATGTACAAAGGGCCTTAACAATACTGTAACTCCACGCATAGAATGACACTATGCAATTACAATATGTGGGGGCAAAATCATTGTACATACGCGACTGGCCTTGTTTGTTGCAATAGCTGAGCAGAGAACAAAAGCTTTAATAGCTTAGCCTTGGGAGCCTGACTGTGCCCGGAATTACATAATGATGTGCTTGTTATAGCTTATATATGAATAGGAATGGCCGGTTGGGAATGGTAAAATAATTGCAAATGCCAGTTTAATTACGGTTAATACTATACAGCTAGCAAGGTACAGTCAGACGGTCGGTAATCATGGGAGGTTGTCACAATGTATATCTGGGTGATTATAGTATTAACGTACATTACCTAAAATATGGGTAATCTAGTAAGACATTGGGGAGTATAGAGTCTCATAACAGTCAGTGTACCAAATACGAGTTATGCTCACTATTACGTTGTGTATTAGGGAAAGTTTTGTTTTTAAAAAATATTGATTTTATTTTTAGCATTAAGTTTCTTCTAACGCTTTAATTATTTGTTTGTATCACTAAGCTCTGTGGATTTTGTGAAATAAAGCTAAGAAAAATTATTTATTTATTGGTAAACATCATTAATTTACAAAAGAATTTAACAAAAAACATATGTATACTAAGAATAAAGGAAACAAATATGCGATTAGTGAATGTTATTTATTGAATAGTGGGGCTTAATCGTTTTTTAATAAGGTATGATTGACACATTGACACGAAGAAGAAGAAGAATAAGGTAACAAAATATATTTTGATATACCTAAATTCTTTTGGATATTTAGAGAATATGTCGTTTCGAGAAGTCGACATCGTTGAAGTTGCCGTTTTGTGAACGGTTTGATATTAAGTATGAGCTGAAAATAATTCTCACTTCTGGACAAAAGCGTTTCCTAATGTACGATGTTATATAGCTTTTAATGGGAGCATTCTCACTGCAAACCAACATTCAACTTTTAGTTTAAACTCATCCAATGGGTCAATAGGATTAGTTAAATGAGGTGTATAATTAGGTACTTATACAAACTGTTGCCACGTTTACGGCTTGTCAAATGAACATTATTTACAATTCATTGTTTAAACTACAGGTGAAATTCATTACGCGACCTTTTTAACCCCCGACAAAAAACGACGGGTGTTTTGTGTTTGGCGTTGTGTGCGTGTGTCCAGTCTGTGTACGGACGTATCTTAATAATGCGTGGTCCGATTTCAGTGTTTTTTTTTATATATATAAAGGATTAAATGAGATGACACGGTTTTAGCTATGTTTCATGAAAATCGGTTAAGACGTTTCGAACATATTTAGCATTTAATATAGTTTTTTTGGTGTATTTCGATGATATTCAGTCTTTCGTAGGTTTTCAATTTTCAATTTTTTTAAATAGATGGATATCAGTCACGCCGTTTCAAGTCAAGCTTTTAACTTTTAACACAATTGATTTGGTCTATTTGGATGACATTCATTTGTTTCCTCGGGGTTTTCAATTTATAGCTATGTTAGTTTGTTATCGATTTTATATTTCGAAGGTCGGCAACTTATCTACTTAATGTCTTAACCATACATATCTCTGGGTGGTACTTAATAAATTAGACCTAACATGCTCCGAGGAAAAGGGCCCTACGCACACATATCACCGCCCACTCAAAGATAGCCCATAAATCAATAGAACTGAATGGCTGCAAAGCATTCACGTATATACTACGACCTCACCTATATCTGTTGCACTACATGTCATTGCATTTAGGGTTATAGCATTGGAAATACTGCTTGTTTCATAATAATTTTGCATAGACATTTTTTAGTCTGTGGACTCGATTCCTTTATAGATGGTCATTATCTGTACGAGGTTTCAAAGGTTCAAGCCCAATACGTGTTTCGATCCCCGTGTATGCAAAACAAATGGAATATTTATGCATTACTGTAATCGGAAAATCGTCAATCAAATGATTGTTGATACGATACTAAGTGATTTATTTTAATGACATGCTGTTAGACCTTAACCGGTTTTAAGCTCTTTAGTAAAATTGCGTGATCGCCTGATCTGACTACATTCCTTGTATTGGTTCTTGTAGTTATACAAGGAGGGTGGTTGCTGTTGTATATTTGTTAGTGCTCATGCATATAAAGTATAGTAATTACGAATGAATGCTTGTCGTTTCCACTAATTTAGTCTCTATTTAAATGGAGGAAAGGAGATTTTCCAACAACAGAACCTCAAACGCGGTCCTGGCACAGTGGTCCAGTAGCGACCAATATTAATATAGTACGTTATTGAAAAGCTCTTTTGATATAGGTAGGTACCTACCAAGTTAAATTTTTACTATGGCGGCAAATCACAAATTCCTTCGCCTTTGAAAAGTGCAAGTCTATAGATGAAGCCTCTAGTCGCCCGCCGCCCACGGGGAAAGACGGAGTGATTCAATTCCTTATATCCAGCTGGAAACCATAAGATCTAATTGCTATTAATGTCATTGGTAAGCTGTTTTGATGCACAAAACGTGAACGTGTGCTAATTTTGTTGAAGATGGCAGGTAATTAAAATCGTTCGTAATTCTTCCGTTCTAATTTTCAAATAGTTTGTATTTGGGTTAATTTTCAGGGCAATTTGCAAGTATCTACAATACCGGATGAGCTTTTTACCGTAAGAAAAAAAATAGGGCATATTACGTAAATATAATAGAAGTTATTGGCATAGCTAGTTTTTTTTTTTTTTCAAAACTATCATCGACGCACGCACCGGCCGGAGGTTGATAATGCGACTGGCGGTATTCTTAGGGATTCCTGTCATGTGAAATTTATTTGGATCTCATAATTATTTTCTTCAAGGTTTTCTTATTTGTTTAACTTAATGATGTAATTATGTGGAATAGGCTACAAACTTACGACAGACATTAACGCTTTCTTCGATGATGATTTTGAATAAAAAATAATTAAACTACCTATTGGCAATACCTTTTATTTCACTTACTTAATATGCCATTATTTTTTCCTTACGGTATATATTTGGTGTTGCGGGTGCTCATGGGCGGCGGTGATTGCTTTCCATCAGGTGACCCGCATGCTCGTTTGCCGCCCTCTCATATAAAAAAAAAAAAAAAACTCTTCCGGTATATCTATCATTTCTAAGCTCAGTGGGTAATATAAATGTATGTCGCGATTAAAAGAATTCCTATATGTTTTAAAGTCTTATATAATAGGGAGACTTATAAATAAATTTGTTCGCACAAATTAGTTTTATAACAAAATTAAAATCGATTTTTGGCCTTTCAATTATAGAACTTTTCGTTCTTGTAATAGGATTGAGTATTTAATGTTTTTTTTTTCATTCCCCAAAAGACTGTGAGGCAGAGTGAAAGAGAGAACAAGTCAAAACTATTATCTAGTATTTTTAACCGCCTCCGTGGCTCAATGGAAACATCATTGGGTTTACGATTGGGAGGTCGCGGGTTCGATCCCCAGCGGGGTACATGTTTTAAGAACTCGGTTTGGCTAATGGTAGGGGCATTTTAAATGTCCGCCTGGGTAGCTACCCACCATCTTATCTAAATCTGCCGCCAAGCAGCAATGTTAATAGCATTGTTGTGTTCCGGTTGTCAGAAATAAAATAGCCAGTCCCTCAAATGTATTGGGGTTTCCGGGTCAGTACGCTTCCATCTTCGACCTTATCTTCACTTAACATCAGGTATGATTGAGGTCATGTATCAACCCGTTGTGCACAAAAAAATAGTATCAAAATTACAAATAAAAGACAATCGAGCTATATTAAAATAGAATAGTCTATCATTGAATACAGATAGTACAGTAGGTATACAGAATTTGTCAAAACACTAATAACAGAGAAAAGATCTAGATCCAGCATGTGCTGTGGGGCGGAGCCCACAGCGCTGTTCATAATGCTAGAACCATGTGCGCATTTCTGTATATTTTGAAGGGTGAACCGTGGGTGGATGTTGTTTCAAGCATTAAACTTTTGGAACACCCAAACGTGGGTGTATGGGAAATCTCTGACCACCCCCTTTGGGATAAGGTCGTGACGTTATGTATGTAGTTCTGCCCACAATGTAATACAGCATAGGCTACTTTTTTAATTACGAATGTTGGGAATATAATTCGCGTCACGTTCCAAAAATATATTTGTGTGTGGGCGGCTTGGCTTGATTCTTTCGCGTTCTGAAATTAAGTGTATAATTATAACAATCAGTGTTAAATTGTATCCGTGGGCAGGTGACGTACAGAAAAAAGACAATGGGTCATTGTCGACCCTTTTGTTTAGTCGAATAATTGTTTAACGTCTCATTACGTCACGGGCCTCGGGCGTGTTTCAATGCGTTTTTGGGGTTTCGTAGGCAAAGAGCAAAAACGAAATCCGTTTGTATGTCACAAGTTTAGAACTTAGACATTTTTAAATCGACATGTTAATGAAATTTCAAATTATTTTATTTATACCGTGTGGTGACGTTAATTAATAAAACTAAAAAAATCTAGGGATAAAAAATGTAGTTTAAAAAACTAAAAAGACACGCTACATTTCCACCATCCATCTCACGGCTCCATCATCAGATCGTCGACACCAAGTATAATAATTGGATTCATCAAAACGAATAATATGAGCCCGAACTCAAGGGGCTTACTAGTAGCCAATGAACAGGTTCACCATCCACCTCCTGTCTCCATTATAAGATTAGCTCCACGATAGTAAATTATAGTATTGTTATCAAAATTACATATTAACTTACAATAAATGATTACATTGTTAGTTAGATAAGCGTGTTAAAAAATTTTAAATATCACTTTTGGACAGGTTCTTTAGGAACTGTATGAATGGATATTTTGCGAGATATAAACTTCTATACCTACTCGATAAACGTTGTGATTTCGTGTGGCGAAAGCTGAAACCATAATGAATGTAGTTAATATTTTGTAGTTGTTTTTTTTTCCATTTAATAGCAAATTTTATCATTCTGCCTAGACCTTGGTCACAAAACGCTGTGCTGTGTTACATTGAACATTAATTTTGCAGTCCCAAGAAAATATACATATGAATATGAAAGCTGCAATGTTAAAAATTGCTACGGAACCTTAAGTTGACGCGTGTCCGATATGCCCTTGGTGAGGTTTTTATTTAGCTTTCACGATTGGCGCAATTTGATGTGTCTTGGAGTGTTGATTTTAATTTTCTTGCTTTAATATATTTTTATAATTGCAGGTTGCAGCTTGGGTGCTTAGTTATAATGGAATGTTACATCATTAACCGACTTCAAAAAAGGATGTACGCTATTGACATGACTTATTGCATATTGTATTGTTTCGGATTTTTGCGTCTTTAACCCTTTCCGGACGGGATGTTTTCCTTTTTGATATTAAATTCACATTCTAGTTAGTCTTTTTTAGAGCACGAGATCACGCAAACTATTTTTATTAACTATCATGACTACCGAGAGAGGAAACGACGCAAGAAATTGTCCGACACAAGATTTTTAATTTGGAAAAGAGACTTGTAATGTATTGCATTAGAGAACTAATTGTTAAAACGACTAGTATCGATCTTGTATCGCATGTAGTGAGGCGGTGTGGAGGGTAACTCCCCTCGCCGGCGAGTGCGAGTGTCGGAGATGTGGTGTCGTCACAACGACGGTGAAGAGCGGCTATAGCCGTGGTCGTAGCGTCGTCGGAATCCGCGAGTACGTGCCGCGGACGCTTTTTCCGGAAGGTCTGTTCGGCGCAATAAATGGCGGCATTTATACCACGCGTAGGTTGGGGTAGTTGACAGCGATCACTTTGTTTAATTCTTAAATAGGCTATATTCCTTCTCGACACGATCGTGCAAAGCCTAAAGCTCAACACTATTAATTGGGCCTGTGTGGTGACTGCGGCCCATACTCACTCATATACGAGGGAAAGCCTTATATCCCTGCATGGGAGTTTACGGGCTGAGATGAGATGATGATAGTCTCTGTTGATTGTGCGAAAATCGCTTCCCTGTGTGCAAAGTGCGAGTTTTGTCTCGTTTTTAACTTTACCATCTAGCGTTTCCGCAAAAAGTAATCTATGAAAAAACCAAACTATCCGCTAGAGGCGCTGCACATTTCTTCATACAAATCGTCACGTAAACGTGAACGCGATAGTAAAGTTAAGTCGAAACAAAACTCACACTCCGCCCTCAGGTCGCATTTAGCCACCGGAGATAATTTCGGATTATCGCGGCCCATTCGCAGCTATGTGAATCTCTTTCCGAATTACGCATGCCGCGCCACACAAGTGCGGTCGATGCACTTTACTAGTAGATATATTTACATCGGCGCGAGCGCAATTAACGTCGGACCAGGCTCATTACACGTTCGATACCGCTCTAATTATACTGTCTATTGGTCATTATAAATAATTCTAATGCCAATGGCCTTTGTACACTGTGACGATTTGAGATTTTCTCGACCCGGTTTTGACGTTTCGGAGTATCGCAGAATACATGTTATATATAGGCTTGTGCGTTGAAGTAACAGTCGTCAAGAGGGTTTCCATTCAAAATTGAAAGCAAAATTTTTCGAAATGAATAGACCGTTTTTAATGAAACTTTATATATATGAGCAGAATACATAGATCTAAGAAGCTAGCAGAAAATATTTTCTAAATATCGAAATATTAAAAGAATATGTTGCATTTTTTCTGTTACTATGGAAACCTTAAAATCGATCTAATTTTGTTTCAATACTCTTTTTCTAAAATTTTCTCTACTAACATTTTAGATGTATAAAGGTGTTTTAGGCTTACCATGTTTCATTAAAATCGGTTTGTTCATTTCGAAAAATTTGGACCTGAAAGTGCGGGATAAACCTTCTTAAGGTATTATCCACTATTCTTCTTATTTCTATTTTTTTTTTCTATTTTCTATTTTATTGTTTCACGTTGATCAAGAATTTTGAGGTATGATAGAAGTTCTTACCTTACACCACAACTAAAAACAAAATCCGAAAATTGCGTGGGAAAATATCATGCGACAAACTTAATTTTGCTGTTTCCTTCATAGTACTTCACGTAACTAACTAAATAATTTAGTTTGTCACTTTAAAAAGTTTCCCAGTGGTGACGTTGGGTAGATATGGAATCGTCAGAGCTCGAGTTCTGTTCACACTTTGCCAATTTTTTTGTCCAATCCCTAGGACATAATAAAATTTCTTTTATTAATTTAGATGAAGTAATACCTAATAACTGTCTATGATATAATGTGATAAAATATGAAAATTATTTTGTTATTTGTAAAGAATATTTGATATTTGCGGTTTTGACTGGCTTTATGTTACCTGTCTTTGTATTGGAATACATACATGACTCACGACCTCTATCCCAAACGGGGTAGTCAGAGATATCCCAAACAATAGTCTTCGAAAGTTCCAAATATTAAAAGTTTAACGATTGAAACAACATCCACGGTTCACCATATGAAATATACAGAAATGCACACGTGACAGGGGGTGAGCCCATCGCCTTTGAAGGCGTGCAAATCTATTGATGTTTTTTGGTGAAAAGTCCCTTAGTCGCCTTTTACGGCACCCACGGGAAGAGACGGGTTGGTTCCATTCTATTTGAGTGCCGAAACCACACAGCATTTGTACTAGAATAATATGTGTTAATCATGATGGAGTATTAGAAGCTTGTTTTTAAATGTATTATACAATACCATACAATACAAATACATTTTATTGCACAACAGATAAGATATAATATGGATTTCATTTTTATTTCGCTTTGGCTTGGTTACGAGACCATTAAGCCATCTTTCTTTATTTCTAAGTCTAAGTCTTTATTTCACCTTCTCGATTGACTTCTATAATGATGCTAATTTAGTATTTTTTGAGCGATTTAGCTTCAAAAATCTTCAAGAGCAGAGTGAATAGGCTTTTAGTGGGATGGCGTGCTTCATCTACGACCACATCGTCACTTTCCATCAGGTGAGATTGTGGTCAAACGCGAATCCAGTCAGTCATAAAAAAAAAAGTTGAAGTAGCTTAAAGCACATTATTATTGTTATTATTAAGAGCCCATGGTGTCCCACTGCTGGGCAAAGGCTTCGCTCATCTGTTTCCAGTCGATTTTGTTCTTGGCGAACACAAACCATCCCTTATTAACTGAAATTTATTTTTATACAAAAACTGAATAAGTAATATATATTTCATTCACCACAGACAGAGTAACTCTTTATTGAGCTAAAAAATAGTTTGCTACGGATATGCGTACTGGTACAAGTATGTTTATTCCACGTGACTGAAAACCTAAACAAACTGCGCCACGTCGGAATAAATCTAATGGAAAATAAAAAAGGCAACAAAAACTGTTGCTTTTCCCGACATTTGTACAGTCAGCACATATAAGTACGTTTTTATGAGAATCTGGGTCACCATTCAGAGTATTGACGACGTGTTCAAAATACATAATTTTTGAAAACATTTTCATAACTATTTCTCTAAGTCAATTTTATAACAATATTTTCTTAGTATATTTATTCCTCAGCACTATGCTCGAGGACCTCGATCGAGTATTTCAACAGTGGGCCTAAAGATGAACATGGACAAAACGAAAATTATGGTATATGCCCATGTCGTGCCCATACCAAAATCAGTCGGGAACTCCATTCTCGAAGTTGTAAGCGAGTATGTCTATTTAGGTCAAGAGATCCGAGTATAGACAGGGCCAACTTCGAGAGAGGCCTATCGACGAATCCAACTCGGATGGGCACCATTCGGGAAACTGCAGAACTTCTTTTCGTCCAAAATTCCTCAGTGCTTGAAGACGAAAGTCTTTAATCAATGTGTGTTTTTTTTTATGATTAACTGGATATGCGTTTGACCATAATCTCACCTGATGGGAAGTGACGATGGGGCCTAAGATGAAGCACGCGATCTCAGTAGATGCCTATTCACCCTGCTCTTGAAGATCCCAAGATTGTATAGGATTCAGGAAAGACTGACGCCGGCAGAGAGTTCCATGCCTTGGCTGTTCGCATTATGATGATGATGAATGATGTGCCCAGTGATGATTTATGACTGAAACGTGGTCTTATGGGTTTTATAAGAAAGTTCAAAGTCATTCAACGAGCTATGGAGAGGGCGATGCTCGGCGTTTCACTACGTGATCAAATCAGGAATGAAGAATTCCGAACGAAGGTCACTGACGTAGCTCAGCGGATTAGCAAGTTGAAGGGGCAGTGGGCAGAGCACATAGCTCGAAGAATTGATAGCCGGTGGGGCATTAAAGTTCTCGAGTGGAGACCACGCACACTGGCAAGTACAGCGTCGGGCTTTCACTCTCAAGGTGGACGGAAGACCTGGTAAAGTCGCGGGAAGTCGCTGGATGCAGGCCGCTTCCAACCGGTCGCTATGGAAATCTATGGGGGAAGGCTATGTTCAGCACTGGCCATCCTCTGGCTGATATGATGATGATGAGGATTGGTACTGTCTGTGAACATACGCCCAAATTATCCAAAATGTCACCGAAACAGGGACGACGTAAAAACCCAGTAGAGCTGAATCTAGTGATGGTTCCTGTCCCTCAAATTGACATTTAATGTACTTTCAATGAACCCTATGTTCGATACAAAACGACAGAGGTGAAATTACAATCTAAAATCGGAATTACTTCGCAAAAGGACGACATCTTCTTGTGAATACAATACGATATGCGTTATCGAAGAGTACCTACCCATGTTGATAGCATAATATTCACCTAATGAGTTTGCGCTTTGCGCACCCAACCAACTGCACCGGATGGAGATTCTGTCTTGAGTAGAGTGACCAAACATTCTCGATTAAAGCGTACTAATTTTCGTGGTGCAGTCGCATACATTCGTTTTCGATTAGTTATAGTTTAGTTAAGCAAAAAGTAGAAGTTAAGCAATGTCCATGCAGGCCTTGGATAGGTGACCATTAGTGGCATAAATATTCGAGTGTTTTCCTGCACATAAAATTGTCGGTCCCGTTTATTTTCAATTGAAGGCTGTCGCGGTGGTCTACAGGGGCGTCTTAAGAACACTGACTGTCAGGTGGCCTCTAGTGTGACACAAATTCACCAATCCGCACTGGACCCGCGTGGTGGAATATGGCCCATACCCTCTCCCAGTGAGAAGGGGCTGTGGCCCAATAATGGAGACATGTAAGCTGTTGATATAATTTTATTTTATTTATTCGTAAGACTAACAGCAGCGATAATATAAATTTAAATTAAACTAAGAAACACAAAACAATCCAAGGCCCGTATTAATACATTATTCTCAAGATTGAGAATTGTCTTGTGACCGGTCTCAAGTAAACGTGTTGATTAATAAACCTAACTTGAGACCTGAATAGCACGTGCATACTCAAGCAGTACTCACTTGAGAGATGCGCGTATTAATAAACGAAACTCAAGACTATCATTCATTAGCCGCTGAGGCGAATACTTGAAAAGTGATCTCAGCTGAGTAGACGTCAAGATTGGTTTATAACTTAACACGGAGATTGAGATATCGTCAACTGCTTAATACGCATCTCTGTTGATACAGCCTCAAGACTTGTATTGAGATTGGTTTATTAATACGGGCCTTAAAGTCCTTACTACAGCAAGTTATACTTTGGCCTGTGACCGACTATAACCACGAGTTTATACAAAATGTTCGCTTTACAGAAAACTACCGGTAGCACTACTCCCTGACGGTGTGCGACACAGATAGAGAGATAGATTTCCATAGAGAGATTAGTTGTGTAAACTCTAGGATGGTACTAATGCATGCACGTTTTAACTCTAGTTGTTTGCAAGCCACTCACTCAGGTCTCTCGTTAAGATCTCTAAAACTAGCATAAAGGCAACTCAATAAATCCTTTAAATAAATAAATATTTCGGGCACTTAGTGCCAAACTAAGCAAAGCTTGTACTATGGATGTTAGATAACGGATAAATATACATGTATATTTATATAAATAATTGGGAATTATCCTGCATATGAACATGCAGGTGAGAATGCAGTGCAATAAAAAGATATCCCACACTACGTGTCAGTTTAATGATTGTCCTGAATCTTTCCAACACATTAGTGTGTGTGTGGACTCCCTAATGTTGTATTAATTCCTATCTTTGATGGTACTTACGGGCGTCTAAACGAGCTTTGTTTAGGACCTATATCTATATGTTGTTCAACAGCCGCATGTAATAGGCATAGACACGTGTCGGAATTGTTAAGTTCATGCTATCAGCTCGTTTATACAGGCTGTACAAAAGCGTTTTCTTGAGATCATTGGTAATACTTCTCTGGGGAGTCAGTTTTGCGAATGTATCTATAATGGGATATTATTGTTTATGGAACGACTAAAGCAATGGCTTTCTTAATAAGATGCTCTACAAATTTGAAATCTATGAAAACTATTTTATTAATATTATGTATTTACAGTGCATTTGTAAGCAGAAACTTCAAGTAGGTATTTCTCACAAGTAGGGAGAAGATTAAAAATGAGCTTTATTTCTTAAATTATAAAAAAAAATCTATAATCGTCAATTGACGTACAATTATTGGTCATTCACACACACACACAGCAGCACAGCATCAAACAACACCCAATTCCCTAGTAAAATTGATGTACCTAATTATGTTTCTGTATTGGAGGCGATAGACTAGTAGGCAGGTAATTTTATTTAGAGAAGGGACGACGATCAATCGAGCACTAACATTTCAACCGTTTTTCCCTTGGTCGTTTTGGTTACTTTTGAGACCCAAGTTGGCCAGTCCAATTCTAGACATATTTAGTGAAAAAACTTTTCCTAGTCCTTCAGCATGTCAGCCATAGGACGCCCATTGCAGAATATAGGCCTGTCGGCGACTTACGTTCTTCTATAGATTTCTTCATTCCTCATTCAATCCAGAGCGTCGCTTTCTCCATAGACCGCTCTATAGATGAGCTTGAGGTTTCTTATGAGGCCTAAACATCAGGTTTCAGTGTTATCATCACTGTTAATAGAAATTGATTATTAGCATTTCGTCTTTAAGCACTGAGTTTTCGACATTATTCCTTGATATACTGCGCCAAATAAAAAACCCTTCCTTTGTTCTCTTGCAACGGCATTATATCAAGGTGTATAGGGAAAAACTGACACAATAAATTATCATTTGCCGTACATAAATTTCCGAGTTCGTGAACAAAAGCGTTTGGCACTCGTTCGGCATTATACTGCCGCCGTACCAAATGGCACATTAAAATGTCAAAACACAATTGTCGGTACGCGACAATATGAAACAATGAGGGTCGTTGGCGCGGGAGCTCTCTGTACACCGCTCACGTGTTTTGTAATTGGTCAAATTATTGAATTGGCATATGTACAAAAAGTTGCAACTGTTGATTTTTGTCGCAGCCCGGATGTCACAAAAACGATATAATTTTTTAACAATCAGTCTGGTTTACAGCGAGGTTATGCGGCCAGTCTTTTAGGTACGACTCAACCAACCAGGATTTGGGGCAAGTTTTGTATTTGTGACACCATGGAAATCTGTTTTTATTTGATTCCCACTTCAGTATCTATATACAGGGTATTAATTTAAGTACTTTTTAAGCGTTAAACCAGGCATTGTATAATACCTTTTTTAATTCTTCTTTGTACTTTTTATACAGATTTTCTCATCGTGAACAGCATCCGCGGCTCAGCGATTAAGACGCGATCTCCCAATATTGGGAGGTCCGGGTTCGATTCCAAGGTAGGCCATGTACCAATGAGTTTTTAAATTTAATTTAATTACTTATGTGCCTTTACCCGACTGCTCTTGAAACGATGAAGGAAAACATCGCGAGGCAACCTGCATGCCTATATGAAAAACAAAAATCTAAGGCATGTAGAGTCCTCAACCCGCATTGGGCCACCGTGGTGGACTATGCCCCATATTCCCTTATTATACGAGGGAAGGCCTATATCCCTGCAGTGGAATGTTTAAGGGTTGAGATGATGATACAGATTTTTGGGTTTAATGAAATATACTCAAGTAACACTGTAGACGTGCTTTAAGGTTTACAAGTATTTAAATTTACAGCCTGTATATCTGAAATAAGTAAGATTTAGAATTTTGTAACTTGATTATTTTGTTTGAAAGCTCCACGTAGAAGAACTTCCGTGGTATGTTTGAATCCATACTCGCTTTTCTCGTCACACACGGATAGTGGCGAGTCACACTTTAAATCATTAATATTGGCGACAGAAATGTTCACTAAAACCAAATTAATCCAGTAAATTTTCTCCTTTTTTATCACAAATAAAAAGGAATGCTACGTGCTCAAAACAGAAATCTTACAAAATAAACGTGTTCCAAAATCTCTGTAAACTAAAGCACTTTTGTTACGCAAGAGCTGTCCAAGAGCTAGTCACACCTGCACAGTTTCAAACTTCGAACAAAGCTGATCAAAGCAGCTGATACAAAACTTCGACACTAAAAAACAAAAGATTCCGTGGTTTACGGCGACCCTAATTTACGTGACTCGTCCGGCTTTCATTCTTTGCCACGGAACAGATACTAACATAAACGTTAGTTTTGCGAACACAAAAGTGGAGTTTTATCGGTTAATAGAGATAAAAACTGGGTTACCAGCACAAAAAAATGCATGGCTTGCATGGGTTGCATGTGCAGAAATAATGAGACAGGTTATTTTGTAGAATTTTTAACCGACTGCCCCTAGGAATGAGGGTAATGTTTTTCGTGTGTATGTATGTATTTTGATATCCATTTTACTCTCCTATCATCATCATCACCCCGTAAACATCGCACTGCAGGGATATAGGCCTTCCTTCGTATAATGAGGGACTATGGGCCATAGTCTACCACGCTGACCCAATGAGGGTTGGGGACTTCACATGCCTTAGAATTTTTATTTCTCAGGCATGCAGGTTTCCTCACGATGTTTTCCTTCGCCGTTTAAGAACAGTCGGATAAATGCACATAAGTAATTAAATCAAATTTAAATACTCATTGGTGTATGGCCTATCTGGGAATTGAACCCCGACTCCCAAAATCCCGAGACCGCGTCATAACGGCTGAGCCACCGACGCTCAAACGACTCTAGTAGTAATATTATTGGGAAGTCTGGATCAACACCGAAATAACCTAACGATCGCTTCGTTACACTCCGTTTCACTACGCTCTCGATAGGTTATCTGGTTTTTGATCCAGACTATCCCAATAATATTTATTGTTATTTAAAATTCTTGTAACCTAATAATTATTTGATATATCGTTCGGTGGGTTTCCAATTTAACAATATTTACTTTTTATTCTCTACAAAGTACGTACTCCAAAATGTCAGTCCGCTTCTGCTCTACATAATATATAAAAGGCAAACATTTCTAGGAAATTTTTAATTATCACTGAAACGTTGACACGAATAGTTTTTATTAAATTATTTCTGTTCTGTGTTACGATATGAAATTCATTAAACAACCATGTTCATTGCAATTAGAAAAAATTTGCCCAGATTCGCTTCAGAAGACTTCACACCGTCATGGGACACTTTTACCTAACACCATTCGTTGCATTATTTCTGGGCCTTCTAACTGCGGAAAAACTAATTTAATAGTAGGGTTGCTATTGCACGAAAACGGTTTAAGATATCGAAATGTTTACCTCTACTCCAAGACACTTTATCAACCAAAGTACTTATTTTTAGAAAATGTGTATCGACAGGTACCTGACGTATCGTTTATAAAATATCACGAGAATGAAGCAGTTATTAGTCCTGAAGAGGCGGCGTCTAATTCAGTTATTATCTTTGACGATGTTGCTTGTGAAAATCAGAACCATATTCGTAATTACTTTGCGATGGGTAGACACAAAAATATCGACTGTTTTTATTTAAATCAAACTTATAGCAAAATTCCGAAACAGTTAATTCGCGACAACGCTAATCTTCTTGTTTTATTTAAACAAGATGATATTAACCTTCGTCATATATATGATGAGCATGTTAATACAGATATGAATTGGCTGCAGTTTCGAGAGATGTGCACTAATATCTGGAATAAACCATATTCCTACTTAGTAATAAATAAAGATTGTGAGAAAAATAAAGGATGTTACAGAATGAAGTTTGACACATTTGTTGTATTCGACAGTTAAAGTTTATTTAAATTTAATTACTTTACATTTTTTATTTCATTATCTTACATGACTTGGTCAAATATGGACAGAGAACAGTCACTGAAGAAACAAATAATAAAGTCGGCTGAATCAGTAAAAAAGAAAATTAAGTTAATGAGAGATCTAAAAGATAATAATGATATAGCAATGGAGTCTATGTTTAAACCAATATCTGAGCCGTTAAAGCAAATGGTGCATAAAAATTCTACCAAAACAAATATACCAGTATCACCAATAAAGAACAAAAAAAGAGTTTATGCTTTTACACCGACAAATACTATCAAGAAACTTAAATTAAGCACTGATGAGTATGACGTGGAAAGTGGAAATGAAACAGATAGTAGTTTTAATAATAATAATAATAATGCTGATGTCCAAGATGAAGAAAACAATTATAAAAGTAATGAACAAGAAATAAATTTTGATAATAGCGACGAAGAACAATCTAGCACCACTGAAGTATCTTTTGCAACGCCAGATAATAGTACTCCTAGTACCTCCTGGTCTATGTCTTCACAAGCCCTCGATGAAATACCGTTTGGTGTAAGACGTGAAAGAGGCAAGTTATTGATGGGAACGTCACGTGTCTCTATAACAGATCATCATATATCTATTGCAGGTCGAAGTTATAATAAAACAGCAGGCTTGTTAGAGTTATTGTTTAAAAGAACACCTAATTTAAAATTAATAACCGAAGGTGATAAACGAAATTACAAAATCATGTTAACTGACACTAATGCTCATAGACGTAATTACGATGCATCAAAACCAGTTAAAAGTAACAAAGGTTTAAAATACACACAAATAATAAAGCCATTATTTATAAAGCTATCTAAAAACTGTGTAAGTACTGAGAGTTTGGAAACTCAAGGGTCAGGTTTACCTGTAATAAAAAGACTTAACAAAAATGTTGATTATGTGTATTGGGATGATCCAAACGAATTAGTTGATCGTTTGAAGTTATTATGGGCATCAAGAGATGCTGGAAATACCGGTCTAGATAATGAAATACTATCTATAATCGAGGAACTCAGAGAAAGTGGTCATATCATATAAGAATAAAGTACTTTCGTAAAATTTATCACTTCAGTTTCAATTATTGAACAGTACGGTCAAATGAGAAATGAATATAGATAAATTTGGTCATCACGTTCATAAACGTTTAAGGAGGGCTCAACTATCTTATGATCTTAATGAAGTATTAACAAAATCGGATAACGGAGATTTTGATTTACATCTAACACGGTTAAGAGGTGTAAAATCCCCATTATCTTCTGATGATGCTGTTAATAAAGAATATGTTGATAATTTATTAATTGATAAATTGGAATCAGCATCATTCGATAAAAATAATATATTAATGAAATCAAAAACCGGAGAATTTGATTTGCAATCATCGAGACTAAAAGGCGTAAAACTTCCAGCGACTGCTGATGACGTTGTCAATAAGCAGTACGTTGATACGTTAATTAATAACTTTTGCACAGAGCAACACCTCGTGAACAAACTTAATGAATTTAGAACTGGTATTGCAGTATTCATGGAAAAGCTTTTACAGAACTATTATACAAAATTGGAAATAAACGAAATTTTGAAAATTGCACAAAATGGCTAAACAACAAGTTGTTGATGAGCTTCATAAGTCAGCACGGAAAAACTTTATCAGACGTTCTGTTATTTTAAAAGGCATCGATGATTTATGGCAAGCTGATTTGATCGACATTCAAAAACTTTCCAATGAAAATAACGGATATAAGTATATTTTGGTTGTAATAGATTGTTTTTCAAAATATGTTTGGAGTATTCCAGTTAAATCAAAGTCAAAGACCGATATCGCGAACTCATTTCAATATGTATTGTCAAAGTCAGGTCGTATTCCAATCAATTTGCAAACTGACCTGGGAAAGGAATTTTATAACGATAGATTTCGTAATTTAATAACCACATTTAAAATAAATCATTATTCATCATATTCTACTAAGAAAGCATCCATAGTAGAAAGAGTTATCAGAACGATTAAATCCAAACTGTACAAATATTTTAGTTTTATCGGAAAATATCAGTGGGTTGGCAAACCTTTGAATACTATTGTTGAGTCATATAATAGCACTAAACATAGAATTACGAAATACAAGCCCATAAATGTTAGTCGTGCAAATGAAAGTTTAGTTTTGAAAAACATAATCAATTCTCGACAAATACATAAAATAAAGAGAGCGAAATATAAGGTCGGAGATCATGTTCGTATTAGCAAATATAAAGGGAGTTTTGAAAAAGGATATACTCCGAACTGGTCTACTGAAATATTTACTGTTACTCAAGTAAATAAAACTAAACCAATCACTTTTAACATCAAGGATCACAGAAATCATGTAATATTAGGTTCTTTTTATGAACATGAACTTCAAAGAACTAAATATCCAGATGTGTATTTAATAGAGAAAGTGTTGACGAAAAAAGGTAATAAAATGTATGTGAAATGGTTAGGTCTTAGTGCAAGTGAAAATAGTTGGATTGATAAGAAATCTATTCTTTAAAATAAGAAACCTTTATATAAGTAGTAATTAAACATTATTGACACATTATTCTCCTAGTAATGCAAGGAGGAGGGCTTCTCAATAGCGCTATTAATAAATTGCCATTTGAGTTACATTTGCCCGGGTATAATTATTGCGGACCCGGTACACGATTGCAAAAAAGATTGCTTCGCGGCGATAAAGGAATTAATGAGTTAGATGAAGCTTGTATGCATCACGACATAGCATATTCTAAATACAGTGATTTAGAAAATCGCCATAAAGCAGACTTGGATTTATTAAATATGTCCAAGCGAAGGCTTAAGGCAAAAAATTCGGGAACCGGTGAGAAAATAGCATCCTGGTTAGTAAGCAAAGTAATGAAAACGAAATTAAAAGCTGGTGCTGGTATCAAAGCTTTCAAAAATATTGTATCCAAAATACATTCTCAGTTACGAAAACGAAAACCAAAGAGTAAGAGTTCAGCGATAAAACTTGCTTTACTAGCTGCTAAAAAAATTTTACCTAAAAATATAAGAGTTCGTTTACCTCGCGTAATTCCAATTCCAAAAACGGGTGGTATTTTGCCTTTGATACCAATTTTTGCCGGGTTGTCTGCATTGGGGGCGCTAGCAGGAGGAGCGGCTGGGATTGCAAAGACCGTAAATGATTATAAGTCAGCTCAAAATAGTTTAAAAGAGTCTCAACGTCATAACAGAGCTATAGAGTCTATTGCTTTAGGAAAGGGTCTTTACATTAAACCGTATAAAAAGGGCAACGGATTATATTTACCATGCTCAAAAAACTAAAGAGGCAGCTACCCAGGCGTGCTTTAACGAATATTGACATAATTAATTACGCTAAAGACATACCTTACTTCAGAGGAGTTTATATGAGAGACAAACTTCCTAGAAAATCGAAAATGGTTGAATGTGGTATTGTTAATTTGGATAGTTTCAGAAATATTGGAACACATTGGGTAGCATATGTTAAAGTAAATGAATATTGTGAATATTTTGATAGTTATGGAGATTTGAAACCACCGTTAGAATTATCTTTATATTTAAATAGCAAGTACATTTTTTACAATTACCAGAAATACCAGCGCTTCAATTCTGTTAACTGTGGACATTTATGTTTAAAATATTTAGAGAATTTTTGGAAAAAAGCTTTAAAATAAGTTATATTGTAATTTATTTTCATTAGCATTATGTCTTTTACGCTGTCAATATCTAATACTACGTCAACTTTGACAACGCATTATTCACCTCCTCTTCAACTAGATGGTGGATATGAATGTGGGTTGTTGTATTTTTCGACTTTTAATTCTATACCGAATATAGATAATAAAAATAATAAGTTCTATTATGGTGATAATGATGTTATTGAAATACCTGAAGGATCTTATGAACTCCAGGATATTAGTGACTTTTTGCACAGCAACGTGTTAGGTTGTACATTAAAATTATCCTGCAACAATAATACATTAAAAACTACGATTATTTGTTCTAAAGATATTCATTTTGGGAAAGAATGTTCAATTGGTAGAATATTGGGTTACGGAAAAGAAACTCTCAAAGCAAATATATTACACGAGTCTCGGTACCCTGTTAGCATTCTGTCGACAACCGTGCTCAGGATTGAATGTGACATAGTTAGCGGATCTTTTGTGAACGGAAAACCTAGTCACATAATTCATGAATTTGCACCCAATGTACCTCCTGGCTACAGGATCATAGAAATTCCTAAGAATATTATTTATTTTCCTGTAAATCAAAATGACATTAGCGCGATCAACGTAACTATAGTGGATGTGAATAATAATTTGGTAAATTTGCGTGAAGAGGAAATTCAACTTTATTTGCACTTGAGGAAGGAAAAACAATGTTAGACTTTAATAAATACGCACCATTGATATCACAGAGTATTAGTACTAATCTTACTATTGAAGAAACAACATCTTGTAAACAATCTAATCTAGCAAATAATAAAAATAAAATTCGCAAGAAGAAATTAACTAAAGTGAATAAAGAGTTCCTCAAAATTATTGGAGTATCAAAATGAGTATTTTGAACGTTACAAATTCTCTCGTTTATGATAATTCTATTGAAAGTTACGAATACCACTCTTACAAACCATATGTAACAAGTTTTAACTTGAATGATGAAATTCGTATACCTATTAATCAACAGGATCTGTATATTCTTCCGTCAGCAAGTACACTATATATTGAAGGAAATGTTAAAATTGTGAATAGGGAAACCAAAAAGGAGGTGTCTGAGTTTCTTTTTACAAATAATCCAATGTTATATCTTTTTCAAGATATTCGATATGAACTTAACGGTGTAGAAGTAGATAAAATTAAAAATGCTGGTATCACTACAACTATGAAATCTCTTTTGTCAATGGATGAAGGGGAATCAAAGATGTCCAAGTATTGGGGTTGGGATATTAACGGAAGCAAAAATAATGGAGGATATTTCACTGCTTCTGTACCTCTTAACAAGATTTTAGGATTTGCAGAAGATTACAATAAAGTTATAATAAATTGTAAACATGAACTCATTCTTTTACGAAGTAATACTAATGTAAATGCATTAAAACTAGAGCCACAGGAGTTTATAGAGCATATTCAAATTAGTAAAATTGTTTGGCGTGTTCCTCACATTAAAGTTTGCGATCGTGAACGTATTAATTTGCTTCGTCATTTAGAAAAAGATCGTTCATTAAATATAACATTCAGAAGATAAAGCGCGGGAAAACTTGAAAAGGGCGGTCCTGTTTTTTTATTTTCAAATTTATTAATTTAATTTTTCTTAGAAAAGGGATCAGTTTTGTATATAATTTGTAGATATTATCTAATTTATTTGTGTATTCTATAACTTTGTACTATAGTAGCTGATATATTGGTAAGTTTTTAATTTACATAAGTATATGGACCCTCCTGAAGACCCTGGGGGGACAAACCCCCAGGTGTCTCACTATATTACAGTAGAAAATGAATCCAGTATGGACACAGACGGTTCAGCGGTGAACATTACCAATGCACGTAAGCGCGTCTCGGCAAGTCGCCGTGTTTGCAAACATTGCAACAAAAAAAGGCGGAAACATCCTTCAAACAAACAACTCGGTGATAAAGATTGCCAGTGCATTGAAAATGAGCCACCTACAATAAAAGAAAAAGATACAAATATGACAAAATGTATTGAAATAAAAGAAGTTGACAATAATAAAAATGTAGAATCTGTGCGTACGCCTGTAGGAAGAATACAGTATTCTCCATCAGATGCGGCCCCCTATGTCGTACATGTTCAGAGAGAACAGTTATCACCAGACAGTAACACAACTCTTCATCCGATTGCTTTTGGTAGGTTTCTGAAACAAAACCAGGGCATTTTTAAAAATATTCTAAATGGAAGCCTTAAGCGTATTGGCAGAAACAGACTTTCCTTATCATTTTCCAACCATGCAGATGCTAACTCCTTTTTAGTCCATAAAAGCTTAACATCGCAAAAGTACAAAGCATTTATCCCATCTTTTAACATTACTCGAATGGGCCTAGTAAGAGGAGTGCCTTCTGACTGGTCTTCAGATGAAGTAATAGCAAATGTTTCTGTACCTATAGGTTGTGGTCAAATATTAAAAGTCAGACGTTTGCAGAAAAAGACGATAGTGGACAGCAAACCACAGTATAGCAATACAGAAACTATTGTGCTGACCTTCGATGGCCAAGTGCTTCCCAAACGTGTGTTCATATGTTACAATTCATTGCCGGTTGATCTCTACATTTATCCAACAATCCAGTGCTATAACTGTTGCCGGTATGGACATGTCAAAGCTCAGTGTAGGTCTAAGCCTCGGTGTTACAAGTGTGGCCAGGGACATACTGGTGATACTTGTGCGGTTGAGGAGGAATTGATTACTTGTTGTATGTGTAATGGGCTTCACTCAGCCATTAACAGAAAGTGTCCTGAGTATGAACGTCAAAAAGGAATTAAACAAACAATGGCTCAGAGTTGTATATCATATGCTGAAGCAACAAAATTCCATCCCGCCATTTCTAAATCATATGCTGATGTTTTAGTTTCAACCCCTAATATACAACAACAACAGGAAAAATCATTTTTAAAGAGTCCTACCAGTACTTCCTATAGGAAAACAATAACTTTAAAACCTCGTGCCCCTCCAAAGTCTGTTAAAAGCTATGACCGTGCAGCACATGATGCATTAGTAAAGGATTATAACATCCCAGCCCCTTCTAATGGCTGTGCACTAAATAAAGACATTAATTCTTGTAACCTGTCAATTTCTGATTTAATTATTGCCCTTATAAACTTATTGACCCAGGGTCAAACCAATCAAAATCATTTACCGTCCAACGCTGCTTTACTTTTAGACACTCTCTCACCCAAACTCCATAATGGACCAGTTGATCCAGTGGAATTGCCGTAGTGTAATTAATAAAAAAAGTGAACTAATATTCATATTGAACAAATATGAACCATTTATTGTTGCCCTCCAGGAGACATGGCTAAAACCTGAATCCTTGCTCAAGGTTCCCGGTTATTCGTGTCTCAGGGAGGACAGATCAGATGGGTATGGCGGTGTAGCTATGCTCATCAAACACCCTCTTTCTTTTTCTCATTTTCCTCTTCCTACTCATAATCAGGATTTTTCTATTATTGCCGCGACTGTTAATGGTATATGTATTGTTTCTGTATATATTCCTCATCCTTCTTCTGTTATCTTAAATGAGGTTAACAACATTTTCGCTATTCTCCCTAAACCATTTTTGGTATTGGGAGATTTTAATGCCCAACATCCCTCATGGGGTAGCTCTACTCCTAATTCGTATGGAACTGATGTTGTGGAAATTATGGACTCCCACAATTTATGTCTTTTGAACACCGGTGAACCAACGCGTCGTACTGCTCCTCACGAAGGAGCAAGTGCCCCAGATTTGTCAATATGCTCTCCATCTCTTGCTTCCTCCTTAACGTGGAATACATTGTCCTCCACGTATGGCAGTGATCACTATCCAATAGTAATTTCTTTCCCGTATCCTAAAAAGAAACCAAAACAAAGGACACCTCGAATGAAATACCGTTTAGACGTTGTCGATGGTTGGAAACTTTTTAAAGATCGCTTTGATTGTACGATTTCTGCTCTGCCTGAAATCCGAGAAGGTGACGAACAGACTTGCGCTAATGCTTTTGTATCAGCTTTTGTGAAAACCGCTGATCAGGTGTTCCCCCTTAAAAATGAGGCTTTAGGATTTATCCCTTCCCCCCCTTGGTGGGATAGAGAGTGTACTAAAGCGATCAAGAGGAGAAAGGAAGCTGAAAGAAAATATAATGAATTTTCAACCTGTGAAAATTATGACAATCTGTCAAAAATCAGTTCCGACGTCCGAAAGTTATTTAAAAAGAAGAAGTTTGAAAGTTGGAAAAACTTCTGTGAATCAATTTCCCCCAACGTACATTCTTCAGTCGTGTGGCGGAATATTAGAAGATTTAGATCTGCTTTTAAAGATCCTAACGCTACCACAATAATGTCACCATCCTTAGCGAATCAATTTTTAGATAAACTTGCTACTCCCTTTGTTCCACAAGCAGCTGCACACATACTTCCACTTTCCACCGAAAATCGTACTGAACTCAACTCTCCCTTTTCATTAGATGAACTTAGAGGTGTTGTTACAAATGTGAAAGATTCAGCGCCCGGTAGCGACGGTATTCCCTACTCTTTCTTTAGCCACCTTAGTAATTCTGCTCTCTGTTATTATTTACAACTTATCAACTCCATCATGCTCACAGGAAATATTCCATCATCGTGGAAATCCCAAATCATAATACCGATTCTAAAACCTGGTAAATCTGCTTCAGAAGCGTCTTCATTCCGGCCAATCGCTCTTTCATCAGTCTTGTTAAAAATTGCGGAACATTTGGTAAAAAATCGCTTGGAGTGGTTTATGGAAAGCAAAGGTTTGTTAGCAGATAGTCAGTATGGCTTTAGAAGGGGTAAAAGTACGTTGGATAGCTTATCCATTTTTACAACTGATATTCGCCTAGCATTTTCTAATAACGAATCCGTTACAGCTGCATTTTTAGATATCACTTCAGCGTATGATAATGTTTCTTTACCTACCCTTAAACAAAAGCTACAAGAGCTCAATGTACCTATAATGCTTTCCAATTTTATTATTAACATTTTGACAGAGAGATCTATTAATTTAGATAATTCAGACTTCACATCCAGACTTGTATGGAAGGGTCTCCCACAAGGTTCAGTGCTTAGCCCTTTACTATACAACATTTATACTCACGACCTAGAATTTGCTCTCAATGGCATTGTTAAAGTGCTGCAGTATGCTGATGACCTGCTGTTGTACATTTCCAACCATTCAATTGTATGCGCATGTAAATCTTTGTCATCATCACTACAGCTATTGAAATCATGGCTGGATTTAAATGGTTTGGAACTGTCGGCTGCTAAAAGCTCTGTTGTTGTATTCACCAGGAAGCGTATAATCCCTCCTTTTATAATATTATACGACGATATTCCAATTCCAATTAAAAAGGAGACCAGGTTTTTGGGCGTTATCTTAGATTCAAAGCTGACAGGCCTGCCTCATTGTGAGTATATAACTAACAAGTGTGAACGTCTTTTGAATATTCTCAGATGTCTCTCCGGCGTTTGGTGGGGGGCGCATCCGTTCTGTTTAAAACTTCTTTATAACGCTCTAATAAGAAGTATTCTTGACTACGGTACTTTTCTCTTAGAACCAGGGAGTGTGGCTGGTTTCCAGAATTTGAACCGCATTCAGTCGAAAGCGTTAAGAATAATAGCAGGCGCGATGAAATCTAGTCCCATTAATGCAATGCAGGTAGAATGCAATGATCCGCCATTACACCTACGACGGCAGTACCTTAGCGATCGATTTTTATACCGTATACTACAGCTCTCTACTCATCCACTTTTTACAAAATTACAACTTCTATCTGAGTATGTTACAGATAAAAGTTATTGGAATCATAAATCTCCGCCTCTGTTAGTTAATAGTTTACGTAAGTTTCAATCTTTACAAGCACCAACATACCGCACATTACGCTTTCCGTTATTCTGTGTCGATTATGAAGCATTAGTATTGTCCCCTAATGTCCAGTTTAATTTAAATATTAAAAAATCAGACCACAATGCTAACATATGCTTCAATTACACTATAAGAGAATTAAAAAATTGGCATGAATACCATCAAATTTTCACGGATGCATCTAAACGCTCCACGTCTGCATGTGTAGGGATAGGCGTATTTCATCTGCAATACAACGTTGTGCAAAAGATCAAATTTCCTGCAGAGACATCTGTTTTTACTGGTGAATGTTATGGCCTTTTTAAAGCTCTTGAGTATATATTACTCATGAGACTTGAAAGGGCCGTGATTTTCACGGACTCCATGAGTGCACTGCAATCTCTTATAAAATGTCCTTTCAAATCAAAATCTTTCCCAATCATTACTGATATTAGGACTCTCCTGCATAAATGCTTTGCGAAGGGATTTGCTGTTACTTTTGCATGGATACCGAGTCACTGTGGTATTAAAGGTAACGAAAAAGCTGATCAGCTGGCTAATGAAGCTGCAGAGTCTGGCGACATATTTCCGTACCACAATTATTGCCATGATCTGGCCAATTTGCCTAAAGTTTCTTTACAGAAAGCCTGGAGTCAGGCTTGGTCTATCAGTAGCCTATCAAAAGCTAAATTCTACCACAGAATCCAACCATCTCTGCAAAGGAAGCCTTGGTTTTTCTCGCAAAAATTTAGCAGGGCCGTTACCAGTACTATAATCAGAATGAGATTGGGACATGTTAACAGCCCTGCTCACCTTGCTAGGCTTCACATTGTTGATGACAATACCTGTGAATGTGGCACTGACGTAGGGGATATGAATCATATTCTCCTCTGTTGTCCACGATATGATCGCTCTGTCCTGTTTGATAACTTAGTATCTTTCCATATTCCTCTACCTACATCTGTCCTTCTATTACTTTCTAGCGGTGATCCTGATATATATAAATCCCTAGCTTTATTTATTTATAGTAATAATATTAAATTGTAATGATTTGAATATATATATACACTTATTTATTATAATACACGATCCTGATCCTTTCTTGTTCCAAATCCTTTGTAAATATCTCCCTATTTCCTTCGTTTTTTTAATTTGTTAGTGGCACATGTACAAATAGTGCCTTGCCAAAAAAAAAAAAAAACATTCAGAAATTGGGACTTGTATGAATATCCGATACTACCAAAAACTTCAAAGCATACTTGGTCAATCAAAACTTCCTCTCAAATAGAAAAACCACGATACGTTATATTAGGACTTCAAACTGATCGTAAAAATCACGTCAGTAGAAACATGGCTCAATTTGATCATTGCAATGTAAGAAACGTTAAAGTTTTTCTTAATTCCGTTTATTTTCCTTATGAAAACCTTAATTTGAGTTTTAGCAGTGATAATTACTCTTTATTATATGAACAATATACAAAATTCCATCAGTCTTATCACGGTCGTCGTCCAAATCCATTACTGAGTTATGCTGAGTTTAAAAATATAGCTCCCCTATTTGTAATAGATTGTTCTCGTCAAGTAGACAATTTAAAAACAAGAGGCTCTGTTGATGTTAGGATTGAACTAGAAACGGATGTAGTTATCCCAGATCAAACATCAGCTTACTGTTTAATTTTAAACGACTGCATTTTTGAATATAAACCTCTAAGCAACATTGTAAGAAAAATATCATGAAGAAAAATTATTTATTTGTGGACGTTCAAGGATTCAAAGATGATCGGAATAATTTTATACTCAAAGAGTTTGCCCTCGCTACCTCAGAATTCACTCAAGTATTTTTAATTAAACCACCATTTACGTATTCGCAATTATCATACAAAGAAAAAAGTCAAGTGAGGTGGATAGAACGAAATAGAGGAATCTTTTGGTCTGAGGGTTATATTGATTATAGAGAATTTAAAAGGATGATAGTACCAGTACTCTCTGGTAAAAATATTTTTATTAAAGGCGAAGAAAAGAGAAAATGGCTTTTCGATTTGTGTAGCAATTGCAATATTGTAGATTTAGGTGAAAAAGGATGTCCAAAACTTTTAAATTTGCATACAAATTATTGTAAAAATGACTTGTATTTGAATTGTTTTCATCATAATAAATATTGTGCTCAAAAAAATGTTATTTGTATTAAAAAATGGTTTAACGATAATAATATATATCTGTATAAATTCTTTTGATTAATTGTAAGATAGTTAATATAAGTTCGATTACAATAATGTTAAAAATAAAAGAGTTTAATTAATTTGAATATTTTGTTTTATTTCAATTCTTTGAAAATTGTTAGGTACATAATATATTATCTAAGTATCTTAAATATAATTACAATTACTTATAAACTATTTTCACATATTTTTTTCGAAATTTTATTTATCAAAGTCTGAGTCAGGTCCATAATTTCGTCATATTGATCTACAACTGTATACTGAGCACTTATCACTGCACCATCGCCATCATTTCCACAGTCGATTATTTCGGCAGAATCAAACACCTTTATCTTGATCATTCTGTGTCCAATATTGTCAATATTTGTCTTAACATATGACGATACAAATTTGTTCTTCTTTTTCTGGAGAGTTCTCAATTTTTTCACCTTTATAATTTCGGTTTTCTTCCTCTCGGTAAGGTCTGGAAGTGGCTTATTTGCCAGTTCTGGGTAATCCTCGCTAAAGTTAGCTAGTATATCCTGACCATGTCCCAAACAAATAATGTCAGGATCCATTGTCGGTCCATCATACATGATGAAGTATTAATAAAAATATTTTTATAAAATAGAAGAGGCGGTTAATTTGCTTGCGCTCCAAAGACGTAATGAAGTACCACAGTCAATGCGATGCAATTCGATATTGCAAACAAGTTTGAACATGTTTAATAGGTGATGGATCTTCAGATATGTGTGCGTGACCCAATTATTAAATACTTTTAAACTTGAGCTCCGATATTGTACCTTATTACTATTTTCACAAAGTACAACCTTCGGAACTTGAAACTTAAAGGACTGAAAAAGGAACAGCACTAGAACTATATAGGGTACCCGAAAGGGACAGCGCTAAAACTCTTGTACTTTGTAAATGTTTTAGTAGGAGTGGGGTCATATTATTAAAATTAAACACTAAGATTCTAATAGTAAAATATATTTTATTGCTTATCTTAATTATATCTTAATTCTTTATTGTACACAAAATTGTTACAGAAATATGCGTTGTATATAAAATGTACAAAGGCGAGCTTAACTCCGATAGAGTTTTCTACCAGCAAACCTTAG
Source organism: Oegoconia quadripuncta (assembly GCA_949316235.1). Taxonomy (NCBI): domain Eukaryota; kingdom Metazoa; phylum Arthropoda; class Insecta; order Lepidoptera; family Autostichidae; genus Oegoconia; species Oegoconia quadripuncta. Next base: position 15,499,150 of record OX438743.1, read on the forward strand.
AGATACATAGTGTTTATTACATTGAGCAGAAAATAGTGTACACAACATTTGCAAATTATTTTAGGTAATATAAATACCGAAAATATTCTATCTTGTTTTGCATTAAAAAAATAATAATACATAATGTTTTTACACAAATATAATATTTACCGTTTCTTAATATATTTACCCACTAAACTGTTATTGAGCAGTGCCCCCAAGACTTGGTTTCCACATTATTTCTTAGAATGAATCGTTTATCATCTTTTCGTGATAACGCTACCTTATTTTGCTCTTGAGTAAAAATCTCATGTTTTATTGATTTGAAAAAAATATTTTTTCTTTTTAATTCCTTACCACTCGATAAGACGTCTACATATTGAGAAAATTTCAATTTTTTCACTACCGACTTCTTAACTCCCTTGGCTTTCTTTATTTCATAATCATTAGTTTTAATACTATATAATTTCGATCTCAACCCAACAAATTCTAAAAGAATGTTTCCTCCTAATTCATCTTTAAATAGCCCAGGAATTTTCTTATTTGCTTGAACTATTTTAAATACATTACTTGTTGAGTAATTACTAGTATCAAAATAATCCAAAAAGGAGGATTTCAAATCTCTGTAAAAATCTTCAGTTTGTATCAAATACAAGAAACTGTCGGTGTCAGTATAACATAGATGTAACTTTTCATTATAAAAACGTTTCATTACTGAATAGTGAAAATCATACATATGATTTTTAGATAACTCTAAAACTGTAAAACCTATATAGATTGGTTTATCCAAAACAACTTTTTCTCGGTTAAACTGTATTGCAACTAAATTCTCGTCAAATATTGTTGAACTGTGAAAATTTGGACGTGCTATTAGCTGTTCAGCGCAATAATACTTTTTTGTTTTATTGCGATCATCGTTCCACCTGTTTACTAGCTTTACATCAACTCTACGCTCCGTATCTTCCAAAGTTTTTCCAAAAATACTGTTATTCAAAAGCTTGAAAAAATCTTGTTCAAATACTGATTTAGACTGTTGTCTTAGTTGAGTATTTAAATCGATATATTGTTTCAAAAATGGACTTTGTCTAAATTTTATAACTCTGTGAATTGACTTCAGTTTTAAGCCATTCCTTAAACATGTCTTTAAGTGAATATAGTGAATAACATAGTTAAATTTATCATGTAGATTTGGAGTCAGTTTATTATGTTTAGACCCTGGGGGAGCGAAATTCTCAGCACAAAATGGAAGATCATTGTGTAAATCATGCATGTGTGCAGGATATTCAAGGTCTACTTCTAATATGTAACCATAATCGTTATTATCTGGAATATTCATAACTTTAAGTTTATTTATTTCATCTTTCTTGAGTAAACTAAACTCTGAATGTGGTAAGTAACTGCACATTGCATACCCGTATAAGTTGTTACAATCGATGTAGATCAAGAAATTGTTAGGTTCTGAGGGATCGAAGTCTTCTTGGTATTTATTGTTAGACTTGGCATATCTTAATGGACAAAGACAAATACCACCTCGGATACCTTTTTGTATCATACGAATTATTTCCAAATCAGTTACAAGTTCCAATTTGACTTTAGTTTTCAGAAGCATCGCATCAAAGCTGAGGCTTGGAGCCGTAAGGTAAAAGGCAGGATCTAGATTATAATTTTTTTTACAGGTTTTACGAAAACTCTCGAAAATGTCTGAAAGTATTAATACGTCACTTTTGACATACACGTCGGTGTATTGTCCTATATTTTTAATTTTAAAATGACTCCAAACCTCATTAGCGTGATGATAATCAGAATCTGAAATATGTTCATTAGTTAGTTTATTAAAAAAACATGTTTGTGGCGGTAAACTTGTTTCATTATATGTTGACCAATTATTTATGTAATCATAAGGATATACACCTTTTCGTCGTAATAAATCAAATTCTTTTTCATTTTTACACTTTCCCGATAAATGGATAAAATCATTTTTGTCAAGATTTTTTGCTAATTGATCTAAACTTGTGCCCAAAAATTTAAAGGAATCAACAAATCGTACAGCAGCAAATTTATCACTTGCAATAGGAATGAATTTGGTGAAAGATATGTAGTTTTCTTTATTTCTTGGGATGACTTTAATCATACCAGGAAATGAGCTCAATTCACGAATAAATAAATGACAATCATAACCAGATAGATTGTGAAAGAATACCGGTACGAATTTAGGTATTTGAAAATTAATATTACAATAACAATGTGCTGCTCCTCTATACTGCCCAGTAAAATGACAGTGGTCTTTGACTTTATCACTAAGTAGCAACTGAGAACACAAGTAACAATGTTCAGCTCTGTCAAAGTTTCGCTTATCGTCATCGTTCAATACGATCGGTGTTGGGTTTGCTGACTTCTCTTCTATTATGTGATAAATTTCTTTGACATCATTCTGAAGCAATTTTACAAATTTTTTAGCGCAATCTGGACCGCGATAAGATACCAAACGATTCAGAGTGCTTTGATAATTACATACAATATAATATGCAAAAGCAGCTGGTATGTGCTGCTGTATATTTTGAGTACTATCACCTTTACGCTCTGAGCATGGCTGTAAAATAGTTTCGAAATCAGCATAAATAGTAAAAGGCAAATATTGCATGCGTTGATAGTTTTTAAACTGAAGAACTGCGCCTTCAGGCGGTAAAATAGTCGCTACACCTCCACAAACATGATTTTCATTTTGAAAAAATGCGAAACAATTGTCGCAGAAAAAAACTTTACCATGATGTTTTGTCACTTGACTTCTGACAAGTTTAGCTAAATTCTTTATAAGACAGAAGTGAGACTTTGAGCCTTTTTCTAACAACAACATATTAATATGATTTTCTCTCTTTAATGAAGTTTTATATAATGGTCCTGTGATTATGTTTCTTTCCAGACCATATATATTTATACTTATACTCTTATTATTTTCTTCAAAAATTTTTATGTCAGAGAGTGCGACTGGAAAGGATATATTTGATAAATTTAATACTTTACTGAAATGAGGATAAGAAGATGTTCGATTAGCATTACATTTCACTGGATATAACCCAGCTATTACGGTCCATGCAAAACAATAGTCATCGTCATTTTTTATGTTCAAACAAGATTTCTTACGTGCTATGCTATTAGGTAGGTCTATAAAAGAGGAACCCCTTAGAGGAGTATATTTATTGATATTTACTTCCAAGTACAATATATCTAAGAGAGACCAACCACTACCTTTCTCTTGAAATTCTTCAATTTTATTACAAAGAATTCCAGAAAGCTTGTGTAATAACTCATCAAAACTATATGTTTGATGTAATGTTATATTTTCAGTTGCAAATGACTTTATTTCAATAGTATCATCCTTAGGTAAAATTACTTTGACAAATAGTTCAAAGTTAACCTTAACACTAATATGAGTAGAGAGTGCAGTGTCCAATAACTGACGTAGGCGCGGAGTGATAACGGACAAGTAGCGCGCGGCCGAGGTCGCGGCTTCGATGCTACCGTCTGGGCCTGACTCGCGTGCAGTTTTAATACGATACGTAGCTATACGTCCCTTGAATGCACTATTAATTTTGTCAACTTCGCTGTCTACAGTCTCTAATGCATTGTTTTTATGTGCTATACTCCTCAAATGACCGAGAAAACCCTTACTATGAATGGATTTTTTACAAAGTGAGCAGTAAATAGTTCTTTTAGAATCCATTTTAAAAATTTACGGTAAATATTATAAGTGTGTATAGTTAAATGTATTTTATGGTTCTAATTGTATTTCTTATTTATAATTAATAAGACTTAAATTTTATATTTAAACCCTTTTTATTATAATATTATATCAGTATATTTATATTACGTAGATAAGTATCTTAAGTTAGGCTAGGTTATACAATTACCAAACTATTAAAAAATAAATGTTAACTTATATATGTCATTACAAGGCGATCATCGAATGGTCATGATATTTAAGTATCCTTCAATATTAGGCTTTACTAAAAAAGAAGATATAAAATTCACTACAATGAAATGTACCAAATGAAAGCAATAGGTTTATATGAAACTCGTTTTAAAAGTTATCCTTTAATATAAAAAATTGTTTCTAGATAGGTTAGTTGACCATAAGTATCAATTAATAAAAAATATAGGGTTCCCTACTTTTTAATAGGAGTACAAGTAATATTACTTTTTTTCTTTTTGATAAAAAATTGCTTCTTTTTGGAACTTCTTCCTCGCTTCAGAAAACAATTTTTTTATCAAACCCCATTGTGGATCGTCGTGATCCAACTGTAGGCGTAAAACGGCGGATACCTCTTCGTTTCTCTTGGAGTAGTGGAGGTTGCGTATCTCTTCGGTGTTAAACACCCGAAGTTCAATGTAGAACTCGCCTTCCAACTGCTCCGCCTGGCGCAAGGTCCCGTTGGCTACTCGACGAGTTATACTGGACCACAGTGGCTGCTGGTGGTTTTGAGGTGTCTCTTCGTCAGTGCCAAATAGATCACCCATCAACGAGGTGCTCGAACAAGACGCGCTGTAATAAAAATGAATGAATCAGTCGCTTGGTCAACAATAGGTATGCATAGTTGATAGTGGTCTCTAGTACAGGCTATGATTAGTTTGGGAACAGATAGTGTGAACGTATAAAGACTATTTAACTTGAATTAAATAGTAAGTGAAGTACATTGTTATATTACAAAGTTATATAAGTTATATATAACCCAAACACATTGAAAACACATACCTAATGGGTTTCTTTTGTCCACTGGTTTTCTTGGAAGGTGTCTTCTTCACTACCTTTTTTTTCGGTGGGCTGGAAAGATAGAAAATTTATTTGAGAAATAGTAAAACCACAAGTTTTAACGAATAACCAGTGTCTAATGATCTAATATGTATTTTTAAATGATTTAAATGTCAGAGTTTTGAAATAAAACAATAATCACCTAGCGTGCCCTTCGTCCGAGTCACTCTCAATTAAGGCAGCCGCTGCTGATCGTTTGCTTTTGCCCTTCTTCTCCGCCGCTTGCTCCTTGTAATAATCAGACTCAGACCTGAAAATAAAGTTGTAAAATAAGTAACTGTAAAAAAATATCCAGATAGAAGTGGGATTTTATTGTACCAAAGGGTATTTTGTTTGGAAATTTAATATGAGATAGTAGTTAGTGTTTTTGAAGTTAGAATAAATTAGAAAACTTACGAACATTATGGCAACGCACTTGATCCGAATGATTAGGTCTTGAATTAGAGTTCCCGAAGGCTGAAGATACTGCTTGAGAAAGTGCTGGCAACACGCTTGATCCGGCTGAAGAAGTCTTGACAAAATCGAAAATACTGCTTGAGAGAGTCCGGCGGCGTCGGAAAATTGGAATGTAACATTTCCATAACGAAAATAGGCTTTTATATATTTTTCCTTCGTGTATGTACACAACGCACTCACTTGTGTGAGTGCGTGAATAATATTTTAATCAGCAATTTGTCATAACAAACAAATTTCTCCAATTTCAATGTCTCGTCGTAATAAATGGTAATCATATATTTTAACCGATTGAGAAAAGAAAGGTAATGGTTTTTTAGACAATTGTAAATATTTAATAATTTCACGTGTCAAAAAGTCATTTTTTTTTTTTAATATTTCGGACACTTACACCAATCATCTAGTCTCAAATTAAGCAAAGCTTATACTATGGATACTAGATAACGGATAAACATACATAAATATTTATATAAACATCCATGACTCAGGAATAAATGTTCACATTCATCACACAAACATTTACCCGTCGCGGGATTCGAACCCGCAACCGTTGGTTTCGCTGACAGGGTCACTATCCACTACACCAATCCGTCGTCATTATAGGTAGAGTTTTTTAAATAAAATAATAAAAAAGTAAAAAGTATTTTCCAAAACTGAAATGGTTTCGAAATAAAATAAATAAACATATTATTATATCTGATTATTCATAATAAACTCTTAAAGGTCTACCTCTGTTTGACCATAGTGCCTAAATAAAATAAGTTCATAATCATAATTTAACGACCCTATAGCTTAGCGGTCAGTGGTCATATCTGCTAAGCGTGGGTTCGAATTCCTGTTGAAGTGAGTAATTGTACGGTGTTTATAATTATTATAACTATGCATTTGTTTTCCTTATTACTGACTATAAAAGACAATTTTTCTATTTAAATATGTTACTGGTACGTTTGCGTACCGGTCAGCCGGGAAATAGCGGTTAAATTAGCGCTCTCAACCTAAAGAAAGATTTTTGAGCACTATAGTTTTAAATGTAGCTAAAAGCCAAAACCATTTTCTATTGATTTTCTTGTCAACTATGAGATGATCAACGACTAGAAAGCACATTAGTGTGGAATTAATATTTTGTGCAGTTGTAAATACTATCAACACAGATTAACTTACTGGACTCATTAAATATGAATTAATTACGTAGAATGGCTAAATCTATTTAATGAAATAGGCCAGAAAAACAAGTAAGGTCGCAGGCAAAACATAACTATCTAAAGTATCATATGTCTATTTTCTACGAAAACGCTTACACACAAGCCGCGCTAATAATGCTGAGCGTGAGGTTTGCATTATTGCACAAACACTATGCTGTATACTGGGCTGCAGTAAACTAAGAATTCATGTAATTCTAAATTTTACCAATTGAAAACTTAGCATTTCCTATATATTTATTAATTTTTTGGGAAAAAAGTATATTGTCTAGGAATACACACAAAGTTCTCATGAAATATCATGGAAAAAAGTAGCCATAGGTGTTAACACGACCTATCTATCTATAATAGGTACTTTGATCAATATTACATCATTCATTATTATACCGAAATACCAAAAGTTGCATAAACATGTACAAGCTGACATAGTCATACTACAAATTGTGTAATGAGCTGAATGATATTAAATTAAATAATAATTAAAAGAGTTAAATTCATTTTCAATTTTATTTTGCTGGAACTAAGTATAGCAATAGAAATAATTTTATGTTTGTAAAAGTTTTGTTTTGATAATCGTCATCAGATATCAACGGGAAGACGTTTTCATCCTTTAGTTGTAATGTTAAGCCTTATATTTTGTTAATGTATATGTGAATTGAACTATCCTTATACATCATCATCATCTTGCTCGAGCCCCATTTTATTTGGGGTTGGTGCAGTAGGTCTTTTTTTTTCCAATATCCTTTGTCAAACGTAACTATCCTCAGACATATATAAAATAACATTTTAAGTTTAAGTTCGAAAATATTTTTTTTTTTAAGCAAGGTCTCTTCTTCTGTAAGTACACAGCAGGGTATAGTTAAAATAGTCAGAATTTACCGACGAATCGTAACATACTCCCTTTCTTCATACATACTGAAAGGGGAATGTGGGGCACTTTGATGCAGGTCAAAATCGAAAATGCCTTATTTTGTAGGTACATAGGGTACACTAAAAATAGCTAGAACTTAAGCTATTGGTTGTTCAAAAGACAATTTTTCCCTGAGAAGAAGTTAAAAAACAGATTACTATATTACGAAGAGGCATAATAAGATTTCATTATTAATTGCGAAATAACCTGGCATGCAATCGAGCTGGGTATGTCCAGGCATGATTATTATCTAAAATAGTCGAATATTTTATAATATGCCTTCTTCATATTTAAGGGAATATTCGATCTCATAATTTAGCGTAATAAATACACAATTTGTTTTGCGGTAAGGTTATACGAGTACCTGCGATCAAAACTATGGAGTATAGTGAAATAAAATTTCATAAAAATGGATATCGTAATTGATATCGTATTGTAACAAAAAACGGCTGCTTAAATACTTCAAATTATTAGATAAAGACAACAGAGTAGAAAACTTGCACCATTGAATAAGCAGCCACATTCTCTGGCAATAATTTGAGGTAAAAATATATGTCTACCATTGTTATTATGGATAAATAATTCCATTATTAACCGACTGTGAACTGTCACAGCCTATTTTCATAGGCTATTTTTTTTTCATGTAAACTTTGATTATACGTTATAGGAAAATTTTTTAGATCAATATCCCTAGTGCGTCAATGTGCCCCTCTTTCCCTTTTGTTTTAGTTGCACGTACACAGTCCTATGGTAACTCTGATGCAAAGTGGTTGTTATGGCTCTGGAAATATCTATATTGTACATACTTATTCTGTGAGTACCTTATTTGCTCGTCAGGACGGGATGCAATTTTTTTTTTATCCAAAATCGGATATTTGTATTAAGGCTACAATGCTCGGCTTGCTGAGACACGGATGGTGTGTACATTTAGATATTCTGGATGAAAAAGTGAGTGTTCGTTATCCGTAACTCTCGTGGAGACCAAAGTATTTGTAGTAAGGTACGACTAGACCTTGCTTGCAAGGACACGAAAATAAATTCGCAGCATTATGTTATTTGCCCGTCGGGACGGGATACATTCTACTTTTGGATTCTGAAGTCATCTACCGTAATGAATGATGCACATATTTTCAGAACCCTAAGTTGTATTGTAATAACTTGTGACTAGGCTCGGCTTGCTGAGATGCGAACAATAATTCGTGGCGTACCTTATCTGCCTATCGCGATGGGATACAATCAATCTACTGAGGTCTCTGAGGGTTTGGTTGTAAAAAGAAACTCACTCCTTGACATGTTCTTATGTGAAAAGTGCGTGATAAAAAGTTTTTACAAGAAATCATCTCAACTTCGAAATTTCAAGGTGAGTTGTAGTGTAATAAAAATAACAGGTTTTATTTTGGTACGTAAATGGACAGACGTCCACCATAAGATGATCATTGTTTCATCCGCTTATTTTGTTTATTCGGTTCAAAAAATCTCTAAATAACAATAAATATTATTGGGATAGTCTGGATCAACAACCAGATAACCTATCGAGAGCGTAGTGAAACGGAGTGGAACGAAGCGATCGTTAGGTTATTTTGGTTTTGATCCAGACTTCCCAATAATATTACTACTGACTCTCCAATAGCTTGACTGAATTTGAAGTGCAAGGTCTCGTTATTTGTCTTGATACATTTTAAATACATAATGTCGTCTGTTTTCAAACATACCAGCGAATGGCTTGATGGATTTTGATTTAGTGGAAGTTCTTTTTTTAAATGAAGTCGGATTTTCAATAAAAACTTGGTTATTTCTTTGATTTGATGTAGAAAATAAAGCAATTTATTTACTACATCAATCGGGTTTTTATTATTTTTACATGGTTTATACCAAAAATTTAAACATCGTCAAATGCCTATAAGGGTATACTCGTAAGATGATTAATGAATGACATTTGCCTTTATTTAAAAGAACAGAACGCGAAAAATTGCACGGTGCTAAAGTTAATAACACGCTTTTTATCACAGCCAGATCAGCCGATAACTCTTCAGACGATGAACAAACACCTGTTTCTGTTGGCTGTAATACTATGCCAATTGGAGATAACATCTGACCAGCAGCAACTACAAACAAAAGATGCACCCGTCAAGTTTTGCATAATACGTGGGTTCTATAGAAGTGATATACGAGACCTTGAACTGGCTGGTGGTCTTGTTATACTTACATTATTAGTTCTGTTGTGTTACCATTCATTTTATATAAGGTCCTTACCTACGAAACTGGGGTTTTGTATGAAGAATTTCATTAAGACTGTTTTCTCCCTACAAACATTTTAATTTTTTTTTGGGAACAGCAAATCCAAATTTAGCTAAACTTTGTGTGTATTATCGGATAACATTAAGTTAAGTATAGGCAGCGTTAATTTTTAAAAGTAACCGCTTTATAAAAGTTTCAGCGAAGCTAAGAAAAAATTATGGGAAACACATGAAAAGAGCTTTGTTCAAATTTTTTTTATTATGTGATTTAGCCCAGAAATTAAGAAATATTTCATGTGAAACCTTGAAATAATATTCCATTTTCCAAATAAAAACAAATTTGGATATAGCTTTGAAAATCGCAGGAATTGATACGTATGATTAACGAAGAAAAAAAACTCCAATTGCATAGGTAAAGACCCAATATAATGCTATAACAATACATTCGTTGGTACGCTGTCGCTCTGGAGATGGGCGTTTATAGCTACACTACAGTTTCCAACTACAGTATAGCCCAGGGAAAATACGGTAAAAAATTAGCTTAGCTAGACATAATTCAGAACCGACTTATATAATTGCTATCTTATAGAGGTATATTAGAGATGTAATTTTGAATAATTAACCCTAAAAAAAAACGAGCGCTTAGTCTAGATTTTTTTAGAAAACCCTATTTATAATTTGTATCTAAATAACAATAAATACTAACTGATCTTTAATTAGGTAGACTTTTGTTAAACACAGTTAACTTATTGATGGATAAAAAACTAAGCATGTTATAGTTAGGCATGCATGTGTTTTACCTGAAAATGTCGTCGAGCTGCATTGCTTAAGAAATAAAAACGAGCACTATTATTTTGTAACGATAATTTCCCTAAATGTTTTGAATTAAAAGAAATACCCATCAATTGAGCATTTTTTTTAAAGAAACACATTTTTCTACTTTAGCTTATTTAGTTACTTACTTAGTACTTGCGTTTCTTACAAATGCTCAATTTTTAGCAAATGTTACTACATTTTATAATAACACTTTATTAAATGTTTAAAAATAAAAAAAAATGTAAAACTATATTTTCCTTGGGCTAGTATCTATCATCGCTATTTTGTACTATGTATATTTATTTCTGTATCCAATAAAATTAAAATGAAGTGCTTTCTGAGAGAATTGTTTTAACGCCTTATTCGATGTTTGTAATAAGTAATGTAAAGGTAAGAGCATGTAGGTTGTTTAAACTTGAAATAATAAATAATAAAATAATAAATATTTCGGACACTTACAACAATCATCTAGTCACTAAACTGAGCAAAGCTTGTGCTATGTAAACTAGATAACGGATAAACTTACATACATATTTACATAGACATCCATAACTCGGGGATTCGAACCCGCAACCGTTGGTTTCGCTGACAGGGTTACTATCCTACTACTACTACATAAATGTAATGGAGATTACAATTGAAGTTTATCAGTAAGATTCTATTTATAAACGCCCCGCAGACTCAGAGCCTTTACTTTGTATGGATAATCGAAAATTTTTTGATCGTATTCAATTACGGGTCCTTGGGGAAAGTTGTTCGTAATCAAGAGTTATCAATCACGCATTAAAATTCACCTTGTATAAAACGCGGGATTCGAAACATACCCTTGCGGGATTCGAAAATGCAACCGAGTCCCTAACTATCACACCAAATAAATCGTCAGTAATATCTAAAATCCCATCATCTTTCGTGATATTAGTATGTGTATGTATATATATTTAAATTATGTTATGTATATATTTCGCAGTAGGTATATGTAATATATTTAGTGTAAGTTTATTATTCAGTTATCTTTTCTTTTTTTTTTTGTTTTATTATTCGTTATAGGATTTTTTCTTTTGCACACAATTTACTGCTAAACCCCAAATTTACTAAGTTTCCTATTACAATGCTCAGGTTGGCTGGAAGAGATCTCATAAAGAGATAAGTCCACCTTTGTACGTGACCTATTGTTTGTACTCTGTTATTGTAATGTTTTGGTGCAATAAAATACAACCAAGTCAATTCGTATCTATACATCAGTCGGTGTTCTTATTGTCTAAATTACCAAACCTGTCTTCCATCTTAGATTAAGAATGTTACATATTGAATGAAAGAGAAATCGTGCGAATTGGCAGTTTATCTCAAACCGACAATTCGTATTCCGTTCGCCCAACAGTTTCATTGTTCGAAAATACAACAACACCATAAACATTCGAATTGCTCCCTAATTTTATGTATCGAATGAAACGTATGGTTTACTGGAAAAAAAATTGCTTTCACTTTATGGTACAATCATAATTTGCTGTTGAAAACGGATAAAACTGTGCTTATTATTTGGCCCACGGTTTTTATTCTTGTTTTTTTTTTATGATTAACTGGATACGCGTTTGACCACAATCTCACCTGATGGGACCATCCTATCCCAAAGGTGACAGCAGTATTCCATGCACGAGCGAACCTGAGCCTGGTAAAGTACCAAAAGCTGATTCGGCGTAAAATTTCGCCTGACCTTGAGGAGAATGTTTTAAGTCATAGACAATTTTCAAGCCTCCATTGTACCTGCTAGATTTTCGATAAGTAAGTTTCTTACATAAGTAAGACGCATGGCTTCCAGAAACATGATGTACTTGGTGTTGATATGTAAGCAGGTGAAGATCTAATGCTGTCAGCCTCCTAGGTACGTGGCCCATGGCACTGACCTAGATTACATTTTTTAATTATAGGTAGTTTAGTTGTATATTTAGTATTATTTGTTTAGATTTGATTCGTGTATCTTGGTATTTATACCTTTTTGTAAAAGTTTAATCTTAAATATGAAAGAAAAAATTACAAACCCTCGATAGACTATGATATCATCGACATACACCTGAAAACTATGTTAAAGGCTAATTATCTCCGAAACGACTTAACCGATTTTCACCAAACGTAGCTACGAACCTGACCACTCGTTTAGTCTTTATTATTAAAAAAAAAACCGCATTCAAATCGGACTCATTACTGAGATGCGTCCGGACAAAGACTGCACGTACACACACAATCAGAGAAAGTTTAGAAAAAGGCAAATCTTGATATTTTTAGCGTCCTGTACTAATTTTGCAAAAATACTTTTAGTTTCATTCCGCTATCCGTCCGTCTCCATCACCTCCACTGAACTAAATGGTATATGTTAGAGAGTTAAAATTTGGCACAGTAAAAGATAAAAGATTTTCATAGCTCAATGCGGTTTTAGATTTATTTTTATGTTGGATTGGAAACTCGTTTGACCGCAATCTCACTGATGGAAAGTGGCGATATGGTCAATCACAGTAGACGCTTATTCATCCTGTTCTTGAGGATCACAAAATTGTTGTAGTATCACATCATATAACAGTCTTGTATTTTCACTTTTGGGGCACAGCGTCCTCAGGTTAGGAGAGGGTATGAGCGATGCGATAATCCACCAGGCAGATCCGATGTAAATTGTTACATTAGTGACCACCTGGCTGATATATAGTCCGTTGACTAACAATTTAAAAATAACTGATTATTAAAACGTGCCCTAACTAATGAAACACTCGTATATGTCACTAGTAGTCGCCATATTCTAGTGTAACTCATTAGTAATCTGTGCTTTAGTTTTAATTTCCCCGTGTTTTAACGCGTGTTGTGTCATGAATAGGGTGATAATTAATTCTGCGCAGTGTTGTTTATTATTCTTATGGCTGCACCGTAATATGTCAAACTTTATAATTGACTTAATAAGTATGTAATTTAATTTTAAGTAATATGTAAGGATATATTGTAAAGTTTGTTGAAAAAAATAAATAATAAATAAATATAACGACTGACCTCGCCAGGCGTTGCTTAATTTCGCTAATGAAAATCGAATGATTAATTATTTTCACTCGTATTACATTCCCATGGTATTTAATCTGTATAATTATTCCGATCTTTAGCAAATGCGGCTGCTGAAGATAGTTCTATGCTCTAATTAATATTTAACAGAATTGTGGTATGTATGCTTGATCATTGATCATAAACTCGTGTTGCCATTACTGTTGTGTAGAATTAGATATTGTTAATGTAGAGCTTACTAGATATTTAGTTATTCAGATTATTCAAATAGCTCTGTTTGATACTGAGCTAATTGTTTTGAGGAGATAAGAGGTGTGAACGGTGATTACTTACTGTAATCTGTCATATTGCATCCTCTGTGTAAATACCATCCGATTTCGCGTCTCTATATAACGAGGGTAGTGTGAGTTGGCAAGAGAATTTACACGTGTACGCGGATAACTCCACTTTGTTGCCCGGAGGGCTTCGTTGACGTGACGAGGATTCTATCCGCACTTTGGAAGAAGTTAACAATATTATTGCGTTAAAAATTTAAGGTTGTTTTATATTGCTCTTTTTAAAAAAATGCCCAATCTTGAATAACTTTATTTTACAAAGTCGTTGTCTTTATTATAAAAACTCTGTAGTTAAAAAAAAACCCATACTGACTATACCTAAGTAGATAGCGTCAGAAGAAGCTTTTCTATAGTGTGGTTGATGGAATCGTGAGTTTCCATTTGTTGTGTTTTGTCAAAAGAAATTACCTATATAAGGTACCTAGGTACCTTTTTTCTCTGTTTGGTGTTCCATTTAAAGAAAATATATAAAAAATATATTTTTATAATCACAATTTTGTGACAATTGATAAAAGACAATCTATACCCGAATCAGCGTCATACATATTCGTACACATCATATACAGTGAGTGTCACAGTTATGATTGATAGTTTCCTGTTCCGTGGAATCTAAATTGAACTAATGTGTGTTTGGAACTTAAATTGGGTCGTTGGGACTACTGTAACTGATAGTTTTGAAGAGACAATAGTAGGGAACTGATAATGTTTTACCACTTTACTATATTTTACTAGGAGAGGTTTAAAACTTAATACCTGGTCACATCAGTCTTCAAGTTTTTGAATGTCAGTAGCATTTCTATAGATATATTTATGTGACGCTCTCGTTTTCCGCCAATGTTTACCTTGTATACAGTCCAACTGTACAATCTTCGAGTCAGCATTTTGCCGCGGCTTTTATTAATGCCAAAGTTAGTCGTTAGCAAGACGCCATAGCATTTTCACGATCGGACAGCAAGAGATCCGCGTGTGCCTATCAATATATCAATAAACCATTTACACGTACGTGAAGTAGTACTCAATATTATCAACCCCAAGGTGTTAGGTTAGCAGATTTAACACCCTGTGAATAGCAGCAGTATCGGTATCACAGCGAAAACGGAAGCACGCGGCAGTTACCGTGAAGCAATGCCGTATGAATTATATAATTGTACTAGCAGCTGCCCGCGACTTCGTCCGCGTAGACTACATGAATCAACACTTTATTACTTTCCCACGGGAATACATTCAGCAGAAAAATTACCATGTAGAGTTTATCTCAAACAGGAAAAGACCCTGGGCAGATAACAGGTATGTGGAACCATGTTGATGTTTTGCCAGGTAAATGAATTAAGACATGGATCCATTAAAAGACCTTTCTATTTATTAAAGTACTTTATATTTATTAAAGTAAGTAGTTTATATTTATTAAAGTACTTCCTTATAAACAACATTTTTTGCCATGTTTGAAGGTGGTAGCAATAGAACCAAACTTTGAGGTGAACTTACACGGGAGCATGCCACATAGAACTGACCGTGAGAGAAACAGTCCTGTCGTAGGTCTACTCCGGCGAATTTGAGAGTTTGCCCCTGCGACTTATTTATTGTCATGGCAAAACAGACCTTTAGTGGAAACTGAAGCCTTTTGAATTCAAAGGGAAGATCATTTGGTATTTATGGAATACGCGGTACAAACACTGTTTCTCCCTGAGCAGGTCCTGTTAAAATAGTGGCCTCTACTACGTTCCGGTGCAAAGCCTTGACTTGCAACCTAGTACCGTTACAAAGTTTGGGTGGCTTTAAATTTCTCAATAACATAACAGGTGCACCCACACGTAGTAAAAGTCTGTGATATGGCATACCCGGTGGGTTCAAAGTGTTCAACTCACCCTTATCTCATTCTCTAACCCCAAGGGGTTAGCTTCAAAACAAATGGCATTTTCGTAATCAACGTCCCAAAAAACCTAAATAATGACACCAATATTGACTTTTTTGGTATCAACCCCCACCCCTATCTCAACCCTAGAGGGTTAACTTAAAATAAATGTCATTTTCATAATCAACATCCCATAAAACCTAAATAACGACACCCGAACACACCGAACACGTATTAGCTTATTTGTTCCTAGGAGTACTCTTGCGAAGTTTCGATTCGAAAATAGTCGAAATGTCCAAGTTATACTGTTTCTTCATACAAACTTCCCACTCCTGTTTCACCCCCTTAAAGGGTGAATTTTGAAAAATCCTTTCTTAGTGCTCCCCTAGACCTCGTAAGGAACGTACGTGCCAAATTTGGAAATTCTATTCACCCCTTTGACTATGACTATGACTTTGACTAAAACTTTAACTATGACTTTGACTATGACTTCGACTATGACATTGACTACGACTTTGACTTTGACTATGACTATGACTTTGACTTTGACTATGACTTTGACATTGACTATGACTTTGACTATGACTTTGCCTATGACTATGACTTTGACTATGACTTTGACTATGACTTTGACTATGACTTTGACTATGACTTTGACTATGACTTTGACTATGACTTTGACTATGACTTTGACTATGACTTTGACTATGACTTTGACTATGACTTTGACTATGACTTTGACATGACTTTGACTATGAATTTTACTTTTCGACTTTGAGTCTTCGACTTTGAGTCTTCGACTTTGAGCCTTCGTCTTTGAGCCTTCGATTTTAAGCCTTCGACTTTGAGCCTTCGACTTTGAGCTTACGACTTTGAGTCTTCGACTTTGAGTCTTCGACTTTTAGCCTTCGACTTTGAGCCTTCGACTTTCAGCCTTCGACTTTGAGCCTTCGAATTTGAGACTTTGACTCTTCGACTTCGACACCAATTTGAATTTGTGATTTTAACCCCTACCACTATCGCAACCCGTAAGGGGTTAGCTTCAAAATAAATGTCATTTTCGCAATCAACGTCCCAAAAAACCTAAATAACGACACCAATATAGACTTTTTTGGTATCATCCCCCACCCCTATCTCACCCATAGAGGGTTGGCTTAAAATAAATGTCATTTTCATAATCAACATCCCAAAAAACCTAAATAACGACACCAATATCGATTTTATGGTTTCAACCCCCATTTTACACCCCAGGGGGCTGTTTTTCGAAAAATCTCAACTCACCCTTATCGCATTCTCTAACCCCAAGGGGTTAGCTTCAAAACAAATGGCATTTTCGTAATCAACGTCCCAAAAAACCTAAATAATGACACCAATATTGACTTTTTTGGTATCAACCCCCACCCCTATCTCAACCCTAGAGGGTTAACTTAAAATAAATGTCATTTTCAAAATCAACATCCCATAAAACCTAAATAACGACACCAATATCGATTTTACGGTTTTAACCCCCATTTCACAACCCAGGGGGTTGTTTTTCGAAAAATCACAAAACACGTATTAGCTTATTTGTTTCTAGGAGTACTCTTGCGAAGTTTCGAGTCGAAAATAGTCGAAATGTCCAAGTTATACTGTTTCTTCATACAAACTTCCCACTCCTGTTTCACCCCCTTAAAGGGTGAATTTTGAAAAATCCTTTCTTAGTGCTCCCCTAGACCTCGTAAGGAACCTACGTGCCAAATTTGGAAATTCTATTCACCCCTTTGACTATGACTATGACTTTGACTAAAACTTTAACTATGACTTTGACTATGACTTCGACTATGACATTGACTACGACTTTGACTTTGACTATGACTATGACTTTGACTATGACTTTGACATTGACTATGACTTTGACTATGACTTTGCCTATGACTATGACTTTGACTATGACTTTGACTATGACTTTGACTATGACTTTGACATGACTTTGACTATGAATTTTACTTTTCGACTTTGAGTCTTCGACTTTGAGTCTTCGACTTTGAGTCTTCGACTTTGAGCCTTCGACTTTGAGCCTTCGTCTTTGAGCCTTCGATTTTAAGCCTTCGACTTTGAGCCTTCGACTTTGAGCTTTCGACTTTGAGTCTTCGACTTTGAGTCTTCGACTTTTAGCCTTCGACTTTGAGCCTTCGACTTTCAGCCTTCGACTTTGAGCCTTCGAATTTGAGACTTTGACTCTTCGACTTCGACACCAATTTGAATTTGTGATTTTAACCCCTACCACTATCGCAACCCGTAAGGGGTTAGCTTCAAAATAAATGTCATTTTCGCAATCAACGTCCCAAAAAACCTAAATAACGACACCAATATAGACTTTTTTGGTATCATCCCCCACCCCTATCTCACCCCTAGAGGGTTGGCTTAAAATAAATGTCATTTTCATAATCAACATCCCAAAAAACCTAAATAACGACACCAATATCGATTTTATGGTTTCAACCCCCATTTCACACCCCAGGGGGCTGTTTTTCGAAAAATCTCAACTCACCCTTATCGCATTCTCTAACCCCAAGGGGTTAGCTTCAAAACAAATGGCATTTTCGTAATCAACGTCCCAAAAAACCTAAATAATGACACCAATATTGACTTTTTTGGTATCAACCCCCACCCCTATCTCAACCCTAGAGGGTTAACTTAAAATAAATGTCATTTTCAAAATCAACATCCCATAAAACCTAAATAACGACACCAATATCGATTTTACGGTTTTAACCCCCATTTCACAACCCAGGGGGTTGTTTTTCGAAAAATCTCAAAACACGTATTAGCTTATTTGTTTCTAGGAGTACTCTTGCGAAGTTTCGAGTCGAAAATAGTCGAAATGTCCAAGTTATACTGTTTCTTCATACAAACTTCCCACCCCTGTTTCACCCCCTTAAAGGGTGAATTTTGAAAAATCCTTTCTTAGTGCTCCCCTAGACCTCGTAAGCAACCTACGTGCCAAATTTGGAAACTCTAGACCCAGCGGTTTGGCCTGTGCGTTGATATGTCAGTCAGTCAGTCAGTCAGTCAGCTTCTTCCTTTATATATTTAGAAGACTAGATAAGAGTTTTGATTGTTTTCAATAACATTGCGCTGGCGCTTGTGTGGTTTACCTATCACTCTGAAATCGATGACAAAGAAATTTCCATACGAGATAAATAAAATAATAAATAATTAATTGAACATACACACAGTACCATCTAGTTCCATATTAAGCAACTAGGCTTGTATTATGGATACCAGGCTGCGTAGCATGACATCGTTTGACGCGCGACGTAGGAGTGAGCGTGGGATATTTACAATACAATACAATACAAATACACTTTATTGCACAACAGAAAAGAAAATACAGTTTCAGAAAAGTGGTAAGAATAGAATGTACAATTTGGCGACCTTATCACTAAAAGCCATCTCTTCCAGGCATCCTTTGGGTATAAGGAAAGTACATTTGAAATAGGTAGGTTGTGCGGTATTAAATAATAGGTATTAAATATGTAGATATTAAATATTTGTATATTTTGTCCAAGTCAATGAGCACGACAAATATTATCTCGTTTTTAAACGTTTATCGCTCTTGTCATGCTACTAGTGCTGATTTTAATCTTATATATGCCATGGGGTCGGGCACCTGCATAAAGTCACTTCGACTCACCGTGGCAATTAGGGCAAATCCTCCGCATGGAAAGCGATGACGGAGAGGTAAAAAGTCCGGTAGTGGATTGTCACAGGCTGTTGATGTCTCTGTGTGATAAGATTATTCACCTCTATTGTACCCTACTTCGAGTTGACCTAATCAGTGATATGGTCATTTTGTTGATATAGTATATATATAGTATAGTTTAGTCGGTACGAGTGAACGAGTAAAGTAAAGTAGTACGAGCGTCGGTGGCTCAGCGGTTAAGACGCGGTCCCCTAATTTGGGAGGTCAGGGTTCGATTCCCGCGCAGGCTATGCACCAATGAGTTTTTAAACTTAATTGAATTATTAATGTGTATTTATCCGACTGCTCTTAAACGGTGAACCTGCATGTCTGACAAAAATTCATGGGCATGTGAAGTCCCCAACTCGCATTGGGCCAGCGTGGTGGACTATGGCCCATATTCCCTCATTATATGACGGATTTTTTTTTATATATTTCGGATACTTACACCAATCATCTAGTCCCAAACTAAGCAAAGCTTGTGCTATGGATACTAGATAACGGATAAACATACATAAATATTTATATAAACATCCAAGACTCGGGAATAAATGTTCGTATTCATCACACAAACATTTACCCCTCGCGGAATTCGAACCCGCAACCGTTGGTTTCGCTGACAGGGTCAGTATCTACTACACCAACCGGTCGTCATTTATTATTATAGTAATCTTCGTGGTCTATATCTATGCTGTAAAAGGGTTCCTCCCATTTGTTGTCTATTTTGATGCCAAATCGTTTATTCTCAAAAGTATTTCATTGGCATTACACATACACTCTTCAATTCTTGAACACAATTATATAGCAACTGTGGTTCCGTATGGTTTTTTTGTGCGTAGTTTTATTGGCGAGATTTTATGGCGTCTGTAAAAAGGTGACGCTGGAGGAAAGCATAATGTGGACCTTTATTACACCTCACCCTAGAGGTTGTTCGTCGCAGGGCTTGTTCGCGAAGGGTAGCGTGTCAGCAAAAATCTTTTCTGGAAAATTCCATATTTGAGTCACTATTGATCAGAAGAAGGAATGTATAAAAAAATTATAGATTAATAAGAAGGCTCAAGGTCACGCAACGAGGGGCTACTACTCGAATCAGGAATGAAGAATTCCGTAGACGAACGAAAGTGACCCACATAATTCAATTGATTAGTAACTTGGCACAGGGTGCATAGCTGTAAGAACTGATTTCATGAGGCATGAAAGTTCTCGAGTGGTGACCACGCGCCGCCAAGGAAGGAACGAAGGAAGGATGACCTGATGAAAGTCGCGCCAAGTCGCTGGATGCAGGCCCCATCCAACCTGTCGCTCTGGAAATCTATGGGGGAGGCCTATGTTCAGCAATGGACATCCTGTGGCCGATGATGATGATGGTGACAGATTAATAAAAATTAAATTAATTAGATTAATTAAATCGTATCACCAGATCTCTATCTCCTATAATATGTGGGTTCGACATGTTTAGAACTCTCTTGCATTATCAATTGTCCTTGTGACTAGCTAGTTAGTTAGTTAGTTAGTTAATTTTGCCGCCACAATGTTGATAGCTATATGTTGTACTCCGGTTGTTCGCTTACGCTAATTACGCTAGTATATACCTATTCTTAGAAATCATGATGTTTGACACTCTATGAGACCCTATGAGACATTGCAGATCAGGAAAATTGTACAGCAATATTACTTCCATCGTTGATAGGAAAAGGCGGGACAATGGTTAGCTACACTCCCATGCAGTATATAGTGGGCCACTTAAACATCTTTAATATTATCAAACATATATAATATAGTCACATACCATTCAAAATAAATTACATATTTAATAAGCCAAAAAGTTTGACATATTAGCTATAAGAATAATAAATTAAGTTGCGTGGAATTAATTATTATCCAGCATGACACAATTATAAAACACGATAAATTTTTCTTAGTGGGTATGTTAAAAAAAGCAAACAAAGGTAAAATATAGACATTACTAATACATGGTGAAATTTAATTTGTGTAATTCCTGTATACTGGTGACTTCACTCATGATTATGAACAACTTTCCACTGGGAACCATAACCGAATTCAACCGAAAATTGTTGGACTTCCATACTAAAGGTGGTTTCAGAATTGTTTACTTTGTATGGGTACTTAATCGAAGATTTTTTGATCGAATTCGACTATGGTGCCTTAGGGAAAGTTGTTCGTAATCAAGAGTGGGCGTGAACGCGCGACGACCGGTTGGTGTAGTGGATCAGGTCAGCGAAACCAACGGTTGCGGCTTCGAAACCCGTGAGGAGTAAATGTTTGTGTGATGAATACGAACATATTATTATTATTATTCCAGAGTCAAGGATGTTTATATAAATATTTATGTATGTTTATCCATTATTTAGTATCCATAGCACAAGTTTTGCTTAGTTTGAGACTAGATGATTGGTGTAAGTGTCCGAAATATTTATTTATTATTCTATTATTTATTATCAGTTAATGGGAATTACACGAATTCAAATTCACTTTATTTCATGTAAATCATTGACTTGTTATCTATGTTGTGTAAAGGTAATACCTTTCTTTCTAGTAATCAATCGTCGTGCAGGGCATATCATTTTTTTATGCACAACGGGTTGGTAGTTGACCTCAATCACACCTGAAGTTAAGTGAATATGAACATTTGGAGGACTGGCTATCTTTTCTCTGACTACCGGAACACAACAATGCTATTAACATTGCTGCTTGGCGGCAGATTTAGATAAGATGGTGGTAGCTAGCCAGGCGGCCATTTAAAATGCCCTTCCACCAACCAAACCGAGTACTAAACCTGTACCCCGCT
Organism: Oegoconia quadripuncta; assembly: GCA_949316235.1. Classification (NCBI taxonomy): domain Eukaryota; kingdom Metazoa; phylum Arthropoda; class Insecta; order Lepidoptera; family Autostichidae; genus Oegoconia; species Oegoconia quadripuncta. The sequence goes on from OX438743.1 coordinate 15,521,307, forward strand.
GGGGATCGAACCCGCGACCTCCGAATCGTAAACCCAATGTTCCGAGCCACGGAAGCAGTAATTTCGATGAAGATAGTTACTGGAATCGAGTGCTTCATCTTTGGCTACATCATCACTTTTAAGATTATTATTATTTTATATATCAATAAATATTTATTTAGTGCACCTATATATTTACGTTTTTGTTTTGTTGCTATTTTATAGATGTTATGTTTAAGTAGGTATATTTGTCTATTGATCTATGTATGTATGTGTATGTAAATATATGAAATTTATTCACGTAGTTTGTGTCTGCATCCTCATCCAATACCGCATAACCTACCTATTTCAAATGTACTGTTCTTATACCCAAAGGTTGCCTGGAAGAGATCGCTTTTAGTGATAAGGTCGCACAAATTATACATTCTATTCTTACCACTTTTCTGAAACTGTATAAAGTGTATTTGTATTGTATTGTAGATTGTGGTCAAACGCATTTCCAGTCTTTCACAAAAATCTACTTTCAGTAGGTGCCGTGTCGAAGATCATTATTGACGATTTACACGTCAAGGATGGAGAGTTTTAATTGCGATTTTAGTGCAATAACCGTAGCAATAACCTTGATCCGCAATCCCAATACATTCCATCCAGTTTATGTATGAATTTTATTTACAATCGTTAAAAACGCTTATCCAATTCACTTGAGTGTTTGTTTGATGTGCCTCCATTACATTCATGTCCTACTTGAGTTAAAAATGTCTCTTTTGACATAAATCACTGTTTTACGTTTTGCTCCTCGCGTTCAAAAGACAATATCCGACTTAACGACTGTTCCATGAATTCAGCTGATCCTCATTTATGGCTGGTATAAACTAACGCTGAAAACACATTACTCATTCAAAACATTTCGCGGGGCTCATGACTGCCCATAATTCATACCCAGTCTGAAGGGTTGATGTAACTACAAATAAAAAGTAAGTCAAGTGTAAGAGCCGGTATTGGTCCAGGTTCTGTATAATGTATTATAATGTAAGTTGAATATGTATGACTTCGGTACGTAGAAATAATAGAACCAACCAGGGGTTCTATTACATAATTGCATCATTATCGTCATCGGTTTAGTTTATTTTCATTTTAGTTCAGATTTAAGCGATACGAGTGGCTCGTTAGTTCCGATATGTGTATCTATATGTGTACGAATGAACAAAGTATTGCATTATGTACACATTACAATCTCTATAACAATTAGTTCAACCTTTTGCTGGGATTTGAATAACGACACCTCACTTATTAAAATCCGTCAAGCCGTTCAGGCTTACTTACATGTACAGTCGACAATCATTACCCTCACTTCTGACATAGTCGGGGAACAACTGGCATGCTATGGTAAGTGATATAGATATAGCTTCTGCGCTGCGGAATCTTTGCGAAACATACGTCTAGACGTATAATGGCCGCAACCATGAAGGAATGAAATATTTTTGGTATAATAAAATCTTTTTTAGGTTCGTGGCCGCAATTTGGTTTGCTGAACCCTAAACTGGCCAACCATTTGTCAGTAAATAATTATTTATAATTTTACTGTTTGTTTTAGAACCAAGATATTAATGTTGGTTCTAAAACATGACTGTGTATTAAGTCATGTTTTCTTATTTAGGTATTTAGGTACTCCTAGTTCAAATATCTAATATAAGTCACAACTATATTGATGAGATGTAGGTACTTAGGTCTTTGTGATAGAAATAGGTCTTTTTCCAATAATTATATACATAAATAACATCATAACCATTATCCTAAATGGGGCGGTCACATCCCAACATTAGTGTTTGAGTGTTCCAAACATTTAAGAGTTTTTTTATGCACAACGGGTTGGTAGTTGACCTCAATCACACCTGATGTTAAGTGAAGATGAGGTCGAAGGTGGAAGCGTACTTGGAGGACTGGCTATGTTTTCTCTGACTACCGGAACACAACAATGCTATTAACATTGCTGCTTGGCTGCAGATTTTGATAAGATGGTAGTAGCTAGCCAGGCGGACATTTAAAATGCCCTACAACCAAACCGAGTACTTAAAAATGTACCCCGCTGGGGATCGAACCCGCGACCTTGTTTATATTGAGCCACGGAGGCGGTTTAATGCTTGAAACAACATTCTCGGTTCAACTTTCGAAAAATTCCTACAGGAATGCCGCCCATTGTCGATGAAACGTGCAAATCTATGGATGTTTTTTGGTGGACAGTCTCTTTTTGCGACGTTTGCTCTATTCTGTTTACGTTCTGAAACGAAACCATCTAACTGAATCTAACTAATATTATAAATGCGAACGTTTGGATGTTTGTTTGTTTGTTGCTCAATCACGGCGAAACGGCTGATTGGATTTGAATGAAATTTGGTATATAGGTAGAACATACCCTGGATTAAGACATAGGATACATTTTATCCCGATAAAGTGAGTAGTTCTCGAGGGATAAACAGATTAAACATACCCGCGATAAAGCTATTCTTCGCAGGCGAAGCCACGGGTGGAAAGCTAGTATACGCTAGTAGACGGTTTGACGACCTCTTTGGTGTAGTGGTTAGAAATTCTGCTGCTATACCAAAAGGTCGTGGGTTCGAATCCCGCTAGGGGCATATGTTTGTAGATGAATACAGACATGTGTTACCGAGTTATGGATGATTTTCATTTATATGTGTATTTATTTACAAAAAAAATATTTGTGTAGTTTATCAACCCATCTGGTATCTATAATACAAGCCTAGTTGCTTAGCGTGGAACTAGATGGCGCTGTGTGTATGTGCAAAGATATTATTATTATACAAATAGTTGAGAAACTTGAGTATTGCAAATAAATACTATATACATTGAATAAAATATTTTTGATTTTGATTGGTGTAATCTGAGGTGAACACAGTTTAAACAAGTGTAGGGCCTGGAAACTTAACTTAATCTCCTTTATGTGTCGACTGATAGATGTAGTGGATAGTGACCTTGTCAGCGAAACCAACGGTAGCGGGTTCGATTCCCGCGAATGGTAACTGTTTGTTTGATGAATACGAATATTTATTCCCGAGTCATGGATGTTTATATAAATATTTATGTATGTTTATCCGTTCTTTAGTATCCATAGTACAAGCTTTACTTAGTTTGGTACGAGATGATTTATGTGAACCTTTAATTTTAATTTGGTCTTTATTTTCCCTCTAACTTGTTACCATTATAGTTAATCGCAGCATCATTTAACAATCACTTTCTTGCGGCATCCAACAAAGCCACACCGTGTTATCCTTTGAAGATGTACACCCCAATACGGTTATAAATTCCCAGACGGCAATAACAATTAATTAGGGAACTTATTACCTACTGGCCTGCGAGCGGTAACATTCGTTATATGTGATCGATGCGACTTGTACTCGTTAAGCGTGTGCTAAATTGTTGCAAGAGTGTGCGTGTGTAAAAGCACTCGTCCAGCAATCGTAGTCGCTATTCGTTCTTTTAATAAAATAATAACTTACCAAGCTCCACAGTAAAAATCGTCCCATTAGAATAATCTTTACTATAATTACATTACATTTATTTATAAACATTAATAGCATTTTAAATATAATTATTATTGTAATTGCCTTAAATATATTCTTTGGTGGCAGCAACTACTCTGCTGGCGACTGAAAATCAGCAGCTTTGCTGAGTCCTTCTTTCATCTCAACTTTGTCCTAGTTTTAATAAACTCTTAGTTTGTTAATTATTTTTGTGAATTTTGAGATGAATAAACACAGTGTTTATTAAATATGAAAATATTTAAAATTTTGTAGAAACCCGAAATATCATGATATAGTCGAAGTACACCAAAAAACTGTGTTAAAGTTCGATACGGCTTAACAGATTCTCATCAAACATGGCTACTTACCTGTCCCTAAACTGAGTCTTTAATAAATAAACTTTGAAGAGGAATATGTTGCCGATGTTTTATTCCATACAGATAATATATTTCTGAAACTGTATTTTCTTTTCTGTTGTGCAATAAAGTGTATTTGTATTGTAGTGCATTGCATTGCATTGCATTGCGTTGCATTGCATTGCATTGCATTGCGTTGCGTTGCATTGCATTGCATTGCATTGCATTGCATTGCATTGCATTGCATTGCATTGCATTGCATTGCATTGCATTGCATTGCATTGCATTGCATTGCATTGCATTGCATTGCATTGCATTGCATTGCATTGCATTGCATTGCATTGCATTGCATTGTATTGTATTGTATTGTAGACAGTTGCCCCACTAGATAATCCCCCTAAATCTCGCTTCCAAATGTCTCTCACTACCGACCTTTATAACACCTGCAGAGAAACTTCCATCGGGTCACGATCTGGAGAATAGGATACACTGCATACCGGAGTCGGTAGATGCCGAGAGAACATGTCCAAGTGGGGCTACACGGACGACAACCGGTGCATGTGCGGTGATACAACACAAACCATGGGGCATCATCTATGCTGCCCTGCGTGACCCAACACTTGTAAGCTACAAGACCTCTACGATGCCAACAGACATGCTGTACGCGTGGCCACTTCTGGTCCACAAGAATTTGATGTTTTTGCCATCGACTCGCTAAGAACAAGATTCCATACAGAAATTCCAGTCAGATGCTTTGCAGTTCAGTCGAATTTTAAACGAATAGTGGTAATTAACACAGACACGCGACGATCATACACATAAACACTTCTACATAATATTGTTAGTAGAATAAGTCTGCTGTTTTTACGCGTCAAGGACTAAAGTAATTTCTCGGTCCAATACTCGTTAAACTTTTTAGAAAAATCGATTTGATTATTCACGGCGGCGGCGTACCACCCCGTACAATCCAAAACAATCGCAAAAAAACATAGCAATCAACAGTTTCACGGTTGTCTGAATGATCTAGAAATCTATATCTCAATCTTTACCGACAAATTAGCTGTTGTTTTGTTCTATGACCTTTGTTAGCGACGTTAGAAACGCTTTCTCTTATAAACAAACTAATGCGCCGATTCAATAATTATCCCTCTTTGCTTTGCCAACAGTTAGGGCTGTCACACATCAAAGTGGAGTGGAGATGTGTGTTGTCAGACAATGGAATTACTTTATGAGAGAGATGGTATTAAATTGAAGCCATCCCATTGGCTTATAATTAATGTCTGTGTTACCAGTGATGACTTTACGGTACTGAAAGTAGTCTCTGACTATGGGCATCATAAAAGTCACGATTCAAGGGTCGATTAGGGAATAAAGAAATCCCTAGAAGAACAAATTCATTGACATAGCTCAGCGTATTAGTAAGTTGGGATGGCAGTGACCACACATATGACTGATGGATGTTGAGGCATGAAGATCTAGGGTGGATATCCCGCACTGGTATGCGATGGGCGTTGCGGGCAACGGACGGAGAGGAGACGAGTCCTCTTTGTTTTGGTGGATGATGGGCCTAAATATTGGTTTTCCACTAATATAACTTTTAGTAATTAAAATGGATTTAATTATTAGTAGCTCATTTTTGGAATTGGATGTTCTTAATTAAAGTTTATCGTATCAGCCACAGGACGTCCACAGTTGAACATCGGCCTCCCCCATAGATCTCCAGGAAGTGGCGTGCATCCAGCGACTTTGCGCAAGTCTAATCAAGTCGTCAGTCCACCTCGTCAGTGGTTTTTTTTATGCGAGAAATGCTTTACGCACGCCGCTCTCCTGGGGGACGGCGAGAAGGTTATATGCGACTCCCCTCCCAATCGTCGTATCGGAGGGGTCGTGAGTGGACGTCCTACGTTTTTTTTTTTGGGTTAGACCTCAATCACACCTGATGTTAAGTGAAGATGAGGCCGAAGGTTACGTACGTTACCTAAGACCATAAAAACCCATGTGAAAGTAATAAATTGATTTATTGATTGAAAAAAGGTGGAAGCGTACTGACCCGGAAACCCCATCTTATTTGGGAAACTGGCTATCTTACCTCTATGTATATGACTATCTTACGTATGTGATCTCCACTCGAGAACTTTAATGCCTCACCGGCCATCAGTTCTTTGAGCTATGTGCCCTGCCCCCTGCTTCTCCAACTCACTAGTCCACTGGGCTATATAAGTGACTTTCGTTGTCCAGCGGCTTCCTTCGTCCTGATTCGATCAAGTTGGTCTTTAAACAGCAATAGCCCTCTCCATAGCACGTTGCGTGACTTTGAAGTAATTAAAATTATTTATTATTTTCTCTGTTTTAGGAGATATCAGGCTACAAGGAATCATCAGATTTCACTAAAGAACTAAAGTAGAAGCATTGCTCTTACATCGCTATTAGTGAGACAAGAGCCTACAAACTAAAAAGCAATGAAAAAAGCCGGCCACAAACGAGATATAATCGGCGATGAGATCTCTGCTGTTGGGATGATTGCATTGTTTGTAAATGAGAGCGGGGCAAATAAAATAAAATGTTCATTTGATAATGCTCTCTTTATTGTGTCGGAGTGCTCGTAAAGCAGTTAAGACGGCATCGACCGCATTGGCAATTCTCCCTTGTATTGCCATTTTTCTAAATTTTGTCGAAACTTCGTCTTAAACTAAGAAGATATGTCTTGTCGACGTACAGTCCATCGGACTAGAGGCTGTCGGAGAACGGTTGCGGAATCAAAAAATTGGCATGATCAAACTGCAGTTATGATAAACTAGCTTTCCGCCCGCGGCTTCGCCTGCGTGGAATAACTTTATCGCGGAAATTTGTTTATCCCGCGAAAATTACTCACTTTATCGGGATAAATTTATTATGTGTACTCGTGTGCAATAAAATTATAAATAAAAAAAAATAAAAAATAAAATATCCTGTCTTAACACAGGGTGTTCTACCTATATTCTATAATTAATTTTAATTCTATTATAATTAATTTTAATTCTTAATTTAAATTATATATGCATGAAAATTAATATTGTACGCCTGTTAGAGGTAAGGACTGTCGAACCAATGCAACAATATTGTAATATCACCTGTGTACCACAGTTCTACAATAAATTGATTCTGATTCTGATTCTCACCACCATGATTGACCAAATTTCATCCAAATCCGTTCATGTGTGTCGCCGTGATTGAGTAACAAAGAAACATCCAAACGTTCGCATATATAATATTAGTTAGATTAGATTAGATGTACATCAAATCTAATTGCGTTTACTAATTACCGAATTGCGACCGTCGCGAAATCGAAATTATCTAACATTTCCAAGGAGTGACAATAATCAAGGAAGATGCAGATTAATGAATACTATAGTTTCTCCTCGCCAAATTTTAACCCCCGACGAAAAACTATGGATATTATGTGTTTGTCGACGTTCTGTGTGTTCAGTCCTTGTCGGGGTGTACTTCTGTAAACAGTGGTCCTGTTTGAGCGTGGTTTTTTTATAATAAAGACAAAGGAGGGGACAGGTTATTAGAAGTTTGAAGAAAACACAGTTTTTGGTGTATTTTGAAGATAATATCTATTTTTTTTATATATTTAAAATTTAACTCCAAGATAGGTTCTTACCCATGTTCTATTGAAATTGAAATTAGTCAAGCCGTTTCGAAGATATTTAGCTTCATTCATTCATAATTGGTTCTAACATGGTTGGTTTGGCTTGTCCTGGAAGTGATAATCATTTGATTTCTCGGGAGTTTTTTTAATTTTTAATTTTATATTAGATATCTCATAAACATTTCCTACACGACAAATAAAGGAACTGTTTCATGCATTTTCTTTAGCATGTCTATGGCATGGCATCGTTTGTTACGCGCGACGCAGAAGTCAAAGTGGGATAGTTGTATATTTCGTCCAAGCAAATAATCAGGACCAATATTATGTCGCGCGACATAAATGTTTATCCAGCCTGTCATCCTACTAGTGCTGATTTAATTCGCCATAACCGGGTCTGTCTCCTTATGTGATGATTACGCTCCTAAATCCAGCTAATTTTGTTAAATCTCATATTTGTGACCTTGACAGCAGAGAAAATAAGAAAGTAGCCATCTATTAGGATAGTTTTATTTATTGGGGTGTATATCGATTGGAGCCGTTCAACCACGAAGTGCAAACGGCGGAACATCGTAAAAGGAATCACTTTGTGGTCCAGTACACGTTCTTACAAATAGATTATTAGACAACATAATGTGGCTTTGCCCCGGATTTATTCATGTGGTTTTCATATATTTTATTATTTATTTATTTCAATAATTTATTTCATTAATGTTTGAGTTATTTACCAGTTTATACAAATATTTATGCACTTATATAATACAAATACATTTTATTGCACAACAGAAAAGAAAATTTTCAGAAAAGTTTAGTTTATTAGCCCCCGACAAAAGTCGACGGGTGTTATGTGTTTGACCGCGTTGCGTGTGTGCGTGTGTATGTGTCTTGTCTTTATCCAGAAGTATCTCAGTAATGCTTGGTACTTACAACTTGACTGCACTATACGTCATCGATGCTCCGATTGAGTAGATAATACAATTAATGAATGACGAATATTTATAATAGAATGCTTTGTTCGCTTTACAATTTAGTTAATACAACATCGAAATATTATTTTGTCCATTCAATGGCCGGTTTCATTTCATGATAGCAACGTGCAGTTCCGTTATTTATTGCGTGCGCGGTGCATTATTGAAATTAAAACCGCTTCCACTGCGGACGTCAATGTAAATTATAGTCGAGAAATTATTATGGAATCCTGAATCCGAAACGAGGTCGTCTGACAGAGCTGCAATTGGCATACATCGCTACAGTGAGTTGTGGTGCGAAATCAGGGGGATGAGATGAAGGAACAATATGTAAATAGGTACATTGTTCATTCATCAGTATAATTTTTTTTTTAACCACAAGGGGTAACACTTGACCTCAATCACACCTGATGTTAAGTGAAGATGAGGCCGAAGGTGGAAGCGTACTGATCCGGAAACCCCATCTTATTTGGGGGACTGGCTATCTTATCTCTGACAACCGGAAGACAACAACAACAGCACAACAACCGAGTACTAAACATTTGTCACGTGAAAGACTGTAATATTAGAGTCTGTAGTATCGTTACTCTTTATGCTAACGGACCCTCCGTAGTTTGATTAGTAAACATCCAACCCTCGTCATTTTGTTGCTCGATATCTGCTTGTCAAAATTTGATACGATGCTATAATAATATCGTTGTACCACGTGATAGATTTCGGAATGCAGGTCTTTTGTTTTGTTTCTTCATACGTTAACAAAACTGTACTTCATTAGACCATTATCGCAGTATCATCTAATCTTGATAAACATCGCAAAAAGTCTTGATAGGTAGGTACTTTTGGCTTATAAAGACATTTTTATCAATGAGGTTGGTTTTGATACATTTGTATCAAATATCTATTCGTACACTTGACAGCCCAAACACCAACGCCACGTTCACCATCTGTCATACCTATAGGGCTACCGTGAATCGGATATTTGTTGAAATTTTATACATAATAATAATAATATCCTTAGACATACACACAGCGCCAACTAGTTCCACAGTAAGCATCTATAGGCTTCTGTTGTGGATACCAGATGATTGATATACTATATAAATACATTTTTATTGTAAATAAATACTTATTATAAATGAAAACATCCATAACTCGGGTACACATGTCCGTATTCAACATACAAACATATGCCCCTAGCGGGATTTGAACCCGCAACCTTTTGGTATAGTGGCCAGAGTTGCTAACCACTACACCAAACAGGTCGTCAAATACATAAGTCAGGCTTGTCTGTCACTGTGCTTAAATAAGTCTTATTACAATACACAAGTCTTCGCCGAAGAAGTATGTATTCATTTAATATTTTAACACATTCAGGGACACATTTCTATACAGAATAGAACTTATATATAATCGAGAGGCGATTTGTGTCCCTGAAATTGTCAACGATGTGGATTTCATTTTTATTTCTATTGAATAACCGTGTGCTGCAGAAAACCAAAAACTTCATTCAGCAGTCTTCATTGATGTAGAAGTTTTGTAAATTAACTGTAATCAGTTAATATTATCTTGCTGTGTACTTTCTATCCTTATGCTTTCTCTAGTTCAGATATGGGTCTAAGGCCCGTATTCCAGAATGTTACTCAAGCAGAGATGTCCGCTAAAAAGGGACAGCTTTATGTAACTTGTATAGCAGCATTTCTTTCTATAAAAAAAAAATAAAAATAAAAATCATTTAATTCAGGATTAGACCCATATTTTGGTTAGTGACTTAAATTAAATAGTAGTAAGTTAGTAACTTAATTCTATAAAAAACTGTGAACAGAAGGGACCATACAACTACTGCGGCACAATCAGCACTATTTGGATGTGTACAAGCGTATCCAATGCCGCAGCATCACGGAATCCCACCTGTTCGCCAGTGTGCTTAGGATGGTGTTGGAGCTGCCGCACACGCGCTTCAAAATCTATGCTCAAGCGCAGATTTACGCTGGAGCAACGGGCCTAAGTGTTCAAAATATTTATTTCTTATCATTAAGTTTTGGATTAACTACGTATGAACGTGAGATGGTGTGAGGCATATTTATATCATTTTTTTTTATGCACAACGGGTTGGTACTAGACCTCAATCACACCTGTTAAGTGAAGATGAGGTCGAAGGTGGAAGCCTACTGACCCGGAAACCCCAACACATTTGGGGGACTGGCTATCTTATCTCTGACAACCGGAACACAACAATGCTATTAACATTGCTGCTTGGCGGCTGATTTAGATAAGATGGTGGTAGCTAGCCAGGCGGACATTTAAAATTCCCTTCCACCAACAAAACCACCATCATATTAGCCACAGGATGCCCACTTTATATAAATTGTAATATTATTTCTGTCATTCATAAGATCCGTCATGGCAACCCTAATACATGTCCCCGTATGAGTTGTATTTTGATTTGTTATCCCCGACGCTGTCACTGTTATTGATGTGTAGCGAAATTGGAAAGTTCAGGCGCACTTATCTCTCAGATTTAGATAGCGAGGCAATTTATAAAGCGGGGTTTCTTCCCCTAAAGTATCCTCTTGACAGCACGCAAGGTGCCGCCGGCGGTGTCGCTCGCAGCTCCGAAAACGGTAGGACAGGATTATCGGATTTATACGAACTTAGAAAATATTATTACTACTTACCTACTGGTTCTTCTCTAGACAATGTAGAAAATATTTCAGGAATGAATTTCTCTACACCACACTCTAGTACCACTCTAGTACACTCTGGTACTCTCTCACCACAAAGTATACATATTAGTATTAACCTGTGATCTAACTAATATTACAAATGCGAAGGTTTTGAAGTTAGTTTGTTGCTCAATTCACGGCGAAACGGATGAACGACCGGATTCAAAATTTACCTTTAAATAAATTCAAAACCATCATAAAACAGACATTATTTGACGACCGATTGATGTAGTGGATAGTGACCCTATCAGCGAAACCAACGGTTGCGGGTTCGAATCTCGCGAGGGGTAAATGTTTGTGTGATGAATACGAACATTTATTCCCGAGTCTTGGATATTTATATAAATATTTATGTATGTTTATCCGTTATCTAGTATCCATAGCACAAGCTTTGCTTAGTTTGGGACTAGATGATTGGTGTAAGTGTCCGAAATATTTATTTATTTATTTATTATTTATTTACCAAAGGCTACTATAAAATTTCTGACTATCTGGATGATAAGCAATCATGGACATAGACCGCTCGGCGATATTCAGTCTAATTATACAATACAATATAATTGTAACCCAGACTTATTTAAAAGAGCAACCCTTGAGTTTCTTGCTCGTTCTTCTCTGGGGTATCAGCTTTGTGAATGAGCAATAATGTCAAAAACTTTAATAATAAGAAAAAAAATGTGACGTTTTCAAGTGATAATTTTTATCCTACGAAATAAATATTTTTTTGATTTTGATTTTGAACGGATTTGGATGAAATTTGGTATACCTATAGATAGAATATACCCTTGATTAACAGAGGACATATGATATATTTTATCCCGATAAAGTGTGTAGTTCCCACGGGATTAACAAATAAAACATATCCGCGATAAAATTATTCTACCCAGGCGAAACCGCGGGCTGATAGCTAGTAGCTAAAAATTAAATAAATAAAGAATAATTTAGGGATAATAAATAATTTCAGTCAAAGAAACTGAACACATGTTGCAAATTTAGAAAACCTCGAGAAAACAAGCGATTAAAACAAAACGGCTGAACCGATTTTGATTAAACATGTCTATGAACGAACCACTGCTAGAAAACCTGCTTTCAAATAAAAAAATCCGCATTCAAATCGCTTCACCCGTTGAAGAGCTACGGTGTCACAGACGTCTGTCACACACATAAGTGGTCAAACTTTAACACCCCTCTTTTTATGTCGGGGGTTATAAAAGGTTGTTAATGATGATGTTACGAGTAGTTAGGAAACCCTCAGGGCACGCAGTGCGCTCCAGCCGTTTCTTTAGAAAGGGATTCAATAAGGGTTTCCATTTTCAAAAATAAGGCACGATACTTTGGAAAATCTAAATCTTTAGAGCTGAGGGTATGCCTAAACTGTGTTCCTGATTCATTGATTCATATGACGTCCACTGTTGGATAAAGGCCTCCCCCAAAGAACTCTACAACGATTGGTCCTGCGCTGCCCGCATCCAGCAGCTTACCGTGATCTTTACTAAATCGTCGGTCCACCTCGTGGGGGGCCTGCCCACGCTGCGTCTTCCGGTGCATGGCCGCCACAAAGAGAACCTTTCCGCCCCAAGGCCGTCGGCCCTACAAGCAATGTGCTCCGCCCACTGCCACTTAAGTTTGACAATTCTTCGGGCTATGACCGATATAGTTATAGACCTTAGTTCTCCTGCGGATCTCCTCTTTTCTGATTCGATCCCGCAGCGAGACTCCGAGCCTACTTATTCCTAATTTATTTTTAATATAAACGTAACGTAATGATTACTGCCATAAAACGTATCTAAATAATATTGATATCAGAAATTGTGAAATGAAAAAATCGTAAACGCAAGAGTCGTTAGCAATATTTTCCTTCAATTTTCCCGAACGATTTTAAGATAAGACCTTTACGCGTGTCCTATCATGTCGCGCGTTGAAATGATTCTTCAATGTTTTCCCCTGGGAAAAACGTAGCATTACCGTGTTGTGACTTAACATTTTGGCAATAAGATTTACTTGTTGGAGTAGATGGGAACTCCATCTGTAAACGAGTATGTCTATTTAGGACAAGAGCTCCGACTAGACAGGTCCAACTTCGAGAGAGAGGCCTGTCGACGAATACAACTCAGATGGGCAGCGTTCGGGAAACTGCGTAACGTCTTCTCGTCTAAAATACTTCAGTGTTTGTAGACGAAAGTTTTTAATAAAATTGTGTAACCAGTGTCGACTTAGGGCACTGAAACGTGGTCTCTCACTATGGGCCTCATAAGAAAGCTCAATGTCACGCAACGAGCTATGGAGAGGGCGATGCTCGGCGGTTTACTACGTGATCGAAGCAGGAATGAGGAAATCCGTAGGTGGAAGATGGTCGCTGACATAGCCCAGCAGATTAGCAGGTTGAAGTGACAGCGGGTAGGGCACATAGCTCGGTCCGGGAGAGGATGACACCCCCCGGAGCGACCGGGAGGGTGTCGTCGCATCGGGACCTGCCGCGCTTCATACCGCTCGCTGATCGCGGTGTGAGGCATGACAGCGCCCCCTACGGAGGGTGAGCTAGACGTCCTCCGGGAATGGGCCTCCCTTGTGAGGTGTGTGTGTCCACTCACAAGGTGGATAGAATACCTGATAAAGGTCGCGGGAAATATGGATGCACGCCGCTTCCAACCGGTCACTCTGGAACTCGAGAATTACCGCTTGGACGCCTATGTTTAGCAGTGGACGTCTTGTGGCTGAATGGTAATGATGATGAAGATTTATTTTACCGTAGCATAATTTATGTTACTAAGAACTGTGGATTTGGTGAAATAAAAAAGAAAAAAAACAAACAAATTGTTGTACATTTTGTTTGGTTTGGTTTTGACGACCTGTTTGGTGTAGTGGTTAGAAATTCTGCTGCTATACCAAAAGGTCGTGGGTTCGAATCCCGCTAGGGGCATATGTTTGTATGATGAATGAAACATGTGTTCCCGAGTTCAAAAAAAAGTATTTGTGTAGTTTATCAACCATCTGGTATCTATAATACAAGCCTAGTTGCTTAGTGTGGAACTAGATGGCGCTGTGTGTATGTGCAAAGATATTTATTTATATTTTATTTATTATATGAGAAGATTGTATTAAAAAAAGCCTTGTTACCACCATGCATGATGTCTGTAAATAAAATTTACAATTTAGGTACGATCATTGCACCATTGTGAACGATTCATATCAAGATGAGCCCCCTTAGAATGACATCGTTTGTCGCGCACGACGTAGAAGTTGAGAAAGGGATTAGCTGACCATCTTAATTATGAGCGTAGTTATAATACGTTATAATATCAAAAAACATTCGTGATTTCATGAGTAAACTTAATACGTATCATGCAGGCATGTAATGGTTCTCTATTTCAGACTGTACAATAAACATTTTCTTTTGAACTTAAATAAAAGTCGATTTATATCAAAACGTACTCCAATATTTCCAACTATTGACAAGCAAACATACTTATTTACAATATTATATTATGTCAGCTATATATCTATAAGCTTCCTATTCAGTCACCAAAGACCTAAAGAAGTCAATTCGAATTCGCTTCAGTAATACTCAATGCCTATACATCATGCAGTGGATTGAGATCGTCATAGATTAGAGAAATAATGTAGATGAGGGATACTCATTTAAGTACAGTCTGAAACAGAGGAACCTATACAGGTCTGCATAATACAAATTAAATTTTCTCAGGAAATCATCGACGTTTTTGGATAATTTTTAAAATACTTGCAGCAATTACTGAGTACAACAATATACGTACTATTGAAAAATATTCATTATTTCCTGAGAAAAGTTAGATTGTATTATGCTGTGCTGTATAGGTTTATCTATTTCAGATGGTAAATGCCGAGAATGCCTTAGTTGATAATGAAATGAATGATAATGACCTTTTGTTATCCACTGAATTTGACTCCTCTAAAAGATATCCATATAAAAAAACGTTTATGTGCCCCTTGAATTATCTTCCAGCATCTCCTTCAGATCTGTAAGATACCCTCTCTCTTGTCTATGATTATGATATCATTTATTAAGACGCATATGCTCATTATTCACTAGACTAAAGAGACACTATGGCTGCCGTCAAAGTCTTTGACGCCGGGGTTTTCATTAATAGATATGTACAGTCATAATTAATTGGAGACCACGAACAAAGAAGCAAACCGTGATGCACCCACCAACTAAATGGACCATAGGTCTGGAAGGGATGCGGTTTATGAGTGAAATGGCGGTTGTGGTAGAGCGCTTTAGGACAAGGTCTTTGTCCAGATCTCCCCTAAGATTGCGTAACTTCATCGGTATCGTCATAGATAACGATGATCAATGAGATAACGTCAAATTGCCGAGCGAGCGATGATTCAACCAATCATACGTCGGAACGTAATCGACGAAATGACTTAATAGAACCCCTGAATGGCAGGCTGCTGATGATGAGGAGAGTCATCTCTGCTGAAATCTGCACATGCTTTAGTTCGGATTTGTAATCTGACTAAGTTAACAGTGGACTAGAAACTCGTATCAAATCAAGTCCTATAAAAGAAAATATTTTATGGGATAAAATTATCACTTGAAAATGATTTTTTTTTAACTTAACTAATGTTACGTAATCTTAGGGCAGTGAACGGTAATTCCAGTAATTTTAATAAATTACTGGAATTACCGTTCACTCACAAAGCTGACTCCCCAGAGAAGAAAGAGCAAGAATTGTAATTCGACAAAACAAGGAAAAAATAGGCTTTCTTATCATCCAAATAGAAATGTTATAACCAGTAAGTAATCCTGTTTTATTATTGTTTTGAATTTATTTAATACACGTCCATGTGTGGGTACACGTCAATCCATACTTAATCGCAAGTCCAAATTTTTCGAAATGATCCATTTCTAATGTTTATACGTCATAATCACGATACATAAATCTAAAAAGTTAGTAGAAAACAATTTCAAAATATCGAATTTAGCATTATTGCATTTCTTCTGTTACTATGGAAAATTTAAAATCATTCTAATTTAGATTCAATGCTCTTTTTCGAAAATGTTCTCTACTAAATTTTTAGATATATGAACATACGTCCTTTATGCGTATCAAGTATGATTTACAATCGGTTTATTCATTTCCAAAAATTTGGACTTGAAAGTTTGTGTGGAATACCGCGCGGGATAAAAGGCAAATTTTGAATGTCCACTGGAACATTATTATAAAACCATATATATGAACCCTTATATGACTTATAAATGTTTCTTAATATCTAGGTAGCTTCTGCGCTTCTCTACTCTGTATCGGATGCTTCCCATTTCTACGGGCTCCAGTGAGTGAGGATGAATATTTATGTGCCAAGTCCGTCCGGTTTAATTACTACAGTCAGTAACATATCGATGAAAGATTTGTAACATATTTCAGGGAATTTTATCTAGACTTATGTTTATTACGGGCTAGAATATGCGAAACCTTTATTGATGTGGTGTATGTATTGGTAAATGTGATATAAGTCTGACGATTGATCGTGATTGATCGTGGTTACTATCTGATTTTCAAAATACAATACAAATGTTTTTTATTGTACACCAACAGTAGTTGTAGTTACAGTATGAACATGGCACTTCACTTGTTTTTTTGAAGTTAAAAATACAAAGCCCTCGTAATTGTGTGTATTAGAATCTTCGCCCTTTTCGAATTCAGTGGAATTCGAAATTATATCCAGTGGAATCATTACTTTTTAACTAATCTCAATTGTTGTATGTTTGATACGCAATATCTTCGTCAATTGTTAACCGATTTTGACAATTATTTTTTGTTCAATGTGTATATAACCTAAGTATAAATTTGGTTGGTTGGTTATATCGTAGTAGTATGGTATTGAATTGTATTGTATTGTTAGGCTCTGATGATGATGCAACCTTGAGTCGGTTGTTTTAGAATTTGACTGTTCAATCATTCATATTTATTATAACCAGTGGAATCAACATTTTATATTAATGTATTACCTAAGCCAATAGGCCAACTTCGAATGCCTGTTGAAGTACGCAATCCCAGTTACGGGTACTATGCGTTCATTTGCCACATTCAAAATTAGCTAGAGGACTGGAGTGATCCATTCTCAAAATTTCCTTTCGCTTCAATCTTCTTCCTAAAACATAGTCTTCATTCCATTTCCCGCACTATATTGAAGTTAACAGCAATTTCCTAGCCGTTACCTAAGTCGTATGAACCGGTATTGATTTATAATTACAACGATTATGTAATAGTGGATAATTTGTACGCAGTATATTATGGACAGTATATAATAATTATAGAGCACAGAGAACATAATAAACTTGCAGGTACAGTCGATGGCACGACGGTTGTAACATTACCAGTGAGAGTTGGCGGCGTGACGCTAACGGAAAGTGAACGCTGCGAGATCTAGTTATACAAGAAGTATTATGGTTGTTGTGCGGCTTGGTGTACAAGATATTTAACATCACGACCTTTACCCCAAATGGAGTGGTCAGAGATATCCCTAACATTACCGTCTGGATGTTCCAAATATTAAAAGTTCAACATTATTCACCTTTAGAAATATACAGAAATGCACACGTCACAGGGGGTGAGCCCATTGCCCTTAAAACGTGCAAATCTATCAAACGTTTTTTGGTGGAAAGCGCCAGGGTAGAGACGGGTTACAAACTCTAGACGACCACATATAAATAAATATGCTGTATGGTTACCCGATCTGTATTTTTGCAATAGAAGTTAAATGCAATTTCTTTTATTTTTTGCATGAAAACATAGGGGATTATAATTTTGCGCCGCCCGCCGCGCCATCGATGCGCCATCGTACCCGCGCAGCTCGCGCCCTGTGGGGCGAAGGTTTAGGGGTAGACCATAGTAATTTGTTTCCATACAAAATATAATCAACCACAAATAAAAAAATATGCTTTCTGCGTTTTAGTAATAAGGCTGCCCGCCCACGACAGACTTTTTGTAGGACCGATAATCGGGCCGATTTTTACGTCAATATTTTTATCACCGATATTGTGACCGACTTTTTACAGGACGTGAGCGTTGAAATATTGCAATCAGTACGTTACTACGTTACGTGCGTCCGTTTCTCCTACAAAAAATCGGTCACCGATTGTCTTTCGTGGACGGGCAGCCTTTAAGTTAAGGTTGGTAGTTCAGTTGGCGTGAATATGGTGATGTATAAAATTTATTTTATTATATACAAATACATTTAAACCTATTTCATCCATAGCAACTCTAGTTGAATAAAAATCTAAAGGTAATAGGGTCTACCCTATTACTTTTAGATTTTTATTACTTTTAGATTTAGATTTTTATTCAATTCAAAAAATAACCAATATTTTTATTACCCACTACGTGGAATATTTCATCAAAATCGGTTCATCCAATAATTTTTGATTTGATATTTCACTTGAATGACATAATTTGTGCTAACCCACTTA
The DNA here is from genome assembly GCA_949316235.1 of Oegoconia quadripuncta. Taxonomy (NCBI): domain Eukaryota; kingdom Metazoa; phylum Arthropoda; class Insecta; order Lepidoptera; family Autostichidae; genus Oegoconia; species Oegoconia quadripuncta. The sequence continues at coordinate 15,539,956 of OX438743.1, forward strand.
ACTACTCGTATTGAATTCCGTGATGATAGGTTTGCTGGAAGAGATCGCTGTTAGCGATAAGGCCGCTTAATTTGTAGTTTCTATAAGATATTTAAAAGTATCGTCCTTATTTAAACAATAAAGCGTATTTGATTGATTGATTGAATTTTGTTTTTATAAATTGAAATGATGTTTTAAAGATTGGTATACTTTATCAATAGTTACGAATTTTCTGAATTCCACTGTGTCTGCGTTCGAAATTGACCCTGATATATTTCATAAAAGATCTGACAAATTTAATTAGTATTTTGTATGAGTTCATATCTCCTGCTGGCCGTGCCGGACCGCTCGCCTCACTATGGTGCTGCGAGGTGGCGTGTGCCCTTGCCTGCGTAGGTACATTACTAATATGATGTTTTATTTTGTTCTATTTTTCCATCTTATATATACTTTACAGCTTTGGTACTTAATACCACAGTGTGTTTATGCTAAAAATGTGTACAAATTATCCCCTACCCTTCTACAAAATATTTGAATTAAGAGTGCTTATTCCGTCTAATCTTTTTAAATACAGAATAAATCAAAAAATCGCTCTGACCTGCACTCGAGAAGCCTAAAAGCTGATTATAAATAAAACTTAAATAGCTTTGAATGCGGTGCGGTTATTTTCGAGAATTTGTAATCATAGATAAAATCGGCCAGTTTTTTTTATAGTCATGAATTTTGGAAAATAACCCCATCAAAGCCATTTAGGTATTATTTATAATTACCTTCGCGACTGCAGGTCTAATTACATTTATTTGCAACGTATAGGTACTTTATTCCATCGAAATCGAACTCGAAATCGTCTATTTCAAAGGTAGAGTCACTATTCCCACAACCAATCAATAGCTCCGTATGAGCGTATAAGTAGGTCTAATGACCGTTAGCGTATCGAAAATGTCGTTTTAATAATTACTCTGTACAATATAATTTCTAACCCTAGATTACTAGTATAATAGAAGACCATTTACGGAGACATGCAAGCGATCTGGGACAATTTGCTGGGCGTCGAACGTCGTTCATATTATGCATAATTAATTTTGTGCCAACCATGCATCGCTTGTATATCTTCACATCGCTATATGTAAAGCCATATAGTGGAAATTATGTTGTAGTATAGTATATAGTATGTTTTATGTAAGTGAATATTGAGCAAAAAACATATTGAACGCTACAAAACAAACAGACATACATAACGTCACGACCTTTATCCTGGGGTGGAGCTGAAGTATCAGAAACCTCAACGTTTGGGTGATGATTGAAACAATATCCGCGATTCACCTATATAAGCCCAGGGAAAATACCTTGGAAATTTTTTTCTTGAAACATTTAATAGTGTTGTAAATTTAGTAAAGTTATGTATATATAAAAAAACCAGATTCAAGCACGAAAAAAAAAAAACGGTCATTTGGACCGTCGAAAATTGCCTTTAGTTCCATCTCGTAGCCAGATTTGGTAGCTAGCTACGAAATAGGAAATGTGCTTTCCTATCTTGTAGCTAGCTACTAAATGGGAACGATTTTCCCATCTCGTACCCAGGATTAGTAGCTGGCTGCCAAATGGGAGAAATTATCCCGATAATGAAGCTGGCTACGAAACGGGAATCATTTTTAATAAATATAAATATCCTTAGACATACACACAGCGCCATCTAGTTCCACAGTAAGCAACTATAGGCATGTGTTGTGGATACCAGATGGTTGATATACTACACAAATACATTTTTTTTTGTAAATAAATACTTATTAAAAATGAAAACATCCATAACTCGCGTACACATGTCCGTATTCATCACACACACGTATGCCCCTAGCGGGATTCGAACCCGCAACCTTTTGGTATAGTGGTCAGAGTTGCTAAGTACTACCCCAAACAGGTTGTCATTTAGTCCCATTCTATTACTTCCCTTTGTTTTCATTATAATCTTAAAGATCAATAATTACATGCGAGCACTCAGACCGTCAAATAAATAATTTAACTTAAAAAAATTGGCAAAACAACCGACTTCTTCACCAAATTTATATAATACCAACCTCACAAACAAATAATTTTCAACAATCGGTTAACAATTGACTAAGATATCGCGTAGCAAACATACAGTCGGATTGAGACACACCTTAATTTTTTAAGTCGGTTAAATAGTAAGTTTTTTTACGTCACTGGATATTCCCGACATGACTTTCTTTTTAAATTCGGTTAAAAAGATATAACTTCAGCGCAGACAGTGCTGTACACATAGATCCTTTGTTTTCAATTCTATTATTTTTATCAAAGAACTTGAGGCAGTCAGCGCTATCTCAAACTTCCCACTTAACTGGGCTCGCATCTGTGCATTCTCAGGACTTTTTCACTTATATTGTCGTTTCTTTGAATGTATGAAAGGAAACTTAAAATATTCTTTTTCAATTTTAATCTTGTGTGCAATGAAGAATGGAACAATAATGAGAATATTAATATTTTACAAAAACCATTAAATAAATATCTTTTCACATTCAGGCAGCGCCATCTAGTTCCACACTAAGCACTCAGCCTGTATTATGGATACGATTCGACACAGATTCGAGTGCACATTTCTGTAATTATAATACAACACCTCGGGACACCGGGGTCGCTTCCAGATGTTGGCAACCAGGGGTCTGCTAGGCTTCTTGGAAGAATTGAGTTGGCAAGAGTAGGGTCAGCAACCCATCACGCAAAATAGGCGTCCAGTTGCGGAAATCAAGCCCGCAAAACCAAAAACCTAGGTCGTCAATTATTGTATAGGTACTTACTTAGTATTTAACCGCCTCTGTGGCTCAATGTAAACAACATGGGTTTGCGATTCGCAGGTCGCTGGTTCGATTCCCAGCAGAGTACATGTTTAAGTACTCGGTTTGGTTGGTGGTAGGGCATTTTAAATGTCCGCCTGACTAGCTACCACCATCTTATCTAAATCTGCCTCCAAGCAGCAATGTCAATAGCATTGTTGTGTTCCGGTTGTTAGAGATAAGATGGCCAGTCACCCAAAATGTATTGGGGTTTCCGGGTCAGTACGCTTCCACCTTCGACGTCATCTTCACTTAACATCAGGTGTAATTGAGGTTATATACCAACCCGTTGTGCATAAAAAAAATATTTAATGCGACTGACTGAAGGGTCAGTCTAATTGGTATGTCAAGTTTGTAGAAAGGAAAAGAAAAAAAAAACTATTTAGATTCGCCGTCTACTAAAAAAAATTTGCAAAATAAACTGTAACTCCTATGTAAATAGGTACTTATTCAATACATACGATGACGTCCACATTGTAACGATAATTGTTTTTTTGTGAGACTCGCGTTCCCACAAACTGTGCAAACGATTTTGTGGGGCATTGTAAAATTAGGACTGTGTAATCGATTTAATAATAATCCTAATAAATAATAATAAAAATTCGCTACTTCGACACATTTGCTGGATAAATAATACAATAGGACACTTAGTGAAATGTCGCCGCAGCGAAAGGAAACGACTTAGCTTTATGCTGAGCTTATAAAAGCTCAGCGCTGATTTTCTGTCGCATCCAGAGCAGATGAAATATAAGTGCACTAGTTCAAAGACCTTTAAATTAAGAACAATTTTGTTTGTTCTTAATTTGAATTAAAATAATCAGTAAATGGGCGGGTTTCAATGAAAAGTCATTTTAATAAATGATTTTTTAATTTATATCTTAATAGATATAAATTAAAAATAGAGTTTTCTAAAAAATCTAGACAAAGCGCTCGTTTTTTTTTGGGCTTAATTATTTGTTTGTTTTATTTTAAAATTTTATTTTATATAAGTATATACACAACAACAACAAACATAGGATAGAATTTACAATACACAAAAGGCGAGTTTATCTCTGTCAGAGACGTCTTCCAGCAAACCCTCACGAAGAAAAAACAATTAAAAATTTATTTATTTGTGTTTTATGCATCTATGATCGCAGTTGGAAGGAAAGCAGATATCGAACCTTGCATTGCGTTATTTAGAATTTTTCACGAGCCCTTTGTCGAAATTCGCTCTCAGGTCCGTATTACGGAATGTTACTCAAGCACAGATCTCCGCTTGAGGACAGTTAAAGAGGGACAGCTTTATGTAACTTGTATAGGGGCATCTCTTCCTAACTATGCTCAAGATGTACACTTGATCAACATTCTGAAATAC